>CM032435.1:8360860-9560860 GCA_019049465.1 Dryas iulia moderata | reverse complement strand
TTATTTTTCAGGCATAGTCAAAGTCAAAGTCAAAGTGAAATACTTATATTCGAAATAAGAAGTTACAATCTTCATTTTTTGAACGTCAAATAGTTTACCATAACAGGATAGTTAGAAAGAACCTAGTGTCGAACCGAAATCGAAACTTTATGTATTGCGTGGTGGAACTTAACTTAACCCGAACAAAGAAATGAAAGTAATAAACAATCATTCAATTCAATATGTAATAAGGAGTACGTTAGCCTGTTTTTATTTTAAAATTAATACTTTTATTTAAAATTGACTAAGACCTTAGATTGTAATGTAATCATTTTTTTTAGTGAAGTTAAGGTTGAGAATATGCAAAATATATTGGCAACCGAAAGATGACTATTTTGAACATGCATTAGTCTCGTATATGAATTGTACGATAACATTAATTATTTTGTGTAACAGACAAAGTCAAGCCTTGCACTAATAAAGTGAGAGGGGTGTCAAAATGATGGTCAGTTGCCAAAAAATGAAAGTCATTTTTCATTGTATGGTTTATTTACAGAAATACGAAATAAATTAGGTACATTTTTTAGAAAAATATTGCATATTTAAAAGACCCTTCAAATATACTAATTAGCTATGCATCATGCACTATCACGTATTTAAGAATCAAAAAAAGCTTCAAGTCCCTCTCCGAAATAATACCTACATATTTTATCCGCCTCATCTCTAGTGTACCCATAAACTTTTATATTTTTATTAAATTCATTCATTAAATATACATCGTCTTTAGAAAATGAAAAATCGAACACGTCAAGATTTTCTTTCAAGCGCCGTTTAGTAAAAGATTTTGGTATCGGTACAGTACCTCGATCAATCTGGAAATAGATGCAAGTTAAATTAAGTTATTGATACATTTTATTGTTATTGGGGCTGGTCGTGGCACAGTGGCACAAGCGTGTGACTGTAAACGACTGGTTGTAGGTTCAATTCCCACTCGAGGAGTGGAAATATATAATATTTGCATTTTCTTCGCTCGGGTATCGAGGCAAAGGGCGGCGTTAAGTTCCGTTACTTAACATTTACGCATTTAGATTTACGCTTTTTCCTCAAAACACCCGCTATGGACTAGAGAAAAATCTGTCATGGTCAGAAAGAACCTCCTGTATAAGTTATACATGTGTTTTCTTTTTTTGGAGCGGAGAAATGAAAATAATTCAAATATGATAATTCTCTTGAATGGGACGGAACCCATGACCATTCGCCTTTACAGGCAGATGCTGTCCCAATGCGCCACAGTGAACACATTCAATTTATTTATTTATATATTTATTATTTAATCAACAAGTTATAAAAGGCCAGTCGTGGCGCAGTGGCACAAAGTATGACTGCAAAGCGATTGATTGTGGTTTCGATTCCCACACGAGTAGAAATCTTTGATATTTTCATTTTCTTCGCTCTGGTGTCGAGGCAAAACGCGGCGTTAAATACCGCCACTTAACACGCAATGCCTCTGAATTCGGCGGAAAGTGGGGAACGGCGTGTCGTAACACTAGATTCCCTCTGCCTACCCTTCTGTGTGCGGGATGCAACGTGAAACTGAAAAAAAAATATATATTAAATAACAATTTATTAATTATTATATATAATAAGTTCAATAAACAATCGAATTTAACTTTTTTATATGTACAAGTCACACTTACTAAATAGCGTACAAACAATTGATGAACTGATTTTCCATACTTTTTCGCCAGTTTTCTGAGTGTCGGATCATGAGCTGATGGTGGCGGGATGTAATCATGGAAAGGTCGTGGCACTAAAAAGCCATTAGGTGCATACGCTTCAACAACTATACCTTCTGCTTGACAGTGTGCCGTTAAAGCCAAGTTGGCGTATGTAGGATTTAACTGAAAACATTTAATTACATTAAATTGGAAACCATCATAAAGAGCTTAAATAACAAAGGCGATATGCATATTTTTAAGATCATAATTATTAACACTTAATAAAAAAATATGTATTTTGATTCAACATTTAAATGATTATGAAACGTAACCCATATTTTTTCTGCAGAACATTTGTTCTTATGAACAACAATATTACACTACGCCCCAGGTCATGTTTAAGATAATCTAGTAGTTACTAATTATATTATACATTTTTTACTTATTTTAAAAATAATTAAATCTTAGGGATCCGCGAACAAACAAAGCAACGTAAAGCAAGCAAAGCAAACTACCGTAATAAATGAGAATGTACATATAATAGATGATACCTCAACTTGGTTGACAGCTGGTCGGATATGGCCGTTCTTGAGTAACTTATTGACATGGCTTGTGTTGAAATTTGAAACACCAATCGAACTTGCGAGACCCATACTTTTGACTTGTTCCATACCTTTCCAAGTATCTACTATATCATAATCTTTTCCAGTTAACTAAAAAAATATTAACAATATCTGTTATTATCAATTACATAATGCCTTAAATAATATTGAGTCTTTTAATTTTATTATTTAACTGTTCTAGCTTAACGAGCAACCTTTTTATAGTCTGTAAAATTTACAATGTGTCTAATTTAATTCGATCATTGAACTTGAAAAATATATTCTTCTCCGTATAAAATAACGTCTTAACACGTTTTCCTGTGTATGTACTTATGTACACCATAAACCAAGACATATAATATACTATAACATACATTAATAATTTATGCCTCAAAAGAATGGAAAAAAGTTTCAGTCGTAACTGATTCGCTATTTAAATTAATAACCTGAACAAGTTAAATGTTCATATCAGCATATATGTAAATGGAAATATATGAAGCCATCATGTTCACGGAAGCCGTGGCTCAGTTGGACAGTTTCTATGTATGAATGTAACAGTGGTTATGGTGAATCCCATTCAGCGGAATGATTATATATCAATTTCTATTCTTCGCTCTGATACCTAAACCAAAGACTGGCTTTAAGTTCCACGACTTAACTCAAAGAAAATGGAGTCTATGGACTAACTACCCTGAAAACTGACTGACTGCTATGCTGAAAAAAGCATGGAGCTACTTCTGTTTTACTTAACAATAATTCTATTTCGAATTCTTACGAAATTAGTTGGAGTATGGATGAGATACAGATCTACGTAGTCCAACTGCAGTTTATTTAAGGAGGCTCTCAACGCCACCGGTACCATTGAGCTATTGTACCCAAAGTTCAACTGTAAACAAAATTATTATACTATTAAATATTTCCATTATAAACATAAGAGAACCAAGATTATTGTCTTGTGCTTTTATTTGCTTCTCTCACTCCGTTAACTATAAAAAGTTAATTAATCTAGCCCCTACGAAACATATATAGTACAAAGCATTATAGCTAAGTAAATAACGTACTAAATTATAAATTTCCCAAAGAAAATTTTAAAAGGTTTTGCTTACCATTATTTATGAGTTGTCCAGTCGCAGTATTTAAGTTTTTAATGAAATAAACCAGGCCAAGGATCAGTCGTGGTGCAAAGGCACAAAGTGTGACTATAAGTAGACTGGTTATGGGTTCGATTCCTACTCCAGGAGTGGAAATATTTGATATTTCCATTTTCTTATTGCTCTGGGGTCGAGGTAAAACGCGGCGTTAAGTTCCGCCTCTTTACACGTAATGCCTACGAATTCGGCGGAAAGTAAGGAACGGAGTGTCTCAACATTAGGTTCCCTCTGCCTACCCTGCTCTGTGTGTATCCCACACACAGAGCAGGGTAGGTCACACACAGTGTCAACTTAAAAAATAAATAAACATTCGTACCTTAGTGGTGATGAACAAGTCTCTTCTTTTTACAATACGTCGAGATATAGCATTTTTTATTGCTCTACCGACATATTCCTCGTTTTGGTAAAAAGCAGCGGTGTCTATGTGTCTGTACCCAGCTTCTATCGCCCATGTCACTGCTTGAAAAGTTTTGTATATTTTGTCTCCCTGAAGTAAAAATGTAGTTCAAAACCAAAGGTTTTAATAAAATGTTTAATGGCACGTGTTTAACTGTTTAATTTACATGTATTTTTTAACAAGCTGTATTTCTTAAATAAATAAATAATTTTAATAGCTGTATCTTGAAATTTTCAATAAAATGAAAAAAATAATAATAATAAAAATAGCCAAATATATGAAGAAAATATCTTGGTATAAATATTTTCTAAAATACATAGTATTTTTCTAAAATAAGTAAAAATAAGTATGGAAAAGTGGACAGAACTCTTCAAAACTCTTTATAAGTTTTATATCCTGAGATAATTGGGACTTTTTTTAAGTCTTTGTAAGTCAGTTTTTACTACAGACATACATACATTAAGCGTTTAATATTCATAATTATTATATTAATAAAAAAGATTTCATAATTATTATAAATACTGTTATTTAAAAAAATAAACAACAACAACTTAAGAAGAAGCAAAAAGGGTCGCGTTTTTAATTTTTTTTATCGTTTTATTCATTCATATTACTGGGACTAAAACAATATTAACCCAATTAGATTACCCTAAGCAACAAGATTATCGCCAATACTCATTAATTTCCTTGTTTAACACCTTAAATATAAATAAATGCAACAATTATAGTCCTCTTTCAAACAGATTTATTATTATATTTGGTGACTCACACACATACATATAAACATGATATAGCTAAGAGAACTTATCAGAAATTAAAACTAAATTATACCTAAGGTTTACCAATAGCCATACAATTGAGACCACCGTGGCGCCATGAGACAGCCGGACTGCAAACGCAATGGCTGTGGGTTCGATTTTCGCTCGGGGGAATAATTATGAATTATTTGCATTATTATATTCATTCATCCACTTTGACACTTAAGACAAAATGCGGTGTTGAGTTCCACGTAATCTTTCGAAAGTGGAACACTTAATGTTTTGACACTAGGTTTAGCTGACTATTCTGCTATGCGGGAAGTTGCCTGAAGGTTTACACATACACTTAAGTAATAAAATCAGACTGAATCTAAATGAAAAGACTAAAATAACGGGCCAAAAACTTACCCTACTGAAGGTACCGAATGCTATCGGAGGCATTTTGTTCCCATCGTTCAACAATACCTTTCTCTGATGCTTCGCGCAAATAGCATCCTGTAATTATAAACGTAATTTAATATAGGTATACTTTATAGTACAGTGAATAATTTAAAACTAAACTATATTAAGAGTGCCAGCATCTTCAATTAATGTAAAAAAATGTAATAAATTTCAATGTATAAAAAACTAGGGACCCGCATGCGGCTTTGCCGTGTTATCTGCAGTCTCTTATCATCTTTTTGCAGCCCTTTAGAATTCTTTAAACTTTCTGTTCAATCATAATAAAAAATAGTCTCTCCCTATTTAGGGTCCTTTATAAAAAAAAAATTTTTATGGTCCGTTCAGTATTTCCGAAGATTAGCCCTTACAAACCAAGTTACACTTTATTATATAGTACTTTATTGTACAGTATAGATGAAGAAGCAACTGTGAAGTGCAATATTTTCGAAACATATGAATAATCTTATCCTGAGTGCACTGGGGCCAGTCGTGGTGCAGTGCCACAAGCGTGTGACTGTAATCGAGTCGTTGTAGGTTCGATTCCCACTCGACGAGTGGAAATATTTAATATTTACAATTCCTTAGCTCTGGTATCAGAGGTAAAGCGCGGCGTTAAGTTCCACCAATTAACACGCAACGCCCACGAATTCGGTGGCAAGTGGGGAACGGAGTGTCTTAACACTAGGTTCCCTCGGCCTACCCTGCTGTGTACGGGATACAGCGTGAAGCTAAAAAAATACACAAATGACAATTTATAATATACATAAACTTTATAATAGAATTTATAATATACATAATTACTACTTAACGAGTTTGCACTAAATGATCACATTTTAAAGAGAGTTGATTGATTGCAGTGTATGTAATAGTCGCAAAGGAGCCCATTAGATTGGACAAATATTTACCTACCTTTATTTTTTTACGATACTCACCTGGAAAAGCAATAAATAAGTTACTACAAGTAGCATTTTGTTAGCCATAATACACGAAAAAAGACAGTCAGGTTTAAAAATTTAATTTGTATGCGAAATATATAACGGCCTATATAAGAATATCGTGTGCATGCATAATAATTTTGTTAATGTGTTTCTTTTATCAGTTGTTTTTTTTTTTATTTATAGTAACAAGCGGTACCCGCAACTCCGCTCGTATATTTAAATTACAGTTTAGCATTTTTAAATATGACGATAATATACTAGTGAAAAAAAATAAAGGATCACAAAATAATACGATTTTTTAAAAATTTTACAAGTGGCTGTATTTACCTCAAAAACGGTCGTAGTTGAACTTAAAATAAGATTTCTTAAGATATATATATATATATATATATATATATATATAGTATATATAGATATATATATAGATAGATATATATATATATATATATATATATATATATATATATATATATATATATATATATATATATCTATATCTATATATATATATATATATATATCTATATATCTATATATATATCTATCTATATATCTCTATATTTATATATTTTTATATTTTATGCATAAATGCCATAAAGGCCACCTGGTGTTAAGTGGTTACCTCCGCCCATAGACATCCACAACATTAAGTTATGGATGCGTTGCCAGCCTCGGGGATGTAGGACAGAAGGAGGGAGGAAGGATAGGAATGGTAGGAATAGGGAGAGCTTCATGCCATCGAACCGGAACATATCATAAGATATTTGGCGGTTCGTCTTTGACATGATAGTGGTGGCGAGTCAGTCGGAGAATGAATCTCCTACCACCAAACTAAACTACTGGGTTACCCGCCTTTTACGGGACGCTACCCAGCGGCGGGGGGGAATTGTATTCTTAACTCGTCCCCCCACGGGATAAAATTCAAGCGACGTGTACGTGTGCTCTTACGGAGTAGTTGCTGGTCTCATACTATTCCACAAGAGCACAGCATAAATGCGTTCATCAAGTTCCAGGCCTTTCTAAACGCGACCCAAGAGGTCAATCAAGCCACCTGCAAAAAGATCATGCAAACATATCAGAAAGGTAACAAAAAGTTACTTTAAGTGGAACTCGATAAAGCCGAAGCGGTCATCTACGACAACGGTAGATCTCATATACTGGACTTACCAGGGGAGCACGTCGGGACAGTGCATGGCTGCGTATAACATCACCAAAGGCTTCGTAGGCGTGGTCGAAGATGTCGAGAAATCGGGAGACAAACCCCTAAAGTTTAAGACACCCGAGATTGATGCAATTGTGTTAGTGGCCAAGTGCAATAGAGTAATGCTGGACGACCGTATATACCGATATCGAATGATGCCGAGCCCAATGCGGCCTAAAGATTTAAAGATTGGACAGCAACCGGTTCCGGCAAGACAACTTACATCATCAGGAACTTTTTTAGAAAGGTGAAATAGTGATGACCACCACAGTCAAGGCAGCAAAAGATCTAAAAGAGAAGCTGGCGCACCGATTTAGCACGAAGGAAAAAAGACAGGTGCTAACTATGGCGTCCATCTTAGTCAACGGGTTCCATGAGTGTGTTAGATTTTACATATATATTTTATTTAAATGGAAATATTTGATTATTATATATTTACGGTCTTATTCATAAAAAGTTATGGAACAGTTAAAGTGTTCTATAAGCTCACTATAAGAGAAACGTCAAAAAATCGTATTCATAACTGCATTTTAGCGCTAAACAGTACTATAAGCGTACTATAAAGTTATAGTGGCCAGAACCCTACTATAGCGGTTCTATAAGTTAAAAAATGGCCGATTCTCAACAGCTGATCATTGAAAATGACATTTGACGTAAGTGACTCGTCAATGTTAGCTAATCGAATTTGCATAACTTATTAATCCAATCCACTAATAATTATTGCTTTGTGTCAATTTTCCACTTTTATATTTAAAATGAAAGCTTTACAAAGCATACATGCTTCGGAAACGATAGCAATAATGGAGAAGAGTTCGGAGCGAAGAAAAGTATATAGAAGCAGGGGTTGACCCGTTTTCCTTATACGATGAAGAGTTTCGGAAGCGTTACCACTTTCATAAATATACTGCTTTTATGATAAACCTTGTGCGTAGATTAACCATGGAGACATGCAATTAGACAATATTATTAATAAAGTGAAGTTTTAACTAGGTGAAATTTTAGTTAGTAAATTTTATAAAATAGTAAGTTTAACGCCGAGCTTTCCCTCAACACCAGAGCAAAGAAATGAAAATATAAATTGAAGTAAATATTTTATTGCCTGGAGTGAGCCCGTGCACCATGACTGACCTCAATTTGTTAGATTTTGGTTAATAAAAAACAGTTTATTTCTATAAATTTTATTCTTTAGATGTGTAATACAATAATTTACGTTTGAGTAATTCTTCCTTTAATAGTGAATTATTTAATTTTTGTTCTAAAATTTTTTATTTTTGCCTTTCTACGGCCATCTGGATCTCAGGAAGCTCCTTTCTGTAAACATTTGCTGCTATTCTTGAGCTTATTGTCATGCTGTAACCAAAAATGTAATATATCTATTATTCTTTTTAATATGTTTTCCGAAGAAGTATGTATTATAAATTAATAAAAGTTATTTTGTTGAAAGTTTAACACATTTTATTTATTTCAATTCAATTTAAGTTTGTTAATCCAAATTTAATATTGCTTGTAGATATAAGATAGTACTGAATTGTACTAATAAAAATAACGATAAGTTCATTCAACATACACATTTCTTTAATCTACCAAGATTGTGTACTAGTACTAGTGCTAGTGCTAGTACTTGGATGCACCATCTAAAAAGAATATAATCAGATTTCCTTGCTGAGCATTCTTTAGGTAGTATTAGCTATTTAATGTATTATAATGGAAAATAAATTTTGTCTCGCTTCCCATCAAATTATTTGTTGAAAATAAAATTGAACTAAATTGACTAAAATAATAAAATTGAAATGACTTTCTGGGTATTGTGGTATTATCGTTCATTTAATATTTCATTCACCACAATTAATTATACTTAACATGTCTTATTACTTATGAATATCATTTAAAATAAGATAGGTGACAGAGTGAGATTTGTGTGTTGCTGTTTATTTCATAATATTAATATATTACACATACTTTTTTCTTCTTTTATATTATTTTCTGTTCTATTCTTAAACAAGAATTGATAATAATTACATAAATATTTCTTTATTCAAAATGAAACACTAATTGGCCAAATGTTCGTATTTTTATATGTACCTGGTTATCTGAGTAAAATTAATTTGAGTATACTGTGAACTCATGAGGGAGCCAAACTGAAATATCATCACCAGTTGCTGGTTCTGTAGTAGGTGGTGAGCTACCAACTGTTTTTAGTATTTGTTTTTTTCTATAAATATCAGCTTCTTAGCTGACATTTTTATAATACCCTGAGCTTCTTAGCTGACATTTTTATAATACCTGGAGCCTTAATTTGTTCTTCTTCTTCAAGGGGTTTTTGCCATATTGTTAAAACTGAAACATTAAGTGCCGTGTTAATAACTAAAAATAACTACACAATTAGTTTTCCTCAGCAATTCTTTCAAGATCATCTATGGAATAGAAGCATAAGCATTGAAACATAACATGTGTATGAATGTTTACAAAACAAAACTTACGTGTTCGAATTAACTGTATCAGTAAAACCAACCTTATCCTCTTCCAACCAATTCTCACTTCTCTGCCTTTTCTTGCTCTCTACAATTTTTGATTCCGATGCCATTTTAAAAGTAATGGAGTAATATTTAAAATAAAATTAACACGTACGTACTACTAGTAAACAAATGTCAATAGCTTATCGTACCACAAACAACAAAATATGGTTTTTATCCTTAATAATGTCTATGATCAGTCGAATTTAGTAAAATTATACACATTACCTGTGGTCAATTTGCAAAGTTTCACAAACTTTCTTGCCAATTTCATCGTAGTGGCAACATTTTAGCTTATAAACAGTATATTAGTTATAGTAGGCTTATAGTACTGTTATGAATACGCATTTTTATGGAACGTTTCATAAGCTTATAGAGCATTTTAACTAATGAACGTTTTAAGCGTTCTATAAGCATTTTTTATGAATAAGGCCGTTAATCTATTTTTAGTGTCAGACATATATTTAAAAGCAAAAATCATAACAAAATATTAGTTATTCAAATAAGCTATTTATTATTAGTTTCACTTTCGAAAAGTCAATTAAATATTAATATTGTCATTTCTACCGTAAGTTACCACCAGCTCGGAAAGCAGTTCTGCTGAGAAGAACCGTCAGTTGCTCTTTTTATATATAATTTACAATAATTTATCAACTATAATAAAATACCAACAACTGTACACTAAGTACATTTCATAATTACACAGCAGTCATAATAATATACATTTATATTACAAATACACATAAAACATTTAAATAACGTCTCAAATAACTTCCACGCATTATATCAACGGTACGTACCTTAACCTTCGTCAGTTAACTCACAAATCACAATAATTATTGCTATTCAATATTACTAGGCTTTTATTCATTTTCTCGACAAGTCAAATCAGTATCTCAATAAATTGACTTATTGATTAAAATAATAAATTATACAATATAGCTAAAAACTTAACATTATATATAACTTAATGTTATGCACTTATTTTGAAATTGTTTAATATATCCTTTTTACAATTCTTCATAACCAATCGATTTAATTATTTTAGTAATTTGATCTATTGATTGTGCAATTAAGAAGAAGATTTATGCTATTCAGCTAATCTAAACAAATGAATAAAATTGGAATATCTGTTTGTATTATAAAAATAGCCATTTTTTACTAAATGCATATGTATGTACATATGGTACAATGGTACATATACCAAAAGAATGTAACTTCATTACATTTTTAGAAAACCGACGTTTCGAACACTTTACAGTAGTCCGTGGTCACAGGTAGACTGAGGTGGCATTCGTCTGCTAGTTGATACATTATTATATCAAACTACCGCCAACGATTTCTTAGTTGCCTCGCGTACTGCCCTAGATTCTTGCAGAATGAGCTGACTGTATCATGCCCTCTGGTGTGGTGGTTTTGAGACTCAAAGTTTTCTAAAAATGTATTTTCTAATACCAAAAATACGCGTATATTTTCAATCCGATTAAAAATAGGTTAATTTCAAAAAGTACCTTAAACTATTTTCATCATAGAATTAACACTTTTTTGTTAAATTGACAAAGTTGACAGCACAATTACGCCCAATATCAATCAATCCTAATCGATCCTAATAATAACCTAATTTTTCAATTAAAGTAAAGGTTGAGAATACGCAAAATATTTTTGAATAAGGATTAATTATTGATATTGGTCATTTAGTCTAGAATATGAATTGAACGATAACATTAACAAATTTTGTGGAACAGACAAAGCCAAGCCTTGCACTAATAATGTCAAAAGGAAGGGAAAAGCCTTGCACACTAATAATGTCAAAAGGAAGGGAAGGGTAAAGGAGTGTCAAAATTATGGTCAATTGCCAACATTAAAAAGTAAGGTCATTCATTGCATAGTTTATTTACAGAAATACGAAATAAATTACATTTTTTAGAAAAATATCGTATATTTCAAAGACACTTCAAATATAAAATCATGTACTATCGCGTATTTAAGAATCAAAAAAAGCCTCGAGTCCCTCTCCGAAATAATACCTAAATAAGGCATCCGCCTCATCTCTAGTGTACCCATAAACTTTTATATTTTTATTAAATTCATTCATTAAATATACATCGTCTTTAGAAAATGAAAAATCGAACACGTCGAGATTTTCTTCCAAGCGCCGTTTGGTAAATGACTTTGGTATCGGTACAGTACCTCGATCAATCTGGAAATATATGAAAGGTAAATTAAATTATTGGTACATTTCAATATTTATAAGCAAGTCAATTCATTTGCACAGCTTTACGCGTTTTCCTTAGAGCACCCAGCTATAGACTAAAAAAAAATTAGTCATTGTCAGAAAGAACCTCCTGTAAAGACTATGTTTTCCTCTTTTGAAGCGGAGAAATGAAAATAATTTTAATATGATGATGATGATGAAGATGTTTAGTGTTTACAGCATTACAGATGCTGTCCCAATACGCCACATTGAACACATTCAATTTATTTATTTATATACTTATTATTTAATTAAAAAGTGTCAAAAGGTGAGTCGTGGCGCAGAGGCACAAAGTGTAACTGCAAAGCGATTGATTGTGGGTTCGATTCCCACTCGAGGGGTGGAAATACTTAATATTTCCATTTTCTTCACTCTGGTGTCGAGGCAAAGAGCGGCGTTAAATACCGCCACTTAACACGTAATGCCTTCGAATTCGGCGGAAAGTGGGGAACGGAGTGTCTTAACACTTGGTTCCACTGCCTACCCTGGTGTGGTTTGTGCAGGAGATAGCGTGAAGCTAAAAGAATATATTAAATAACAACTAATATTATAAGTTCAATCGAAACAATCGAATTTAACTTTTTTATTACATATAAAAAGTCACACTTACTAAATAGCGTATAAACAATTGATGTACTGATTTTCCATATTTTTTCGACAATTTTCTGAGTGTCGGATCATGAACTGATGGTGGCGGGATGTAATCATGGAAAGGTCGTGGCACTAAATACCCATTAGGCGCATACGATTCCACAACTATGTCTTCTGCTTGACAGTATGCCGTTAAAGCTAAGTTCGCGTATATGTAGGATTTAACTGAAAACAAGGCGATATGCATATTTTTAAAATATTTCTTAGAGATCATAATTATTATCTAAAGTATAATAAATAATATGTATTTTGATTCGGAATTTAAACGATTATGAAACGTAACCTATATTTTTTCTTTAGAACATTTATTCTTATGAACAACACTACACGCCAGGCCAATAATAGGAATCTAGTAGTTACTAATTATATATTTTTTACATATTTTAAAAATATTCAATTACTCTTAGGGAATAAATGAGTAAATAACTTAAAGAACATATGTTCTTATACTGTTATATAACTATCGTAATAAATAAGAATGTACATTAGTAGGTAATACCTCAAGTTGGTTGACAGCTGGTCGGATATGTCCATTCGTGAGTAACTTATTGATATGACTTGTGTTGAAATTTGAAACACCAATTGATCTAGCGAGACCCATACTTTTGACTTGTTCCATACCTTTCCAAGTATCTACTATATCATAATCTTTTCCAGTTAACTAAAAAAATATTAACAATATCTGTTATTATCAATTACATAATGCCTTAAATAATATTAAATCTTTTAATTTTATTATTTAACTATTGCAACTTTACGAGCGTTTTATAGCGTTTTAAAGAACTTGCAAAATATCTTCTTTTTCGCGATAAGTTCAGGTCCAGGTACCTGAATAAGTTAATTATCTGAAGTTACAGTGGAGGTGTATTTATATCAGCATATATGTAGATGGAAATATATGAAATCACTATGGTTGTGTAGCTCCTTCCTCCACGAGACAACAATAGAACGGAACATATTTGAGAAGTATTTTTAGCAGAGATGGAAGATATGATATGGATTTTGAAAGGCATATTGCTGCCGGTAACGGTGCCCTCGCTATTGATGTGACGGCGGAACGTGAGCATAGCCGCACGTTTAGCTGTGCAAAATACTATACGGCAGCGAAACGTGAGTATTGTAGAAGAAGAATGAAAGAAAGATGAATACTGTAGAGATGAGATTTCTTAGAAAGATGTGCGGAGTCAGCATAGCTGATCGAATCTGCAATGAAGAGATACACAGAATGGCAGGTATTAGCGAGAACGTCATAGTAAGAATGAAGAAGGGCGTGCTCAGGTGGTTTGGACACGTCGAGAGGATGAGTGATGGAAGAATGGTAAAAAGATTTATGAAGCAAAGGTAAGTGGTAAGCGAGGCAGGGGGAGACCTCGGTTGACCTTCGAAAACACAGTATCGACGATACTGGAGGAAGGCCACATAAAAGCATGAGAACCCACCGGAGGGCGTGTATGAAGAGGTTGATGACAGTGGACGAGGCGAAAGAAGTATGCAGGGACCGTAGCGTTTGACGCTCCGTTCTCTCTGACTACCCCGCAAGGGATATAGCGTGAAGCTAAAAAAAATATTCTCTGCTCTGATACCTAAGACAATGGGTGGCTTTCAGTTCCGCCACTTAACTCGAGGAAAGTCTCTCTAAGACTCGAGGAGTCATGATTCTAGGTCTAACTTTGACTTCCCTGCTATGCTGAAAAGAGCATGAAGCTACTTGTTTTTTTCTTAACAATATATGTATTTCGAATTCTTACCCAATTATTTGGAGTGTGGATGAGATACAGATCTACGTAGTCCAACTGCAGTTTATCTAAGGAGGCTCTCAGCGCCACAGGTACCATTGAGCTATTGTACCCAAAGTTCAACTGTAAACAAAATTATTATCCTATAAAATATTTTCATTATGAACATAAAAGTAAACTCTATGAACCAAGATTATTGTCTTGTATTTTAGTTTGCTTTTTTCACTCTAACTACTAAAAATTTAATGAATCCTAATTTCCCAAAAAAAAAAATAATAACTATGGCAATGCTCTATCAAAGACTAAACACTCTTCCGCTTACAAAATTATTTATGAGTTGTCCAGTCGTAGTATTTTAGTTTTTAATACAATAAACCAGTCGACTGGCCCCTGACCAGTCGACTGGTTGTAGGTTCGCTTCCCACTCGAAGAGTGGAAATCCATACTTATATTACAAATGCGAAAATCTGTCTGTTCGTCTGTCACGCTTTCACGGCTAATCTACCGGTCCGATTTTTGTTCAGTTCGATATGCATATAGTTCAAGATCCAAGGTCAAACATAGGCTACTTATTTGTTTCAAAAATCGACCTCTAAAGGGTGACGAAATCTTATGTGAAAAATCTAAACAACTTGACTGATAGTAATGAATTTTGGCATAAATATAGTTGATAATCCAAGGAAATAGACTACTTGATTTTTCAATAAATCCACCTCCGATGGTTGCAATATAATATAAAATAACAGAAACCGTTATGTAGAACACACGGCTAAGCCGCGAGCGGGCCGCTAGTATAAAATTTTCCATTTTTGCTCTGGTGTCGACGCAAAGCGCGGCGATGAGTTCCGCCACAACACGCAATGCCTCCGAATTCGACGGAAAGTGAGGAACAGTCTCTTAACATTAGATTTCCTCTGCCTACCCTGTTCTGTGTATCCCCCACACAGCGTCAAACTTTAATAAACATTCGTACCTTAGTGGTGATGAACAAGTCTCTTCTTTTTACAATACCTCGAGATATAACATTTTGTATTCCTCTACCGACATATTCCTCGTTTTGGTAAAAAGCAGCGGTGTCTATGTGCCTGTACCCAGCTTCTATCGCCCATGTCACTGCTTGAAAAGTTCTGTATATTTTGTCTCCCTGAAGTAAAAATGTAGTTGAAAATCAAGGTCTTTTGTTCTTTTTCCGGTTTTAGTAAAATCTTTAATGGCATGTGTTTTACTGTTTAATTTAAATGTTTTTTTTTTAAACAAGCTGTATTTTTTCATTGTGATGTTAAATAAATAAATTTTCTAAGCTGTATCTTAAAATGTTGATACAAAATAACACGTAGAAACCCGTAGAACAGATTTAATGAAATAATAATGAAAAGTCTAATCTATGAAGAAAGATATACATGGTGTACATATTTTTCAAAAATAGCAGTTGTAAGGGTACATACATACTTTTACTTTAAATATATATTTTTCAAAAAAAGATTGGCTAAGAAGAAGAGACTTTTTTTAAATGTTTAATACAGACATACTTTTATTAAGTTTTTAATATTGTTCCAAATTTTATTAGTAAAGAACATTTCATAATTATTACTAATACTAAATAAATAATTAGTAACATTTACCAATAGCCATTTAAATGAGGATATCTCGCCACAGTGGGACAGCCTCTGGCTATTAACGCGATAGTTATGTGTTCGATCCCGCTCGGGGAAATGAATGTATATTTCTTTTCACATTTCCACTTTGGTACTTTAGACAAAACGTAGCGTTAAGTTCGTATTTTTTGAAAGTGGACTAAGGAGTGGCTTGACACTAGGTTTCGCTGACTACCATAAGTACCAATACACTTAAGTATTAAAATCAGACTGAATCTGAATGAAAAGACTACAATAAAGGGCTAAAAACTTACCCTACTAAAGGCATTTTGTTCCCATCATTCAACAATACCTTTCTCTGATGCTTCGCGCAAATAGCAGCCTGTAGAGAAATATAATTATAAATTTAATGTAATATATACCTTATAATAAATAGTGAATAACTTAAAAAACTATAATAAGAGTG
Source organism: Dryas iulia moderata (assembly GCA_019049465.1). NCBI lineage: Eukaryota > Metazoa > Arthropoda > Insecta > Lepidoptera > Nymphalidae > Dryas > Dryas iulia. The sequence goes on along the minus strand of CM032435.1, from coordinate 9,544,460 downwards.
CCAGCATCTTCAATTAATATAAAAAAAAATTGTAATAAAAAACAAGCGACTCTCTCGCGGCTTCGTGGTGTTATCTGCAGTATCTTATCATCTTCTCGAGCCCCTTGAGAATTCTTTAAGCTTTCTGTTCAATAATAATAAAACATAGCCTATAGCCCCCCTGATAGACATAATCGGTTCAGTATTTCTGAAGATTATCCCTTACAAACAAATTTACACTTTATTATATTAATATATATAAAAAAGCAACTCTGAAGTGCAATATTTTCAATACATATGAATAATCTTATCCTAAGGACACAAATGACCATTTATAACATATAAATTACTACATAAATATTTAGTTTGCATTAAATGATCATGTTTTAAAGAGAGAGTTGATGCCCTCGGTGCTCAAAGACTCGATTGCAGTGTATGTAATAGTCGCAAAGGAGCTCATTAGATTAGAGTAATCTACCTTTAAAAAACCTACCTTTATCTTTTTACAATACTCACCTGGAAAAGCAATAAGTAAGTTAGTACAAGTAGCATTTTGTTAGCCATAATACGCCAAAAATGGAAGTCAGGCTTAAAAATTTAATCTATATGCGAAATATATAAGAATATATATAACGGCCCATATACGAATATCGTGTGCATGCATAATAATTTTGTTAATGTCTTTCTTTTATCAGTTGTTTTTGTTTTATTTATAGTAACAAGTGGTACCTGCAACTCTTCTCGTATATTAAGATTAAAGCTTAGCAACTTTATATATGACGATAATATACTAACGGAACAAATTAAAGGATCACAGAATAATTTCAATTTTTTTGAGGTTTTCGAAGTGGCTGTATTTCCCCCAAAAACGATCGTAGTAGAATTTAAAAAACAGCATTTTAATTCTAGTAGAATTTAAAAAATAGCATTTAGAATATAAGATTAAGAATAAGTCTCAAATTTTGAATTATAAACGCGCCAAATAACAACTAATAATTGACAAATGACATAGGCACCTGTGAGATTATGGACAGAGTTATTAAAAAAAATTACCTGAATAAAAGTTATTCTAGATGTACGTCAAGATTATAAGTTATTACAATTTAGAAAATTCACTCGTTTCAAAGTCAAAGTCAAAGTCAAAGTCAAATAATTTTATTCAAAGTAAGAAGTTACATGCTTCATTTTTTGAACGTCAAACAATTTACCACCGGTTCACTAAAGTTAATGCCTCATACCTGAGAGGAACCGGCGCAAGAAACTCAGCGGGACGATTTTTTTATTAATATATATATTTTTTTAAGTCAAGCATTTACAGATAATTATATTATATATTGACAATGATACCATTGGAATAGCCTGGAGCGAGCATTTCATTCCCAAGGCGTGTTATCGTTCAAAAATTCATTAATTAGGTAATAACCTTTAACACACAAACGTCTCTTCACAATTTTTTTGAATTGTGATATGGAACATTCTTGGACGTTTTCTGGGATCCTATTGTAAAAGCGTATACATTGTCCCATGAAAGAATTACGGATTCGATGCAATCGGGTTACAGGCGCAGTAAGTTTATGTTTATTTCTGGTATTTATGTTATGTGCATCACCGATCTTGGCAAAACCATTATTATTTTTTTTTACATATATTATATTTTCATAAATATATTGTGACACAACTGTTAATATATTAATTTCTTTAAACTTTTGCCTTAAGGAATCTTTAGGATTATTCTTTCTGTTCTGTTGTCTGGCCGCAGTTAACGCAGAAATTAACAGACAGAAAGACAGACAGACTGGTTTACATGTACGCTTTTTCTTTTTTATACGGTTAAAGAAATTATTTATTTCATAAAAGAAATTTACATTTTAAGTGTTAATTTTAAGTGTCTTAATGATTGCGAGCGTTATCATCAAGCTAAATATAATATGTATAATAAAGATAATAAAAATAATATTAAATTTTCAATTTCTAAAAAGGGAAAGTAACTAAAATAATGTATAAAATTACAAACAAGGTTTTCTTGCTTATTCTAGAAAAAAAATACTCAGGAAATATACAGTATGCCACATCCTGTACAAGATAGCTTGATCTTTTTGACATAGCAAATGTTCATCAGAAGTCCATCAGATTTGTTATGTCCATCAGTTGTGTGGCCAGTCGTGGCCCAGTGGCACAAGCGTGTGACTGTACACGACTGGTTGTGGGTTCGATTCCCACTCGAGGCGTGGAAATTAGGTATATTTCCATTTTCTTCGCTCTGGTGTCGAGGTAAAGCGCGGCGTTAAGTTCCGCCACTTAACACGCAAGCCTCTAAATTCGGCGGAAAGTGGGGAACGGAGTGTCTTAACACTAGGTTCCCTCTGCCTATCCTGCTGTGTGCGGGATACAGCGTGAAGCTAATAATCAGATTTGTTATGTCCATCAGAAAAGAATTTACAAGGTATATAGTTGGAAGTCGGTAACTTAAAATAGTTTAATTATACCATCGTTTAACCGATAAAGCTTGACGATGCAGGCCAAATACAGTTTTTAAAAAAAATATATTCCATCGTATATAGATTTCTTTCCATCAATGGTTCGTGCTTTCGGTAAATATAAATTATTGACACAGAGAAGAGGTTTATTTCCCTCTTTCAAATTTATCAGAAATGGTAATTCAATTTGTAAATTGGTTTTCGATTTGGTAAATACCTCTTTTACTGATTAAAAGACATTCTTTAAATACATAACGTTTTGTTGCACACACGACGAAGGACATAACACATCGAAAGATATAGAAAGAAAACAATAAGTAAAATAGCTTCACGCTATATCCCGCACACAGCAGGGTAGGCAGAGGGAACTTAGTGTTAAGACGCTCCGTTCCCCACTTTTCGCCAAATTTGAAGGCATTACGTGTTAAGTGGCGGAACTTAACGCCGCGCTTAGCCTAGCACCAGAGCGAAGAAAAGGGAAAAAAAATATTTCCACTCCTCTAGTGGGACTCGAACCCACAACCAGTCGTTTTACAGTCACACTTTGTGCCACTGCACCACGGCTCGCACACCTAACAGGTCACTCTAAAAGGTTAAGTCTAGTACTAATAACAAATAATAAATTCGTATTAATAAAAATAAAAATAGGTAAAAAAACTTTTTAAGTTAAACGGTTTTATGTTAAACATACATTGCAATGTTTAATATAAATGTACTAAAAACCAAAAAATAATAAAATAGATACAGTCGTGGGAATTATAAACATATGCATAGACTAGACTAAAATAAAACCGTGGGGCACGTCAATTGTCTACAATCGTTGATTAAAATGTTTGTTTTGTAATGTTACACTATAATTAGGCAGTTGTTCAACCGACAACGATGGACGTGTGATAAGTAGGGCTAGAATGTGGAAACAAGTTAGCAAGCTCGATTAAGCGAGTTTTAGGGTTTCATAATGTTGAGCGAGTAGTACTTTTATCATAAGTTTTGTCGATTAAAGACAAACTACGAGCAGTGAAACGATTCCTCGCTAGCCAGCAAAACAGTAAGTAATTTGCGCACCGTCTGCGGGCCAACTGCCTAACGACGAATTAAACGATTCTTCTATCGCACATTAAGTCTATAATTTGTAGACAATTGACGTGCCCCACGGTTTTATTTTAGTCTAGTCTATGCATATGTTTATAATTCCCACGACTGTATCTATTTTATTATTTTTTGGTTTTTAGTACATTTATATTAAACATTGCAATGTATGTTTAACATAAAACCGTTTAACTTAAAAAGTTTTTTTACCTATTTTTATTTTCTAGTTTTTAGTTTTTATTTCGCATTCTGTTTAATTCATTTAGTGCTTCATTAAACTACTGGACCGATTTGAATGAAATTTGGCACAGGGATAGACTTAACCTTCAGGAGTAACATAGGCTACATTTTATCCCACTGCTGGGTATTATTTGACGTCTAGTCTTAAATATTGAGGTTGTGTAGTGCACTGTATTCTTCTTGTCAAGCCCTTTTATTTGAAACCCATATTGGTGGGATTGATAAAATATTGTTATCAGCCATTTGGTAGCGGCGGCCATCTTAGATTTTAATTTTGAATAGTAAATTGTATTCTACTTGTTGAGACCTTTCATTTGATACCCATGTTGATGGGATTGATAAAACCTAAGTTATCCGCCATTTTGTAGAGGCCGCCATCTTGGATTTCAATTTTTTATAGTATATTGTATTCTGCCTGTTGAGCCCTTTCATTTGATACCCATATTGATGGGATTAATGAAACCTAAATTATCCGCCATTTTGTAACGGCGGCCATCTTGAATTTATAATGATAATGAATAAACATAATTATATTGTCACCAAAATCCAAAGTGTATACAAAATTTCAGATTAATCGGTTGACAGGAAGAGGGTGAAATTTGAATTACTAAATTTGACCCAAGAATAAAACAAACGGGGTGAGCTAAATAAAACCGTTTAAAAATAAAACCGTTTAAAAAGTTGATCTGTCACCAATAAAGAAAAAAAAATTCTTATCGTATACTTTATTTACAAAAATACGAAATGAGCTGCATTTGTACAACAATATTGTTTATTAAGAAAACCCGTCATATATTATTATATATTTAAGATTCGAAAAATTCTTCAATTCCTTTACCGTAATAATATCTAAGGAAGGCATCGGCTACTTCCAAGCTGAAGTCATAAACTTTCCTGTTGTTATAAAATTCATTCATTATATATAATTCATCTTGAGAAAATGAAAAGTTAAACACATCAAGATTATCTTCTAAGCGCTGTTTAGTGAAGGATTTTGGAATTGGTACAGTGCCACGATCAACCTGGAAATTAGCAACAGGTAACTATATTATTTTTTCCTTTATTGTATTTTATATTATTATATTAATTGTTTGTCAGTAATAAGCCTTAAGCATATTCAGTTTATTTATTAATGTAATTTATATAAAGAAATAATTTTAAGCCTATTTATGTATAGAGAGGTGGTCCGAGAGAACCTAGTATTTAAACACTCATGGACACACCCACAGAGACATTGCATGTCGAGTGAAAGATATCAACGTCACGCTTTGTCTTAGGTATTAAAGCGGAGAAATGAATAAAAAATAAATGGGATCGTTCTCGTTAAGACGTTGTCCCACTGAACCACGACGGTTTCATCTTATTTATATTTAGTTAATTAAACAAATAAATAACTGAAATAGATTATTGAATCGATCAAAAACGATTTATTAAATATATTCTTAAAATTCACAACGACTTACCAAATAGCGTATAAATAACTGATGTACTGATTTTCCATATTTATTTGCTAATTCTACCAGTGTCGGATCATCAGCGAATGGCGGTGGGATAACATCGTGGTATGGTCGTGGCACCAAAAATCCATTAGGTGCATACGCTTGTATTGCAATGCCTTCTGTTTGACAGTATGACACTACATCCAAGCTCGCGTAAGTAGGATTCACCTGAAAGTGTTTAATTCGTTTAACTAATATTAATTAAAAATTACTATGAAGAATTTAAATAATATGAATGAAGCTCGACGATTTTTTTGGAATGTTACTTAAAGATTACTAACAGCACACTGCTCTGTCTATCCTACAGAGGGAACCTAGTGTTAAGACACTCCGTTCCTCATTTTCCGCCGAATTTTTGGATGCATCACGTGATAAATGGCGGAACTTAGGGCGAGGGAAAGGGTGCCTCGATAGTAAAGTGAAGAAAATGGAAACATTAAATATTTCCACTCCTCAAGTGGGAATCGAACCCACAAACAGTCAAGTTTGTGTCAGTCACACTTTGTGACCACGATTGGCCTTATTACATACTAATCATTTCAATATATGTAGTAGGTATAAAAGAATTACGAATTTCTATATATTCTTATCCGGTTTATTAATTATATTTCCATTTCCTTCGCTCTGGTGTCGAGGTAAAGCGCGGCGTTAAGTTCCGCCACTTAACACGCAAGCCTCCGAATTCGGCGGAAAGTGGGGAACGGAGTGTCTTAACACTAGGTTCCCTCTGCCTACCCTGCTGTGTGCGGGATATAGCGTAAAGCTATTTAATTTTTAATTTATTACTTATATTATTTCGAAAAGTAACCCGCAACGTTTCGGCAGAATATGTTTTTAATATTAATAAATATTTTTTTCTTGTCTTTGTCTCTCATAAGATTCTATTAGTACACGTCACGTCACGCTGTATCCTGCACACAGCAGGGTAGGCAGAGGGAACCTCGTGTTTCCAACCGAATTTTCCACGGATTTTTGCAGGCATAACATGTTAAGTGGCGGAACTCAACGCCATGCCATGCCAACGCCATTGTCTCAACACGAAATTGAATGAATGAATTATTGAATATTTCGATTCCTCAAGTGGAAATTGATCCCACTACCAGTAGCTTTTACACTTTGTGCCCCAGCGCCACGACGGAACTGAAGTTACTAATTACTAATTATCAATTTTTAACATATTTAAAATATAATAATTTCTTAGGGCCAGTCGTGGCGCAGTGGCACAAACGTGTGAATTAAAACGACTGGTTGTGGGTTTTCCACCACGATTCCTACTCGAGGAGTGAAAATATTTAATATTTCCATTTTCTTCGCTCTGGTGTCGAGGCAAAGCGCGGTGTTAAGTTCCGACACTTAACACGCAATGCTTTCGAATTTGGCGGAAAGTGGGAAACGGAGTGTCTTAACGCTGGGTTCCCTCTGCCTACCCTGCTGTGTGCGGGATACAGCGTGAAGCTAAAAAAAAAATATAATAATTTCTTCTAGTAAATTATTAATTAAAATCCCTCAAGAACTAATAAAGGCAAAATATAATGGTGTATAGAAATGTTCGTCGCTATGAACGACAATGCATATAAATAATACCAACCTCAATTTGGTTGACAGCTGGTCGGACATTGCCTTGCGTGAGTAACTTATTGATATGACTGCTGTTGAAATTTGCAACACCAATTGATCTAGCTAGACCCATACTTCTGACTTGTTCCATACCTTTCCAAGTATCTACTATGTCAAAATCTAGTCTAGTTAACTGGAAAAAACGGAAAACGTAAATTAATATCATGGTAACATGATTTTATTCAAAATCTTTTTTTTTTTTTTTCAGCTTCACGCTGTATCCCGCACACAGCAGGGTAGGCAGAGGAAACCTAGTATTAAGATAATCCGTTCCCCACTTTCCGCCGAATTCGGAGGCATTGCGTGTTAAGTGGCGGAACTTAATGCCGCGCTTTACCTCGGCACCAAAGCGAAGAAAATGGAAACATTAAATATTTCCACTCCTCGAGTGGGAATCGAACCCACAACCAGTCGTTTACAGTCACACGCTTGTACCACTGGTCGTTGGCCACGACTGGCCACAACTTCGGTTCGATTAAGTAATAATATTTTTTAAATCGTTATATAGAATATTCTCTAAAGTTTTCTGTTTTTATCGTAAAAGCGTATACATTGGATAATGTCTACGCATCAAAGAACAATTAAATAACGTTAAGAGGCTTCGATGCAATAGAGTTACCGACACGTTAAATTTATGCCCATTTCTGGTATTTATATAATGTACATCACCAATTTTATTAAAATTATCATTTTATTGGCATATAATACATTTTCAAAGAGATATTGAAATGCAATTATCAATATACATGTGTGTTCTACTAGTTTAGAAAACATTTTCCATGTCATAAAATCCTAAATAATAAGATTTTTTTTACAAAAGTATACATCGTTTAGTTTTATATTTCTTATATACAAACCACGTGATGTCTCCTTTGTTAAACAAGTATTTTATTTAAGCAATAATATAAGCAAAAGATTTTGAATCCTTACCCAATTAGATGGAGTGTGGATGAGATACATATCTACGTAGTCCAACTGCAGTTTATTTAAGGATGTTTGCAGTGCTGAGAGTACCAGCGAGCCATTGTACCCAAAGTTCAACTGTGAAAGAAATCATCACAATATTCAATATCTTCATAATAATTGTAAAATTGTACTGTATGAACAAAGATTTGCCACGTATACGTATCCTAATACCGCTAAGTAAGCTATGTAATAGTTTCAATCTCTTAGCTCCTACCTCTCGCTCAAAAGTAAAAAGATGTCCATAGCAATCCACTAAAGAATCCGATTTGAATAAACTATTTTAATCGGCAAGCGATAATAGCAGTAGGGATGCGCAGGCACAGACCAAACACTTTTGACTTTAGACCAATCTTAGTATTTAAGTTTTTACTTAAGAATGTTCGTACCTTAGTAGTAATGAATAAATCTTCTCTTTTTACGATGCCTCGAGATGTAACATTTTTTATTGCTCTACCGACATCTTCCTCGTTGTAATATACAGCAGCGGTGTCTACGTGCCTGTATCCAGCTTCTATCGCCCATATCACTGACTGTTCAACCTTGTATATTTCTTCTACCTGAAATAAAAATGTACTTAAAATATATATTTATTCTACCTCACAAATAGGTAGAAAAATTTTTTTTTTACAATTCTAATTCAAAATAAGGAATGTACATGTAAAAAAGATATATAAAATTACGACAAATCATTTTTAAAAAAAAAACAAAGAAGTTCTTAATTACATTGTAAAATCTAGCCATTCATATTGTCCAACAAAGAGTAAAAAGAATTACTGTGAGGCTAATACTCTTTATTCCTTATCTCTATAAAGCGAGAGTTAATACGATAAGCATCACGATTGTTAACTTTATTCTTGATCAATGCTTTAATCACTTCAAATATTAACTAGTAAATCTCATGTATCCGATAACTTATCTATTTAAAGGCCCCCTATGAAGTATGTTATATTATGCACTGCTCATATAAAGCAGAAGAATACTGAAGTCATTCAATTGTCTTCAATAGATTAAATTCATCCAAATGGAGATTCATTCATATCTACGTAACTAAAATTATTTGAGCAACTATAGCTACTAGTAATTAATTCTTTTTCCCACCTGCGGTATAATTTAAGTTGATGTATTTTTTTTATTTATGAAATAAACAATCACTTCTTTCCCAAAAGGCAATAGTCAAAAATGTATTTAAATCGATTAAACTTCTTTGTTTATCATGCACAAATATTAAGATCTTATTACATTGTCAAATGCTCCCAATATTTTTTTCTCATATGTGTTGCATGAGCATACAGCGATGAATTATTTTTTATTATATATATTTTTTTCTCTCTTTTTTTTTAGCCTCACTCTGTATCCCGCACACAGGCAGAAGGAACCTAGTGCTAAGACACTCCGTTCCCCACTTTCCGACGCATTCGGAGGCTTGCGTGGTAAGTGGCGGAACTTAATGCCGCGCCTCGACACCAGAGCGAAGAAAATGGAAAAATAATTTCCACTCCTCGACTGGGATCGAACCAACAAAACAGTCGTTTACAGTCTCACGCTTGTGCCACTGGGCCACGACTGGCCACCAAATGACTACAACAAACTTACCTTGCCGAAGGTCCCGAAGGATATCGCAGGCATTAAGTTTCCATCGTTCAACAGCACCTTTGGCTGATCTGCATAAGTTGCAGCCTGTATGTAAACAATTAGAAACTTTTTATGTAGGTATATAAGTCAATGTATTTTATAACAAAAGACATTAACAATATTAGCGCCATTCAATTAATTAACATGAAAATCCTGATTAATCAAACTTCAGCTTATAAGAAAATTCAAAAAATTGAAATAGTCTACTACCGATTTCATTTTTTTTAAGTGAATTAAATGTCTTATATTTTAAGTATAAGTATATATTTGCTCAGAAACATTTAGTCCAAATTAAATGATTTTATTTTAGGGAACGTTGATGCTCTCGATATCGCCAATTCACATTTTATTGGAGGGATCCTGTAGGATTTGACGGAGCATTGCCCGTATTTGATGGGATTCAGATCAGAAGAATGCTTAGATAAGTTTAATATTTGTTACAATACTCACCGAGAAAAGCACTAAGCAACTTAATACCAGTAACATTTTGTTAGTACTATAATGTTACTTGTAAAATGGCAAAGAAATTTAAACAGATTATTTTATATAGCAAAAGATATCTATGAAGATGTCGTAAATATTAATTCATACTGCACGTGATATAAGACTATCGCGCGCATGCATTGTAATTTCGTCAATACTTTTATAATTTTTTTTTTCAACTAATAGTAATGACCCGCAACTCTGATCGTATATATAAAAGTTGCTTTAAATTGGTCTAACTTAAATTGGTTTAACACTAGGTTCCCTCTGCCTACCCTGTTGTGTGCGGGATACAGCGTGAAGCTAAAAAAAAAGAAGAAAAAAAAATTGGAACTATAGCTCTTCCCGCGTTAAAAGAGTTGTGTAACTCTAGTTGCTTCATATTCGCTAAAGCAAAGTGGTTTATATTTTTCGTATAATTGTTCATGCTCTTTCCATCTATTCCATTTCAAACTCTTAAGAGTTAGTTTTTGAAAAAAAGGTCCATATAATCAACTATCTTCCTGAGGAAAATCGTCAAAATCAGCCAAGTGGTTTAGATTTTTCACACAAATTTTCATTCCCTATTTTGGGGTTGATTTTTGTAAAGTCATGTAGTCCAGAGTGCCTGCCTGTATGCAAGAAGTTTATTAGTTCAATCCCCACCCAGGGGGTAATTATGAATTTTAATTATCTTCATTTCCTCGATCTGTTAAACACTGGTTTAATTTCGTCTAAGTTGGATGACAAGTAAAAACATTATTTCTCACTAACTAACAGTTTGAGAGACATAATTTCTGATTAGTTAGTTGTTTACCATAAAGAAAATACATTCCATAGAATTACCACGAAAATGCCTTCGCATTGCAGAAAGATAAGCAGTGCCTACGACTTACGATCCAAATGGATTAGGAAATTTTTCAAAATCCACTCTAAACATCGCCTCTAATATCCTAGCCTAAATTTTTACCTATACAAATTTGAAAAAATCTTACTAATATGAACTAAAGATTTTACTATAACACCTAGTGGCGTGGCTATCGTAGGGCTAGGCGGTGCAATGCACTGGGGCCCTGGGGCTTATGGAGCCCTGGAGCGAGTTTAGTGAGCCCTCTGGCCAAGGGCAGATCCATCGTAGTGGGCACTGTGGGCATGCCCATAACCTAAATTGCTTGCCTTGCCCAATATATCGCCCGATTTCCGTATCACCGTACCACCTTATATTAATGCGATTCTTTGCCTATGCACTTGCACACTTTAGCTAGGTGTGCACTGATAACACCGCTTATAAATTTTAATTTTATAACGGTTTAACATTCTAAATTTTATAAAAATATTGTATAAAACCAATAAATTATATTTATATACTTTGTTTATTATATATAACATACATACGTAAAACGAGGCCGTAATTGTTAGTAGATAGGTTGCATTTTGATGCGAAACTTCATCTACTGATAACATATCATTTTGTATCCATACATATATTTACTGATAGGAATGCATATCCAATTAATCATATATTTTAGATTAAATAAGTCAAAACAATGCTTGGTTTTTCCTAAGTGATAAAATCAGAATTGAAGACTTTGCCCACCTGAAGTGGCAGGGGAAAGGAACTCATAGTAAAGAAGTGCTTATTTTTTAAATACATGGAATTTATTTTTTAAATCTACTTTGTTATAAAATATTAAATAAAAACATAAATGTAGATATATTATGAGATCATCTGTCGTTAGAAATAATAAAATTTTGATAGCACCGGTTTTTAGATAAAGAAAAATGGAACATTAAAATTTTCAAGCATAAACTCTGAAGAACTGAAAAGCTTCGAACTGACCGTTTGACTACTGAAGCTGAAAAAAAATATTACCTGTAAATGCAATAAGTAATTTATAAACATTTTAAAAGTGTTAATCCACACTTAGGAAAATTAAAAAAGACATTTAGAAAACGTACAAAAATTAGAGCGCAGCGAGATTCGAACCCACGCCTCTTGAAAACCGTTCAGGCGCTCTGACTGCTAAGCCATGCGTTCCATTAAACTTCATATTTTTATACGAATTCCAAATTTTTCTGACTAAAAATAATAAAGACATAAAGACAGTATAATCGAGTTTCGAGTACCTTCTATTTACAAATATATTGCATTATGAGCATTGATGTATTGCTTCTACGGTTGTCATGATATCATATCAGTTTATGGACCTTTATTGATAGCTATGGGGCCAGTCATGGCGCAGTGGCAAACGTGTGACTGTAAACTTGTTGTGGGTTTGATTTCCACTCCAGGAGTGGAAATATTTACTATTTCAATTTGCTTCGCTCTGGTGTCGCGGTAAAGCGCGGCGTCAAGTTCCGCCACTTAACACGCATGCCTCCGAATTCGGCGGAAAGTGGAGAACCGAGTGTCTTAACACTCGGATCCCTCTGCCTACCCTGCTGTGTGCGGGATAAAGCGTGAGAGGAAAAAAAAAACCAAAGACCACATTTTTAGGAGATCGGGTCTTTTACGTTTCTAATACTTTACTATAATCCGTGGCTTTGACTCATTAATAATAAAATAGTTTTATTATTTTTTTTTTTTTTAGCTTCACGCTATAGCGCGGTACAGAGAGTACCTAGTGTTAAGACACTCCAATCCCCACTTTCCGCCGAATTCTAGAGACATTATGATTCAAGTGGCGGAATATAACGCCGCGATTTACCTCGACACCAGAGCGATGAAGATGGAAATATTAAATGTTTCCACTCCTCGAGTGGGTATCGAACACGCAACCAGTCGATTTACAGGCACACTGTGTACCTCTACTCCAAGACTGGTAGTTAATATGGTCTAGTTAAAATAGTTTTATTTTAAAATGTGGAAAAATAAAATGATCTATAAAAGAACTTAATAAAATAATCTTATTGCGACACATTTTGTTTAAGTTGCACATTGTTTTCATTTAAAACACATTATAATATTTTTTTTAAATAAACTTATTAATTACTTAACTTCAAAAAAGCAAAGAAGTTTATTCCTTAGCTTCCTTCAGATGCTTCTCTATGAAAACTAAGGAACACCAATGTCTTCATTAAATTCGTTGTTAAGTACATATTCAAACGATAACTTAAAGTGAAGTTATGTAAGTTTTATTTTATGTGTATTTTCTTTTCGGATTGGCAACGTCTTACAAAAAATATTATTTATAAATAATATATTAATATAAGTTCCATACATATTTGAGACTTTAAATTGAATGTAAAAACTCTTATATCAATTTTCCATTTACTCAGATGTACATAGACATAAACATATTAGTCAATTTTAAATATAAGAGGGTATATTATTAAATAAAGTAAGATTTATGATGTATAGAAATAAATATTTTAATATACTGACACATGTTTATTTATTTAATAAAATAATTCCAAGCTTATTTATACCATATGCTAGTTGTTCTCCGCAACTCTGTTTAAGCGGATTTTACAACATCCTTCATACAACACACTACCCAAATATACTATGTTGACATTGACAAAAAGCAGGAACATAGATAGCTTAGGACATAGCAGGCATAGGTAGTCAGAGAAAACGTAATGTCAAGATGCTACCTCCCATTTTTCCCCGAAATCGAAACATTGTGTGTTAAATGGCCGAACTCAACTCCGTGCCTTGTCCTTATACCGGATATTCGTGGCACTTTATACCAGATCGAAGAAATGAAAATTTAAAGATAACCATTCCCCGAAACATTCGACATTGTAATTGGAATCCAAAATTAGAATAACAACAATTTTTAAATGGTAACTTTCTAAGATATTGTAACGATACATAAACATTACACATAATATATATTTATTATACATACTTCTTTATTATATTTTCGTAGAATAATTTAATTTAATAATAGTATAATTATTACCATTTCTTTTAAAAAAAATTAAACAGATAAAAAATATGAAATGTGGCTGAATGAGACACTGGCGGAACAAAGTTTATGAAAATAAAAAAAAATAAAAAAAGTTTAGTTGACAGGAGCGTAACTTGAAAAACAAATGCTCAGAAATTTATTTACGTTACATTTTTAAAAACATAAATATGATACGGGAAAGTGTAGATTTAATTAATAAAATTAAAAGTTTAAGTGGGTGGCTATTGAAATATAATTGTTATAGTTATAATATTCGTGATAAATATGAAGAAATTCTTGGTGAGTCCTTATTACATTATTAAACATAAGATTATATATTTAACATAAAATCTTTATTAAATATATACTTGTAATAATATTAAAGAGAATACAAAAATACTTAGAATATTATTTCTAAAAGAAAAGTAAAACTTGCGGTACACATGACGAAGAGCCGGTCTTGCCGCGCCGTCATGTTTAAATAGTGTTGTATGGACATTATAAATTAAATACATATGTAGTTTTTTTGAATACTTTGAAATTTCAAAATATTTGTATATTGAGAGTTTAGTTACTACTAATAAAGCATTCTTATATAATACGGTGGAGAATGAAAAGGTTTTATGGTAATTATTGGCACCAACTTATCAAATATGTGTGATATTTTAAATTTACACAAATATATGTATAGACGATCTCCTCCTCTTCGGCGATATTGTTCACTAAGGTTATTGTTTACGGATAAACGATGTCAGTGACATTGGATTGTCACTGATTGCTGGCATCACTAAGACTGATTTGGTATAAATGAAGTGCTATGGAAATATTCATCTCTTGTGACGTGTCTAATGCTGTCTCGCGTTGAATAAGTGATGACTGTACGACTTGCCGGACATATTATATATTTTTTTTATAGCTTCCTTCGCTGTATCCCGCACACAGCAGGGTAGGCAAAAGGAACCTAGTGTTAATACACTCCGTTCCCCACTTCCTGCCGAATTCGGAGGCATTGCGTGTTAAGTGGCGGAGCTTAACGCCGTGCTTTACCTCGACACCAGAGCGAAGAAAATGGAAATACGAAATATTTCCACTCCTCGAGTGGGAATCGAACCCACAACCAGTCGTTTACAGTCACACGCTTGTGCCACTGCGCCACGACTGGCCCCATATGGTTATATATAATTTGTTAAGAAAATGTATCCCCATCCAATATTATGCAATATTAACGTAATATTAAATATACAAATTTCTAAAAAGCCACCTTTTCTGGCTGGCAAATTTAAATGTCTTGTTAATAAATTGAAAAGGGTATATAAAATAATTGCATGTTGTGTTCAAACATAGAAAAAAGTATTTTCGTATTGTATGGTTTATTTAAAAGAATAAAAGAAAAGATAATTTTTTATTGCTACCTTATTCTAAAAAAAGAGATACTACAAATACTTGTACTCTTTTTGTTATATACATACATCCTATACTTAAGACTCAAAAAAATCTTCAAGCCCCTTTCCGTAATAATATCTAAGGAAAGCCTCCACCACTTCTGCGGTCAACCCATAAACCTTAATGTCTTTATTAAATTCATTCATTAAATATAGATCATCTTTAGAAAATGAAATATCAAACACGTCAAGATTTTCTTCTAAGCGCTGTTTAGTAAACGATTTTGGTATCGGTACAGTACCACGTTCAATCTGTAAAATAAAGATTTCAAACATTATTATATTTCATAGTTTATCATTACACTTTATCAGAACTTATAAACTAATAAGTTCTGAAATAGTCAAGCGCCCGGGCCAGTCGTGGCGCAGCGGCACAAACGTGTGACTGTAAACGACTGGTTGTGGATTCGAATTCCACTCGAGGAGTGGTATCAGAGGTGAAGAGCGGCGTTAAGTTCCGCCACTTAGTACGCAATGCCTCCGAATCCGGCTGAAAGTGGAGAACGGAGTGCCTTAACACTAGGTTCCCTCTGCCTACCCTGTGCGGGATACAGCGTGAAGCTATAAAAACGCGAAACAGCATTAGACACGATGCAAGATATGAATATTTCCATAGCACTTCATTTATACTAAATCAGTCTTAGTGATGCCAGTAATATTGAATTATGTCACTGACGGAAAGTGGAGAACGGAGTGCCTTAACACTAGGTTCCCTCTGCCTACCCTGCTGTATGCGGGATACAGCGTGAAGCTAAAAAAAAATATTAACGTTATATATTAATAAACTTTCAGAAAATTTAATTGATATATTTATATACAGCTTCCCGCTTTTTCTATTGCAGTGTTGTCTGGAGGCAGAGTCAAAACGAAAGAAAACTCATTTATCCATTCTCCACCTGAAATCGAAACATTGTTACGTGGCGGGACTCAACGCTGCGCTTTGTCTCAGGTACGAGAATGTTTTTGTTTTTTTTTATACGAATTAAATATCTTAAAATACAACTTACCAAATATCGTATAAATAATTGATGTGCTGATTTTCCATATTTTTTTGCCAATTTGGCCAGTATCGGATCGTCAGCGGATGGCGGTGGAATATCCTCGTTGTATGGTCGTGCTACCAAAAATCCGTTAGGTGCATACGATGCAACAACCATGCCTACTGATTGACAGTACGCTACTATATCCAAACTCGCGAAAGTAGGATTTACCTGAAAGTATTTAATTTTAAATATTGATGAGTTTTTGAAAATCATGAAGTGTTTAAATAACATGAAGTACTGGTAGATGTGATTTAAACATGTGAAACAATAATTTACTTGGATTGATTATTCAAATTATTACTAAACACAACCCGCAATGTTTCGGGGTATATTTTTTCTTGTAAATAACCGTCTTATGACTGACTAAGTCACTTGACATATCTTGTAGTTTAGAAGTAGTTTAATAATTATTCATTTATCAATAATATATACATAGTTGTATAACAATGATAAGTTAACTTATTTTAAAAGTATTAATAATAACCTCTGAGGAAAATATTGATTAGAATCCTTCGACAAGTAATGCAGAACTGATTATATAATGATAAGTATGTAATACCTCAATTTGATTGACAGCTGGGGGGATATTTCCATACCTAAGTAATTTATTAATATGATTGCTGTTAAAGTTGGAAACCCCGATCGATCTTGCTAGACCCATACTTTTGACTTGTTCCATGCCTTTCCAAGTATCTACTATATCATAGTCTTGTCCAGTTAACTAAAAAGAGATTTTTGAGAAGATTTTGATAAATTTAAACAATGTGTAGTATTATTCTAGAGGGAAATTACTAAAACTTTTCATAAATTTATTCTTTAGCTGTTGTAAATTTAGAAATTTACAATGAATCAAAATTGAATCAATCAAAGCTTTACACTTTTTTAAAACACTCCATTCTCTACTTTCCGCCAACGTCTTTTTAAAGCGGAGAAATACTTTGAATATAATTATCTTCCAGAGTAGTAGTGGTACCCACAACCACCAGGTATAAAATCAGTCGCTGTTACACTGTGCCACGATGCATAGTACGAAGAATCGATTAAGCATTTTATGTTTTATAGCACAAAATTTTTTTTTATTTAAACGATTAAATATAAAATACTTCAAGCTTTCGTATTCTTACCCAATTAGATGGAGTATGGATGAGATACAGATCTACGTAATCCAACTGCAGTTTACTTAAGGAAGCTCTCAGCGCCACAGGTACCATTGAGCTATTGTACCCAAAGTTCAACTGTAAAGTAAACAATTTTATTGTCAAATTTCTTTATTATGACTACAAATGTTATGGCGAAGATTCTACTCAGCCAATGATGACAAAGATTCGCCAAGTATTTTTTGGTTATATCATTTAATGTAAGCCACGTCACTTTTTCAAACCATTTAAGTTGCCATTTTGAATGTAGATCCTACGAACTATCAGTAAAATATTATTATATAATTAACTATACATATTGTGGCCAGTCGTGGCCCAATGGCACAAGCATGTGACTGCAAACGACTGATTGTGGGTTTGATTACCACTCGAGGAGTGGAAATTATATTTCCATTTTCTTCGCTCTGGTGTCGAGGTGAAGCGCGGCGTTAAGTTCCGCCACTTAACACACAAGCCTCCGAATTCGGCGGAAAGTGGGGAACGGAGTGTCTTAACACTAGGTTCCCTCTGCCTACCCTGCTGTGTGCGGGATACAGCGTGAAGCTAAAAAAAAACATATTTAAATATAAAGAATTATAACGTATAATTTCATTGTAGTTGACAACAAGTAAAAGCTGTCGACTCTCGTAGACTTAACGTCGTTTCATCTAGAATAATAATTTTTATTTTTTTTTATTTTTAATGCTTAAATTTTTAAGCAAATATATGGTTACCTTAGTGGTGATGAACAAATCTTCTCTTTTCACAATACCTCGAGATGTAACATTTTTTATTGCTCTACCGACATCTTCCTCATTGTAATATACAAAAGCGGTGTCTACGTGCCTGTACCCAGCTTCTATCGCCCATATTACTGATTGTTCAACCTTATATATTTCTTCTACCTAAAAATAAAAGTTTTTAATTATTAAAATTGATGGCAAAGTGATTCATAGACAGTAGACATCCGATTAACTGAACTAATAACGTATAATAAATAACCCTATACATAAAAAAAAAATACATATAACAATGTTAATCAAGAACACATTGAGCTTTTTAAGAAGAATCTATGTTTCTTAAAACCTGTTAAAATATGCAGTTTTAAATAGTTTTTAATACTCCTCCAAGGTACTTAGTCCACCTTTCTGTCTCATTTCAAATGCGCCATGCATCTCCTCTCTACTCTACTCATTTAATGGCTGCAAAAATCGATTAAGCCGTTCTCAAGTTTAAGTCTCACTTTTAATGATTGGGTGATGTTTTCTAAAAGTAAATCGACAGCTATTAACTTAGGACGTAGAAACAGTATAAGTGGTCAACTAGACTAACCTTAAACCACGAATTAAATTATTAAAACAATTATAGTCCCCTTAAAAGCAGATTCATAGTGGTGAATGTGTGCTTTTACATATATAGAGTTTAAAGGAATTAACCGTTATCAGTAGTATAATTAGAATTATATTTTATCAAATGCTTATTTAATGTTAAAATCGATACAAAAGGCTACAAACTTACCTTACCAAAGGTACCGAAGGCTATCGCAGGCATTTCGTTTCCATCGTTCAATAGCACCTTTGGCTGATCCTTTGCGTAAAGTGCAGCCTGTACATAAGCAATTATAAACTTAATATATATACAGAATTACTAATATATGTCTTTTAATTTAAAAATGCAATTAAAAGTGTTAGTGTCTTTCATTTATTATTATAGTCCTGATAAATTTCCTAACTTTAATTTTGTAAGAAAGTTCAAAAATACCAAATTAATCAACTACTGAATTGAATAATTTAGAATATATAATTATTATTATCCTAAGTGTATGAATATGACTTTATTATATATTAACTTCTACAGAAACATTTACTTTAAATTAAATTATCATATTTTGGGGCCAGTTGTAGCGCATTGGACGTTAGATTGTAAACGACTGGTTGTGGATCCGCTGGAAGAATAAAAATATTTAATATTTTACTTTTTCTTCGCTCTGGTGTCGAGGCAAAGCTCGTCGTTAAAAGTTCCGCCACTTAACACGCAATGCCTCCGAATTCTGTTGAGTATGGGGAACGGAGTGTCTTACACTAGGTTCCCTCTACCTATTCTGCTGTGCGCGGAATACAGCGTGAAGCAAAAAAAAATATTTTAAAGAACCTTTATGCCCTAACTATTTATGACCGAATTGTTATGTATACCGTAGTAGCGCTGCAAATCGAAATTGGATCCCAACACATCAGAAAAATATTTACATATCTTTAATATTTGTTAAGATACTCACCGGGAAAAACACTAAATAACTTAATACAAGTAACATTTTGTTAGTATTAATTTGTCAAAAATGGCAGTCACTTTAAACAAGTAATCTATGTACGAAAAGTTATCTCGAAGATATCGTAAATTTCATTTTTTTTGTAATGGACATGATTATAATTTTGTTAATCTTTTTAATTAGCTCATTTTTCTAATTAATATCAATAAATTACCCAACTTTACTCTTATATTAAATTACTTATTTGAATATTGACTAATGTGAATTAATATATAACATTAAGTTTACTATAGCTTAAGGCTCTTTCCCGCATAGCGAGCTAGTCAGAGAGGTCCGCACTTTGCGCACCAAATCGAGACTTTGCGTGTTGAATGACAGAACTTAACACTGCGATTTGTTTTTTGGTGCCAGAGAAAAGAAATGAAAATTTTAAAATTCCCCCTAGTGGGAATCGAACCTACAACCATCGATTTACAATCAGACGCTGTTTCACTGCGCTAAGTTTGCTCTTTAAAACTTTATTTTAAACCAAAAAGTTATTATATTTATTTATTATATACAAACAAACATGAAGAGAAATTGTAATTGTTACAAATGAGGTAAATGCACCTTGGATATTTATATGCACTCTATTCATGTCATGATAATATATGCTGATATACAAAATTACTATCAATAAGCTGTAATATTTATTTATTGATAGCAATTGTTGCTTTGAAAACGTGAATTGATATCACGTTCCGTTAAAGATAGTAACGCCGTAGTGGTGCAGTGGGACAGCGTATGTATGTAAAAGCGATGGTTGTTAGTTCTTTTCTGAAAAAAATATTATTCATTTCTCTGCAGTTTCAGTTGAGTTCTGTCATACAACTCAACACGCAATTTCTCAATCAATTTTGATCGGAAAGTGGAGAACGGAGTGTCTTGACAATAGATTGCCCATAAAAAAAGTCAAAGACATCTAAGTTGTCAAACCAAAATTCTTTAATAAATAATTTTAGAATCAGTACTGTATTACTCATCCAAAATATATTTAAAATATTTTTTTTTCTTTTTGCACATAAAATTATCATCAGGACTTATTCATATAAATTAAGGTAAGAGTAATGCATGAAACAACACCAGCTTGCGCAAGTGACATTATGACAAAAAGTTATTTAATTTCTCAAGCGGTATAATTTTGATGACAAGAATGGTACTGAAATAATCGTAAAGCCATAAATTCCGCGTAATCGAGTTTCAAGTAACAATTAATTGCATGCATATAAATATTGATTCACAGCTTATACAGGTGTCATGATAATAAAATATACGATACTTTTTGTTTTAATTGCAGATAATTTTTATTCTTTTAAATATTTTTTTTATTTTACAATATTTTTTTTTTATTGATTCAACTTTCAATACCGAAATCATCATATAACTCCTCTACAGTTATTCCATAGTAGTCCATGATGAATGCTTCAGCTGTCTCTCTATCGAAGCTATAAACACCAACGTTTTTGTCAAATTCATTGATTAATAATACATCTTTGCGAGATAACCTAAAATCCATGATATTAAAGTTTTCTTTTATGTGCATTTCGTTACTAGACTTCGGTATCGGTATCGTCTTGCGGTCAATCTGAAATAAAATAGTAAAAAGTATTATTTTTTTAGGATGTTATCATAATGGGTTGTGCTATAAATACTGTAATAAAATAAATATTAAAATTAGAAATCGTCTCAAGAAATATGGAAAAAACCTACGGTAAAACAATATTACATGCACTCTTTTAAATACATCTTTCGTCAGTAGCGACGATTCAATAAAGAGATAGAGAATGTCACTAAATTCAAGTTTACTAGTGGCCCGCTCGCGGTTTCGCCGCGTTATCTACTTAATTGTTTCGTGAAATAGCAACCCTTGGAGGTACATTTTTGAAAAACAAAGTAACCATCCAAGGATTATCAACTTTATTTATGTACTATGAACCAAAATTAATTACGGTCGGTCAAGCGGTTTTAGATTTTACAATAAGAAAATTGATCCCTTATTTCAACCCTTTATAGGCGGATTTCTGGAAAAATGAGTAGCTTATGTTTGACACTGGACTTTTTACTGCTTTCATTTTAAATTTTATCCAAATCGGACTAATAGATTAGCTGTGAAAGCGTAACAGACAAACAGACTTTCACATTTATAAAAAAAGTATGGATAGTAAACGTTTCTTTAAACGTAGTTCCGTAAAGTTTGTATAATAGCAATATTAATGATGCACTTTCAATTTACCAAGTAACGTAAAATTATTTGATTTGGAGTTTTATTATATTTCTTGGCCAGCTCAACAAGTAGCGAATTATTGAACTGAGGCTCCAGAGTGAAGTTTTTAAACGGTCTCGGAACAGAAAATCCATGTGGTCCATTAGCCATATCGACGATCTTTTCTTCTTTACAGTATGCGTCTAGTTCCAAATTCGCACGTGATGGATTTATCTGTAAAATATTATATTTAACTGTTACAATTATATTTTAATACATTCAGATTAACAAATAAATGAAGCAAAAAAAATGGCTAGAACAGACTGAATCAAAATTTTAAATTCAGAGGAGGCGACTACTACTATCTTACCTCAAATTGGTTAACGGCTGGTCGCACATTGCTGTTTGCCAGAATACGGTTTATGTATGAACTGTTAAAGTTTGTTACGCCTATAGATCTAGTAAGTCCCATGTTTTTTACTTTTATCATTTCTTTCCATATTGCAACTATATCAAAATCTTTGTTTGTTAACTGAAAAATACCAATTTTTTTAAATTAATGTGACAAGTAGTTTATTTAAGAAACATAAATTTTTGAAACTTTGTTGCTATGGTAATGAGGAGATCATTGAAAAAAACATAAATACCACATTTGCTGGTGACCGTATAACGTATAAGTCCACATAATCCAACTGCAACCGTTTTAAAGAAGCCTTCAGTTCCGATAGTACTGTCTCTGGATTGCTAAGTCTGCCAAACTACAAAAATGAATCTACATATAATGAAGTTTCTCAGTACTACGAACCTTTGACATGTATGGTAATATAAGTACATTTTTTGCTACTATCAAAATATTTTTAAAACATTTTCTCGAAAAAGAAATTATATTTTGTAATGTTATTTTTTATATAAAATATGATAAAAAACCATTATTACAATGTATATGCATTTTATAAGAATTTTCAACAGCTTCAATGGTTTAAATACCTTTTTTAAACCTATGACAAAATATTTCACACTTATTTTTTTTTAATTCAAATTTAAAAATATCACCTTCATCCATCCATACATGGCATCGTTATAAACAATTATAATAATAACATTAAATACTTTATGAATTTTACCTTGGTAATAACGAATAATTCGTCTCTTGATACGATATCGCGATCTGTTACATTTTTAATGGCTGTTCCTACGTATTCTTCTGTTTGATAAAATGGTGCAGTATCGATGCATCTATAACCAACTTCTAAAGCGGTGATTATGGAACGTGTGGCTATGTTAAACTCTCTTTTCTAAAAATTATAGGTACCAATTTTTAATGCAAGTTTTGCCTATTTTCTAATTGAGATAATGCTAGCAACATAGAGACGTATGGCTTAGCAGTCAGAGCACTTGGACGGTTACCAAAAGGGGTGGGTACGAATCCCGCGCTAAAAAATATTATAAGACATTAGTGACTCTTTTGCCATTTAATAAATGTATATACAATTATATTCAAAAACCAAAGTATACGAAGAGTATTGTGACTGGCTTTGACATCTTAGGTTTTAGTCAAGTATTTAGTATTAATTAAAGAAAATAATATTCAATTACTTTCATATAAGAGTACATTAAGAACTTACTGGAAACATTGTACCGAATCCTATAGGTGGTATTACATTACCATCGTTTAGAACTCTTACTGGCGATAAATTTGCTGAACTTTTTACCTAAAAATAAAAGTAACACAATAAGCAAACTTATTTTAAAGTTTCATTCTACTTATTATTACCATACTGCATATAGTTTAAATCACAAATATTTTTCTTTTTCAAAATTCACTTTCATTTTTATTTATTATCTGATTTCTTTGAGGTTTCCGTACAATGAGATAACATCTCACTGTAGTCATGGTAGTTGTAGGTTTTTTTTCCATATTAAGGGGGAAAATGATACTAAAATTATTTTTATTTCTATACCAACAAAAACGTGAAGTTCTAAAAGATATTTCTTACAGAACAAAATAATCTCTACTGCAGTTTTGTACCTTACAATAACTCATTGAACATTATTTCATAAGAGATAGAAAGAATCCAAGGCCGTACTTTGTCTAACCAAATTGGAGCAACGTCTTTATTGAAAATTTGCGTTGTCCTAACCTTTCTACCAGTGCGTACCGATTTCGAAGGATAATCATATAAGCCTTAGATTTAAGTACTGAAATTATTGAAGGAATGTAATCTTTATAAAAAAGAAGAATATTTTAAAAAAAAGGTACAGACAGAAATAAAAAAACCATCGAAGGATGACGTCAACCTTTTTCCTTCCCTTTTTCCTTGTTATTTATGAATAGAATAAAAATATTATATTATAATATCTTACGCTTAAAACCGCTAATACACTCAATGTAAATATTAACATTTTGAACTTCCTTGACGTTGCCACTGAATTACGAAAATAACATTAAAATTAAATTGGCATTTCGTTTATTATAAGTATCTTTAATACTTTGCATATTATCACCAAGCGTTGGGACTTGTTAATTAACTTAAAGGGATATATAATTCTTTTTTTGAACTATTAGTTTATGCTGCTACTTCGTTTACACAAACGCAAAAAAAGAATATAAAAAATATTTCTTATGTCCTAAAGTATTTTTTAAAATTAAAAACAAAAAGTTCAAATTTAAAAGTTTAATTATTAATAATTAAAATTTTGAACGTCTTAATTTGTACATGTAAATATTTATATGATATAATATAAGTAGGGGTGCTATGAATAAGATGATGAGCATTTGAAGGTATATTTGGTACGTTATAAATTTTGCTATATTTATATATAAATTAAATTATACACTTCACTGACAGCATTTTTCTCTTTAATATTTATACCTACCGTACGGTACATATCTTACAATTTGTTAATTAGTTTTTAAATACAATTTTATTAATATGTTAAATTTGACAATATATTCTTAATAAATATACTAAAAAAAACGTGTTTTCCATAATATAGCAGATATAGTCAGAGAGGATTTCGTGTTAAAACACATATTACATGCGGAGTGGCGGAACTCTACGCCGCGCTTTATCTACGACCCAGAACGGAGAAATAAAAGAAATACATAATCATTCTCCCAATTGCATTCATATTCAGACAAAATGTATTTAAAGATGCACAATTATACATTGGTACAGTTTTCCTTTACATTTACCTGAAAGATTTGACGTATATATAGGAGTAATGCAATATTGTCTTACGAGTAGATATTTATGTTTAACTTTTTAATTTGGGTACCAACGAATTTGTTTTAGGTACAAGTTATTCAACGTTTCACGGCTTCCACTCTTAAGTTCCCACTTTTCAGTAGGATCTATGTACTCTGTTAGTACAGTTCTCAGCTTCTTTAAACTTCATATATTTTGATAACGATGTCTCATTTCACTTTTTGTACTTTTTAAGTGTACGTGAACTTTTTGTAATCTTTCGTTTTTTAGCCCCTTTTAATAAACTGTGCGGATGGAAGAGTATTTTCATATTTTAACACATTTAAAGGTTATTTAGAAAGGAAGCGTACTAAGTAAATTATTTTACATGCATAAATATCCATCAGCAATACATTAAAATAATGAAATAAATTTACTTACACAATCCTGCACACCTTAGTTGAGTTCTTTAGTTATGGCTTTTAAACGAGTATTTGAGCACAAATCACTTTATCTCTGTAACGTTGTATGGAGGGCGCACAAAAAAGATAGTTGAGTAAAATACTACCTGCCACTACTTGCGATTACCATAGGCATGTAACTAAGTGGCATATACGAGTACGTTGTGAAGGCATCGTGTATTGTACACTTCAAACATACACAACAAGCATACGTAAATTTATGTCTCTGATCCATACGCAGGAGGAAAAGAAAATCCCAATGGACCAGGGGTACGTATCCGGAAACCGGTCGCGGATCATGGCTATTCATGAGGCACAAGGACATATATATGGCGAAGTCGTCATCGCCTGTTCCGTCGTCATATATTTAAATAAATTATTAACTAAAAGAGTTCACACTTGGTCAGTGATGGACATCACCATTAGAGAATAAGATTAAATATAAGTCTCAATGGTTTTGAATTGTCCCACTGTGAAAGTTTACACTACATAATTTCTTCACTAATAATTATATTTTATCATTATAGTAACATATGAAAAACAGGGACGTTGACTTATTTAAAATATGTGCATATATTAGATGATAAGAGTATTCATATGGCCTAATTAAATAATATTAATAAACATTAAATTTCTACAAGGTTAATGTAATAAATAGCCGATGTTTAATTAATTCACTATTTTTTACCATATATCCATTTAGTGAGTGCATTGTATGTAAACAATGAAATGAGTCACAATTTTTTGATTTCGTCTTTCTGCTGTTTTAGGAAGGCAAGGTTGTATAGTAAATGAAACGTATCTTTTAATTTTTATTACCATATGTATGCCATATGTACATAGTATGAGCTACCAAAAATTGTGATTACCATTCATAAGCACGTACAAGGATGTTGTAAAGTATTTGAGTAGAAATTCCTTAGTGTTCCAAGGATTCGCCGGATTCGAGGCCCATCGCGTTGCATATCAGAATGATAGAACTCAAAGCAGCGCCGGGGACTTGCGACACATACGTGTGGTTCAAAAGATCCCTTTCGCATACGCCTCGATACTCGTAGTCTTTGATTGATTGTTCGAAATATGTGCTTAAAGTGAATTGATGAGCTGATTAGCCCCCGCGCAGTAATTTCATGGAATGCTAAGAAGTTTCTTCTGCTCATTTAAAATAATGATGTTTTCTAGTATGTGTTTCCCATAACTGTAATAGTTACAAAGATTTGCTCGTTGCAGGCTTCTAGAGTAAGGGAAAATGACTTGATTACTTTTATATCGTTTATCATCTACATCTTCATGTTAATGACAGTTTTATCAAAATAAAATAAATAAAATTGAGTAACGCTTTTCTGTGAATATTTTAGAGCCTACTATAGCAAACTCTGTTTATCATTTATATTATTATATTTATACTTAGTTATTATATTTCTATGTATGCTTACTTCTAATAGACTCACGCTTCGTATGTGATTCATTCATTTTTTGTACGAAAGTGTAAGTATCTACTATTTATAAATATCCTACATACTATCTACCAACTAGTATTTATTTAGCAGTGCAAAATGCTACCATTTTAGGAGGCTAAAGCTTCGGCTGCTAAATGACGGAAAGGTCATCTTACAATTACTTTGATGTGGAAAAGCTAAAAAGTGGTAAAATAAACAACCGTAAAGACTTTCAGATTATTAGGCATTGACAAAATTCAAACATTATTGAAATCATTGGCTAAAATATATGGGCTATGGTGATAAAAAAATGCTTTGATTTATTTTATCTGTTTCTATTAGATAATATCTTTCTATTAATATTATATAAATAATAATTAAATTATATTGAAACATTATTCTCAGAAAGATAAAATATAAGTAAGAACTCATACTACATTACTCATACGCTTGTACGAGTATGAGGGAATGCTCTCATAGATTTTATTCAGGCAAATTTAATAAAGTGCACATTGCCATATTTCTAACGTTGATTATTTTTCTCTTCTTAGTCCTTATTGTAACTTGTTCGTTTAATTTAATGATTTTAGGTAACAACATTTAATCAGTTTTAGGTATAAAATTCAAATAAAAGACTGAATTTAGTATTTACAAATTAGTTTATTTTCTTATATAATCTCACATTCACATGTTCAATACAACTACAAGAAATTAAGTTTTTATAACCAATCAAATTAAAAAAATAAATATATTTCATGTACACATTCATTTTACGTTCGTAGCGTGGCTCGTATAGTGTTCTGGGCTTAATTTCTATTCGGGGCAATAATCATGTTTGAAATTCTTTTCTCTAAGCAAATATACAATAAAATAACAAAAATAATGTAATGTATCAAATAACTTAGATAGGTCATAGTTTTGAAACATAATTACTTCAATGGGCTAGTCGTGGCGCAGAGGCACAAAGTGCGACTGTTAAGCGACTGGTTGTGGGTTCGATTCCCACTCGAGGGGTGGAAATATTTCCATTTTTTTCGCCTAGTATCGAGGTAAATTCCGCCATTTAACACGCAATGCCTCCAAAATTCGGCGGAAAGTGAAGAACGAAGTGTCTTAACACTAGGCTCCCTCTGCCTACCCTACTGTGCGCGGGATACAGCGTGAAGCTAAAAAAAAATATTCACCATTTTGGCCATTAGCTTCCCATACATAATCTTACAAGTATTTTACTTATTTATATAGATATTTTATTTCCACTCCAACAATTGGTTAACGTTTAAGATTCTGAAATTAACTGTTTTAAGCTTAGACCATAGTAATACTTAAAAAGAGAGTCAACTGATCCTGAATCAAGTTGATACACACCAAAACCTTGATCGAACTCGTTGATTGAATACACTTCTTCACAAGATAAGCTGAAATCAAATAAATCAAAATTTTCCTTTATGTGCTCTTTATTACCAGACTTAGGTATCGGTATAATGTTGCGATCGATCTGAAAAGATAGTAATAAAATTATTTAAAACAGTTAATTGCTTAGCTTTTTTAAACTAGGGATATTTCTTTCCAAACTAGGGATATTGTATGTTGAGTGATGAAACTTAACACCGTCCAATGCCTTACCAATGCGGAGGAATAATATAATTTAAATTACGCTCAAAATAAAAAAGAATTTCCCCAAAAGGGATGATACTCTTGAGTCTAAAATTTCCTATATATTATTAATATTTATGAATCTTACACCTCCATCTAATACTTTTTACATATGTATTCTCTACATAAAATGTTTACTAAAATTATTGATAATATATTTTATTTACTTCATACTATTTATTCACTGGACAAAATATAAATATTCCTCGTTTTCGCTTCGATTTCCAGTCGGGGGAATGAATATATATATATTATCATCATTACTCCCCTCTGATGCCCAAGACAAAGTGATGCGTTAAGTACCGCCACTTAACAGGCAGACACAAATGTCTCGACTTCTGGCGGAAAGATCTGAACTGAGTGTCTTAACGCTAAATTTTCTATGACTACCATGTTAGAGGGGGAAAATTGTGAGGCTGATTTTAACAAAATTTATATTAGAAATTTTACCAAATAACGTAGAACGATTTGATTTGGAGTCTTATTATATTTCTTCGCCAGACCAACAATTAATGGACTATTAAAGTGTGGTTCTACTGTTTTGTTTGTGTAGGGCCGTGATACAGTATACCCGTGGGGTCCGTAACCAATAACAGCTATGCCTTCGTTTTGGCAGTATGCCACTGCGTCCAAGCTAGCCAATGATGGATTTACCTGTAAATTTACATGTGGAATATAACATCTTTTGTTGATTATTAAATAAATAAATAAATAGCTTCACGCTACAGCACACAGCAGGGTAGGCAGAGGGAACCTAGTGTTAAGACACTCCGTTCCCCACTTTCCGCCGAATCCGGAGGCTTGCGTGTTAAGTGGCGGAACTTAACGCCGCGCTTTACCTCGACACCAGAGCGAAGAAAATGGAAATATAATTTCCACTCCTCGAGTGGGAATCGAACCCACAACCAGTCGTTTACAGTCACACTCTTGTGCCACTGGGCCACGACTGGCCACACTTTTGTTGTACTTTTGTTAATTATTACACATTTAAAATAAAAACTTATTTTAACAGGATTAATCATGAATCTTTTTGGTATTCGAAAATATATTTTTAGAAAACTCGTGGAACACTTTGCAATAGTCCGTGGTCACAGGTAGCCTGGAGGTAGGAGGTTACCTGTATGTAAAATACCACACGCGATTAATCCGGTTAAATATAGTTTTATTTCATTTCAGCTTGATTTTTTAATATATACTTTTAAACTTTCGTAACTTTTAATTTTGTCGTAAAATAATTTATTATTTCTATATACCTGCTCTGGTATATTTACCTAAGACGAAAAACACCGTGTTGACTTCCGCTCCACTCGACACGCAATATCACTATTTCAAGCAGATAGCGGAGAATGAAGTGTCTTGACACTAGGTTCTCTCTGATCCTGCTATGCGGAATAAAGCGTGAACCTGTTTTTAGACTTTATAATAATGGTTTTTGTTATATGTCTACAGCGAACTAACTAATATTATATTTTACTCTTAAAAGAATTATAATTATTAAGTATAGTACCTTATAATATTTTATTTGAGTGTTCAACACTGTACACTTACTTAAATATTAACAGCTGTGTTTAATTTTATTTTAAATTGCACGTATTAGTGTAAGAGTAATATTATAACAACTATAGGTCAATTAAAATATTTTAATGACTAATAAGATAAATTTCGTACGAGGTATCATCGTGGTGCTATAAACACGATGGTTGCTGGTTCATTTGACAGAAGGGAGTAGAGTAGGGATAGTCAGAGAAGACATAGTGTCAAGACTCCACTTCTCGTTTCATTGTTCACTTTCGCCCGAAGTGGAGACATTGCGTTTTGAGTAGCGGTACTCAACACCGCGCTTTGTCTTAGGTACTAGAGTAAGGAAATGAAAATTGAAATATTAGGGGAATGATTATAATGATATGGTTTCCATATCTCCACCTTAATAAGGCGAAGCGTGGCGTTGAGTGATACCTCTCAATACTTATTATTAGGGATTCGGGCGGCAAACGCAAAACCAAGGTAAAACCGTTAAAATGGGTAAAATAAATAAAATATGTTATAGTATCTATGATAACTATTGCTTGTTCGCATATTTTAAACTAAATCTTACCTCAATTTCATTAACAGCTGGTCGCACATCACAGTGCGCCAGAATAAGGTTTATATGTGAACTTTTAAAGTTCGATACACCAATCGATCTAGCTAGTCCCATGCTTTTGGCTTTCTCCATTTCTTTCCAAGTTCCTATTATGTCTAAAACTTTGCCTGTCAACTAAAAAAACAAAGTTTTGTTAACTCACTCGATCTATTTTCGAAATATAAAATACTACATCAGTTTTTAACATTTTTAAAGTGTTATTCGCACAATGACAAATATATTTTTTTTAATTTCATGCTGTATCCCGTACACAGCAGGGTGCTTACCCTGACCGAACCTATTGTTCAAGCACTCCATTCCCCACTTTCTACCGAAATTTGGAGGCATTTCGTGTCAAGTGGCGCATTGTAGATTCCATAGCAGAGAGAAAAAAAAGTGGAAATATTAAAAATTTCCATTACTCCAGTGGGAATCGAACCCACACCCAGTCGCGCTTACAGTCACGCTCCGTGTCCCTGCACCACGACTGGCCTCATTTATGTATTATTGTTATTGTATCTTACTTAATATGAATACTAAACTTTGGAAATCTTTACATAAAAATAAATAATGGAAATGGAGTTATTATTAAAATAAATTGTACTTTAAAATAACTTATATAATATTTATAAGGAATGCAAGAGCTATTTTATTTTGAAAAGGCATTACAAATATATGAAATGAATAACTATAAGACTGTCAAACGGATGTCTACTGCAAATTCAAACGTGTATTATAAATGCGAAAGTCTGTCTGTTTGTCTGTCATGCTTTCACGGCTAATATACCGGAGCCATTCGAATGTAATTCGGAATGAATATAATTGAAGATCCAGGGTCAAACATAGGCTACTTATATTTTTAAAAATGCAACTTCTTCTTCTTCAACTTCTAGGGTTGAAATAGGGGATGAAAGTTTATATCAAAAATCCCTCCTCCGGCAGTAGCTTAATAAAGTTAAGTATTAAATTTTTGTGTAATAACTTCTCTTTGGCTAGTTCATATTTAAATGCTACAGAATAGTTGTAACATAGTTATTATACTATATTAATGAAACAGAAACAACCTTTGCTTAAAAATAATGATTCCTTTATAATTACCAAATCTATGGGTGTGTGTATAAGGTACAGATCCAAATAATCCAATTGTAACCTCTCTAAAGAAGCTTGAAGCTCCGACAAAACGTCTTCTGGATTGTCAAACTTGTCGAACTGTAAACATTTATTCTTATATTAATTATTTGCTCCACATTTTATACGTTATAATTAGCTTCACGCCTTTTACCACATATCTCGGGCAGAAAGAATTTTGTATTTAGTCCAATATGTTCTTTAAACATTTAACTTAAGTAAAAAAATGGATTCTAAAAATTAATGTCTTTTTTTGAAAGATGTACACTTTTTTATAGCTTACTTTAGAAGTGAATTTCAATGCCTCATAATATTATACCAGAGCGGTGAAGTTAAAAAAAATTAAATATGGGAATATTTTTATTTAATGGGTGAGAATCAAATCTAAACGCAATTAATTTCATTTGCAGTGAACGCTGTTCTAGCGCATTACTGGAAAAAAATATTTACTAATACTTTTGTATAGCGTTCTATTTTGAACCCAATTCTACCCCCTAAATTAATTCCTCCCCTTTATAGATACACTCTATTATATTTTAACAAATAGTAACTACATAGCGGATTTTTTAAATAATCATGTCTTTCTGAATTTAACAGGCACTACAGAAAATTTTAGTAATAGTAGGCTTTAAATGTTTAGTTTCGCTCTTACCTTGGACGTTATGAATAATTCATCTCTTGTCACGATACCACGTTCAGTCACATTTTTGATAGCCTCTCCAATGAATTCCTCCGTCATATACATTTTAGACGTATCGATACTTCTATAACCAACTTCAATAGCTGTTATTACTGCTTCAGTAACTAAATCAAATTCTCTCTCCTAAAAATGATATTTACTTATTATATAAATATATAGGTAACGTTACGCTTTTTTTACTCCACATAAAGAGGTAGTTAAAGAGAACCTGGTTTTAAGACACTCCGTTCCCCGTTTTTCTCCTGACTACGAGACATTGCATTTTGCTTGCAGCGAATATTTCTTCTAATTATAAACATTCTCTGCCTGTTGTAAACGCGAACGGTTGAAGAGTCGATTCTTATTCGAGGGATTTTTTATTTTATAAATTGTATTATTTTTTGCTCTGGTAGGACAAAGCGTTATGTCTCAAATTCAGACGGAAAATAGAGAATGAAGTAACACCACTAACACCTATCTTTGCTTGCTATGCGTTAAGTTGCATTTAATATTACAAATTACAAGAATGTGGATTCCACTGACGATAAAAAGATAATAAATAAGCTTTATGATCTTTTTATCGTCAGTGAAATCCACATTCTTTACCATTGCTTGTTAGATGATGGAACCTAACGTCACACGATGAATGAACAGGAGATATTTCCTGATAGAAAAAGAAGGACTTACGGTATATTTACGGTTTCACACTTAAGTGCCATGAGAGTGTGTTATTTATTTTTTATATAAATAATTCATATTGAAGAAAACCTGATGTCATGCAAGTTATAACGAAGTTTTTTACCAACTTAATTTCATAATAAAGTATTTACAAAACTTACCGGAAAGAATGTACCAAATCCTATTAGCGGCATTACATTGCCGTCATTAAGAAGCAAACTTGGCGAAATGCTTGCTTTTACTTCAACCTGTAACATAAAACTAACATTACACAACTGTATATGAAAACAATACATAGTGTGCAAATAGTATGGAAATGATATGTTAAATGTATTGCAAATTTAATTTTCTGTTATATAATATATTTTTTGTTTAATATGCATTTTTTTTATTTCCTTTTTTATAGCTTCACGCTGTATCCCGCACACAGCAGGGTAGGCAGAGGGAACCTAGTGTTAAGACACTCCGTTCCCCACTTTCCGCCAAATTAGGAGGCATTGCGTTTTAAGTGGCGGAACTTAACGCCGTGCTTTTCCTCGACACCAGAGCAAAGAAAATGAAAATATTAAATATTTCCACTCTTCGAATGGGAATCGAACATTCAGGGTTGAGACTTTTTTTATAGAAAATTCAGCAAAAAATTTGTAACTACCAGTTGTAAAAATTGTCAATGTATTTTCACATACTCATTTTTTACCTAAAGTAGGGTGAATCAAATTTTAGCCAATAGCTACCTGTTTTAATTAGACGATACGAAAACGCTTTTTGTAATTTGAAATAGCGATGGCAGTCCCCTATAGTTTTGTAACCGTTATCTCGTAAAATAAATTCTTTAGATGGTAGTTTTTACTAAATTTACTATTGTTTTCAATTATATTATAACCATGTTTTGAGTATTTTTACGTAATGTAATATTTACATTGCTACAAACATAAAAGTTGTTTTTTTTAAACATTTTCAAAGTGTTATGGAATAACACTTGAAAAAGACATTTAGAAAAAGGACAGGGTCAGTAATAAAAGTTGTTTACATACAAACTGACCATTCAATTCAGACTACTGATCTACAGATATCTACAGATATTTGCATAGGTTGTTCATTATTTGAAAATTCAATCCCTAAGAGGGTTAGAGTGAGTTTTCATACAGACTCTCAACAAGTTTGTGTGAAAGTTCGTAATTTATTGAAGTTAGGCTTGAAATTTTATATTTCGCTAATGACTAAAAGTTATTAAAATAATAAACTTTTTCTTAGCTTCACGTGTGTTTCGCATACAGCACACAGCAGGGTAGGCAACGTAGCCTAGTGTTAAGACACTCCGTTTCCCACTTTCTGCCAAATTCGGAGGCATTGCGTATTACGTGGCGGAACTTAGGGCCGCGGTTTGCCCAACATCAGAGCAAAGAAAATGGAAATATTAAATATTTCCACTCGAGTGGAAATCGAACTCACAACCAGTCGTTTACAGTGACATGCTTGTGCCACTGTGCCACGACTGGCCCCGAAATGGAAATTAATAACCATTTTTATAAAACACAAAAAAATGTACGCAGCAGGATTTGAAACCGCTCTTCTTAGAAACCAAGTGCTCTGACAGGTGATCCATACGTCCGCTACCAGCTGCCGCGAAATTCTTATATGCTTATAACATTTTATCTTACTACTTTCGAATTTTTTTTTTTTAGAAAACTCAGCGGGAATTGAACCTGCACCTGGAAACCTTCTCAACGAAGTTATCCATACTTATATTATAAATGCGAATGTCTGTGTGTTTGTCTGTCACGCTTTCACGGCTAATCTACCAATCCGATTTGGATGAAATTTATCATGAAATTAGTAAGAGTTACTGGGTCTAACATAGGCTACTTAATTATTCAAAAATCAACCTCTAAAGGATTGAAATAGGGGATAAAAGTTTATATGAAAAACCTAAACCGCTTGACCAATCGTAATGAATTATGGCATCAATATAGTTGATAGTCTAAGCTCAAACGTAGGCTAATTTATTTTTTTTAAATCCACCCCCAACGGTTGCAATACAACGAAATAGTTGACGCGGCGAAGGCGCGAGCGGGCCGCTAGTTATTTATATATTTAAAAATGTTAAATATATGGCTTGCCAAATGGCTATTCGTAGAAAAATGTTTGAGGAGCAGAAATTTGTAAAAATCTCTCTACATGGATGCTAACAACAAAAATAAGCATATAAGAATTCACTATAACTATAAAGAGATTTTACTGTCATACCTCTCACTTTTATTTCTACCACATATAAAATAATTCCAGGGGCCATTAAGGGGCCCGTCATGGCACAGTGGCACAAGCGTGTGACTGTAAACGACTGGTTGTGGGTTCGATTCCCCCTCGAGGAGTGGAAATATTTAATATTTCTATTTTCTTCGCTGTGGTATCAAGACAAGGCGATAAGTTCCGCCACCTAACACGCCTAACAGCATTGCCTCATAATTCGGCGGAAAGTGGAGAACGGAGTGTCTTAACACTAGGTCCCCTCTGCTTACCCTGCTGTGTGCGAGATACAGCGTGAATAGTTGTATCCCGCAAAAAAAAAAGGAAAAAAAAATCTAATTTAAAATTGCCTCTGTTGTAAAAATCCTATGTGTATAAATTTAAAAATGTTATTTCTTACGCCAAATATCCCAAGTGAACACAGCAACAATATCAACATGTTGGATATACTCATTTCTACGACTTAATCCGAACTATGAGACTCAAACATCTATTTTTACTTATATATCGGATAGATATGACCAGATATTTCCAAAACATTACAATAAATTAGTTCTGGCTGTTACCAGCTGTATCAACTAATGTCGCTAAAAAGTACCTATCCATACTAATATTATAAATGCTAATGCGAATCTGTCTGTTACGTTTTCACGGCTAATCTACTAGCCTGATTTGGATGAAATTCGTAATAAAAATAGTTTAAGACGCAGGGCCAATCATAGGCTACTTTTTTCGAGGGACATATACAATTATATAGGGGAAGAATGTTTGTATGAAAAAATTAAAGCGCTGGTCCGTTTTCGATTAATTTTCTTGAGAAGTTACTTGACGTCGAAATATTTATAAACCTATTTTTTCAAAAACCAACAACCTAAGTAGCTGAAATAGGGGATGAAAATTTTTGAACATGAAAAATATAAGCCGACAACGCGTTCCGTTAAACATATGAAGTAGCTATAATTGCCTAGTTTACACTGGCGGGGACGCGAATAGGTGGCTATTA
Organism: Dryas iulia moderata; assembly: GCA_019049465.1. NCBI lineage: Eukaryota > Metazoa > Arthropoda > Insecta > Lepidoptera > Nymphalidae > Dryas > Dryas iulia. Next base: position 9,507,876 of record CM032435.1, on the reverse strand, counting down.
TCTTTATAATTCGCATAGTAACAGTTATTTTCTATATTTATATAATTTATATTTTAATATTTGCACATAATTTTTGGAAATTTTTGAAAAGAAATTCTTCACTTTTGAAATAAAAATATCCTTATACCTATCTACAAAATGTGCACAGAAATGTAACTATATCTACCTTAACAAAACATGACCTAACTAAAAAAAAGTTTTATAGTATAATATCTAAAGTCATTGACATCAGAATGTTTATTATTTGCACCTCGGCTTTAGTTATTTTATTCTTTTTTCAATAATGTGTAATCACTGTGAGTGTTTTCTTTAAATCGTTAATTTTGCTTTTTATTTCTAAGAATATTCAAATGTTTAAGAATAGGCAGCCATTAAAACTGATCCTATCACTGAAAACCACAACAAAATCTGAATAGTAGTTTTGGAGATAAATGGCAACATTACTTCGTACAAACAAACAACCTTTCACCACAAATTTATATTCCCTATAGATACTATCGCAAGTAACAAAGAAAGGTAATAAAAAAAATTAAAATTTAAAGCTAAATACATAATCTTTTCAAGTAGATACAGAATGTATTAATATAAATTTAATATCCATACAATGTAAATAAAATACAATGCGTTAATATAAAAAAAATATTAGATCGCTCAAGGTTAGCTTATATATTGTATAACCGAATCAAAAAAAATCAGCTATCGATAATTTTATTAACAAAATCTAGAAATTTGTTCAGGCCACGATAGCAAAGACAGAAACATATGTACCTACATAAACATAAAATATATGACATTTAGAAAAAGATCTGGCCCCACTTTAACCCCTCTTTCATTGGGGGTTATTTTATTCACCTTCGCACTTTTTTGCCCATTATAATCATAGAAAACCTAGTGTCAAGACAAAAAAGTAATATATTTGTGCCCGTGACATTGTCTGCAATAGGAAAGACAACTTAAAGAATTCAGTAGTAATGAACGAATTTTACAATGACTAATATGCGTAATTCACACTGCGTCCCGCACACATAGATGTATAGGCAGACGGAACCTAGTGTTAAAAGATTCCGTCCCCCACTTTCCGCCAAACTCCGGGAGTCATTGGGTGTTGAGTGTCGACTAGCCCTTTATTTTACATTCTAAGCTAAAATTAATTAGTTTTCAATTTAGACATGTTGAAATCCACATAATATTAATTGTTATTAAAATATCACGGTTATTAAAAACGACTGGTTGTGGGTTCGATTCCCACTCGAGGAGTGGAAATTATATTTCCATTTTCTTCGCTCTGGTGTCGAGGTAAAGCGCGGCGTTAAGTTCCGCCACTTAACACGCAAGCCTCCGAATTCGGCGGAAAGTGGGGAACGGAGTGTCTTAACACTAGGTTCCCTCTGCCTACCCTGCTGTGTGCGGGATATAGCGTGAAGCTATTTATTTATTTATTAAAATATCACTTCTTTTTGCTCACTCAGCCAACAGAAATTAGAAAGGTATGGTTGGTCTTATTAAAAAAATAAATAATAGCATATATTTTTATTTACGAAAAATCTTTAGTATAAAGCTGCTTCTCGTGTCTGTCTGTATGTACATATATTATATACTCAGATCTTCAAAACTAAGCAACGGATTTTGATGCGGTTTTTTTTAAATAAATATAATAATTCAAAAGGAAGATTTATATTATACATGCATAATTTAGTGAGAAACACTGATCATTTTAGAGGTTTCTGATGTGATGTCGGCACGGCGGCGCGTGCCTATACTGAAATAGTTGTGTAGTTCACGCAGACAAAGACGCAAGCAGGCCATTAGTAAAAAATAACATCTTACTATTTATGAATGACTTGGCTGGCCATTTATTCTCTATATTTAATGATACTCTTATAAATTATTATTAAAATAATATTATTATAATTATAAAAGACACTTAGTGAATGCCCAAAATATCATACTCTTGTTTAACACTCGTCCCGTAATAATACTTAACGACTGCTTCATTGATATCTCTGTCGTTACTGTAAACGCCGCTATTGTGATTGTACTCATTAATTAAGTACACCTCTTTACGAGTTAATTTAAAATCAAATATATTAATGTTTTCCTTAATATGCTCTTTATTACTTGACTTTGGTATCGGTGATATGGATCGGTCGACCTGAAACAATGTTTTTTGTGAATGGTTTAACTTATTGTTAAAATGAGAAGAAGTAAGAGTTAAAATGAGAAGTGGCCAATCGTGGCCCAATGGCACAAGCGTGTGACTGTAAACGGCTGGTTGTGGGTTCGATTCCCACTCGAGGAGTGTAAATATTTAATATTTCCATTTTCTTCGCTCTGGTGTCGAAAGCGCGGCGTTAAGTTCCGCCACTTAACACGCAATGCCTCCGAATTCGGCGGAAAGTGGGGAGCGGAGTGTATTAACACTAGGTTCCTTCTGCCTACCCTGCTGTGTGCGGGATACAGCGTGAAGCTAAAAAAAAAGATTGTTAAAATTCACTGCCAAATATATTTTTAAAATAATGAAAACTAACATTTCAGTATTAAAACTTATTTTACGACAGCTTTCTATTTTAACTCAATATAATATTGGTACATTAACATAGTATTTAAAATTATAATAAGTTACTATTCGATATAACATTGTATTTTTAAACGGTTTTATTTAGCTCACCCCGTTTGTTTTATTCTTGGGTCAAATTTAGTAATTCAAATTTCACCCTCTTCCTGTCAACCGATTAATCTGAAATTTTGTATACACTTTGGATTTTGGTGACAATATAATTATGTTTATTCATTATCATTATAAATTCAAGATGGCCGCCGTTACAAAATGGCGGATAATTTAGGTTTCATTAATCCCATCAATATGGGTATCAAATGAAAGGGCTCAACAAGCAGAATACAATATACTATAAAAAATTGAAATCCAAGATGGCGGCCTCTACAAAATGGCGGATAACTTAGGTTTTATCAATCCCATCAACATGGGTATCAAATGAAAGGTCTCAACAAGTAGAATACAATTTACTATTCAAAATTAAAATCTAAGATGGCCGCCGCTACCAAATGGCTGATAACAATATTTTATCAATCCCACCAATATGGGTTTCAAATAAAAGGGCTTGACAAGAAGAATACAGTGCACTACACAACCTCAATATTTAAGACTAGACGTCAAACAATACCCAGCAGTGGGATAAAATGTAGCCTATGTTACTCCTGAAGGTTAAGTCTATCCCTGTGCCAAATTTCATTCAAATCGGTCCAGTAGTTTTTGAGTTTATTCGTTACAAAAACAAAAAACAAGTCTTTCCTCTTTATAATATTAGTATGGATGGGCGCAGCCACTAAATGGCGTATAATAATAAGATTTAAATTTAGAAATTGAATCTGTAATTTAGGTATCTGATTAATCCAGCCTAAAACCGTTTAAAAATGCAGGGCAGCACTGTGGATCACGCAGTCGTATACTTAGGTGCGAAACTGTTTGAAGAAGGTCAAGCCTACGTGGCTCTTAGTAGAGTAAGATCTTTGCAGGGACTACGTATAGAGGAGTTGGACTGCAATAAACTAACGGGCAAGAAACCTTGCAATAATGAAGCACTAAATGAATTAAACAGAATGCGATATAAAAACTAAAAACTAGAAAATAAAAATAGGTAAAAAAACTTTTTAAGTTAAACGGTTTTATGTTAAACATACATTGCAATGTTTAATATAAATGTACTAAAAACCAAAAAATAATAAAATAGATACAGTCGTGGGAATTATAAACATACGCATAGACTAGACTAAAATAAAACCGTGGGGCACGTCAATTGTCTACAAACTATAGACTTAATGTGCGATAGAAGAATCGTTTAATTCGTCGTTAGGCAGTTGGCCCGCAGACGGTGCGCAAATTACTTACTATTTTGCTGGCTAGCGAGGAATCGTTTCACTGCTCGTAGTTTGTCTTTAATCGACAAAACTTATGATAAAAGTACTACTCGCGCAACATTATGAAACCCTAAAACTCGCTTAATCGAGCTTGCTAACTTGTTTCCACATTCTAGCCCTACTTATCACACGTCCATCGTTGTCGGTTGAACAACTGCCTAATTATAGTGTAACATTACAAAACAAACATTTTAATCAACGATTGTAGACAATTGACGTGCCCCACGGTTTTATTTTAGTCTAGTCTATGCATATGTTTATAATTCCCACGACTGTATCTATTTTATTATTTTTTGGTTTTTAGTACATTTATATTAAACATTGCAATGTATGTTTAACATAAAACCGTTTAACTTAAAAAGTTTTTTTACCTATTTTTTTATTAATGCTTTTAAATTTAAAAACATTGAAGATTACTTTAAGTGCTAAAATTAATTTATATTATAAGTATATTAAATATAGTGACTTTATCATGCTCTATGCAATTAACAGAAAACTTAAGTTACTTTCATTGTTCGTTTGTTTTAATATATAATGTTTTTTCTTCAAAGCGAAGACAGGAAACAAGAGTGTACCTCATTAAGTGCAGCTTCACGCGTTTTCCCACATAAGGGTTAGTCAGAAAGAACCTAGTGTCAAAACACTCCGTCCTCCACTTACGTGTTAAGTGGAGAAACTCAGCCTCTTAGCAGGAGCTAGAACGGAGGAGGGCTAGAGCGGAGAAATAAATAATTTGAATATAATCATTCCTCCAAGTGAGAATCGAACCCACAACTATCATGTTAGAGTCAGACGCTGTCCCCCCTGCGCCACGACGGTCTCACTTGAAATATTTATACATTTATATATAACAGTATATATGTATGTAGAAAACTGCCTAAAGATATCAAAAGTATACATATACATCTATTTAATGTGCATAAATTAATCTTACCAAATAACGTAAAATAATCTGACGTGGAGTTTTCTGATACTTCTTAGACAATTTAACAATTAATGAACTGTTAACAAATGGTTCCAGAGAAGAGTTCCTAAAAGGCCGTGGTACAGAATAAGCGAGTGGCGCATACGCCATAACGGAAATCCTTTCTAATTTACAATATGATGCTAAGTCCAAGTTTGTAAGCGATGGATTTACCTGTAAAATTGTATAGATATTTTTTTTAGCTTCACGCTGTATCCCGCTCACAGCAGGGTAGGCAGAGGGAACCTAGTGTTAAGACACTCCGTTCCCCACTTTCCGCCGGAAATCGCCCGCCACCACACCACCGAATTCGGAGGTATTGCGTGTTAAGTGGCGGAACTTAACGCCGAGATCTGCCTCTTAACACGTAATGCCTCTAGAATTCGGTGGAAGGTGGGGAACGGAGTGTCTTAACGCTAGGTTCCCTCTGTCTACCCTGCTGTGTGAGGAATACAGCGTGACGCTATAAAAAAATTACAAATATATTAAATAGGCTCTTATAAATAACTTCACGCACCTCGTGCCTATAATATACTAATAATAGAATACACAGTCCAAGTTTCTTTCGGCGAAGTTAACAAATATACATTTTGATTGTTTATGTTAGTTAATATGTCTCAAGTTAGGTCTACTGCCAGCTGCGTCGAAATTCTTATACGCTTATTACAACTTATTTATGTTGCGGATTGCAGCGCGGGTTCGAATCCAAATCCAAATTATCAACATCATCTTTTTATACGTTTCCTAGTGTATATAACACTTTAAAAATGTTAAAAGTGAGCTACTTTTTTCAACACACAACTTGGGCGAAGTCGCGGGCGTAAACCAGTATATTGTAAAGATTTCTTTAACAAAACTATTTTATGTATTATGCGATTCTAATTAAAACAAACTTCGGTCTGCATTCCCGGAGTGCTATGTTTCTAATGTTCATAATCTCTATTCTTAAAAATCAAGAATAAATAAATTCAATATTACCTCAATTTGATTAGTAGCTGGTGGCATAGTACTGTGCGCCATAATATAATTTATTTGCGAACTGTTGAAGTTTGATACACCTATCGATCTAGTTAATCCCATTTGTTGGACTTTCTCCATTTCTTTCCAAATTGCCAAAATGTCAAAAACATTCTGTGTTACCTGAAAAGAAACAAATAAAAAGGTGTCTTTGAGTAAAATTAAAAAAAAAAAACATATTGTTTGTCTAACCTCAAATATTTTCTTTGGTTCTTTCCTAACATTTGGACTTTCGTTTAGTTTGAACTCACCGGCATCTAACACTAAATTAATCCTTCCACTACATCCCATCTGTGACTTTAGGAATCTTTAATTACATTTTTTTACATATAATGGACCTATGAACTCGACAAAAATTCTGTATACGACGGCATTCGCTAGTTTTTTTTACACCTTCACGCTTTTACCCTTATACTAGTGTAGTCAGGGAAAACCTAGTGTCAAGACTCTCCGTTCTGCACTTTCCACCCGGAACCAAGACATTGCCTTTTACGTAGCGAAAATCAACGCCGCGCTTTCTTTTAGGTACCAGAACGGAAATGAAAATACTAAATAAGTATTCCGCCGTGTGAGGATCAAATCCTCAACCGTCGCGTTTACAGTCAAACGCTGTCCCATTACGCCACGAGAGCCTCCATTTTAGCCTAGTTACTTATAAAATTTAATATACGTACATAAATAAATTTTAATAATATAAGTTTATACTATAAATGTACACTTTAAGAACTATAAAAAATTGAAATTAAAACAAAATCAGATTATAATTTTCACAAAATTGATTCATAAAAGAGGTACCTACTTACCACGTTAATTGGTGAATGAATTAGGTAGAGATCTAAATAATCCAATTGTAATCGTTCTAAAGAAGCCTGTAATTCCGATGATACCTTTTCTGGGTTCGAAAGTGTGTCGAACTGCAAGAAAATTTTATGTTATTATATATTTTTTCATATAACGTCAATTAACGTTACATCAACTTATCATAAACAATTTTTTTGTTATAATTTGTTTTAGCCTCACGCTGTATCCTGCTATCAGCAGAGTAGGCAGAGGCACCCTAGTGTTAAGCGGTGGAACTTAACGCCGCACTTTGCCTCGACACCGACTCGAAGAAAATGGAAACATTAAATATTTCCGAGTGGGAGTAGAACCCACAACCAGTCGCATTACAGACAATCTTTGTGAATCTGCGCCACGACTAGCCCTTTTAATTAACTTACTTCTACGAAATATGAATTGCAATTAAATTTCATTGCGATTGAAATGTTATTGTTTTGGTATGCATTTTGCATGGTATACATTTATTTATATTATAAACAAAAATACAGTTATCGTGGAGCAGAGTAATATAATACCTATAACTGTTTACACAATAAGTTTGATATCCTTTCAGGGAAATGATTTTGTTATAATTTGTTTCTTTGCCCGATAAAGCCTTTTCCGGGCAATATTAAAGTAGCATCGGATGTAATTCAAATAGAGTATCTTAACAGTAGGTTCAGACAGGAAAAATATAAAGCTAAAAAAATATTTAATTTTAATAAAATATATTCTAGGAAACTCAGAGTTAGTTAGTTAGTTAGACTAGTAAAATAAAGAGTAGGTACCAGTCAAATTACATATAACAATTATAATTATAATATAATTCTCTGTTATGAAGACAATTTTATCTCTCATAGTGGTTTCTCCCTTTTATTATGCGTAGGAATCATTTTAAATTGGAATAATAATATTTTTTGTGTGCAATAAATGTAGGTCATTTACATAAGTAAGGAGAATAATTTACACTAAGTTTTGCTCTTTCAGGATATCGACAGAAAGATTAAGCTGTCTATGAATCGAATAAATCTAATTTTATGAACAAAAGAGTTTTAAAAAAAATGTAATTTAAAAAAATACAAGGTACGGATCATATCTTCGTAATGTAATAATCATGGAAAAATAAAAGCTTTTAAAACATTAAGTATACCTTAGAAACAATAAACAAATCCTCTCTGGTTACAATACCACGCTCAATCACGTTTTGGATGGCTTCTCCAACATACTCCTCTGTTTTGTAAACCGGTGACGTATCGATCATTCTATAACCAACTTCGAAAGCGGTTATTACTGCTTCAGTAACTTTGTCGAATTCTCGTTTCTACAAATTAAATAAATATATAATATAACTTCATTCCTTTTAAAAAAAATAAATAGAATATATCTAATAAAAAAATAAATAGAAAAGTCTATGGAATAATAGACAGTTAAATTATCTAATGAAATATAATTTTTAATGTATTTTTTATTCACCGGAAAAAACGTGCCCAAACCGATGCGTGGCATCACATTTCCATCATTTAAAATTAATGGAAATGATTCTGTTGCTACTGATTGAATCTGAAAAAAAAAATAGTAAATATAGTGTAAGATTCTTTAATATTATAGTAACATATAATTGTTTTTTAAGAAAAAAAAATGACAGCATACAACTGACACAGCATGACGTAATACCGGTGTAATATATTTAAAAAAATATATATATTAAAGAATCAAATGTTGGCGACATTTAAATGTCATATTAAGTAAAACCTCAAATAAAATAGCTTATTATTTTAAATATAAGAATTTTAAAATCTATTTACTTATACACATTTTCTAATTTACTGTAAAATATAAACTTTACTTACTATAGTTAAATTTCGTAAATACTTACTTTTAATACACAGAATGTAAATAAACTTAAATTTATCAACATTTTTATTCATTTATGCTTGAAATTAATTTTTAAAATGAGGTTGGTTTATTTGTCTCCACATATATGTACTTGTATGTAAAAACAATTATTTTTTATCTATACATACATATATGACAATTAGCTATAAACCGAATTAAGCTTTCTGTTGGTAATATTAAAGTAGTTTTTTATACCTTCATGTTGATCTCTTCATTGAGTTAAGTTGTAGTATGAGATAAGGTATTTTAAATGGAAAATATTACCAAAGCTTAATAACTTAAATTTCACTGTTTTAAAGAAAAAGCACTAAAAAAGAAGTTATTTTTCATCGTTTTTTGTTATTTTAGAAACTTTTTATATTTTTTGCTTACTTTTTTACAATAAAGGTTTGTCAACCTAATTTTTTGGTATAATATTGAATATAATATATAGAAACGTGTATAATGTTATTTTATCATAAAGTCAAGTCCACAAATTTAATTACTATTTCATGAATCATAAAACTAGAAATCTAATAAAAATTAATCCTTTATCGTTGATTGCTCCGTTTTGCGAAAATATTATAAAATAATTACCTTTTATATTTTAAGACATGAAAAATTATATAAAATTAAATTGTAAAGGGAAATAAAAAAATAATATATATTTATATTACTAAAGAAAATTTATCCTATGACACCTTTTACATGCTTCTACATGTTTAAATTTAAATAACCAGCTCAAAACCTTTTCGTATTTTCTACTTTATTTTAAAATCTGATATATTTCTAAGACAAAGTATTGTAACTTTCATAGTATTTTGTATTAAATTCTTTAAATTGTACATTTTATGTTGCAAGTGGAGTAAAATAACACATGTATAAAATAACGATAAGCTTCAAAATACGAAATAATAAAAAAATTACAATTAGAATTTACCATTGAATTTGGTCGTACCAAGGACTCAGACAGGGTAACGTACATGAAGTTTTATACAAAATCATTATATTTCTCTTGTGTTTAGCAACGTAGCTATAAAAAACTTGACACGCCATTGTCCACTTTCCACTTGAATTCAAGACATTATGTAGGTACATAGTTGGTGAAACTTAACACCGTACTTTTTTTACTCACCAGAAAACAAAAATAAATATTTTAATATTATCATTCCTCCGATTGCCTATCGAACCCATAACCATTGCCATTTATAGTTAACCCACTTCGCCACGATGCACTATTTTTAGTAGTTAGTAGTTATAGAGTACGAATGGCAGTAACACTTTCGAACCGGAAGTCTCATAGCATACCATGTCGGGTTACAAAGAGATTGGAGACTTGATCCAGTCAATATGCACGTCTAAAATTATCGTTTTTATTTTTAAAAGGTTATACCATTTATTTATATTATAAGTAGAATGCACGATAATATACAAGGGGACTAATAAAATACAAAATACTTATAAAATTTATTTATACGATAAATATTTAATTAACAATGTATATTGTAATTAACTCAATTACATTTAAGCGTTATTGTTGACTATCGTCACTTCCATACACATAATTATTGAGCTCTCCTTTGTTGGAATTGTCCAATGGATAAACTTTTTCGTCAGTATTTAGCTCGTTTATTAAATAAATATCTTTTGGTGAAAGTTCAAAATCATATATTTGTATATTTTCTTCTATGTGTTCCTTACTAATTGATTCAGGGATGGGTATTAAGCCGCGATCAACCTGTAACACAAAATTATAAATTGATAATTGTTGAAATGATTTATTAAATATGATGAATGATAAATGCACGTTTTCCTTCATAAAATCAAGTTAAATGAAGGTCACTTTTTTCCCCTCAGTGGAGTATTAAGAAAGAACCTAGTGTCTGGATACTCTGTCTTTAACTTACTCGCAGTAGCACAAGCGTGTGACTGTAAACGACTGGTTGTGGGTTCGATTCCCACTCGAGGAGTGGAAATATTTAATATTTCCATTTTCTTCGCTCTGGTGTCGAGGTAAAGCGCGGCGTTAAGTTCTGCCACTTAACACGCAATGCCTCCGAATTTGGCGGAAAGTGGGGAACGGAGTGTCTTAACACTAGGTTCCCACTGCCTACCCTGTTGTATGCGGAATACAACGTGAAGTTAAAAAAAAAGAACCCACAACCCTTTACAATTAGACACTGTGTCACACTACGTGACTACGGCTTCGTAAAGCTAAGTAAAGTTAAGAAAATATAACTTAATCTTATTAATTAATTATTATAAAGACATATGATTTATGATTTACCAAATAACGAAGCACTATTTGCCCTGCAGTCTTTCCATATCTCGAGGCAATGTCCACTAATCTGCTATCATCGATTGTGGGGGCATCTGAAGTTTGCCGGAAGGGTCTTGATATAAGAAGTCCAAACGGTGCATAGGCCATTACTTGTATGTCTTCTTCTAGACAGTAAGCAACAAGGTCTAATTCTGTGAAAGTTGGGCTAACCTGAAATTGTAATTTTTCATGTAATTTAAGATATACGATAATTTATTTATAGCGGTTGGGTTTCAGATTCGAATTCGCATATATCTCGTAGCGGCCAATGTTATCTTTTTGTTATTTATACTTATAATGTATAATTTATGTGGAAAGAAGGAGAGGTGTATATAGCTAATATTATAATATATAATATATTATGTACTTTTGTGTGTAACTAATGTTATAATTATTATTGAAGTGAGCTTAGCTGACTCACTATGTATAGTAAATTATAAAAAGGTACACATAATATTAATAGTTATTTGCATGTCTTTTTTACTTTTTAATAAATTTCAATACTTGTACCTTATAAGCTACTAAAATAACCCTTAACTTATAAACAATAAAGATATATTGATCACAAACTGGTTATCTTATACCATAATAAAGCATGCTCACTTCATTATATTTTAAAGTGCTATTCACCCACATAGGAAATTGAAAAAGACATATATAAATAGGTACACAGATTACATATCCCGCTGCGTTCAAATTTTTACATTACGTCTTTTTCATACTCACTTCAATTTGGTTCACTGCTGGTCGGACTTCTGAATCTGCTAATATTTTATTTATCTGTGCACTATCGAAATTTGACACTCCGATAGATTTGGCCAGTCCTAGCTCTCGAGCTTGTATCATACCCCTCCAAAGATCTAAGATGTCATAGTTTTCGGGCATGTCCGACTATAAATGAAAAAAAAAATCGTTACTATGATAAATTACTTTCATTTTTCCTCTCCAGTAAAACAACATGTTGCGTTTTAATGTTGATTTTCGTTCAAGACATAATATTTGTTATAAAATAAAAATCCTGAAGTTAATTTATCGACTTTAAGAGTATTTAAAAAAGTTTTTTTTTATATACGTATTTAATACTTTGGCAATAGTAAATTAGTTATTATATTTTAAATTTCTTGTAATTAATTTGTTTACATTAATAATAGAAAATAATAATAATAGAAAAACATTTCGTCGATTATAATAAAACATTTCACAGTATCTATGCAGTATGCACGAAAAGCAAAAATATAATATCTTACTAGGCTTAACGAAAACTCAACTAGGAAAAGGTCCACATAATCTAACTGCATTTTTGCGAGATCATTCTGCAGCGCCGGCACGACTCCGTCAGAATTACTGACGCTTGAATCCAACTGTAATGAAAAAAGTTATAAAAGTACATGAACTACCACTAAATATAGAAGATAGAAGATAGATATAAAGAAGGTCATAAATATGGTTGCAAAACGAAGCATTTAAGAATATTCATTAACACGACCTTTTATGCATCGGATGTCAACACGACCTTTTATTCGTCGTGTTACGACGAAATCTAAATAAGTTTTCTCAATTTTTGAAAAAAAAAAGTTCGGTTTTTCGTAGTAATTTGGAGCTGAGAAAATCTTTGGTGAAAATCTATGAACATGAAGATTATATTAATTATTGAAATTTTAACTTTAGCTCTCATTTACTCGATTACCCAACATTATCCTCACGAGACGTCGATAAAACTCGAAGGTTGAAGTGAATTCGATGCATTATTGTCTATTAATGTCTTATACATTCATAAAATGGTACCTATCAAACGACAAGTACAAAGAAAGAAGGTATAAAGTTACACTTTCAATAGTACTATATGATTTCTGATTTTAATAACTTCTAAATAATCCATAAACGTCAGTAAATAAAACGAACTGATTTACTCAATTTACCACTCAGAGAAAACTGTATAAAAATGCCATTTGAATCCTCTCTTATACATTTATGCAGTCTTAGTACTCATTGTTTTGAGTTGTAGGATACAGTGTTGACAAAAGATTTTGACTATCACGAAATTTATATTATAAACAACTAGAGTAAAATTGAGTGCTTGGTACGTATATTTATTTAACTTTTGTAGGAAAAGTTTTACTCTTAATCATTTATGTTACCCTGGTGTCGAATGTTTTGAATATTGTGTTTAAAGGTTTCAAACTTGGTATACATATATATTACACATAGGTACATACATATACATACGTGCTACGTTCGGTACTTATGTCTCTATACATATATCTATCTATTCGAATATAATAAATAACTTCTCTTGTATTATGATATCCTGGTACTCAATGTTATGAGTTGGGGGATACAGTACTGAACAAAGGTTTGGTTTAAATAGATGATACCTACATACATATAAACATATAACCTGTCTAGGTATTACGTATTTATTACCTGTATAATATTATAAGCAACTCCTTTTATATTTTGATATCCTAGTACTCAATGTTATGAGTTGGGGGATACAGTACTGAACAAAGGTTTGGTTTTATATAAATACTTATATACTACCTATCTAGGTATTACGTATTTATTACCTGTATAATATAATAAACAACTCCTTCTATATTATGATATCCTAGTACGCATTGTTATGAGTTGGGGGATACAGTACTGAACAGAAGTTTACTATTATTTATATAGATAGGTATTAATTACGTATATAAAATACCTATATAATATTATAAGCAACTTCTCCTGTATTATGATATCCTAGTACTCAATGTTATGAATTGAGGGATACAGTAGCGAAAAAAGATTTGAAACACAAACGTTCATTCATATTTATTTTATTCATTCATGTTGAATTTTAAATTGGGAGATATGTATGTCAACTCATTCATCAATTCGACCGCTTTTTTGTTTATGATTTCCTAGTATTCAATGTTTTCATTTGTAGGGAACAATAATAAAAAAATTGCGTCCTTATTTTTTTAATTTTCCTTCCACTTCTAAATTTTTTTTCTTTAAATTGACTAGAAAATTGAATTGGATTGAATTGATTTATTCTACTATTTTCGAATAATGAATTGTTGAAAAACTGAAAATTCTGTTCAACTAGATTTATTTTTTAAGGAATAATTGATTAATTTTTCGACAAAATTAAAAATCATCATCACGTAATTAAAAAATTATGTTCAAAACTTGGAATATGTTCTACGCTTCCTACGTACATATAAATGTTATAAACAAACATTACCTTCTATATTATGGTATCCTAGTACCCAATGTTATGAGTTGAGGGATACAGCGTCGAAAAAAAGTTTGGTCTTTATTTATTTAGTTCCGCACTCAACACGCAATAGATACACGCAATATTTAGGAGCACGCAATATTTTTAGGCTGCAAATGGAGGACGGAGTGTCTCGACACTAATTCCGCTGTGCGGGAAAAAGCGTGAAGCTGCTTTTTTTATACCGTTATAAATCGTACCGTTGAATTGATTAATAAATTAAATTGAAACGATTTACATTTTTAGAATGAATACGTGTTAATAAAATGTAGCGGATTTCGAACCCGCGCCTCTTAGAAATCTTCATTTTTTTTCATATGTTTGTCAAATTGATTTTTTTAAGTGCATAGAGTTATTAAAAAAGTAAAAATACTTTCGTATTATCTATTTATTTGCTATGAAAGTAAAATTTCAAAAAAAGAAAAGTTAAATTATAGAGAGAGAAGTAGTATTTAGAAAACATCTGAAAACCTTAAAGCTGTTTTAACCACCGTATCCTACAACTATAAACATCGAATACTAGGACATCATAACTGTAAAGATAGTTTAGTTTGCAACTATTCGTAACAATAACAAGTGCAAGTTAGAAATTAGATTGCTTAGTAAGAGACCATCGTGGCGCAGTGGGACAGCTTCTGGCTGTGAACGCGGTGGTAGTGGGTACAATTCTCACTAGGGGGAATGATTGTATTTAAATTAAAAAAGACATTTAAAGAAAAATAACAAATATAAATTGAAATAAAGCGTATAAGAATTTCGACGCAGCGAATAGTAGAACGCATGGTTCAGTGGTGAGAGCGCCTGGACGGTTTTCAGTAGGGGCGGGTTCGAATTCCGCTGCATTCAAATTTTTATACGTTTCTTTAAAAGTCTTTTTCAGTCTTTTTCCTAAGTGTGGAATAACACTTTCAAACTGTTTAATTTTAAAGTGTTATTCTATGAAAATATTTAAATTATTTTTTTCCACTCTGGTGGCAAGACGAAATGTGGCGTTGATTTCCACCACTCACTCAACACCTTGGATCCTATTTACGTCGGAGTCAGGTGGAAAGTAGACAACGGAGTGTTTTGACACTATGTTCACTCTGCTAACTGTGTTATACGGAACAAGAGTGACATTTATTCTATTTATTCCTCCCAAATCGTTCAAAATCTTTTTTTTAATTGAATAGGTAGTAACTTGAAAATGGAAACGTATTTTTTTTAAATTGGCGAAATAAAGGAAATATTAAAGTTCAATATATAGGCTTTGCACTCCACCCCGATTATTTTAGTCTTAAATTTTCTGTTTAAAAATTTATATATGTCACCAACACATTTATAAATACATTCGTATTAACTTATTTTAATAATTACAAAAAGTATGTGGTAAACATATCGTTTCCTTACCGTAGTAGTAATAAACAATTCACTTCTCGTCACCATACCACTTCGAGTAACATTGTCAATGGCGCCACCAATCTGGCTCTCGTCGTCAACGAAAACGGCCGTGTTGAAATGCCTGTACCCAGCTTCCACTGCCCAAATTATTGCTTCTTGAATATCGACCATATCAGAAATCTATGAACAAAAAAACACAGTTAGGAAAGATTATTGAAAAGAACAATAGTATAAGAGCAAGGATAACTAATAAACGGACGCAATCAAATTTGAATCGGCAACCTGTAGCGTTAGCTACAATTGCAATTACAGTTTCTAAGAAGTTGTGGGTAGCTTTTGTAACTAAAGCTAAAAAATATATTTAATTAAAAAAAATATAGGATATGCATTTGTTTCCTTTAGAGTATAGACTATAAACAAACTATATGTCAATATTTACACACTATAATTATAAGTACTCGATACTATCGAAGCAGTGTCTGATAATATTTTAAAATTATTTTCATTTCCTAGATTAGGTAACATAATGCCCGGCGTTAAATTTCGCTTCTTTACTGAGAATATTAACACTAGGTTCCCTTTGCCTACTTTAATATCTAAGGCCTTGGCGTGAAGTTAGACAAAATATATCTAATGAAATTCAAAATGAAAGTAACTCACCTTAGTAAAAGTGCCTAACGCAAGCGCTGGAATATTATTTCCATCGTTTAATGTCCTTACATATTGAGAATGTTCGTCCTGTATGAGCATATTAGCCTGTAACTGCAGAAAAAAATGAAAAAGTATTTATTTTAGTTCTAAATATGTACATAAAATAAATCAATATTTAAAAATACTTACGGACGCAATACAAATCATCACGAAATTTAATATTGTAAATAACATTTTACTTAATTAAAACTTCACTTGCTTAAGAAAAATAAAAAATACTCGTTTAACTCCGACTCTGTTACACCTCACTAGTAGGAACTTGCATATAAAACACACTATTTATAAACAAATCTCATCTATTAAAATAACGTGATTTGATTTCTATATTTTATTCGTCTGTCTAATTGAAAATTAATGAAGTCTAATGATTTCAAATAATATTTGTCATTTGTTTAGTTGATGTATAATATTTTTGCTCGTTAACGGTAATTGTGATAACATCTATTTATTAAAAAGACCTTTCAGTTGAATTGAGGCCATCGTGGTACAATGGACTTCTTACTGTAAATGTGATGGTAGTGGATTCGATTCCTACTCGCAGTAATATGTTTCATTTCCCCGTTGTGGTACCTAAGTCAAAGCGCGGCGTTGAAATCCACACCTCAATATTCATTGTCTTGAATTCAAATGGAACGTGGTGATTAATAACAGTGTTTTGACACTAGGTTAGGTCTCCCAGATTACCCTGTTATGCAAGAAAATCGTGAAGTTGAAAAAAAAATGAAAATTACTAACCCGACATTGTACGTACTAAAAAAGGCAAAGTGCATTATCATAAAAATCAGAATGATGCATGCTATGCATCGTTCATTCGTAATAAATAGAAGTCAGACCAGGTAACAGCTTTAAATAAACTAAATATTAAATTTCCAAATGTGGATTAACATTATTAGAGAAAAATGTAACTTTTCCTAACAAGCTTTTCCCAGTACAGCATGTTAGAGAGAATCTGATAGATCAAGTCGGTCGCTAGTACATACTAGGGCTTCCAATACCGGTATCCCGGTATTGACTAATACCGGGATCCCGGATTTTTTCCGCCTTTTTTTAATACCGGTATTGAAATGTCTAATACCGGGATACCGGTATTAGACATACTCAGCAATTAATCACAAAGACAAGAAGTATAAACACATTAATTTACGGTTAAACTAATTTTCTATAAGTTATGATTATTATCGATATGTTTCTTTTGTACTTATATAAAAGTAGATATTTATTTGGTTCATTTTCCATACTTTGTATAATAAGACACTGAGCTTATTTTTGGTTTTTCTAAATAAAAGTAATTAAATATTTAATTTGTTAAGTTTGCCATAATTTGTATTATGTACTCGTACAATACGATGTAGTCATAAAGAGACACTGACTGATTTTTATTGTAAGTAGACGTTTTTAAAAATAAAAGCATGTAGGTATTTAACTTGTCAAGTTTCGTCAAATTTTGTACGCACAATTAATTATTTAATTATAAACAGTTGGTGAACTGATTTTTGTCTAGATGTTTTTTATAAATATTCGCTAAAGGTGTTTTTATTGTGTCGTTTCCATCAAAAAATATAGAATTTACTGCGTTTTAGTAAATAAAATATTAAATCCTTTTTTAAAACTGGGATCCCGGAATCCCGGTATTGGGAAAAAAAAGAACGGTATTAATACCGGTATTGAAAAAATCCGGTATTCGAAAGCTCTAGTACATACATATGTAATATGTATGCATGTGTTGGTCCGGCTACCATTTTGTAGTCACCTCTGTAACTCAAAACACGAGATACTAGGACAGCAGACATAAGTAAGACATTGCTCATAGTGCACAGTAACAAATCAATATGTGCGCAGCCTTAATGGTACCTGAAGGGGTGGTTTTAAATACTAGCAAAAATATACTTTACTGCTTTCAAATAGAGCTCATTTTAATGTTAAGAATAATAATATATAAGACTTTATGACTAATAATCATAGCATAAATATCAGGTATCGGCCATTTTCAAATGGTACACTAATATGAATTTGTAATACAGTCGGTCTTGCTTTTTATTTTAATTTATTATTTTATGTTTTGCTTGCTACGTCATTGAAATACTCGTATTTCATCTGTGCTCGAATAATTTTCATAACAAAATTTCGTTGCCTGTTGAATATTTCAAACGTTCACCACTTTGTCATAATTGCTAGTATTGAGCAAATTATTTTACAATAATTTAGTATTTTAGAAGACATTACAGCGTAGTTTGATTATGTTTGACTGTTAACGCGATAGCTATGGATTCCAGTGCCACTTTGGGGAATGTAGATATTAAAATTATGGTAACGCGATAAGGCACGGCGATGAATTTCACTACTTAACATTCCATGTCTCGATTTCAGCCAGAAAGTGAAGATAGGAGTGTCTAGAAACTAGGTTTTCTCAGACTATCCTGCTATGTGGGATAAAAAAATAAGATATTTATATTTATTCAGTTTAAAAAGTTAATGTTTATCATGAAATTGAAGCTTTCTTGAAATCTACGTACGTATGGGAACTTGCTCAAACCTACTCAGAGGGATGTATTTATTCATAATAATTCAAAATTTGTTTTTTTTTTTTCAACCTGGCTAAAATGTAGTTTTGGTCTAGCTACACACATCAGTTTTAAGTATTAATACTTACAAAGCAGTGTGCACTATAATTTTCGTTTACAAAATTATTACTATGCATAATATACACATATATATATAGCTAATTTGTATTGACATTTAATGTTCTAAGTGTTTATAACATACCCTTCTTCTTATTATTATTAATATAATTATCTTTAAATTAAGTGACAACTTGAAACAAAGAACATTTTGAGTTGTGGCTCTTATTGTAGTAAAAGTTACTTACTAATAATATAAATATCATATCTTTTCAAGAGGTATACAATTCAGTTCAGTTCTCTTCTAAACTATATAGGTTTCTTTTTTTAGCTTCACGTCATATCTCGCACACAGCAGGGTAGGCAGAGGTTAGTGTTAAGACACTCCGTTTCCCACTTTCCGCCGAATTCGGAGGTATTGCCTGTTAAGTGGCGGAACTTAACGCCGCGTTTTGTCTCATTACCATAGCGAAGAAAATGGAAATATCAAATATTTCCACTCCTCGAGTGGGAATCGAACCCACAACTAGTCGGTTACAGTCACACGCTTGTGCCACTGTGCCACGACTGGCCCAAAAATACCAATATATAGTAATATAAAAATACTAATATAAATAAAATACATGTATTTACTTACTTTTCTATATTTTTTTATTATTGGTAATCGTAAATATTTAATATTGTGAAAATATTTTATTTCATATGTAAACGGAGCCACGAGGTAAAGTAAGTGATAATGTAGAGAACTTCCCCTTTTTGCCTTTAAGAATAGTAGAGTAGTATGTAATTCATATATGCAATTAAATTTTAATCTTAGTTACATAGTTTTAAAACCTAATTTCGTTTATGCGCAAGACAACCTCTGGAAGGTTATATAGAATGAAATACCAAATATCGATTGCTAGAGCGCGAATGAGTATAGTTAAAATAACCTTCTCACTGTTAATGATATCCTAGTAAGAGATGTTTTGGTTTAAGGCTCGTGGCTAGATGAATGAATGAACACAGAAAATTGAACTGCAATACTTTGCATTTAACTATGTTAAATGTTAAATTCAATACTGATTTTTAGAGATAAAACTCTCTTTTTTTTAGCTTCACGCTGTATTACGCACACAGCAGGGTAGGCAGAGGGTATTTAGTGTTAAGACACTCCGTTCCCCACGCACCGCCGAATTCGAAGGCATTGTGAGTTAAGTGGCGGATAACGCCGTGCTTTGCCTCTGATACTAGAGGGAAGTAAATGGAAATCAAATTTTCCACTCCCCGAGTGGGTATCGAACCCACAACCAGTCGTTTACAGTCACACATACGGCACTGCGGCACGAGTTGCCCAAAGAATAATTTTCTTTAGGTATTTAAAAAATGATAAAATTTTTCATTTCTCCTTTCTCCATTACCCGCTTGGACTCGAGACATTGGCGCCAAAAATTAACATAATATTTTCCCCACGTAGGAATCAAATCCACAAACTTTAAAGTAATTTGCAAAATACTACTAAATATCCATTTTTCACTAAAAATATACAAATTATAGTTATGCTCATATTGAAAGACGGAACATGAAATTGTTATTACCGTTCGTTATTTATTAGAAATATTTGTAGAGAAATGAAAAATACCCTGTGATTATATTTTTGTATTTGTGATATAAATATATAAATAAGTAATTAATATTAACACAATATACATAAGAACACACGTTATTAAATAATTTCAATCAGGTTAATATCAAGTACAAGTTTACGTAAATTTGAACCATGATAATCGAGCTTTCTATATCAATTAAAACAATTTGTGCCAATATATAAAAATATATAATAATGGTAATGGTAACAAGTATACTACCCGCTTGTTAGTTTGTTAATCTTATTTTTCGCTTTGGAATAAATATGCGTTTATATTAGGGCTTCCAATGCTTCCTGCGAATATAGAAATTTCGGTATTGCGGGATCCCATCGTTTTCTAAATTTGCGCGTTACGGGACTTGTCAGACTAGAATGAAATAAAGGCCAGAGATCGAATAGGCCAGTCGTGGAGCAGGGGCTCAAAGTGTGACTGTAAACGCGACTGGTTGTGGGTTCGATTCCCACTTGAGGAGTAGAAATATTTAATATTTCCATTTTTAGCTCTGGTATCGAGGTTTCCTCTGCCTAGGTGCGGGATACAACATGACCCTAAAAAAAAGAGAATGAAATATGCACTTGGCCTCTCCTGAGCACGATCGCTCATTGAGCGATAGCAGAGCGTACTGTCAAAGGAAAAAAATTGAAAAAAATATGTGGTTTAATTAAATAAATAGCGAAAGATCAAATATAATTGGAGAACCTAAAGGTGGTGGTAGATTTCTAGTTGAAATATTGTATTCAGAGAAGCAAAGAGAAGTGATATCTTATTTTAAAGATATAGATTCTTTTTCGTAACTCGGGATTCTTTTTCGTTATATGTATAAAAATGTATTCTGTAAGTGAGATCCCGCGAGTTGACTAATAAGCCAATATGTACCGAGATTGTACACAGACTGCAAGATTGGAAGCTCTAGTTTATATATACGATACTAATTATTACTAACAATATAAATCTTTAGAAATTTTTGTAACATTACACCCATAAGAATAAGTAAATATGTCATTTGCTATTGTTATATCGTCATTTTTGTATATTTCTTCGTTCTTGTTAAATTCGTTTATAATATAAATTTCCTCTCTTGTAAGACTAAAATCGAAGACATCAATATTTTCTTGAATATGATCGGTGTTAGTGGATTGTGGTATTGGCATAGTACCGCTGTCGATCTGAAATAAAACAGGAATAGTAAAATTAATTCTTCACTTTTTTCCATATAATCATAATCATACCAAATTTTATACGCCCATATGTCTGCAGAATGTTTGTAAAAAAAACGTTTGAACGATATC
The DNA here is from genome assembly GCA_019049465.1 of Dryas iulia moderata. NCBI lineage: Eukaryota > Metazoa > Arthropoda > Insecta > Lepidoptera > Nymphalidae > Dryas > Dryas iulia. Next base: position 9,486,057 of record CM032435.1, on the reverse strand, counting down.
CCTTCACGATATATGCAGTTTGATCAAAAATAGACGTGAGAACTAGTTCTCAGTTGCAGTGCTTTTAATGTAACTGATTTCTAGAGAAGAATAATTCTATAATATTTATAGTGTAGCGATACTTTACCAAATATCTGAGAACAACTTGCTTGGTTGTTTTGCCATATTTTTCGGCGATATTTAATAAAGTAGGATCATCAAACGTAGGAGGAGGTGGTGTGACTTTCCTGAATGGCCTCGGCACCATAAAACCAAATGGTCCGTAAGACATGACTGCAATGCCTTGTCTTAAACAATATGCAGTTAGTTCAAGGTTTGTGAACGTCGGATTAACCTAAAAAAATAAGCTGCCTTGTATAATAAAGAATAGACGAATAGCAACTTTCAAATTATTGCAATATATTCGTACCTCAATTTGATTAACAGCTGGTCGTATGTTCCCATAAACAAGAATTTTATTTATATTCGAACTGTTGAAGTTAGAGACACCAATTGAAACAGTTAGCCCCAGTTTTTGAGCTTCCTCCATACCCTTCCACAACGCCAAGATATCGTACGGTACACTAAATCCCTAAAATATTTATAAACACTAAAATAGTACCTTAATTTTTTACTTTTTTACTTAACTTAAATTAATAAAATCAAAATAAAACAACATTTACCAAGCTCACAGGAAAATGAATGATGAATAAATCTACGTAATCAAGCTGTAATCGTTGTAAAGAACTTTGTAACGCTGGTATTACACCGTCAGTATCATTTACCCTGAGATCTAGCTGAAATTAAAACATTGTTAATTATTATGTCAATTAAATGCTAGGATAGTAGATGAACACAGGTAAACCTGTCAGAAATAAATTGCTAAAAGTTACACTATAACCCTATTTAATAAAAATAATATATATTTTTTAAACGAACGAACGAACAAAGTGTACCTCTTGTGACTGTAATCGCGACTTGTTGTGCATTCGATTCGAACTAGAATTGAAATATTTTATTTTCTTCGCTCTAGTGTCTTAACATTAGGTTCCCTATGCCTACACGCGGGATTTGATTTGAAGCTAAAAAAAACCTTTTTTTTTAGAATAAACATTAGAAGTAAAGCCTAAACTAGTAATACCGTTGGATTGACTTCTGCCGTTCAACAGACAATATTGAAGTTGGACATACGAATTTGAATGGAAAGTGGAATGGAGAACAGAGTGTCTTGACTCTATTCTCTCTGCCTACCCTGCTGCGTGGGAAAAACTATGAAAGTTAACAAAAAATAATGACGAAAATTAACGTTTTACCTTCGTAGTAATGAACAAGTCCTCTCTAGATACTATGCCACGACTCGTTACATTAATAATGGCATTACCCACGTCCCCTTCGTCGTAGTAAAGCGGAGCTGTATCTATATGTCTATAACCAGCTTCTATTGCGGTAATGACCGCTTGTTCTATTTCTCCTGATTCTCTTATGGACCGATACTACATAAAAGAAAAAATGTATTAATATTAGTTAAATTTGAAATTTAAGGTATCGTGGCGCATTGTTTCACTATAATCGCGATTGGTCGTCGGTTCGATTCCCACTCAGGGGAACGATAACATATTGTTATAATTTCTGGTATATAAGACAAAGTGCGACGTGGAATTCCGCCGCCGTGTTGTCACTAAATCCTGTACCCTTATTTGGGAAAAACCGTGAAGCGGTATCTAAAATGTTCCCCTATTAAAAAATATCTATACTATATATTTTCAAATTTATAACGGGAATATAATTTGCATTTTCCGCACGCAAGGCGACAACGTTGACCGTAGTGTTTAACTATTCCGGACTTCGCAGTAATAAGTCGAGAAAATAAAAAAAATACATTTTTATATTAATTTTAAATAGTTTATATTAAGCACGTGACAACATACTCCACTATAATAAATTTTAAAAATATATTTATATACCACAAAAAAGATCCTAATCATAATCATTATAGAAGAAAATATTAAAAATACTAACCGGAGTAAAAGTCCCCAAAGCAACAATAGGTATAAGGTTGCCGTCGTTTAGAACATTGTATTCTGGATACGTACCATAGGAATAGTTCTCCGAAAATATACTTTCATAATTTTGCTATAAAAATAATAAATGTTGAGTATAAATATGACATTTTTTCGCATTTTAAAAATGTATGACTAAAGAAGGTGATTGTAGAGATCTTAAAATCTCTAAGATCTTGTGGTCTTACTAACATATTCGGTGGTAGGTTAGGTTAAATATATTATATTTAATGCTATATTACTAATTTCAAACTTTAATCTTGTTTCAATGTGTACTGCTATTGAAGTTGTTCAAATGATTCTTTTTATATATCCTCAATTTTTTAATGATGTATGAAATGAATAACTCTGTAACAGTGGCGATGTGTGTTTTTTTTATAGTTTTTTTGGTAGGTGTTAAAGAAAATATAAAAATATAGGATTGCTGATCGAGTAATTTCATTTCTAAAAAGTATACCTATAACGCGCCTATAACATATGGCATAACACACTTCGTCACAGTTATGTCTATAGAGATGAAAATAAGACAACAATTCTAATTAGGAGGATTTGGAGCCAGTCGTGATGCAGAGGCACAAAGTGTGACTGTAAAACGACTGGTCGTGAGTTCTTTTTTTTTTTTTTTTATGGAATAAGGAGGAGAAGGCCCACCTGGTGTTAAGTGGTTACCTTCGCCCATAGACATCCACAACATTAGAGTTATGGATGCGTTGCCAGCCTCGGGGATGTAGGACAAAAGGAGGGAGGAAGGATGGGAATGATGGGAATAGGGAGAGCTGGCTTACGTGCCATCGAACCGGAACACATCATCAGATATTTGGCGGTTCGTCTTTGACACGATAGTGGTCGTGAGCCAGTCGGAGAACGAATCTCCTACCACCAAGCTAACTGGGATACCCGCCTTTTACGGGACGCTACCCAGCGGCGGGGGGGAATTGTATTCTTAACCCGTCCCCCCACGGGGTTCGATTCCTACTCGAATAGTGAAAATATTTAATATTTCCATTTTCTTCTCTCTGGTGTCGAGGCAAAAAGCAGCGTTAAGTTCCGCCACTTAACACGCAATGCCACAAGAATTCGACGGAAAGTGGGGACCTGTGAGTGTATTTACATTAGGTTCTCTCTGTATGCTCAGATGTGTGCTAAAAAAATCCAGTTACTTACTGCCATTGCAACACAAAAGGTTATATATAAAAATAGTAGTAACATTTTGAAATAATCTTATATTGAAAAGGAATAATTAAAAAAATGAAACAATCAAATTCTAAGTCTGTTTATCACGATATAGCAAACTTTCATCATTAAGGAACGAAATTGAATTGGTAATGTTCCAAAGCAAATGATTTATCAGTTTACGATCGCTTTACGTTACACGATTTTATAATAAATATATATTGTTTTAAAAACTATAATAATCAATCACGACTAACATACATCAAATAGAACTAACACTAGCAATTTGTTATGACTTTGATTGCTTATATTGTCTTCCAAAATAAATGGGTGTAATAAGACAACATTTACTCTTCCAAGAAAGTTTTGTGCTAAATTTAATTATGATAGGTAAAGATATTGTGTTTTCCTTTTAAAATTACATAATACAAAGGTAAATGACCGGGGCCACAAAATCCACACAGACGAAGTTGAGGTCATATACCTACAACAGTTTTTTTTGACAAAATAAGTATGTAAATGAATTATTTTGTCAAAATTCATATTAAGACAATTTTGACAGGCTGATACCCTAAATAAACAATTAAAATTTTTCATGCTGCTTTTAGTATATACTACATTTAAAAAGCCTTACATTTTTCAGCTTCACGCACATCTACTGTAACATATCAAAGGTAGGGAGATAATTTTCTGCACTTTTCGCTTAGTTGTGAGACGCTATTCAACTGTTAGTACCCACGTTACTTTTATATATACAGACAATAGGAAAAAGATGTGAAACCAACTATTTAAATTTATAAAATTATACTTACTAAACTTTCTTCTTTAATTTATGTAGGTACATTGACAGTTTAATGTACATTGTAACTAGCGACCCGCCAGCAATTGCATAATTGTTTCCCTATATTGCAAACATCGAGGGTTGATTTTTGAACTAAAAAATAAAGTTGCCTATGTTTGACCTTTGGATTATCATTTATATTTATCATTCAAAAAATCACTACAATCAGTCAAGCGGTTTAGTTTTTTCATAAAATTTCATCCCCTATTTCAATCTTTAAAAGGTGGATGGAGTGAATGAAGGTGCAAGGAGTATTAATATAAATATAAATAATACTTAAATTTAAGTAGTTAAGTAAATTTAGATTTTAGATACATACAATAACATATATACATCATTTTTTTACTTTTGGTAGCATTATATTCCGATAATTTATTGAATTAACAGTAATACCATAGTACCATAGCATTTGTTCTACACAAAGCTATATCAACGGGGTTGCTTAAACAAATCTTGATAGCATGAATCATCTAGTTTACCAACTAAGCAATTTAATTTCCTAAGTTTACAAAAGAGCAGGAGTTGAATGTACTGCAATAGTCTAACTTGGGCTTGAGAGCATTTTAAGGATTTGAGAATATGCCGTTTCGGCTAAAGCTAATTGCTGTAAAAACTATAATACATTGAAACTCTGCTATTGAGTTCTTCATAGACTCCATTATAGTGGTGGTACGTATGTATTAATAGGCAAAAATACATGACTCTCACTGGACTGGACCGCACTGCAGTTTTACTTGGTACGGAATAAAAAAACTGTCCACATAACAATTTATATATATATTTTGAAGAATAAATATACATTATTAATAAAGATATAATATTTTTTTTTTATAATTTTTTGTCTATTATTTTTTTTAAATTAATGATTTCTCAAAATTAGTAAGCTTGGTCACCAGATATTATCTATTTATTATATCCATTATATATAAAGGTGTCGCCTGCTCGCTTCGCTCGCCAGTCGCCGCTCGCAATGGTTTTCTTTTACAAAAAACTCTGTCTAACACGTTATACAAAGTATCACCCGACGCAACAGCGAAAATTATTTATAAATAAATGAAAGAATGAATACAAAAGATAATTAGCATTTTAATAATAATTGATCATTAATCTAATCACAGGATTCATTATCATAGATACTTGAGACATTGCACCCAAAGAAGGAATTAAAAATTTCATTCACAACTACTAAATCGTCCTTGGGGTAGACTTGTATGTTTTGGTTAAATTCATTAATCAAATAAATTTCCTGTTTAGTTAGACGAAAATCAAATAATTGGATATCCTCCACAATATGGTCCTTATTAGTGGATTCAGGAATTGGCATTGTTCCGCGATCGATCTAGAACAAATGAAAGTAATATAATGAAAAGGAAAATAAGACTGTAAAAAGAAAAATATGTATGTATGTGTTTTAACAATTAATGAAAAATCATTATTATAATTATGAAAAATGAAAGAATCAAAGAAAAACTTTGCTCGATTTTTTACGGAAATTATACGGACGCAGGAGTATGATATTTAGCGTAGATAAATTTTGTACGGATTCAGCCAATATTTTTCATTATAATCTATTAGAATAAGTACATTAAGATAATAACATATACAAACATCTTGATGAGACACTAGTCTGCTTAAATGTCCTAATTTGCTTATTGATTATTATTAATAATTTAAAAGTCAACATTATAGTCTTAAACCTCACCAAATAACGTAAAACCACTTGTTTTGTCGTTTTCTTGTATTTGCTGGCGATGCGAACTAATGTTGGATCGTCAAACGTTGGTGGAGGAGGAGTAATAGTTCTGAACGGTCTTGGCACCATGAAGCCGAAAGGTCCATATGACATCACCTGAATACCTTGTCTTAAGCAGTATGCAGTCAAACCTAGTTGGGTATACGTTGGATTAACCTAGAAATAAATCAATATGTAAATTATTTATTATTTCTCTGTGAGCAGAGAAATTTAAGCCTAAAACATTTGATACATGTACAAAAGTCTATTTTAAAAGCCTTATTTATTATTATGTATATTGTTAAAATATAATATATATATAATATAACACCTCAATTTGATTAACAGCTGGTCGAATAGAGCCGTAAGCTAAAATTTTATTAATCTGTGAGCTGTTGAAGTTGGAAACACCAATAGATACTGTTAGCCCGAGCCTTCGAACTTCTTCCATACCTCTCCATAAGGCCAAGATGTCGTATTCTTCATCATATAGCTAAAAAACATATAGAATTAGCTGTAATCAGTTACAAATTATGTATATACCTACATATAGAAGTCTAATAAGATATAATCAAATGGACAGTAAGATAAATAAAGCAAGTTTGGTATAATAATGTATCAACTGACAGACAAATGCCACCTCAGTCTACCCGTGACCACGGACTACTGTAAAGTGTTCGAAACCTCGGGTTTCTAAAAATGTATTTTTGAATACCAAAAATATACGCGGTTAATCCGGTTAAAAGTAGTTTCATTTTAAAATGTGTAGTAATCGCGAAAACAAAAGATCATATTAATCAGCTGTCGTTAGGCTGGTCTATCTTCCTTTGAATAAGTCATGGAAAATTATTTTTTAATTAAAGGTTATTTATTAACTAATTATTGATTTCAAAATTACAATACACCTCAAGTATGAAATGTTTTATTCAGTCTGTTCAAAGGTATGAAAAAAATATTTTTTTAATGTGTAAATTCATTAGAAAAGATGAGATTCTTCTTCTAAGAATAACAAACTTTGCTTTTAAGTCTACTTAAAAGCAAAGTTTGTTATTTAAACGTGAACACGGGTAGCTGTAGATACGTAATAGATATAGTAGTGTAGTTTATGCAGGAGAAGTCGCGGCCGGGTCGCTAGTATTAAATAAAGCAAATTCGGACTTTTCCACCATAACAAAGAGATTCAGATCCACTTTCAACCTGAATACATGACAGCGATTGAGACAGAAATTAAATATAATCTTTAACTTAAATTTACCAAGTAGGGAACAAATCCACAACCCGGCTTTTCATTTTTGTGGTAGTATTTTATAAATGTAAATATAATAATGTATAAAAATAAAAACAAATAATTACCAAACTCATTGACAAATGTATAAGATATAAATCCACATAATCTAACTGTAGACTTCTCAACGTCTTTCGTAGTGATTCAATTACACCCTCCGTAGTATTTACCCTCAGATCCAACTGAAATGTGAAATGTGTACAATTTTCTTGTGTTTAACCTTTTTTTTTATTTATAATAATGTTTTACATTTTTATACCTAATTTAACAAAAAATACGTATAATTTTAGCAGCTTCATTTTTTTGTCATTTAGCAAGGTAGTGACAGAAAACCTAGTCTAGACCTTTCCTTTTCGAAATCGTGACAGGCCATGCAATGTCCTCTTAGTACAGAAGAGCAATGAAAACAACTTATATGTAATTCCCCGAGTGAGAATTGAACCACGCAAAAATACTTCAAATTTACTTTAAAGACTTTTAAAACTTATTGCTCCAGTTCCGCATACCTTCTAAATAATAAATATAAATATACAAAAATAGAGCACAGAAGGCAAAAATTAATAATTAATCATACCTTTGACGTTATAAACAATTCTTCTCTTGTCACAATACCACGTCTCGTCACGTCATTTATAGCGTTGCGGATATCATCATCCACATTGTACATGGAAGCTGTCTCTATGTGTCGATATCCTGCTTCTATTGCAGTTATCAAAGATTCTTGAATGGCACCAGACTTTCGTAAAGTTTTAGACTAATGGACAAAAATGTGTAACAATTTATAATAGATCTAATATCTTTTTAAACATTTTTAAAGTGTTATTCCACTCTTAGGAAAATAGAAATTGTTAAATGTCTTTATCTAATATCTTTTTGCTGTGATTTGGTAATTTATTAGCAAAAGCCTACTAAAAATCAGTCATTCGTGTCATACGAGTACTTGTTTAGATTTCGTTACAATGAATCCCTCAAATTGAAATCCTGTATTCACTCTAAATTTGCTGTTAAGTCTACTGAATGTTAATTATAAACCTGATTTTATTAACAGCATTTAACATTTATTTGTTGATTTACACACAACAAAATACACAATAAAGGTAAACACAGAAAAAGTGCACACCAAACAAGTATATTAATATGTATGTAGATAATATTAATATGTATGTAGATATTATTTTTTTTTTAGTTTCACGCTGTATCCCGCACACAGCAGGATAGGCAGAGAGAAGCTAGTGTTAAGACACTCCGTTCCCCACTTTCCGAAGAATTCAGGGGTATAGCGTATTAAGTGGCGAAACTTAACGCACCGCTTTACATCTGATACCAGAGCGCAGGAAATTGAAATATTTAATATTTCCATTCTTCGAGTGGGAATCGAACCGACACGATTACAGTCACACGTTCGTGCCACTGCGCCACGACTGGCCCCAATACGCAAACATAATATACAAATATTGATATAATAACTTAACTTAAATGTTTAAATTGAAATAATATAAATTATACATATAATCATAATAAACATAGTAAATATATCATATATACTAACTGCTGTAAACGTTCCGTAAGCGACGATCGGTATGATATTGCCATCGTTCAGTCGTTTATACTCTGGATATCGAACATAAGAATCGTCACTTTCAGAAATTATAGTAAGAGAATCTTGCTGAAAAAAATTGTATTAAATTCAAGAACTATACTATATCTATGTAGAAATAACAAAAAAAAACAAATATATCATATTATTAACTTACTGCCGATGCTGCTAATACAGAAAGGCCTAAAGATAGTATAAACAATATCATTTTACTAAGCCAGTAAAATATCGTTAGAGCAAATTATTTATAGCAATTTTCATTTAAAATAAAATAAATATATTTAATATTTGAAATAAATATATTTAATATACAGGACACTGTTTGAATATTGAAAAAGAAATGATTTTTTTATGTTAAATGTAAAATTAGCACTACAATGAAAATAGTTGCAAAGTCAATACAAAAGTGGCTTAACTATAAAAACAACATTTTAATGTGCATTCACTTTATTTGGCTGTCACAATCTGTTGGTGACACAAACTGGCTTATGACATCCCATTTTTTGGCTTCACACAAGTTCATTTAGTTACCCAACACTCCAATTTTACCATAATAACATAAAAAATAACTGATGCGAGTTCCTCAATTATAATTATGTTCATGTTTATCTCCGGTTCACACTTAGCCCATTTTAAGGTGGCTGCAACCACAAGTTTTTTGAGTGTGAGCCCTGATGTACACCACTATAGATTATTGTGTGTAAGAAATTGTAAAAAACGTATTATGGTCACTTCGACATTGACTGCATATATTTGATTTCTAATTTTATTACAAGTTTCAAAACACGATTTAAAAATTAAATTTTAATGAACACTATAAATGTTAAGGTTTTGTTTTATTCATATAAAAAGTTATATATTATTTATAATAGTTAGGAATCTGATAAAACTGTATATTATAAGTTTATAATATACAGCTTAGTTGGGCTGTAAACTAAATTTGTTTTATAGTCATTTGGATATTTTAATTTGGAATACTCATTATATTCGTATTTAAAAGTGTTATAGCAATTTTGAACCAAAATGTCTTGAACCTATATATTGTCTGGGTTTAAAAACGTTAGCTGTGCGTTTATTAATATTCTGTTACTTGGGATTATAGGTACTGTTACAATATTGTTAATAGGTATGAGCTCTATCCCTTTCAATAGTTATTAGTTACTTTCTTTTGCAACTTATGCCATATAAATTCTAAGGTATGCCTAGTAACTTGCCTATTGCCTAATAGGCAAGTTTGACTAATTAAATAAGTCGTAGGCACAGCAGAGTGAACCTAATGTCGAATTCAGAAATATTTCCATTTTTGAATGGGAATCGAACCTTCAACCGGACACCTGTATAGTCATAATTTGTGCACCCGCACTACGACTGTTAGTAAAATAACATAGTCACTATTTGGCTACGCATAAATGAATTAGTAGGTAGGTCACAATAAAATAAATTATATTTTTTACTTAAAATTTATTATAAAATTCACTTCATATATTAGTATAATAAATCTATAAGAAAATATCATAAATCATTATTCTTAGAAAGGATAATTAGGATAATCTTTCCAGCTCACTGGATCAATCACACGAATATCTCTGTTGAAGTTGCTAATAGAATTTACTTCAGACTCAGTCAGATTGAAGTCAAACAAATCAATGTTGTCGGCTATCCTCTTCTTATTGGTTGATTTGGGAATGGGGACTAGGCCACGTTCAATCTGAAATACAAAAATATTTAAATTTTTAATACAAATTTGTCTTGTCCTGCTTTTTTGTTTTTTTCGTTGTTGTTCTCTTTAATTGGCAATTACTGAGTTTTATTTTAGTAATACTTTTATTTTAATACTGTCATTAAGAATTAGTAATTTCTGAAATATTTGACCTAATATTTAAGCAAATTACGAAATTATCAAGACTTTTCGAAATACATAAAATTTAGAAAAACCTTAAGGCTATCGTAGCGCAATTGGACAACGTTTGACTTTAAACCTGATGATTGTGGGTTCGATTCCCATTCGGGGGAATGACTATATATTTTTTTCATTTCCCCCTTTCCAGTATCTAACACAAGGCACGGTGTTAAGTTCCGCCGTTCAATACAATGTCTCAATTTCGAGCTAAGAGTGGAGAACAGAGCGTTTTAACACTAGGTGCTTCTGACTGCTATGTGGAAAAAGGTGTAGTTGCTTTTTATTGAGAAAGATTTATGTCAACCAAAACTCTAATATGTCAACGGACATATGACAAACTATCACATGCTTGTACACCGTAGAAGAAAATAATAAATGAAGATATTAACTAAAACATACCAAGTATCTCAAAACAATTTGACTTGTAGATTTCTTATATTTGTTCGCCATTTCCACGAGTAAGGGGTCGTCAATGCGAGGTGGGGGAGCGTTAGGGTTGTTACGTGATACTAAAAAGCCAAACGGACTGTATGCCATGACGGCTATGGCTAAGTCTTGGCAATGCTTGACTAATGGCTCCTGCGTCAATGTTGGATTCACCTAGAAAGAATTTTTATATTAAATGATAAGACATTTTATTTATTGTCTTTTGAATAGGACACAAAAAGTTACGAAGTAAAGTAATAAAAAATAGAGCACAGAAAAATACCTAAGTAAATAGATAAAAATTAAAATCTGTAGTTTGTAAAGCTAAATTATGTGTAAAATTTGTTTTCATAAAAAATAAACAATTTTGTCCATTTTTTTTTAAATACAAACCAAATATTGAAGTATTATAAAAATGTTAAAATACAAGCCTTAATATATGTTTATACAGACTAAAAATATCATAAATACTCTGTAAATAATAGCCCTTTAAAATTGTTTTTGAAGATTCTTTAAATACACAATCTTACCTCGAATTCATTGACAACTGGCCAATGTTTGCAACTGGCGACCAACCTATCGATTTGCGAGGCGTTGAAGTTTGACACTCCAATGGACTTGGTTACGCCTAGTTCTTTAGCTTCCTCCATTCCTTTCCAAGTTTCTAAGTAGTCAACATCGTCAGGGCTTCCGTCAGCCTAAAATGTGTATATTTTTTATTTACTAACATACTAATATTTGTTTTTATGAAATTACTGTGACTCTAACCGAAGTTGTAGGTGCGATACCTACTCAGGGGAATGATTATAAATAAAGGATTTTTGAATCTCCGGTCTGATGACAAGATAAGTCCGAAACGTTGAGCTCTTCCACTCAACACGTAATGCCTCAGTTTCAGGAGAGAAGTACAGAACGGAGTGTCTTAACACTAGGTTCTTCTCAGCCGGCTTTGCTATGCGGGAAAAAACTTGAAACCAATTAAATAACGTGTAAAAATAACGTACCTTTGCCGCTACAGGGAAATGAATTAAATAAAGATCAACGTATTCCAAGCCAAGTTTTTGTAGAGATTCCCTTAGAGCAGGGACTACTTGTTCTTTGCGATGCTTATCGTTCCATAACTGAAATTAATATAAATCAATCATTAATTATATATGAAATTGGTCATTCACTCACTTAATGACTGACGGAAACCCCACATCGCAGGAGACATTACTGATATGACTCCTTAGATAGCTGATACTTGTCATGCAGATAAAGAACCAATAATATGATAAGTATCCAACGGGAAAATCGAATTTTATTTGTTACTGTTGATATTATGCAAGGTAGGAGTAAAAATAATAAGTCAAAAATTATAAAATTTCACGCAAATAAAATTCTTGACAATAACTATTCAGGTTAATATATTTTTAAACAGTTTTACTACCTCATCAGTTAAGTTTGTAGTTTCTCAGATTTCATAGTTGTTACTTATTAAATGTGCCGTTAAAATTAAATGAGTAATCAAAGACGCCTTTTCTAAATTGCGCAATTTAAATTTTTTATATTTTCCAAAATATATGTAAAAAATAACATTTGACGTTACCTTAGTTGTAATAAATAGTTCTTCTCTAGTAACCAATTTGTTGGCAATCGCATCAGCAATACCTTGCCCGACTTGAGGCTCGTCAAAGTATATGGCTGCGGTGTCAATGTGCCTGTAACCTGCTTCTATCGCCCAGTACACTGCTTGGCGGACTTCATCTATAGGTGCTGACTGAAATGTTAAAATTTAATCACATTAAGCAATTATCACACAAAAACAGAAAAAATATGCTTCTTTAAAAAATACTACAAATATTGGCACTAAAAACATTTTGCAAAATTATATGTATTTGGATTTTTCCTCGCTCTTAGGAAGTAAATGCTAAAAGTTTTTTTTACGAAATAGCATGACTTTGTTCCACTATGTATTTAATAGATGAGTAAACATACTACGCAAATGTTACAAACAAGTTAGTCTAAGACATTTTGTCTGTAACATTGTAGACTTTATGATTGTTAAGACATATTACTATATATTTACAGAATTGTCAATCTAAAGCTTAATAGTACCTAAAACTATACATAAATAAAGTGTAAATATAATATTCGTATTTTCTTATCTTTATTTGCTGATCAAGATCATATCGCATAACTTTTAAAAGGCATACATCCTCAAGGATGTTATAAACTTTCAACATCCTTGAAAACCTAACCATACCTAAGACATCATCTCAAACAACTTATTCTGGCATCTAAACGATAATAATAATGCTTAATACAATATTTTCGTTTGGTGTAATGTACATACAGATATTCTGTAGGCCAATATCATATCTAAAAAAAAAACTTTTGTTTATTACATCGCGCATCAGGCTTAGGCTATTATAGACACTTTGGGGTCAACGTCACGAAAACTAGTTTTACACCCGCTGACTATTTACACAAGTATACTATGCCTATAGACTGGTTAAATTAATCAGCATGTGCGACAAAAAACCTAATTACATATTTACTTATTGGATAAGTATACACATATTCTTGAATTGTCTTAGGATGAAGAAAGAGGCTTATTAGCAATAGCTTACTATGTGTTGCTCAGGTTTCTCAAAAAACAATATTAAATACCCACAATTCCTTACATAAACTTTTTTAGATAAATAGAGAACTGAGACACAATAAATATTGTAACTATCATTATGTGGTCAATTACCTACATATTTCATTAACAATTCATCGTAAAAGTCAATTATTTAAGCAGAAAAAAAACTTCAATAAAAAATACAATTAATATCATCTATTCGTATTCGTTGAAGTATTATTATGTAGTAACATAACACACATGTTACTTCCTTGTATAGAATTCCAAACGATATTAACTGTTGAAATTATTATGGATATTTTTTTAAATGAACTTTTGAAAAAGCAAGATAATTCACTTATTAGTGTCGAAATGGGCAAACGGTGGCAATTTGTACCCTGCAAGAATCTTGGAGATCTATGGAAATCCATCTCATGACTTTTTCATTTACATAAAAAGTAAGCAATAACATAATTAAATTGTTGGTAAATCTCTCATTACCTTATGCCATACATTGTAATAAAAACAGGAATTATATGAAATTGTTCGTATATTACGTATGTTATATGATATAATAAAATGTCTCGAAATGGACGGAATTTTCAAATCATCCTTAATTTGAACATTCCGTTCCGTGGAATTCGATTTGTCCGGATCGCTTAGATAATGTACGTTGGGTTCCGCTATGTTTCTGATAACGAAAAAATGTAGAAAATAAATATATATCATTTTTTTCTCTCATAATGGTAAAATACCTTAGATAAAAAATAATAAGGGCCAGTCGTGGCGCTGTGGCACGAACGTGTGACTGTAAACGACTGGTTGGGGGTTGGGTTCGATTCCCACTGCACGAGGCAAAGCGCGGCGTTAAGTTCCGCCACTTAATACGCAATGTCGCAATGTTCCCTCTGCCTACCCTGCTGTGTGCGGGATACAGCGTGAAGATAAAAAAAAACTAATAATAAACAATATTGTTACTATTAAATAATATTGTGTAACATTATAGCAAATGAATTATTCAGTTAAAATTAACATTGTGTCTTATATTAGTTGAACATTAATGAATAAAACAATACCTATGTAGTTTTGTATGTATACCTACTATTGTTCCTATAATCTATCTTAACATAAAAAAATATAACTTGAATTTCCTCTTACATAAATTACTAATAAGACATGATTTTTTTTATTTAAGTTCAATATATACATCGAAGTTCTACGTGGCGTGGGTAAATCCAAAGCCGTGTTTACTCTAGTCAACAAAAGTGATGATAAAAATTTAAATGTATTTACTCGTCGAGTGTTCTCTGCCCGACAACTACAAATAATCGTCGCATCATATTTTTTTGCTCAAATTCTACTTTTTTTATAGCTTCACGCTGTATCCCGCATACAGCAGGGTTGGCAGGGGGAACCTAGTGTTAAGCCACTCCGTTCCTCACTTTCCGCCAAATTCGGAGGAATTCCGTGTTAGGTGGCTGAACTTACGTCGTGCTAAAGCGCGGAGTTAAGTTCAGCCAAAGAGGTAAACCTCTGATACCAGAGCGAAGGAAACGGAAATATTAAATATTTCCACTCCTCGAGTGGGAATCGAACCCACAACCAGTCGTTTACAGTCACACGTTCGTGCCACGCGCCACGACTGGCTCAAATTCTATTTTGTATATAGTATATATACCCATTTTTAGAATTTTTTTACTATTTCTTGTGAAATATATCATTCAACGTATAGGGTATTTAACCTTCACTATATTTATTTATGACTTGTAAACAACAAATTTAACATTCGACAGACGTTTAACATTTTAATGTTAATAATAGCATTTGTTTTTTTCGTTTTGATAGTCTACAATGATCTTTAGCATTTCCATGTTTTAAAAGTGTGGAAAAATGTACAGCACCATATTTTATTTTAATTATCGTACTGGCATCAGTCAGTTTTTGACTATAGATGTGATGCTTTTGATCTCGATTCTAACTGGAAGGATTTTTTATATTTAAATTATTTCTGTTTCTCCGATCTGGTGACAAGGCAAAACATGGCGTTATCCGTCACCCCACAAGCAAAGTTCGGAGTGTCTTGACACTAGGTTATCTCTGCCAGTTTTGTATTGTTGAGGAAAGTGTTAAGCTGTGTGTTAACTTGTTTAGCTTCACATATTTCTCGCATACGGAAGGAAAATATGCAACGTGAACCTTGCATTAAGGCATTCGATTGTCCCAGTCTAGTCTACTCTCCTCTTAACTTTGAGTGTTAATTGATGAAAACCAAATGCGCTTTGTTGCTTACCAAGACGACGTAACCATCGCTTTTACATTTGGGCCGCAGCGATAATGATTTTTGCATATTATTGTAATTTAAAACTTAAAATAATTTATGTAAAACTTAAAAATTAATACCTGACTGGCAGTGCCTCGACCAGTTCCAAGAGCAACAACTGGCATTTTGTTGCCATCATTGAGCTCGATGCAAGGCGCTTTGACCGCTAGCTGAAAAAAGATATAATTTTTGTTTATATTTAGTATTTTAAATTTTTCACAGCTTACAGATCAGTTAAAGAGGTAAAACAAATGAGAATTAATAGCGAGAAATTCATGTTAAAATATAAAATAAAATATTATACCCGGTATAAGAGATTCTTCAGACCTTCATTGTACATGCATGCTAGAAGCATGTATGGAATATAGAAACAAATAACAATAAATTTAATTATAAATATTTTAAGTTAAGCCTCAATTTATACTAAAATATACTAATAATATAAATTTAATAATTTAAAAAGAAAATGTATTATTATATTTATCAAAATTTCATTTAGGTGGGTTTCTAGCATTAAACTAGCATTTATGATATTTTATTATAAAAAAATTGTAACGGTCAAAAATCCACACACGCTAAATGTTTTTCATAGCATACAATTTGAAACATTTTTAATTTTATAATATCAACAAAGCATTTTCGTGAATTTCCAAATTTAAGCCTTGACTTTTTAGTTTTATACTATAATAGTATTATTCATATAATATCTTTATAATCTCTATATATTATTTAAATTTAAATACAAATCTAATTGTAACATATGAAAATGTATATAAAATAATGTTAATCCTTTTTACAAATAAAAAATAACAATGAATAATGGACGCCAAAACATTACTGAATGTCAAGAGCAGCTTTAGAATTTCAATTAATCCCATTCGATCCGTATTACAATCACAAAAACTAGCTTGTATTTACAACAAGGATGGCACGAGAAAAAAAACTTTATATAAAAACGTTAATAAGAATCAAAAATATACTTTGTGACAATAATCTGAAGGTGAATTGAATTTACAATTTTTTTACTAGTGTCCTCAATTCTCCACTTTCCGCTACAAATTGATACAAAAAAATATAATTATAAAGTAATATTATAAATGTGACAGTTTGTTTGCTTGCATGTGTGGATAGTTGTTTGTCAATCACGCTAAAACTACTGAACGGATTTTGATGAAATTTGATACACAGACAGGGTATGGGCTGGGCTGACTATCCTGATTAAAAGCTTCCTTGGAATAAAACTGAATTTAACGCGGGCGGAATCTAGTATAATATAAATAAATAAGTTTACAATGCTCTGCTACAATTGAATAAAAAATAATATTACACACTTTTTGTTTAAAATATTATACGTATTTTAAAATAACATTTTTGTGTAATCCTTATACGTATGCATATGTAAATAGTCCACATTTGACCACATTATCACTGTCTCTGTGTAACTTTGAATTCATTAAAAGTTTTTAAAATAATAATCTAAAAGGTTTGCTCTACATTTAGTCCCTATATGTTTTCTTTAAAACTTCAGAGAACAAGTTTTATAAAACTTGTTATGTACTATTATTATTTGATTCTTGCAATACTTAATATGGTAACAGTAAAGTAACTTAACTTCGTACCGAACGGTAAGCGGTCAACTTTTACTTATGTACCAACTGAATACGCATAAGTACTTCAAACTTATTATTATTTTTGCCATATTATTATTTTGCCTATTATTATTTTTGCGGGGTAGTCAGAGAGGACCTAGTGTCAAGATACTCCATCCTCTTTACCATGATACTTTCCCCCGAAATCGAGACATTGCGAGTGGCGGAACTGAACGCCAGGTTTGATTTTGATACCAGAGCGAAGAAAAGAAAATTAAAAAATTATCATTTCCACAAGTAGTAATCGAACCCACAACCAAACGGTTGTGGGTTCGATTACAGGAAAGCGCATACCATGTTTATAATATAACTGTCGGTTATTAAATATAAACGTTTATGGTAATTAAAACTATAAAAAACCATATTTCAATACAAGGTACCACAATGTATCTAGTTAGAGTATCTCATAATACGATCATTATTTATTACCCAACTAGCTGGCAAGTAAAAGTCGACCTTTGCACTATAACCTATTCTATACAAAAGCCATCACATTTCACTTGGGCTTACGGCATCTTTTAAATTAATAACATTTTAAGATAATAGACTTTTATGTCTCTTCACATTCAAAGAATAAAATTCTTTATCTAGTTAAACTTGTTTTAATTAACTATTTCAGGGCAGTGCAAGGGACATGCGTTTGACTGTAAACGGTTTTGGTTGTGGGTTCGGTTCCGAATACGAAAAAATCATTTTAATATCATTTCTTTGCTCTGGTATTTTTCTTTATAATTCTGTTTTATTAGTCTGCGAATAAAAAGTCTGTACTTTTTTAACATTATTCTTCCTTTTTCATATAAAATATATTTTTATAATACAATTACAATACTAAAAACTAAGCCTTATAGAATATCCCTTAAGAGAGTCTAGTCATTGCTCTGGTACTTAAGACAAAGCACGGTGTTGAGTTCCGCCACTCCTCACGTAATATCTCGATTTCGGGCGGAAAGTGGAGGACGGAGTGATTTGACACTAGGTCCTGTCTGACTACTCCGTTACTATGCGACTAAAGCATAAAGCTTAAAAAAGTTATTTTAAATGCATACGATATCTTCAAATGTGACATAGTATATTCAGGGTACCAATCATTGGAATTTCGCAATGTGTATAAATTTACAATTCTCAGAGCGTTCTCAATTGTTCCTTTAACCTATTGTTCTGTTTTATAAGATTCTTAATGGAAATGGATTTACATTTATCCGTAAAGATGTTTGTTATTCTGAATAAAACAGGAAATTACGATTACTACAAGTATATCGATAATTATTGAATTATAATCGATTCTATTTTACATTTTTCTATGCGTTCTTATAGTATAAAATACTTTAGTTAATGCTCATATAGAGATTGACATTACATAAATGCATTATACATTATTATATTATCTAATTTAAATTAACAATTTATGCCTTTTGAACTGTACTTAAAAGCCATCGTGGCGCAGTAGAAGTGTACAAGACGAAGGTTGTAGTTTCGATTCCAACACTGGAGCAAAATTTTATATAATTTCCATTTCACCACTGACCAGACCAGAGAGCACCACTGACCAGACCAGACAAAGCGCAGCGTCAAGTTGCGCTACTAAGCAAGCAAAGCCTCGGTTTCGAGCGGGAAGTGGAGAACGGATTTTTTTGACAATAAGTTCTCTTTGACAACCCTGCTATACGGTATAGAGCTGAAGCTGCTTTTTTTAACTACGTACTACGTACATATTACACTAAATACTAGTATAAATTAAAAAAAAAGCTGCTAAAATATATTATATTAACGTTATAATTCAAAACGCAACCGAGCAAATTGTATAAATACATATTTAAATATATTTTTTTGTAAACTATGAAGTAGCGTTAGTATAATTAATGTATTATATAAATAACATATGATATATATGTATTATACTTAAAAAAATCTATTAACATATAAGTTTCATCATCCATTCAAAATATTAACAAAAATTAATCTGATAGTCATTACGAATAAGAAAAGCTTATTTATTATCGCCTCAATCAGTCATCATACAAGTCCTCTGATCTATAAAAAGGTTTGTTAAGTTAATTTTTAAATTGAAGAGTTTATTTTAAAATTAAAAAAAATATATATAATTTTTATCGATTTGCGTATATTAAAACGTATATCAATAAGAAGCTGTTGTCTCTACTAAGTACTATATTTGAAAGCTTTTGAATACGAACTTTAAGCTCTCATTGGAATTAACGTACTTAATTTTACAGATACATTAAAAAATAACTTTTCCTTATTAAATATTTTAAATGTAGCTTTAGCCTAAGTTTATATATATGTAATGATTATTAATATAAGATTAAATTACTTACAGCGGTTCCAAACAACAAAGCGACAATATATAAAACACGCATGTTGACCGATCTAACGCCCCGACCGCACTGACTGGTGCCATCTCAAATGATCATATATATCTTTATCTACATAATATACAAAAACAGAACAAGGATTATACTTTGTACGGCATAGGTTTGTTTTGTAAAGGCGAAAGAAAATATATTTTTTGTATTTGAAGTTAACTTTGCAAATAAAATGTAGTTGTTTGTTGATATAAAATGTGTCTAGGTTAAATTTTGTAAGATTCTAGTCAATTATGAGGCTAGATCGTGACGCAGGATGATAGGGTCTGACTGTAAACGCGATTGGTAGCGGGTTCGATCTCCATTCAGGTAGATGATTTTATTTAAATTATTTTTATTAGCAAAAGTGAGTGGTACGAGAGGCAGGGGGAGACCTCGGTTGACCTTTGAAAACACAGTACCGACGGTACTGGAGGAAGGTCACGTAAAAAGCATAAGGACCCCCCCGAAGGGCGTGTATGAAGACAGTGGATGAGGCGAAAAAAATATCAGGCAGGTAGGGACAGTAGCGTTTGGCACACTGTTTTCTCTCTGACTACCCCGCAAGGGATACAGCGTGAAGATAAAAAAAACCACTACGTGCTCCGGTAAGACAAAGCATGACGTTGAGTTTCGCCACTCAATAGGCAATGTCATGATTGCGAATTAAAAAAAAGATAAAAGAGTATTTTGATACACTAGGTTCTCCTGGACAGCCTGCCTTCGCATTGAATAGTTCACTCCGAATAGAAGCATCTGCGACTGTAAAGAGAAGAACGTTCAGCGGTACGGGTTACATCAGTGGGCTCTGGAAGTTTTTTTTTTTTTTTTTTTTTTTTTTTCGAATGTGTAGTATGTTGTTGGCCAGACGGGCCTCGACACCTTCACCGGGGTTTGGGGGAGGCCGAGCTATATGAGCTCTGACCTTGGCTTGGAATCCTCGCTTGTGAGGAAGCCATTAAATGACGACGACGGCATGGCAAGGGCGTCTCAGTTGAGACTCGAACCTCGACTTGCGACACCGTTTTAATGGGGGACTTTGCTTCGCTCTGTCCGAGCTAGGCCTAGCTAGGGGCGCTGGTGCCCGGGGCGGTATCGGACCGTTGAATAACTGGGACCTCGTCTCCACCGGCGGGGACGGTGTGTGTATCGTGTGCGTTTGCGTGTGTGTTTGAATTTACCTAACACTTCAGTAATGGCGTCAGTTTGGGTGAGAATTTCCCTAGGCCTCGCGGGGCGTCTTTTACTGACCGTATAGTCGCAGGCGCTTACCACCAGCGGGTTCGGATGCGTAGCTGCTTTTTCGAAGTAGCTACTGGAGAGTTTCCGGCAGTGCTCTTTTACCGAATCGAGCTTAGTGTCTTTGTGCAAATCTAAGTTACGTACGTACCACGGGGCGCCCGTGGCGTAGCGCAAGAATTTATTTTGCAAAATCTGAAGTCTACGGAGGTCTGTGTGTCCGAATACAACACAGGCGTACGCGAAGATGGGCCTGACACACGTTTTGTACAGGCGGATCTTGTTGCGGAGGGACATCTTGCTCTGGAAGTATTTTCTCAAAAAATACTGCAAAGAGCTCACAGCGTTCAAACGTGGGCGACGCGAGTGTTCGATCTCGAACGCTCAGCCAACCACGTTGTGGGCGCTCGACAGCGTTCGTCGAGACCGGACGACGAGTCACGAGAACCGCCGAGATTTTTCCGACGATTCACGAAGCTGACCGAACATCAACGGCGACTCCTAAGAGTTTCGCCGAGGATTGACGACCAGCTGCGGGGATCGCCGAACATCTCCGACGGTTCACGAGGGATCGACGAGGATCTACGAGTGTTGTCGAAACACTATCGAAGCATCGGCTAGTATGGCCGAATAACCACCGAGCAAAGGCACCTCACAGCACTCTCGCCGACCGTCAACCATGACTGGCCGCGCTGAGGCTCCGCGTGAGCAACGCTCGCGCAATCGACCTCCATCGAGGGGCGGTGAAGGGAGTGGTACGGGAGCAATCCCTCCATCCCAGCAGCCCAACCCCAACGCTACCGGACCTACCTCCAACCTCGGGCCCCTGCACCATTGGCGGGATATTCTTCCCCTTGGCCAGCGACCCACGCCTACTTTATCGGGCCGTCCTTTTCAGGACGTAACCCTGATTAACCAGAGCATCGCAAGTGCCTCTGGTCTTCAAGAGAGCCGCGCGTCACTACGCGCACACTACGAGTCCTCTTCACCGACGACAATGCCAGCCCTTGCCACTTCAACCCCGAAGAGCAAGCCACCAACGAGCAGGCCCTCCAGGCCCGCTCTCCAGACTCCTGCGTCAGAGCGCTCACCTTTGGCGCAATCCCGCATGGCCGAGACCAAGTCCCCGCGCGTCCAGCTGCAGTCGGACTTGCTAGTCGTGGCCGAACTGCAGAAGCGGGGTACTTTGTCGAAATCCCTGATGGAACACATTGAGCTGTTCCTCAGGGATAGACGGCAATGCCTCGAGCGCGAACAGAGCGCCTCGGCTGCGGCCGCTCCGAGCGAGCAACCCGCGCCCCCCGCACCGACCAGACGACCCCGGACGGATGACGTGCCGCAGGACGCTGCGTCTAAGCGTCACTGCGCACCCCCGCCCCAGCCAACCCCTCCCGGGGTAGCCCAGAGAGACCCGCGCCTTCGTTCCAGGGAGCAAGGCACACCAACCACCAAGCCTCCGGTACTAGCCCCAATGCCAGTACCCACTGCACCGCCACAGGTGCCATCGACGTCCGCTGTGCGCCCGCCTCCAGGGATCACAGCTCCACCGCAGACCGCCCCGCAGCCACCGAGTGCC
Organism: Dryas iulia moderata; assembly: GCA_019049465.1. Classification (NCBI taxonomy): domain Eukaryota; kingdom Metazoa; phylum Arthropoda; class Insecta; order Lepidoptera; family Nymphalidae; genus Dryas; species Dryas iulia. The sequence goes on along the minus strand of CM032435.1, from coordinate 9,463,315 downwards.
CCGCCGATGGTTCCAGCGGCCTCCCCCGCCCGTCAAGACGCCGCAAGGATCCCTGCTGCAGCCTCACAGCAGGGACCCTCCTTCGCCGACGCTCTTCGCACAGGGCAACCTAGCCCTGCACCAGCCGTACCCAACACCGCTGCCGCAAGCCAGACGACAGGGACTGCCGCACCAAAGAAGCGCATCCCTCCACTCGTCGTAGAGAAATTCCCTAACTGGGCGTCCCACTTTCGGACGCTCAGGGACAAGCTGGGACACGTTCCGAACGCCAGACCGTTCGGAAAAGGCATACGGTTTTCCCCCGCCTCCGTGGAGGAATACCGTGTGTATCAGAAGTACCTCGCCGAGTTAGAGAAAACCGAGAACCTATCCTGGTTCTCGTACGCTCTCCCGGAAGAAAAAAGCTTCAAGATCGCCATCCGTGGACTCCCGGTGACGCCAAGACCGGAAGAACTCCACGAAGCCCTCTCCGAACTGGGATACCACCCGGAGTATGTGCGACCCATCCAGGCAAGGCAAGGAAGACCCGGGTGCATCTTCCTTGCCATATTGAAGAACCCAAAGGACCTGACCCCCCGGCTGTACAGCATTAATGAACTGATGTGCATGCCGGGGATTAAAGTAGAAGCATGGCGAGGAAAGCGGGGGCTTGCCCAGTGCCATCGCTGCCAAGCCTTCCGCCACTCAAGTCACGGGTGTCACAGGCGACAAGCGTGCGTCCGCTGTGGCGGACCCCACTACGCCCAAGACTGCCCACGCCCGCTAGAAGAGCCAGCGACGTGCGTGAATTGCGGCGGGGCGCACCCCGCAAATCACGTTCTCTGCCCTCATTCCCGGCGGGAATTGAGGAATAAGAAGGCAGGCATCGTGCCCCTCACTAGAGCACCGAAGATACAACCAACGGCCGCGGGACTATCGCTGGCCATTGAGGTCCCGGCGGAGGCGACCGCGCAGACCCTCATGGCCCCGGCGAATCCCCCAACCGAACGAGGGAAAACCGCCACGAGCAAGCGGGCCAAAAAGAAAAGGAAGCCCAAAACAAAAACAGACGACAACGAGGCCCCTATCCCGACGGAGCCACTCAACCCCAGCAAGCCCACCACCCAGCCGCAACCTTCGCAAACCAAGGGAGCAGGCAGGAGCGACAATGTCCCCTTAGACGTCGCCATAGAAGCATTTACGGGCATCCTAACGGCTCTGAGGGAGGGCCAGGACGCCGTGAGAGCAGTCATGGACGGGATGAGCAAAGTAATGGCCCGTATTCGTTAATATACGGGCTAATTGCTTTGATAGAAGGCCGACTACCCCGGAAAACCCTCCTTTACCCCCTAATCCGATCCCTGAGCGCTGTCGCGGCTGCTGAACGCCTCAGCTGGGCCTCCCCGAGTAATCGGGGGTCTCACCTGGCTGGGCGATCGCCCGGACAGCACAAGCTCATCCCATCTCCCCTATACCCCACCCTTTGTTGCATTTACAACAAAGGGGTATCCTTTTAGTCGGCCGACGGCCGCCCCCCATGACTCGTCTATGTTTATAGGCGACGGGGACTCTCACGGCAAGAGGGCACAGCCCTGAGACCGTTTCCCCGCTCGTGACAAACGAGCGAGAAGATATCATGATTGATTGATAGGTTCTCCTTAACTACTCGCTAAGCTGCTAAGCCGGAAAGAGCTTAAAGCTGCTTTTTGTGATAAATTATATTAAAAAAAACAGTATTGGTCATTTAAACGTTATATTCTTTATTTTGTGTTATACTGTTTTTAATATTTGCAGAAACTGGTTATTTCAAATTAGCAATGATCATTGTATTTGTTTACTTAAAGGCCAATGTAACGCGATGAGACAGCTTCTGACGATAAATACGAAGGTTGTGGGTTACATCTTCATTCGGGGAATATATGTGAATGTTTAAATCATTTTCATTTTCGCGTTCTGGGAGGACAAAACAAACTCCAGCTCGGAAAACAATGAGCATATTTGTTTTTTTTTATTATTTATGTAGTAGGGGAAAGTCAGGTAGCCCCGGATAGCTCATTTTCTAAGAATTCATACTTGTCTTTTATTCAATGTATTAGAAGATTTAGCATATTTCATGATTAAATAAGTATTATAACAATTATTCTATATTTTGAGCTTTATGTATAAAATTGTTAATCGATATCTGTCGGGTACCCAGATACAATAATATATTAGTTTAATATGTTGGAAATTACTATTTATATATCGTACACATTATTAAAATCCCACTACTATTAATAAAACTGCACAATTGTCATTCCACTTTTACGCAAAATCTACTTTATTAAAACTTAATATAAGGTTCTATCGTAGCAAAAGAACTCAAGGGGAAAACTAGTTATGGAGCAAAATGGGATGAAAAAAAAAGAAATTTATTTAAAAAGCTATTACCATTTTTTGTTGCAACAGAAAACTTGTTTGGTGTCAGTGCAAAAGTCTTAAACAACAAGATTATTACATTTTCGCCGGCAAAAAACAAAAAAGATCAAACGGAAACATCATAATGTAAAAGAAATAAGATTGTTTCGAAAACACGAAAAATATAAAGAAAATAATTTGCTTAATTTATTTTCACATATCTCCCCGTGTTTGTTATCGCCGTACCGTACCCAGTATTTGTTAACCTATCGCTAATTAGTCTTCGCTGGTAGAAAAAATTGTATGTAAATTGTAAACCTATATTCACCCAAGTTAAATACTAAAATCTAGATCAAAGAATCGAACCCACAACCAAAACCTTACACACTTCTGAACTACGTCAGGATGGCGTTACTTTATTTTAATTGTAATGTCAATAAGTTAAAGTTCATAAAAATAATATAAACAGATACCGCTTCCAGGAAATATGACATGTTATATGTATAGGGGCAACTCGGGCAAAGAAACATTGGCAAAACGAATAAGTGTTTTTTTTTTAATCCATACCTATATTATAAATGCGAATGTCTCTGTGTTTGTCTGTCACGCTCTCACGGCTAATCTACCGGTCCGATTTGTATGAAATTTAGAATGAAAGTAGTAAAAATGACTGGGTCTAACATAGGCTACTTAGTTTTTCAAAAATCAACCTTTAAAGGGTTGAAATAGGGGATGAAAATTTATATGAAAAATCTGTACCGCTTGACCGATTGTAGTGAATTTTGGCATATATATAGTTGATAATTCAAGAATAAACATAGGCGACTTTATTTTTCAAAAAATCCACCACCGAGGGTTGCAATATGTATAGCGAAACAGCCAAATAGATCACGCGGCGAAGCCGCAAGCGGGCCTCTAGTCTGTAATAAATAACGTTTTGCTAAGTAGAGCCACAAGGAGCGCAAGTTTTTGCCGTAAAGACAAAGGTCAGCGAGATGATAATTGAGGACTTTTGATTAGTGTCTACTTTTTTATTGAAGTATGATTATTATCCAAAGATCATTAGTAAAAGTGCAAATATTTTGTTCATTATGTTGACAATCTAGTTGTTGAAACATTACGCTGTTTTAACATTGCCCGAGTTTCCCCTATCATATTAGGTAATGTATACAAAATCTTCGACAAGCAGCAATATTCATTTAGTCAGAAAAATTATAAAACACATTGTTATCTCATGATATCGTTCAATTATACTTCCAAAGATAACGGTAAGCTTCGTATTAAAGTTTGGTCAATTGTTTATAAATATTTAATTTATGTAAAAAATATTCCTAGTGTCGTACTTACCTTCATTATATAAAAATAATTATTATAAAAAAAGAGACAAGTCGTGGGGCAGGGGCACAAAGTGTAAATACAACTTGTTATGGGTTCAATTCCCACTCGAGGAATGGAAACTATTTTTATATATTTTCCTTTTCTTCGCTCTGGTGTCGAGGCAAAACGTGGCGTAAAGTTCTGCCTCTTAACACGCAATGACTCCAAAATTACCCGACCTGTGTGAGGGATACAACGTGAAGCTAAAAAGAAAAAAATATATACTTATATCTCTTGGATTGGTTAAATTTCTAACAATATGACTTTCAAATAAAACATAATGCTCATAACAACAAACTTACTGAATATTTTTTGACAATTATAAAATTAGATTATCGACAAATAAAATGTAATAATAACCAATTAAACGAAATTCCTGAATATCAGCAGTCTAAATCGTGATATTTTCCCTAAAAATGATTATCTTGCAACAATGTATTATTATAATAAAGAAAAATACATCGTATATTATTAAATCTAAGTTTATACTGACATACATCTGCGCCGTGATCAGTATAAAATTCCAGCATATACATAATTAAAGAACTCGACATAGTTTTGCTCATTGTATTATGAATTCTTATGTATTTTATAATATTATAAAAAGTTTATTTCACATACGTAGTATAATATATTTTAAATTAATTTATATTAAAATTCAAAACAACAATATTGCAGTTTTTAAACAGTTTTTTGGAACTACATTAGAGCGGATTTATTATATTTTTTTTTTGTGTTTGAAGCTATCATTAAAGTACTTATTGAGGCTGCCTTGGCTCAGTGGGACAGCGTAGGACTGTAAACGCGATGCTTGTGGATTCGTATTCCCATTCGAATTTATCCACTCTGGTACTTAACAAAGAGCGACGTTAAGTTCCGCCACTCAACTCGTAGGTAATGTCCCGACTTTGGGCAGGAAGTAGAAAACGTAGTGCCTTAACTCTAGGTTTTCTCTGACTAGCCTGCTATATGGGAAAAATAAACGTTACAATAAAACGTAATGAAATAAATACAAATACGAGTATTATGATTATGTAAATTTTCAATCATTCTTGAAAAACATTTATAAAATATAAAAACGGGAATATTTATACAATAATAACTATTTTAATCTTACATAAAAATAGCAACTTTCTGAATAAAAATATACAATATTTTTCGTAAGTAAATGTATATATCCATACCTTATATTATAAATGGGAAAGTAGTAAAAAATCCAGAGTCAAACATAGGCTACTTATTTTTTCAAAAAACAACCCCTAAGGTCTTGAAATAGGGCATGCAAGTTTATATCAAAAATCTAAACCATTTGACCGATTGTAATGAAATTTGCTATAAATATAGTTGATAATCCAAAGTTAAACGTTGGTTACTTTATCTTTCTAAACCACCCCTGAGGGCTGCAATATCGCGAAACATATAAGTAGCTCAGGCGGCGAAGCCGCGAGCGCACCGCTTGGATGTATATATATAAACTTATTTTAAACAATACTCAAACGAAACATATTACAATTAATCCATAACAGAGCATTACTTTACGACAAATAAAAAGCAGCATCCATACAAATAAATAAAATTTGAGTATCTGCGTATATACACGGTACATATACCTACCTACTATAATAGATTTTGAGGGGTCTTTCACTCACAGATAATGATGTAATAGGGTATAACTTAGGCTTATGCTTTTATTCTCTCCTTTGTTTAATATCACGTGGTCAGAGTTGCGAGAACGGGTAGCAGTATAAATAAAATTTAAAAAATACCATGGCGTGGCTGGTACTTATATAAAATGTACAGTACACAGTTCCGGGTTTGTTTCTCTCAGGTCTTTGATTGTATTGTATCTAAAGGTTCAGGTGTCTAGTATAACTAGTGTCAAGACTCTCCGTCTAAGTAAACTAAAAAATATTAGCATTATCTCCGAAGCACAATCTAATAAGCCAATCTAATAGTAGGACTGTGAAAAGGGAAATCCAATTGTAAGTTTGTTATAGCATATAAATTAATATGGGCAACATGTCCTTAGTTATTAATCAATAGAGAAAGCGTCAAAGACTATAACGACAGTCTATTTAAATAAATATTAAACGTTGTTCCTTATAAAGAGCAATGCTTTAGAAACTGAAAACTGTTATTTTTCTGCAGGATTTTTATACGAAGTTATGAATTGTAATCATAACATTTTTTTTATCTTCACGCTGTATCCTGCACACAGTAGGGTAGGCAGAGGAAACCTGTTAAGAAACTCCTTTCCCCACTTTCCGCCGAATTTGGAGGCATTGCGTGTCAAGTGGCGGAACTTAGCGCCGCACTTTGCCTCGACACCAGAGTGAAGCAAATAGAAATATTCAATATTTCCACTCCTCGAGTGGTGATCGAACCCACAACCATCGTCGTATACAGTCACACGCTCGTGCCCACCGTGCCACGACTGGCCCCAACTTTTTTTTTATTGTAATAAAATTATAAAAACCGAATCAACAAAATTCATGCCATTATGGTGCATATATTGCTTGTATTGTTTGATAGCTCTAAGATTAATCACGATGGTTTTGGGTTCAATTCATATTTGAGAGAATATTTTCATTTCTTCAATCTGAGACCTAAGACAAAACGCAGCTTTAAGTCCCCTAGTTAACACGAAATGCCTTGATTTTAAGAAAATCATCATGGTCATGACGGTAGATTCTCTCTACTATGCTAGGAGAAGCATGAAACAGTATTTTTTCCTGCATAAACCATAAAACTGTTGTTGAGATTAAATAAGCTTAAGAGTTTCAAGCTATTGATTGATTTATTTTTATATTTAATATAAACGCCTTACGCCCTTAATAGTATCTAATCATTACAAATATTTATAATAATATATGGTTTATTTTAAATAAGATATATATTTAAATGAGTTATGTGATATATATATGTATATATCCAAGACAAAGCACGGCGTCAAGTTCATTCACTTAACGCGAAATGTCCCGATTTCCGGCGGAAAGTTGAAAACGGAGTCTTGGCAACAAGGTGTTTTCTGAATACACGGAATGTGGGAAAAATTGTCAAGTTGGTTTTCTTAGCTTGTTATTATATAATAAAAAAGTTATGTTTATTTATACTTTGTTATAACTTTTTAAGAAAATAATCAGGATAATTAGATTGTTATAAGTATAACAATGGCATACAACAATAGCATACATTACAAAGCGTATAACTCTATATTAGATTGAACTAAACAACGAAATAAACTAATTTGATACAATTGGTACATTTGTATTAAATTACTTTATTTATTAATATTATTGGAAAATATATATCCACCGACGTTAATTATAAAGAAAAATCTGCAATATTAGCATTTATCATTTTATAGTGCCTTAATATTCGGTAAGACTTCTTCGGCATTTGAATATTATTTCTAAATTAAACATACTATATGTTTGATCCAGGTTATTTATTTTTTTATCGATTTTTCTACATATATTATTACAATATAAAACCTACTTTTCCGCGTTAGTAGTCACAAAGTAATGTATTATTTTATTGCAATAATTCAAAATCCTAACTGGTTTTGCAATTTCTGGCGCTAAATCATATTGTACGTGTTATCTGTTTAAATATGAAACACGTTTTGTTTTCGAATTTAAACAACCATATTTTGCAAATATTATTATTATAGACAGGCAATTCATTGAAAAAACGACATAAATTATCGACCATTTTGCTATATTCTATACAGTCATAACTATATTTTATTTAAAAATTATATAATACATAACCTTTATAATATTATGTTTTTACTTTTAGGTCGAGGATAAAACAAGTTCAAAAAATAAGCATTTATAACCCATTCTGTCTAAAATTTATGTTATAAATATTAATGTAAAAAGAACAAAAAGTCCGACTTAGTTGTAGTAACATATTAAAGAGATCCACCTTGACGATATTAAAAAAATATACGTATAATATAGAATTAAAATTGAAACACGAAATAGCAATGAAACAAACGAAATTTTCTTGTTACTGTTTTTTTTTAATTTGCAAAGTACCATAATACTTTGTATTTTTATAATATTTCAATTATAAAATTAACTTTGTTACTCATCCATTTCACATTTTTAAACATTCTTTTATTAAAAAAAAGTAACTAACAACAAAAATAAGTTTTAATAATGCGTATAAGAATTTCGACGCAACTGGTAGTAGAACGCATGGCTCAGTGGTGAGAGCGCCTAGACGGTATTCAGGAGGCGCGGGTTCAAATCTCGCTTCGTTCAAATTTTTATATGTTTTCTAAATGTCTTTACCCAATTTTCCTAAGTGTGATAATAACACTTTAAAATGCTTAAAAAGGTATTCTTTTATTAATTTGACCGATAACATGTAACTATTTGTGACATACAAATTTAATTGGGGCCAGTTTTGGCGCAGAGGCACACATTGTAAAAACAGCACAACTGGTTGTTGGTTCGATTCCCACTGAAGGAATGGAAATATTTAATATTTCCTTTTCTTTGCTCTGGTGACGAGGCAAAGTGCGGCCTTAGGGTCCGCCACTTAACACGCTATGCCTCCCGAATTTGGCGGAAAGTGCGGGACGGAAGTGTCTTAACACTAGGTTTCCTCAGCCTATCCAGCTGTGTGCGAGATACAGCGTGAAGTTAAAAAAATAATGTAAGAAAAATTTATGCTATCAATTTAAAAAATGTGACAACGCTATTTAATATTTTGACACATTTCTTTCTTTCTTTTGACATTTTTATTTGAACGTTTGCACACATGTCTGGATCCGACGACTCATATTGATCAGGATATAAGAAAATAATTTGAAACATGTTGTTTTTCATTTAAAAAATATACCTACCTATTATTATTTTACATAGTTGTAGTTGGTCGAAAATGAAAAAAAGTCTTATTCTTCGGTACTTACCTACCAATAAAAATATATATTAGCTATCAAGTATCGTATTGGGAATTCGGATTCGAAAAACGTTTCAGTTTGCATTTTAAGAATGTCATCAAACCAGGTTGCGTGCCAGATTCATTACTTTCACCTAACCTTAGGGTACACTCACACGAAATAAATTGAATCACAAACATACTGTTTTATTTTTTATTATTTTTTTTAACTTTTTAGGAGATTTATATGCATAGCTGTATAGACAAAGGGAACCTTGTGTTAGGACACTCTGTCCTCGGACGCAACTTAATTGTCATAATATGCGTAGTGAAAATTCTGTTAATAACGTACACGTATTTTTATGTTAGATTACAAGTTTGTTCATAATAAAAAATACAAATAAGGTATATTTTTTTTTTTATCATTTGATATATAATTATACATCAGTCTCGCGTATGTTGTGTTTCTCTTTATATTATAATGAGCTTCATTTTTTTTATAATTAGGTATAGGTATATTCATTTTTTTACATACGAGTACCTAACTAAAATACATATATGTATTTATTTAATAAATTCATTTGGTCCTAAGAACACTACAGTTGATATGATTGTGATTTTCTTTTATTTTAATACGAAAAATATATAATAATATTAAAATTACACTTTCCAGCTTGTACTTTCCTTGACGTACATCCTACAACCATACATAGGTCAATGTAATCGATTAGAAATATTTCATACCCAAAACAAGCAGACGATTACGATACTAATGGTATGATACTAAAATTTAAATGCAAAACGAATCAAGACTCCCATATAATGATCATCCTTACTTGATAACCTTGGAGCAGTAGTTAAATTTTATATATATGTACCTATTTCCTCAATAATAATGTAAATTACTTTGCATTTTTTTTAATTCACGAACGTATAGTACGTACGGTTTTTATAATTATATGTATCAAAGAAGATCCATGATTTTTTTTGCCATTTTCATTAATATCAAAAAATAAAGTCCATATGTCCAAACAACATTATTAGTATATAACATTGTTCTATTGAGATCGATATAAAAATATATCGATATAGGGATATTGTCAAGCTAAACAAAGGGCAATGTCAAATTGTACTCTTCATGTCTAGAACAGGCGGAAAGTGCAGAATAATGTGACTTATTTCTAGGTTCTCGTATACAGATGTAGGTAAAAACACAATTATGTTAATTGAGTACACCATGTAGTCATTATAAAACATTTATACGAATGAATAAAAAATGTAAAGGATCACAATAGGTTTTTCCCGCGTTTGCGAATACAAGTTATGCGATGAACAAGCCTGTAAACAGCCGAAACGTTTTTTTTTTTTCGTTCATCGTTCTTAATTATAATTTTTAATGTGTTTATCACCAGTACGTCTGTCATTGTTATAACTAAATCTGTTTTAAATTACTATACGCTGGAGTCAGTCGCGACGTTAATCGCATACGTTTTCACGCTGTTACACAAAGTAACAGTAAATATGCAATCACGTCTTAACAGTTATCCATATACCTATTGGAATACACCGTCGGTGACAGTCCTGCCTCAGTTGTCCATTCGCTCGAGCGACGACACTCCGTTAACTTGCTGCCTCGTGTGGTACTTTGCAATGAAGTATATTTAAATACAACTGCCTATTTAACATTTAAAAAAATATATTAGTTTGAAGTTTACGTTACGGCTTTTGGCGGGAAATATAAAAATGAGGCGCCATCTTTTATTCTTGTCTATATTATTAAGTGTAATTGCAGTGTGTGAAATGAAGTCTAAAAAAATGGATTATCCAACAGAAAAAGAACTCGCTTTACAAAGAAAAGAGACTACGCCCGTAGATTTTACAAGACTTTTGGTTATGAGACTCGTGTACGGTCTCGCTAAGGTGATGGGCTTTGAGGAACCAGTGAGTGAGATATTAAATGGTGCGCTTGTGCCTCCCGGGGCTGATGATGAAGACGATTTTGATGATGTTGACGATATCTTTGACGACTATTAAGATACCAGGTTTTGACATTTATTAAACTTGCAGATTTTTTTTTATGTAGGTATCTCAAATGTTTTAAGTTGTTAAATCAATACCAAATGAAAGGCATTTACTTATTTATTTATGTAGCTTATTTTAGCTTAAGGTTTGCATTTATATGTAAATTTAATTTATTTCTTTTGTGTATATTTATTTACTTTTATGATAATTTAATTTGTAACTATTTTTTAATTATTAAGTATTTTTTTATCTACGAGTATGTATCTGTTAAGTAATGAATAGATGCTTTCATAGGGCAATGTAATTAGTTTTATATAAATTTCAATTTATGAATGATTTATTGATTGACAGAAGTCTCATATAGAGTAATGTTTGAATGAATAACAGATGTTTTTCTCGGTTCAGTTGTAGCCTATGGCGGAATTATGTACCACCATTCTTCGATACGTGATTGGTATAGGAAAAACCATGAGAACCATGTTTTTGGTCAACAGATGGGATGGTAATTATTTATATTACGATTAACAAAGTACCTGGTAGATGTAGTAATTTATTTATTTATTTGTGTACACCATGTAATCTATGTAAATATTAAATTATCACTTTTCAGATTGTCTTTTATTTAGTTTTAATTTAGGTCCAAATGATCCCTATTAAATATTATTGACAGAATGAGGTCATGTCACTTTACAAAAAGAAAAGTCATTACCATACATGCAAAAAAAATCTTTGACACCAAAATTTCATACCTACCACCTACTTACTGATTGAGGCCATTATTTTCATAAAAAATATATTTACTGTATTGTCAAAACCCCGTATAACGTATTATTACGTTTTACTCATTTTTTATATTAATTATATTTAAATTATTTTCAATTTTTACGTTCTAGCTTACGGTAGAAAGCTACTTTTTGTCTTAACAAAGTGCGACATTGAGTTCCGATGATCTAATAAGCAATTTTTGGAATTTGGATGAAAAGTTGACACACTAGACTCTCTCTGCATATCCTGCTATACAGAAAAAATCTTAATGTCAGTAATTAAAAACCTCGAATATTAGAATAAAATACATAAAAATATCGAATATTTATTGAATCAATCATCAGACGCTGATGATCCAGTGAAAGTGCGCTCAGTGCTACTCAAGCGCGACGTGACTTAATCTCTGTTGGTATTTAGTTCAATGCTTCGTTCATAAAAAGTTATGTGTCACAAGTAGATATAATATAAATCGAAAATATCGTTTCACGCTCTTACACGTATGTTTTTTTTCATAATGAGACGCTCACTAAAAAGCGAATTAATCGATTTAACAGTAGCTGTGCAGCAATTAAATGTAAATAAATGGTAATAAACATCATTATTAACACTAGAAGTACTATAAAATATACACACTTTAGATTTCTAAACTTGTGAATTGAATATTGCTGTGATAATGCAATTATTGTATCTATATTGATCAGTAACTAAATTAATAACTTGAACTAAATTGCTTTAAAAATAGTAATAAAATTATTAGTAATCTCTAGGTATGTAAATGCGTAAAGAAAAAACTTTCGTCCTCTTTATAAATTTTGCTAATGGAGAAGATATAAATTTGACAAAGTTTTAGCTTATCCCACTAAATCAAAGTGTGAAAATAACAGCCAAGTTCAATGTCAAAAAATATTCAGTTGTCAACTTCGTTGACAAAATTAATAGGAATATCAATGGGTGTCAAATCCTGTAAATAATAGTCCTTATGTTGTGTAACAATGATTAGTCTTTGTAAATATAACGCAAATGTATCGAGTGCCTAATAATAAAAGAGTTTTGTTGTAGTAGTTTTATGGGGTAGTAGTTATTCTGATTAGTCTTCAGCATTATTATTATTCTATCTTAATGCAATTCAAATGCAACTCCCGGATTCACTTAATTTGATAAAATACAATAAAGTCTTACTATATTGGTAAAGAGGCAATAATCATAGCTAAAGCTACTTGTTCTTACGACACTCTTGAATAGAGGTCATTAATCACGTCGTCATATCGTATATTAGATTAGAAATTACACGTATTAGGCGAATTAGAAACTATATGCAAATCAGTTAGTCTATCAGTAGCTCTTGCTACTCAGTGCTCTTTGTACAAAAAAAATAAAACAACCAAAAAAACGATCAGTAGAGTTTGTGAAAGAAGCATACCTTCTTAATAAATTCCCATTGTAGCCTTACTAGATTTTATAATTAGCTCGCAATTAGACTTAATAAAAACCTGTGAGAGAAGAAAAAAAACACCTTAGCATTTAGCAAATTTAGATGCTCCTAGAGAGCTAGGACATTGGCGGCGAGCCTCCTTCAATGGACATTTTAGGTAGAGAGCTATCTAAGCAAATTTCAAAAGATCTGATTAATGTCGTCTTCAAGATACTTATTTATAAATAGCTAGCAATGAACTGAAAACAGTTCGAATCTTCTCTCTCAAGCTCTACTGTTGTATGACACTAGTTTCTGGCGCAAAAACTGGTGAAATTTTACTAGTGTACTTCCTCAAGGTGTGGCGCTTATACATCTACTAGTTTATATAGCTAATGCACTTGTAACTACTAATATAAACTGACCAGGAATAGATTTAGAGATAATTTTATATGCAGAATAAGATTCTGAAATTAAGCAATGTTGTATTTAATAAATTATTTAATAAGAATAAATTAATATGTCATAAATCCTCATTGCAATCTAAAAACCATGATGGTGTATCAACAAACATCCTATCTTGTGTGCCGACCACATCATCATCACTCTCTTGACTATTGCCATCACAATTTCCTTCTTCCTTGTTTATTTCTTCACTATCATTACACCCTTTCATCTTTCTTATTAGATCTCCCCATTTTAAATTGATTTTACAAAAAGGGCATTGACCTTCAACTGGTATATATTCTCCGGAAGGCAATAATACATCAGCTAAGCAAGATATATGTGTGACCAACTTGCATTTAGTATTTATACAAGTTAGTTTATCTGAAACTTTTAAATCTCTAAAACATAGTGAGCATTCTATTGTAGTCACAGAGTTACTTATCTTTTTTAACTTATTTCTACTTTTTACTGGGCCCTTACAAATAATCATATGGCTTGGCAGCTTTCTTTTAGGCTGAAAATGAAAAATAATAAAAATATATCTAATATCAATCATAATTACTAAATATTTTTTTTAAAGTTATATGAATGAACTTACTGAAAACTCCTCAACAAAATCATTTTCCAACCATCTTATAACTAAAGGAAGACGGCACCATGGACCAACTCTAAGCATTTCTGTTAAAACTCTCAATTTAAATTGGAAGTCTGTTTCTTTTCTAGGTATTTTCTTTAGATCTAGATGTTGAAGCCTAGTAGTTTTGTTTGGATTCTGCCAAGCCCATTCAAACTGAGAAAATATATTTTTTAATAGAATGATTGATTTAGTAAACATAATTATGTAAAGATAATATGTGTCAATAACTTCAACAAATAGCACTTACTCTTAATGCTGATATATTGTTTGGGAAACCATGAGTAATCATCACCATTTTCCTGAAAAAGTACAAAAAAGTAGTTGTTATAAATATAATAATTAATAAAACAAAATCCAAAACAAAAAAAACTTCCAACCAACAATAACATTATAAATATATATAGCAAAGCCTAATTTATATTTTAAAATAGCAAATAATATAACATTTTTACTACGGATAAAGAATTCATAATATTCAAGACACTAAAAACCAGCAAGAAATATATACTAACCAAGGACCTTTATTGCTTGTTTTATGAGCCCCTCCCGCCCAAGTGCCTCTATTGTGCTGCATTATTCGTCTATTTGGGTCTCTAGTATATCCTATATAGGTTCGACCTTTATATTTTGGGTTAATAGAATAAAGAAGGTAGACGCCATAAAAGTCTTCTACTACTTCGGCTTCTGCCATTGGAAGGAGCTCAAATCTTTAATTATACTTCGTAAATTTAATTTATTATATTCAATATATTAATTCAATATGAATCACATTGAATATTGGTCTACTATTATTAATGTTCATTTTAAAATAGTCATTTAACAAATAGGAAGACGGTAAAACGTTTTGTAAACAAATAAGTGTCACACTAACATACAATTGTCAAATGGCAACAGGGCTACCCCACGAGAACCAATTATTTTATACCATTCAACTCACCTATATAAAATTTCATGAAACTTTATTTTACTAAAAGAAAAGGTACAGTAAAAATAAATATGTAAGAAACAGTAAATTTATTTTATACAGGTATAGAGTGGTTGCAGTTGACATCCCACAGCAAACTTCTATAGTACAACATTTTTTCATGAAGATAATTGGCTGATGAAGTACTTAATTATTAATGCATGTAGCCTGTAGGATGTGGATGAACAAAAATATTCATTATTATGTTTGTATTTTGAAATAATCACAAAGACGGATACTTGACGTGTGACAACCATGCTTATCATAAATGTCAGTGATTGTTGATACAAGAAGTGACAAGTAAAGAATTGTGCCTGTTTTATTTTTTAGATTAACACATTATTGTAGTTAGAAGGAACTGATAGAAATTACTGTCAATTTTCTGATTTAATCAATAAGTTATTTAATTTTAATATGTCATCTGAATCTCCTTCTAAACAAGTTAGGTTATGCGGTTTGTAAGTGCATAATTATCATACTTTTTCTCTTTTAGTGTTATTTTATGCTCAAGTAATGTTTGTTACTATATTTAATATTATATTTTGTTCGCAGATGTGAAGAAACTCCAAGTAAATATTGTTGTCCACGATGTGACGTATTTTACTGCTCTCTTAATTGTTACAAATCAGATAAACATTTACAATGTTCCGAAAGTTTTTATAAAGAATGTGTGGATCAAGAACTTGCGTCTCAAGAAATTGATGATGAAGCAAAAAATAAAATGATTGATATCTTGAAAAAAATCCACGAAAGTAGTGATGACATTTTGGGAGATGAAACTATAGATGAAGAAGATCTAGACTCTGATGATGGCTCAGAATTAGATTTACACGCAAGAATAAAAGATTTAAATCTAGATGACCCTAATGTTCTGTGGAATGCTTTAACAGAAGATGAAAGAAATGAATTTGAAGCTATACTTAGCAAAGGTGATGTAGAAAACATAATTCCGCAATGGGAGCCGTGGTGGATGTATAAAAAAGAGAAAAAACTTGTAGAGGATGCTAATGAATCAAATGTTGAAAGTGAACTGTTAAAAATGTGTCCAAAATTGAGATCAGTACCTGCATTCAGTTCACTCACCGTAAGATATATATTATGTAAAAAATACATATAGGCTTAACCCCTGTTTTTGTCTGAATAATTTATTTATTTGTATTTTGCAGAGTATCAAGCCATCTCCTGCTATAAGATTTAATATTGCAAATGTGATAGCTTCATATGCATTCATTATGAGGTACTTCAATGGTGAAATAGAGGCAGTGGAGGCTGCATATTATGTATTAAACATTTGCACAAATCTAGATTCAAATAATAACTTTGAAGATCCTGAATTAGCAGTGGAATCTGTTGCACAAAGATGTTTACAGGTACAGACTTATAAATGTATTGTATATTCATCATAGACTTTTATTATTGTTTTATATTATTAATTATTATGGATATTATTATACTAAAATTACAGTTGAATGAAATAAATATACCTATAAAATATAAATGTAAAAAAACAAAAAAGTTTAAATTTATTATTAAATATTGTGAATGATATTGAATACAAATTCATAACAATTGTTTTATTTATTATATAATGAATTTTATTTACCATAAACAGTATTTTGTAAACAGAGCTTCTTAAGACTCAGTACATATAGAATAACTTAAATTAATTATGATTTAAACTTCTTCAGAAGCCCAATGATTCATAGATTAATAAATATATATCTTATTCTTATATTATCTCTTACAGAGTGAATACATACATACAGATGAAGCAAGTTTAGATGTAATGAAAAATGACACATTTCAAATATTAGAAGGCCCAAGTGAAGATAACAAAGTATACTACAGTAAATCTGCATTCTCGCACCTCATACAAATATTTAGTGAAGCTAAATCATTATGCAAAATAGAAAAGGAGAAAAATGCTGATAATAAAGGGGATTTTTCTAGAAAATTCCCAGAACATAACAGAAATCATTTACCTGACTTAGATATAAGTAAAATTAAGAAAGTTATTAAGAAATTAGAATATTACTTGTCATTTTTAGAAAGCTGTGATAATAATATAAGTAAATGATGATGAATACTTTTTAGCAGCACCTTTTATTTATTTCCTCTCATATTTAGTCAATACCCCATTTACCTCGAATGGTAAACATTCTACCCTAGCATAGAAATTTCGAACTAATTCTACATTGTTCTATGTAGAGACCATATTAGCTGAGAAACTGTTAAGACCTTTTGTTTTCATGATTACTACAATGAGAAACTGTTCCTTGATAATTTTGCATTATCTATTAAGATAATATTGTTTCTTCTGCCTGTATGATTATTCATGAAGTGCACTGATATTGGTTGGGTGATCAGGAGTAGAGGACTATATATTTTACTATTATAAAAAATATGAATAAAAAAAAAGCTATTGAATATTTTTCTAACTATGCATGTTTTGTTTTTAAATTCTTTAAGACCGCAATAAATACCTTGTTTATAAATTATTATTATTAATAATAATTTACATATGTTTTTTGAACAACAAAAATAAAACAACAGTCCACCTTTACCACAACTTTATTCCAACAAAGATACTATCGAAGGAATGTCCAGAACATTGACACTTACACCAATAAGTTACAAGTGTAAACAGTAATACAACTAAGACGATATAAGATTTGTTACATCCCTTATTAACTACAATGCAGAGGTCTCAAATTTGTTATAAATCATAAAAATCAAGCTAAAAAATAAAGCTAAGGGCTTTAATGAAAAGAAGAAAAGAAAAAGAAAATAAAATAAAAACAGTAAAATTTAATTATTGGACACCACTCCGCACTGCTGTAACATTTTTAATCTGACCTGTATGTCAGACAGTTAATTTAAAAATTATAATACAACAGTAGATGATTAAAAATATAATAAAGAAAGAAATATTCTATAGCACTTTATAATAAATTTGAAACCACAAACATTGTACATAAATTTTATATTAAATTTAATAGAATATCCACATGATCAACAATACAAAGAGAACGGACACAAAATAACAAATTTCACTACATATCGAAGTATTCATATAAATATTATTACAATAAATAACATACATCACGTACAAGAAAATATCATTTTTTTTTCATCAAAATATAATGTAATTTTATAATCTATGTATTTTTTATCTGTGACATTTAAATTAATGTCACTGTTGTTTTGGCATATTTTGGTTTTCATTATCTTTTGTAATTGTAATAAAAAAGCAACGAGAATAAATGTATAGAAGGCTGCAGTTAAATAAAAAATCTGCATATTTATTTCTCTTTTTAATAAATGATTTAATTATTTTACTGAAATCTGAATAAGACGTGTAAGTTTAAATAAGTTGTTCAGCCTTCTCTTATTCCAGCTTAATTGGTTAGAAGGATCGTTATCTTTAATATTGGTATATATAATTGTGTTGTTTATAACAAAAATATCCGCTTTGGTACCCTTGCACTGCATGTTTACTAATAAAAAAAATAGATATGAAACCTTTTAAAGCGAAAATTGTCAGCCTATGTTAAGAATAAGCTAAATTTATCAGCAGCTATATTTGAAGAACGAGAATATAATGATCAACTATGATCATACAACTATTCCTGTGTTCTTTTTTTATTATTAAACATACAATTACAATAATTGATAATTGCCAAATGATTTTATATATAAACATCATGCTACACTCCTTAGCATATACAGAAGAAGCCATTTCAATGTACTATAATAAAATTAAATTATTTTCAATAAATTCACTACTATATATCTCTTTATTATATACTATATGTACATATACTATACCATATGATATTCATTTATATTCAAATTTACTATTATCTATAATTAATACTCATATATTTTTCAACTATATATAGCATTTATATAGCAACATTTGTTTATGATACTGGCAATTTCGTTCATATTTCGATCGTAAATTTAAACTTTAAGGAACTTAACACACCTTAAAACTCATAAAGTAGACATTAAAATCAAACTTCTATTAGCAGTAAAATATTTTAAAATTATAATTTTCTAATAAAAATAATAGTGTGCAAAAAATTAATTGTAAGTACTAAATGCCAAAGGAACCCGCCGGAAGGAATAAAACCTACACCCAAAAGTATTTATAACTCTGCATTAGCTATAATAATGTAATATCAGGCTGACAGAGCATTTCATTATTTGTCATTGAATATCTGGAGCAATGTGATTTGAATTTATTATTAAGCAAGATAATTATTGCGAATTTATAAATCCGACAATCACTTTAAAAAGGAAAAAAACAGCTTCACGCTTTTTTCGCATAACAGAAGAGTCAGAGAAATTTGAAAAGGAGACATTGAGTGTTTTGGGGCAAAACTATATTTGTATATCTATTCTTGAGTGGAATCGAACCCGGAACCAATCGCGTTTACAATCAGCCACGATGGCCCCATGTTGGGTTAAAGAACATGTTTAATTGCACCTGATGTTAGAATGAATAATAAAATGGAGCAGGAAGAAAATTGAAGTTAATAATACATTTCCTACTTCCCCTCTTAGCTCATTCAGAATCACTGTATGTTGAATGGAAAAAAATTGTTACAAAATCGTTACATATTTCACCTGCAGTAGAATTTAAACCAACACTTTGTTGATGTGTCTTAATGGGCACTGGAACTTTAACAAAAATATTTAATACATTTTAAGTAATAACCTCAAGCATGAAAACTTAAAGGAGTAAAATAAAAATTATTACAAAAATCTTTCATTATATTTTTCGAACAACAGCCTGATAGATTCGTATAAATAAAGATAATTGGTAACCAAAACCAAAATTTCTTCTTAAAAACCCAAATAACACTAAATAGTCTACCCCATTGTCTGTATTTGAACCCGTGACTTCTACACATGTATATTCCATCTATACCCATAAAGTGAATAATTACAAATAAGAAATGACTTTATTGTTCAAAATTTGTGTTAAACGTTTATTACTTACATAAGGAATGCATTTATAAGGTAGTATAGACATTTAATGTACTTATATTCATAAGTACTGTACTGTAATATAATAAAAAAATTACCATTGGATGTAAAAATCATATTATTATTATTTATTTTAAAGAGATTGATCTTAAACTTGACTGATTTAATCTTATAAAAAAAAATCTTTCAAATGTTCTTGATACTCTTGAGTATAGTTCAACACAATACTACATTGCCATCATTATATAAAATTCCAAACAAAAATCGCCATTAAAATAATAAATATCACATCTAACATTTTCAAAACAACATCACTATCACATTCAAATTCTACACAACAGTTCAACATTATTGCTATTCTACATTCAAAAAAAATTAAATGTATGAGTCATACATGAGTCATATTCATATTTGCAGGCCAAATATAACCAACCAGAGAAATGAAAAAAATCCCAAATCCAGAATCGAACCCAAAACCATCGTTTTTACAATTAAATGCTATCCCACTGCGTTATATGGTAATACACCTGTCATATATTCATCATACACAGATTATATCGCACTAATAATAAAATAGTGATGTAATTCAAAATACACATGTCGAGTTTGAAAAAGTTGATAATTATTGTTAGTAAGTAGTTAATAGGACAGTTTGACAAAGTTACAGTTAGACTTAAACGTAATATGAACTAGGAACTCTCGCCTCTTTGCTCTACATGGCGGGAAGAGCTGAGCGAAGTACATATTTAATGTTATTACATGGCGAAAAAGTTTGAAAAGCAAACACTCAACACTAACATAAGACTTAACGTTCCACAGCCTAAGTCTATGGGCACGTTTTAACCATTTAATTACCATTTAATCAAAAACTACAATTACAATTATTACCAAAAAACTTCACAGTACACAAGACACTGTACTCGATATCCCTGCCAAGTTTGAGAGGTCTAGTACAAATAGCCCAGGAAGAGTTAAACCACAACGGAACACAATTTTGACCAGTAAGAGCTTCGCTTCCCTCAGTTCAATAAAGTAAAGACGTTTGAATATAATATATAATGTTTTTAATAATACGTGCGGAACGGAGTGTGTTAACACTAGGTTCCCTTCGCCTACCCTGCTGTGTGCGGGATACAGTGTAAAGATAAAAAAAAGAAAAAATATAATATATATTATTATGTCAAATTCGCCATATTTTGAGTTGCAACACTTTTGTATTATTAGTGTAATATATAGGTTATAAAATCATACATACCTAATAAGGTATTTGGTTCTGGTAATACTGTATCATGTCGTAGGTGCGTGTTCGGAAGTTAAGGAAGGAATTTCTTATAACTGAAAGCATATACGCAGCCGCTTCTTTTTCCGTTGAGTTCGGTGCGAAACGAGAACGCAGTTGGCGTATCGTCTGTCCTCGGAAGCAAGGCAAGCCGGTGTCTAACATTAGTGATACCATGGATATTATAGCTTCTTGGTAGGGCCTGTAACGTTTTAATGTAAAAATTATTAATTATAGTTTGTAGGTTGCCTTATATTGTTTTCGATATTTTAATTAATATTTATATTATACCGATAATACAATAAGTAATTTTATAATATTATACATTGGTAGTAAATTTACTTTGTATTATAAATTAGAATAAGTTAATTTTAATGTAGTACGATGTGTTACTTCAAATGTTACTACATTGAATTATACACGAGCTAGTGTATTTTCACATTTAACAGCTAAGTGTATGAAATATACATTTTATTTAAATTTTCTGTAAGGTATACTGTTTTAAACATAAACTTAAATTACATCCTCATATTCCAATATCAATGAAAAAATATATATTGTCAAGAAAAGAAACATTTTCACAAAAAAACATAAATGACAAGTCTACTCTAATATAATAACTCTATTATTTATTTTCCACTTTAATAAGTGGAAAATACATAACAGAGTGATCATTTATGATAATTCAAAATCTAACAAAAATCAACCTAATTTCAACAACAATAAGGTACAAACTCACCTAACAGCTAAAAAGGCCTGTACACAAAGCTCACAGAACCACCGGAAGGGCGGCGCCTCCATCTTGCCGCCCATCACCATCACCATCTCGTCTGTTAACTTTATATCGGGTTCGAATCCCAGATTACCGCCTGGAGACGACTCGAACATGAAACCGAAATCTGAAAACATTTTTTGAAACGTTTAATTTACCTACATTTAATATCATTAATACACGGGATGAAAATAGTGTGCTGTCATCACGCTTTGGACAAGTTTGCAAATATTAAGGCATATCGGACGGCACGAACAGGGTTAAAAAAGTATTGCAAGATTTTCGGGAATCGTAAAAGCAAGTGAGAAAATAGTTAAAAACTGAATTATTAAATTGTAAACTAAATTCAGGATTAAGTAGACAGCGAAAAACCAATTATAAAATTATAGAATGGTCACAGTATCCAAATAAACTATAAAAAAGAAATAACACCAAGTGGCTTTATGTATTAAAAACAATATGAGTATATAGTACTAAAATACCTATATGAATGATATGTCCGTCTGTATCCAACATGATGTTGCCGTTATGCCGATCCTTGATCTGCAGTAAGAAACCGATCACGCTGTAAGCCGCCATTGACGTCACGAAGCATCTACGAGCAGCCTGTGAATAAAGAAGGGAGATTTTAGTTATCTTTTTTTTTCAGTTTCAATCTTTTTTCCGCGTACTGACTATCCGTCAAAGAGTACATAGAGTCAAGACACTTCGTCCTCCATTTTCCGCCTGAAATCGAAAGTGTGTGTAATCGAACTCTAGGTCGCGCTTTGTTTTAAGTACCAGAGAAAAATAATTTTAAGTTTGCCCGCCCGCTCGCGGCTTTGAGATCTGGACTTTTTATCCCCTATTTGATCCCTATAGGATTCTCTGAACTTTCTGTTCAATCATAATCCAATATAGACACGATGGTACTCCTGAAAAGTGTAACTTTCTAATTGTGAAAGAATTTTCATGGTCGTTTCAGAATTTCCGAAGATTAGTCGTCACAAACAAAATTACAAACTTTTCCTCTTTATTATATTAGTTATTAATCTATACTATAGATGATATAATCATTCTCCTGAGTGGGAATCGAACCCACAACTATCGTACAACGACGAGCTTTATTTATTTAATTTATCAATGAAATATAAATAATCTTAAGGAAAGCGTTTATTTGTGATTTCGACTTTCACGAAAATGATTATATTTAAGCTACTTTTATTGCTCCGCTCAGCTAAGACAATACGCGGAGTTCACTCAAGAATCAACACACAATGTCTGGAATTCGGGCGGAAAGTGAAGAGGGAGCATCTTAACACTAAGCTTTCTCTACTTTGCTATACAGAAAGCGTGAAGCGAAAATAACGTTAAAGAATCAAAACTATCTTAACAATTGAATCGGTCTTTCAAAAATGTCATAAGTCGAAAATCTTGTCTATAAATGTACATCATACAGATACAAATGTATATATAATTCAAGAATACCTACCCACCAACTTCTGAACTTCTAAACCCAACTTGGGTTTATCTTAAGACAATAAATAAATTATTCTTTATCATTGATTAACTTTAATATAAATCATTTCTATTAACTACATATGTATTACCTGAAATTCCCTCGTAGTTTCGTCCCCATATTTCTTAATGAAGTATTCGTACATGCCGATGTCAGTCTGTCTGCCCAACTGGTCTCTAGACTTTGCATTCGGCACGCACTCTATTACACCACACTGTAATGTTATTACACATATTTATTAATTTATATCAGAATCTACATATACGAATCTTCACATTCATCATATATGTGGCCAGTCGTGGCCCAGTGGCACAAGCGTGTGACTGTAACCGACTGGCTGTGGGTTCGATTCCCACTCGAGGAGTGGAAATATTTTTTATTTCCATTTTCTTCGCTCTGGTGCCGAGGTAAAGCGCGGCGTTAAGTTCCGCCACTTAACACGTAATGCCTCTGAATTCGGCGGAAAGTGGGGAACGGAGTGTCTTAACACTAGGATCCCTCTGCCTACCCTGCTGTGTGCGGAATATAGCGTGAGGCTAAAAAAAATCTTCATATACTATTTTAACTAAATATAAACAACATATTGTAAACTAACAATTCTTAAATTAACAAATATTTTTTTAAAAATTACAGAAGTATTATTTATAATCTAGGAAATTAGAGAATAAAAGTAATTTTAAAAAATGCTTGTAGTAATTTATTTTGCAATAAATTATTAAAACAAAATATTAATAAATTAATTATAACATATTTTGATTACACAAAACTGAGATCTCCATGTTCCATGTGTAGTATAGAGGAAGACAAACAAGTAAGACTCGTGACCCAAAGCTCGAGTTATTTCAGATTTTTATAATGGCATTATTTTGCAAGATAAGATTTCTTTGTACGAAAAAATAACTACAAACAAATATTCAGAGGGGTAAAGAGTGTTTGAACGATTTCCAAAAGGTGTTGGTTGGTAGAGGGATCAAATTTTTTAGGTAAATATGTGAAAAACACTTAAAAATGTTATAAATAAAATATACTATATAAATATAAATATAGAAAAAATATATAACAATACTTTTAATTCTTTAACTCACCCCTGGCGCAGTGGCAACAACTTTATACGGGAACAAATACAAATCCAAGCCAACTTGTTGGAATATGTTCTTAAACAGAGATATGACTTGTAAAGCCAACATGTCCTGTCGCACGTCGTCGCCCACTTTGAATATAGCGGCTTGCCATGTTTCCGCTGCTATTGATGTGTACCGGTCCTTGCCTTCTTCCTGTATTATTCAATTTATTTATGTTAATTGAAAATAACTAACTTTCATGTATTGATTGAAAAAGATTTGGGTTTAGTTATGTTATAATATTCGAAATATTGCTTAACATAAGAATTTTTATTTTAATTTTGTAAAACAAACGGCGTATATAATACTTGTGGCCTATTGGGCAATCTTTGTTATGCTTCTGTTAAGGTGCTGCTTTTTACTCTGAAGGAAACATTTTAAATAAAAAATCTTGCACACTATACTTTTCTATCGTAAAGGATCGAGATGTTAATATAATAATAATGTTTTCTTCTGCTGGCAATAAAAAAGGTAGCTCATACGGAATTTAACGCCGCGCTTTGTCTCAGGTAGCAGAACTAAGTTTATATTTGTAATATAATGTAGGTATAATAATGTTTTAAGATAGTCTAAAAATAATACTTTACTTCAAGTTTTATTAGAGGTTATAATAATATTATGGACAATTAAAATTTAAAACTCTATAAAACAATACTAACAGCGGGAAGTTCTTCCCCAGAGGCTATGGCCATGGCGGTGGTCTCCATCTCCGCAATGCCGTACTTCCTCACTCTGAAACGTGCTAAGTAAGGCGCCTTCGCCGCACTCTGCATTGGTGTTCCTAATTTTATAATTATAAGAACAACATAATATCTTTAATAATTTATGCCAATTTAAAATGTTTAATAATTTATGCCACAAAGTCATATTTATCTAGATTCTTTGAAATAAATAGGTATTTATAATTGTAATTAATAATTGTTTAATATTAATTAATGTGTTTAATAAAACCAAAAAGACCACTTCAAAAATATTTGCAAGTTTCTGAAAATATTAAATGTTCATAATTTTTTTTATGACTTGGCCAAGCAACAAATAGTCTATTAATAACAAATAGTATAAATAAGACTGTGTAGAGAGAAGAAAGCAAGAAAATTAAAAAAAATGTATACAATGTAATAAAGTAATACATCAATAATTATGATATGAAAAAAAATAAAGATAAATTTATATTTCATAATTTAAGTAAAATAATAGTATAGTTATTTAATTATAACAACTTTTTAAGCACTACTTACTAATGGAGTGTTTCTATTGTAATCAATACTATTCTATAACATACCGCTTTTGTAGTCTATGTCGATAACCATTGAGTCTGGATTAGATGGTAGGTAACATCCTGGTTGCACCTGAAATAAAGAAAATAAAATTTTAAATATAGCTATATAATCAGTCTCACACTTTTCTCGTATAGTAGGGTATTGGCATAGAGCATCTAGTGTCAAGACTTTCCGCCCGAAATCTAGACATCACAAGTGTTGAGTGGCGGAACTCAACTTTGCACTTTGTATTATTATCAATCTTATTGCTATTTCAATATAGTCTTTCCCGGATGCGCGGATATTGAACGTCCTCACTGCGCCACCATAAACTTTATAGTTCGAAACTTGATTATTTATATAAGCAATTATAAAATATTTGTCAAATATACACAAAAACACAATAAAAATCCGCCAAAATTAAAAGAACATTACAAACTACACTACTTTACCTTAACATTTTTAAGTGCTTCCAAGCAAGCTCGTTTTCTCTCAGCACCTTTCGGATATGGTCGTATAATACCACTTATATTCGTAATTTGGCTGAAGAAATCAAATTCTCTTTCGTAGAACGCCTTGGCTGGACCGGAGAGTGTGTCTACGATGCTTTTTGTAAGGCTTTCCAGTACATCGTAGAGTGCCGCTGTGAATAATAACATACGAACAGGATAAACGTGCTACAATATGTTGGTGCTTTTTGGGAATTGCAACCAAAAATAAACGAAAGTAATAATTTAAACAGAATATTATGACATTAATGTATAAATTATTTTTGTTATAGTAACTTTTTTATAATATAATGAATTTAAAAAACATAATTAACTTCACGCTGTATTATTAGCATAAAAAAATAATCTATTCAAATTATATTTACCGACAAATCAAAGAACAAATTTCATTTAACATAAAAGTATATCAGAGTATTTTATAATAATTTTATTCTGTGACATTGCAGGGGCGTCAATAAAAAAAACATTAAGAAGCAAAATAAAAAGAAATGTCATATGGTTAAAAAATAAAACTAATAAATTGTTAAAATATAAAAAGGGCGCTGCTCCCGGTATATTATTTTAATATTTAAAAAACATGGGAGCCAAATAGCCAAACTACCGCATCACGTATCAATTGTGGCTTATTATGTAAAGCGCTCGAGATAGATGAACCCAAGTTATTTCTATATTTTTTTAATATAACAAATATATATTTTGTACATAGATTTTTAAATACTTGCGACCTTTTTTTTTAAAAAATAACTTGGACTATCAAAGAGAATGGCCACTAATTTAAATGTTTAAAATTTTACAAAAAAACATACATCATAATAGAGAAATACTCACTGTCTTTGTTATGCATTTCTTCGTCTGTATACATATTGGTGTGCATGTTCCATATAAGCTGATGCGCTACCACTTGAGATTTCTTGGCAAGCGATTTAATAAGCTCCGATACGTAACCCATCTGCAAGAACGTAAATAATAATAATAATAAGTACAAAATATATTTTTAGAAAACGTCAAAAATTTAAACGTAGCGGGATTTGAACCTGCTCCTTTTGGAAATAATCTAATCCCTCTGACCGCTAGGCCAAAACTATTTTTGATGTTATCGTCTCTGTAACATCAATTTTCCTTAGTGTTGAATAAAACTTTATAAATATTTAAAAATGTTTAATAAATTGCATTCTATCTTGCTGGTACTAGAACACATGGCTCAGTGGTGAGAGCGCCTGGGCGGTATTCAGAAGGCGCGTGTTCAAATCCTGCTACGTTCAAACTTATATACGTTTTCCAAATTACTTCTACCTTTTTCCCAAAAAAACCCTTTTTATATTAAATTCCATCTTTTTCACTATATGAGTACTTAAAACTAAAGCTTATAAAATATATTCTAAGCGAGTCCAGTTTTGTTTTATTTAAATAAACAAAAAAGAATAGTAAATTCCTATTCAAAATACTCACCAATGGGGATAGTAGTGGCACAGAGGCACAAAGACTGGTTGGGGATTCGATTCCCACTTGAGGAGTGAAACTGTTTAATATTTCCATTTTCTTCGCTCTGGTGCCGAGGCAAAGCGCGGCGTTAAGTTCCGCCACTTAACACACAACGCCTCTAAAAATGGGCGAAAATGAGAAACGGAGTGTCTTAACACTAGGTTCCCTCTGCTTCCCCTAGAGTGAGCGAAAAAAAGAACAAAAAAAAAAAGAAAAAGAAATACTCACCGTATCATGTCTCAAGGCTTGCACAAGCTGTGGTATATAAGTGAGCACGGCAGAGGGCGGGTAGGAGGTGAGGGCGGAGACGGCCGCCTGAGCGGACAGCGGGTGCGGCGGGTACTGCCGGCTGAAGTACGACAGCGCCTCCACGGGGGTCACGCGGGCCCATGTCACCATGTGTACTAGCTGGAATGGGGTTGTTTTGATGGTTATTGTATGTTATTGATTTTTAAGTTATATAATATATGTGTAAGAAGAGGATAAAGATAATAGCATTAAAAAATAAAAATATATTTTTTTGTTTTTTTTTTATATTACTCTAAACTATACTTTTTCTGTCTAAACAGAAAGTTAAAAAACCTCTTAATTAAAGATATTCTTAAATAATACAGAACCAATGACATATGATAAGAGTAGACTAAATAAAGTAAAAGGCATAAATAAGTTTCAATAGTTAATTAAAACTAACTAAATGTGCAATACATTCGTATATTTTGCACGTTTTATATGTGTGTATATAAAGATCTGGTTATATTTATTTCATCCTCACGCTTTTTCTGGCATAGTGGGATAGTCAGAAAGCACCTAGTGTCAAGACACTCCGTTGTTCTATTCTTGCCCGAAAATGAGACATTGCGTATTGAGTTGCGCAACTCAACGCCGCGTTGTCTTAAGTATCAAAGCGAACAAATTAAAATTTAAATATTATTATAAAAAAATTTCAATTTGTTCAATTTTTTTAATTAGTCCGCAAATAATATATCACAATCTAATACAAACCTCATGCGCGTCATTGAGCAATGTCTCAGTGGTGACCAAATACTTGAGCGCTTGCGGCACGTGACACACCGCTGTGGGGTGCAGTTGGACTTTACGTTTAATTTCCGCTATTATGCCCTCGTTCTTTAGTCTGGAATAGTCGTAACATCTTTTATTAATATATTCTTAAAATGCACAGTTTCATTTGGTTAATGTAATTTCAAAATAACAAGAAATTTATGTAAAACAATCAAATATACTTTTTTAGCTTTACGCCAAGTAGTATGGGCAGTGAAAACTGAGTGTAAAGACACTCCGTTCTCCTCTTACCACGAAATGTATTTCACATTTCGTGATAAGGGGAGTTTCGTGTTTTATGGCAGAATGCAACAAATCTCAGTCAGATTTACGAAAGCGATTTTTTTTATAATTTAAAATCTAATCATTCCTCTGGTTGAGGATAAAATCTCCAAACAATGAAGGTGTAATCAAATACGCAATGAGAAGTTTACTACAATATGATTGCTTCACATTATTTACCTTATTAAATTATATGGTTCATATATATTAATAATGTTACCTTTCAGGTAAAAAGACAGCCAACGTCGGGCTTATATCCCACGCTAGCTTGGCGTAGTCTCGCCAAGTTCGCTCCGTATTGGGCTTAGACCGCCAAGTCGCTATATTATCTTCACCTGGCACCGCTTGCTCTGGTCTGCTGTGCGGGTTGTGCCATGTCACTAGGAACTCTATTTCCACTGCCTGTAATTTGAAGTTAGTTTTTATTTAAATTTAAAAAATACATATACTTTTAGCTTCATACTATATCCCGCTCAATGCAGGGTAGGCAGAGGGACCTAGTGTTAAGAACCTCTGTTCCCTATTACAAACATAGATATGAAATTTAATGACGTCCTTTGTAAAGTGAGTCTTTAGATTAGCTAGTTTAATATAGGCAGAATGTATCCTTTAACATAAAGTTTCCGTAACATTTTTTCGAAGTTACATAAAAATCTTTCATATAATAGATTGTAAAGTTCATTTTTGTAAAACGTATAGAAATTTGAATGTAGCAGCTAAGCCTAAAATTTCCGACCTATCCAGAGGGAAGGCCTTATACGTTAATTCTTAGATACTAGTAGTTATTTAATATTACTGCACCTGGGTTCAAGTATTTGTCTATAGCATGTTCAACATTATGCATATTGAGGGATTCAATCTCAAATTTTAAGTAATAAATAAAAATTGATCACATGAAAAAGCGTAAATTTGATAAAGTAATATAAAAGTAAACTTTACCATTAGTTCCAATATGAGATTTCTTTTCCTAACATAATCTTTGACGAACGGGTCCTGCGACTTGACGGGCGGTTTAACGCTGCGGTTTGAGCGTTTTCCCGCCACACTGCCGGCGCCACTGCTTAGCGTTGTCGTCGACATTGGTACCTGTTTAATATAATTGTTAATAAAATTGGATCAAAAAATAACAATATTATATTTCATACAATAAACCAAATTGCTTGAAATAAATTGCTGGATAAACAAAATATTAAAACACAATGTAATCATAAAACTTAAGAATATAAAATCTATAGTGACTCGTTGTGGGTGCGATTTGTACTCGAAAGAATGATTATATTTAAATTACGAGTTTTTCCATTGTTTCGTTCCGGTTAGAAAGCACAACGCGCCGGTAAGTTCCATTACTCAATATGCAATGTCTCGATTTCGGACAAAAAATATATGTTTGGGGTGAAAGGTTGCTTGTTTGTTTGTATGTTTGTGCAGTTTTCAAAACTATAAGTCCGATACGGACGGATTTGATACGGTTTTTATGATAGGTTTAGGTTTAATTGGCGTATGTTCTTAGATATGTTTTGTTGCCCCAACTCACCAGGGGGCGCTGCAGTAAGCATTTTATGTGCAAACGAATGTTTTTTAACCCCAACTTCACTTTCTTTTTCCCGCATACCAGAGTAGTCAGGGAGTAGAGACTAGTGTCAATACTCTCCGTTCCCCACTTTCCGAGAGCGACTAGTACTAGAGCGACAAAAGGAAAATAATATATAATCATTCCCCTAGTGAGAATCGAACCCACAATCATCGTGTTTACAGGTGCTAACATTATCAGACGCTGTCTCACTGCGCCGCGACGACTTCAATTCGCTTCTTATAAAATAAAAAGCAAAATTAAAAATTTTACGTAATTTCTCAGGCATGTCAAATCATACAAGATATTTGCTACAACGTAACTGTTTAAGATAGTAAGTAAATAAAATAATATTAAGCATACAGTATTTATCCATCCTGTGGTTTGTCGATTGCCGATATCACTGCTGTTGACAGATGAGCGGTTATCAGTAGGCGAGTTTGACGTGTAGATACTTTGGGAACTACTGGGTCCCATGAGATCGAATTCAGCTGAAAATGTAGAAAGGAGAAAATTATGTAACAACAAAAACACATTTATAAAGAGTAAAAAAGACATTATTCATTCAATATCAAAATAATACAACAGTGAATAGACATTTTTAGGAGTCAGTTAATAGAAGGATTCATAATTCTCCAAGATTAATTCTATGTATGCAGATACGGCGACCAGAAGAAATGATTTACTTGCTCTTCGAAATAGTCTTTTCGCAATTGTATGTAGTAAATATAAGTAAAAAAATATGTGTTCAGTTAAAATTTTATTTGTACAATTTAAGTATAAAAAATATTTCTTACATAGACAATATAATTGTTTTTACTAATAACTAAATACAAACAACTCTTTAAAAAATATTATGAAACTTCTAGACAGCTAAACTGGAAAAGCAGTACTGGCTTTTATACTATTGTTCCATAACAACTATTTCACTACCAAATCAACACCATGATTTATTTTTACACACTTAGGAAATTGTAATATCATTTTTAAATACATATACAAATTTAAACGCAGAGAGTTTCGTTTTCGACATATGACTTAGTGGTCTGAACGCTTGGCTGTTTCCAGATTGTGTTCAAGAGACGTGGGTTCAAATCCCACTACATTAAAATTTTTCATCCATTTTTAAAAATATTTAACCCTACAACCTACCCATGTGTAATGTGGAACAGGGTGTCTTAACACTAGGTTCCCTCCGCATACCCGTGCCGTGTGTGGAATATAGCGTGAAGCTAAAAAAAAACTTACCACCAATATCACTGCTCTTCAAATACTTCTTATCAGAGTGCATGAGCTGCCAGAACTTGATCAGGGATATGATATCCTCTCTCAAAGCACCAGAGCTCTTGGCGGGGCACTGTAGACCTCTACAGAAGTAGTCTAAGCATACACTGTACACTCGCTCCCGTAGTATGTTGCGAGCTAACGAGCGTGGGAGGATGTCGCCTTGCAGGAGGGAGAGACCGCACGAGAGTAACCTGGGAATTGTATTTAATATTTATATTGTGGGAGAACATCTGGCTGTAAATATAGCCGCTATAGTCGTGGGTTCAGTTACCATTCGGGGGATTGGTTATATATATTTTTTTTATTTTATGCTCTGGTACTTGGTACTTTACTGGCAAAGCGCGGTGTAGAGTTCCTCTACATAATACGCAATGTCGGGAAGCTAAAAAAATGTTTATATGAAAAAATATATTTAATCTATAAAGATTTTTCTATAAATAAAGAAATAACAAAATGAATATAGTTCGAATTATAGCAACGGATTCGAATAAAAATTCTTCGCGGTGTTTCTAACACAGTATTTGCAAAATGATAGAGTATTTTAATTAATAAAATGAGAATTAAAATGAGAATATGAATTTTAGAAAATAAAATGAGAATATGAATTTTAGAAATTTTAGTAAGTTAAATATTTTTATCAAACATTTCCGTGATTTTTTTTATTGGTTTATAGTAATAAAGTTAATGTTACTCACTTAAATCTGACTCCCGCAGCTTCTACGTGCCTATTTATATACATATCACGTACATCACCTACAGTTATTGGTAACGACCTGAAACAAAAATATACAATATTACAAAATGACATTTAAAGAAAATCACTGCTCAGTGGTGAGAGCGCCTGAACGGTATTCAGGAGGCACGGGTTCGAATCCCGCTGCGTTCAAATTTTTATACGTTTCCTTTAAATGTCTTTTTCAAATTTCCTAAGTGTGGAATAACACTTTAAAAATGTTTAAAAAAATACAATATTCCAAATTTCAAATAATATTTGATAACAAATTGTAAGTACACCATATCTGAAACCACATCTAACCAAGCATTTAGCTAAAAGTTACGTTTACACATTCTAAATATAATAGAGATATACAGCATTTATTCTTATTTTTAAAAACAATATACAAGATACAATAAATTAGATTTACTTTTTATTAAATTTATTTTCGTTTTCATTTCAAATTTCTTTTATAATATTAATTAACTATAAAAAAATAATTTATAATATCTTACCTATGAAGTAAGCTGGCCAGCATTTCTACTTTCTCTAGACTATTATACTTGGCAGTTTCAGCGATCTCACATAAGTACCGGATCCATACAGCGTGTGGAGCCACGAATGGAGGACGGGGTTCCAGTTTTGCACCTGAAATATCAGTTTTCTTTTTGCACATTTAAAAAATATTTGCTAGAATCATTAAAATTGTTCACAGTATTTGATTTATAACAGGGGTATGTAACCTTCTTCTTCCTAAATCTTTTAGCAACATTAGGACCATGTTTTAAGATTAAAATTACATTTAATAATATTTAAATAGTAATGGGAAAATACTTGTAATATCAATAAACTCTTGGCGGGTGGCAAAAAAATATTTAAATAGCGGATTCTAATTCGTTATTTAGAACTTATTACAATCAAAGCAATAAATGTAGAATATATATATTACAAATGCTTATAAAATTATTATTGGCTTTTTTTGCTCATTAGGATTAACTATATTGAATTTAAAAATTAACTTCTTATATATGTTGACGTTCCAAAAGAGCTTTTGAACACAAAAATAAAAAAAAGAACTAATATTTTAGTTTCGAACCTAAGAGAAAAAGGATAATTATTGTTATTCTTGTATTTAACGGTGACAAACCTTCATAAGCAGCTAAAGGACTTATTTCTTCTGGTTGTTTAGAGAACAGTCCCATTCGTCTATCCACCGTGCATTGCCACGCTGCGAATATTTCTTGTAGGAGTCGTAATTCGAGGTCTGGTCTTGAAGTATTGAGCCACTGCCAGCATTCCACTGCTGAGGTGACTGCGTCTTCCGTGAATATGTCTATTTGGGACCATGCTGTAAAAGGAAAAAATATATATTAATTATTAATGGTATTAAATCTAACAAGGCGGAATATCTAATATGGACGAGTTATTTTTGAAAGAGGATTTTAATTTTAATTTATTGATTGACATTTATAATGGGGAAACATAAATTGGAAAAATTATTTATGGCTTTTAACCCTGTATCTATGATTATGACACTGTTATAATATTTTTACATTTTTCAAATTTTAGTCGCTCAGAAAATTTTTAAAAACATTTTTAGAAAAACCGTGGAATTTTCATGGCCATTTCTCAACTTAGACAATACGTTTGTCCGTTTTTCATAGTCATGGGGCTGCATGCCTTCAGTTATCCCTACCCAGGACTCCGGATATAGTTGTTCTAGTGTGAAGTTCTGGAATCCCAATCCACCCTGCGCGTTTTCATAAACACATTTCATCACGTTGTTTATTTTATTGCCGATCGCAGAAAATGCATTGTAATCTTACTCGTTATTTAAAACACTCACTATTTTGTTTACATGGCTGTCAAACGATTTAACCACCATTTTATACAAAACTATAGTTCACTTCTATATTCAAAATAAGGGTATTGCTCGACCTGCGTTTATTAGTTAATCTCTTAACCAGTTTAGTTACATTATAAAAGATTAGTTAACAACATAATTAATATAAGGTTCGTTTGCCGTGTATGGTTGTGCGTGCATGTAGTGGTGCGCATGTGTGGCGTGTACGGCGTACACGTAATAGGGCGTCTGTGTGCGTAATGCATTTTACGTTTGTGTAATCTGAGCTAATATAGACCTATGCTGTGCTAGGAGCTCCGCGCGCGTGGGTGTTCGTCATGCCGGCGCACACTTGCGCGGCGCTGCCGATCCCCCCCCCGCATACTCCGTCTATCATCGCGAGTGCGCAGCGCCACAGCGCGCGTGGCGCGGTGCGCGGCTCCCCGCTTTCTCATTGCATTGTGCGGTTCTTGCCCGGCTGCAGATGCGTCTTCTGTCACGTACACTCGTGGCCGTCGTACTGCCTGACTGGAGTGCCCATGTGCCAGCACTCTACCCACCGCCACACCTGGCCCGCCTGCGCCGCTCGCCCCTCCGCCCTAGGTTTCGCCCTGCACTTTGCGACCCGCCACCTCCATCACAGTACTAATTAGTGTGTTATGTAGCCAGAGAAAACCTAGTGTTTAACCTGTTAACTGAGTATGACGACATATTTCGTCATGTACAAAACCCTACTTCAATGGGTATCAATCATGGCAATTAATCGTTATATTGTTCTTACGGTTGTTTAAATTTTAAGATGTTGCGTGTTGAATATTTAGTCTCGTCGCTAGAGCGGGGAAATATTTATAATATTAATACATATGTATAATCATTTTAGGCGGAACGCAGTAAGAGCACCAACATGCGGTTGAGTCCCGCCGCGCCTAATAAGGCACCGGTAGCTAACGCCAGGCCACAGTGATGCCAGAGTGTTGAATTAGGAACCATTAATATAGACAATTTCACCATATCTCCCTAGAATACCGGCTTCTCTGCGATACCACAGCCAACAACGCGGCAGAGTCCTCCGTGACACAGAGAGGCCCTTTATCGAGGGCGGAGCGCGGTAATAATACCGACGTACAGTTTAGTCTCTTAAGCTGGTGGCTAAGGCCAGGCCACAGTGATATCAGAGTTTTAAAATGGGAACCTTTAATATAAACAATTTCTCCATACCTCTCCAGCATACCGGCTCCTCTGCGATACGACAGCTAACAACGCGGCGGAGTCCTGCGTGACACACGGAGGCCTTTTATCAAGGGCGGAGCGCGGCAAGGGCGCCGACATGCGGTTGAGTCCCGCCGCTCCCAGTAGGGCTCCAGTGGCTAGCGCCAGGCCACAGTGATGCCAGAGGGTTGAGTTGGGAACCTTTTGCATTGGATATAAATTACATTAATAAAACAATACTTTTATTTTTCATGCTTACTAATATTTAGATTTCTTATTTTATTTTAAATATTTTAAAGTTGCTTGTTTGTATAAATAAATTGTATCTACAATCAGGGAAATATTATAGCTTGTTGCATATTAAATATGTATATAAAAAAATATGTGCCGGACCTCCCGTAAGTCAACGAAAATACTTTTAATGAATCGGTCTAAATATAATATTAATGTATAATATAACTAAAAATAATATAATAGGCATTTAGAAAACGTATAAAAATTTGAACGCAGTGAGATTCGGAACCGCGCCTCCTTAATACCGTCCAGGCGCTCTCACCACTGAGCCATGCGTTCTACTACACGCTGCGTCGAAATTCTTATACGCTTTAAAAATCTCTCATGCTACCAATAAAAATAAGTTGTAATAAAGCCTTTTTCAATTTTCGTAAATGTGGAATAACACTTTAAAAATGTTTAAAAATAATATAATAATTATTACATATATGAACTATCACCTGATTAAGATATTCCTGTAAATGAGATCGTGTCGACTGCGAGGCCCATTTCATTGCCTCTTGCACAATACCGTGACATCTATCTGCGAAATCTTTTACTATTCCCTGTGGAAAATATTTTTTAAATAATTATAATTATTATATAATAAAACGTTAAAAGAATGAATGACTTAATATTATATTCATATAAATATATAATTATAAAGGGTAGAAACGAAATAAAGTATTTTAACACAGCGTGTAACATATAACAAATGTTTTAATATTATCAAATTTAAATATAGGTTAATGGCTATATCACCAGAACTGGTAACCTTTAAATAGTTAAGATTTACTTCAAAAATATACGGAATTATTTTTGAAAATCTGTTCCTTATTTTTTATTTATTTATTGGATACACAGGTACCACATCTTACACAATACAGTTGTCACCGGTAATAGATTAGAATACTTCTTAAAAAGAAAAACAAACACAAAAAAGTGCAAAAATACACAGATTTTTTTCTTTCTATAATATAAAGAGAATAAATATAACATATAAGATATGTAATCACAATCTCCATGTAAAATAATTTGACATGATAGAAAAATTTATGAAAACTCCAATAAAACATTACCTCGCGTCCTTCCAAAGTGTCTTGTAGTTGCAATGTGAAATCAGTTCCAGGCACTTTAAGTAATGGTGTCTCTTGATTTGCGTCTAGTTCTAAACTGAAACTCAATACTTGGAGGATGTCTAACATTGACCAGAGTACCTGAAAAAATGTGAAAAATAATAATAACTGTTATATAGAGATCAGGTATTTATGAAATAGTTCATACTAGCAGTATAAATGCAAGGGTCTGTCTGTGTCTGTTTGTCTCTCCGTCAATCTGTCTGTTACGCTTCCCCGTCTTATCTATAGGTTCCATTTGGATGGAATCCGGAATGAAAATAGTTTCCGACTCAAGATTAAATATGGGCTACTTTATTTCACTTTTCTCAATTGCAATAAGGGACAAAAGTTTCTATGAAAAAAGTGCTTGGCCGTTCGATCGAATTTTATCAGAAAAGTAGTAAATGACATAGACTACCTATCTTTTTCAAAAATCAACCCCTCAGGCTTACATCAGAGAAAAAAATGTAGTTTATTGCTGTGTACGGGATACATCAAGAAGCTAAGAAAAAACATTATTCATATACATACTCGACAATTCCACAATAAGTGTGGGAATCTATCCACAAGGCCAGCAAGCCACTTGTCAGCGACCCTTCGTATCTGTTTATGTATGTGGTTGAAATTGACTAGAAGAAATTGTGCGTGCCCTTCCAGCTCCCTCTCACGAGATTCATCTTTGATCTTTTCAGACATCACGTCGAGAAACTTCTGGAATACTTTGTCACCAACGCTGAAGATTAAAAATACATGTTTATTTCCTTAATTTTCTTCATTTTCTGCATATTGATCGTCAAAATACAACTTTATGCTTTACACAGAAATAACAATTTTATTTATTTACTTAATAAAAAAATATTGATAAATTTTAAATGATTTAACAATCAAATTGATAGTATTCTATACCAAAACAAGTGAAATATTGAAAATATAATTATTAGTAAGTAACAAATAAAGTAAAAGTTCATAGAAAGCAGTAAATTATAAAAACCTTACTACATTGTTGTTGATAACAAAAGTGTCTTAAAAATCAAATCAGTTACATTTATTAAATAATAAATACCTATTCCGAGGACGTCAATATTCTAAATATGTAAATAAAGCATAGATAATATATATTTAATTTAATACTTACCTAGACACACATTGCCACATACCACTCTTATCTTTCTGTAAAGCTGTATCACTCAAATACTCTATTATTGGCTGTAAACTTGGTTCTGGTGAATTGCATACTCTGAAATATTTTGAAATAGAAAAAAATCTTTTAACTGTGACTAAGTAAAAAATGACAAGTATCTCAAGACTTTGATAAAATACTATCTATTTTTTTTTTAGCTTCACGCTGTATCCCGCACACAGCAGGGTAGGCAGAGGGAACCTAGTGTTAAGACACTCCGTTCCCCACTTTCCGCCGTATTCGGAGGCTTGCGTGTTAAGTGGCGGAACTTAACGCCGCTTAACACTTATCTATATTCAAATATGAAATATTATTTAGTCAAATAAGACTTTCAAATCGTCGATTGAAAATAATACGAAGGCATCTACTGAGAAATGCCAACACCAGTTGCTCTTAACATTAAAAAATAATTAAAAGAAATTATTTATGATCTACAATTTAAATATTACTTAACGTCAAATCTAAACACAAAAGCAGTAGACTATTAGACATTTAAAGAAAACGTATAAAAATTTTCGGGATTCGAATCCACGCCCCCTGAATACCGTTCAGGCGCTCTCACCACTGAGTAGACTAATACCAAACTAATATAAATTTTCAAATAAACCTCACCTCAAAGTCTCCAACCAATACACACTCAGCAAATACATGCAGGGTGCGAAAGTTAACTTATTCACTATAACAGTGACATCAGGCTGATGGTCCAAAAGGTTCAATATTTGAGTTTTTAACTCCTGCAGTTCATTCATTGACACCGAATCGTTCCTTACAGCGGAAGTATAATGATACTCCCTCATCTCAGAACGCAAAGAAGTCTGAGATACTAAATATGGAGACTTTACTGCTATCTCTTTCACTCCCGCGTACCATTCCTGTGGCCATAATCCTAGAGAAATTTTAATTTACTTATATTATTATATTGAAAATTATTTGAAGATTAACTAAAGTTTCGAAAAGCAAACATCTGTATATATTTATATATTTTTTTTATAAACAACAAAAGGCAACTCCAAAATCCAGCACACAAAAAACTGTACACTTTCTTAAGACAAAACACAATCAAAATCTATGTCAGCATCAAAAAATACTCTTCAAACGTCTGAATTCTTACGTTTAAAGCAAAACCAATCGTAAACCACTCCTACGAACAAACTAATCTATTGTATAACAACGCACTCTACAACAGACAACAGAATACACTGAAAAATGAATTTAAGGCTACATTTTCAAAATAGTAATATTTACAAAATACGTATTGTACACACAAATTCGGGGCAATGTTTTGATATAGTGACGTATATTACAGAAGATGGTGTAAAATTATTTACTGTATATCATTTATATGGA
Source organism: Dryas iulia moderata (assembly GCA_019049465.1). NCBI lineage: Eukaryota > Metazoa > Arthropoda > Insecta > Lepidoptera > Nymphalidae > Dryas > Dryas iulia. The sequence goes on along the minus strand of CM032435.1, from coordinate 9,423,625 downwards.
TATTTTCTTTCACTTTGAATCTTAAAATGCCTTACTAAATAAATCTATGTTCTATATAAAAATTAAATGAAATTAAAATAATTTTGTAAAATCTATTATATGTTAATCTGTAAGTAAATTAGGAACTTCAAATTTGGAATATATTTAAAAGGTGGAAGTAGAATGTTTTCACATTTCGGTTAGGTAAAGAGAAGCAGCCAGTTAGAAAACCGGTGATGAGAGGACGGTGAATATATGGAATATTAAGAAATTTAATTGTGAATTTTTCAGGTAAAATGTAGAAAATTAATATAAAATATGTAATAAATGTAAATGTAGTTTACACGGGCGAAGCTGAGAATGGGTCAGGGTCGAGAATGGGTAGAGGGTTTTATAAAAATATTATACAGAATTAAAAGGCAACTATATAAATGACTGAATGAATTTATAACATAAAATACATCACTTTAGCAAATCACAAAACCCATACAAAAACCAATCAACATTACAGCTAAGTACTCTAAAAGCAACTTTACTCACGCTTTCGCATGGCTACGCGTGGCCATAGAAGAAGAGACAATAGAATGTTTAAATACAACTATTATGAAGACATGCATGGATGAAGGGGATATGTCGCTGGATTTAATTTTTCATAAAATTGAAGGTGTTTTAAATTATGTATTTTTATAATGACTATTAAATGTAATATCTTTTTTCCCATGAATAGAAAATTAAATCATTATTTTTACATAAAAATTCTGTATTTTAATGTTTATAATAATTCTTATGCATTTAAAACAGGGATGAGCAACATTTTTTAGCAATGAGCTGTTAAATTTTTTGGCCTTTCAATATCACTTCTTAATAGTACTTAAATTTGTATAAGAAAAGGGAAGAAATAGGTTAGATGCCAAAATTATAGTACCCGGCAATAAATAATGCACATCGATGCTTAGAATGAAACAGTCGGTCAGTTTCGGTTTCATAGAGCGCTGTCTTTGTCACTCAGTTGATATGTGACGTTTCTCATTGTTATTATTTTAAGCGTCGGAGACAACGCTCTACGAAGTCGAAGCTAACCGATTGTTTCATTCTAAGCATCGATGTGCATTATTTATTGCCGGGTACTATAAGTAAAGAATAAAAAAAACATTATTCTTCATAATTATATTGCAAGTCACATTGATTTGGTAGAACTTAATATATTATCGAAAGAATATCTTTAATATAAATAAACTTGGCGGCCCGCATATATTTAGCGCGCTGCGGATTGCTCACCCCTGATTTAGAATCATAATTTAATTAATGCATAGAAATGAAAAATTGTAAAAGCGCGACATATCACCTTCATCCACGCATGTCTTCTATTAATAGTACAGTTCATGTGAAAAATTAGATAGAAGTGCTAAATTGAATCCAAAATAAGAGATATATTATAGAGACAATACACAAAGACAGATAAAAAATAATTTGAGTATTACCATATTTTTTTCATTTGAGATGATTTTAAATAAAACATTTTTAACTGGATTAATTGCATATTTTGTTATTAACAAATACTTTTTAGAAAACCTTCTGTTTAGAAGACCTTAGAGTAATTTGTAGGGCCAGGTAGTGTACTTGTTGTGTGTGTGTAAGCATAAGTTTTTCCATATGTTTAATGTATTCTCGGACAAATATATACGACTAATCTGATTTAATTTAAAATGACTAAAAATCCCATAATACTACAAGATTATGATTTAAAAAAAATCATTATCGATCAAGTCATCAATTTATATGTATATTTAATAAAAAATTTAAAAGTTTACTAAAGAAAACATTTGGTACTATATAGTACTTATAGTGTATTGTTTCTATATATTAAATAATTATTTTTTCGAGCGTTTTAAAATTGTGGGTACATTTATATTAGGAAGAGTTACATAAAATATATGAACATGTAAACAACATTGATATTTACCTGATTCAGCAGCAGTGAAACCCATTACGACGCAGTATAACCAGAAGTCTTTGAAGAGCTTGTGGAGTCTCGGCTTAGGGTTCTTTATTGGTGGTAGCCTCTTGACTAAAACCTGTAATAATGACAATTTAAAAATTATTTATACTTATCCAAGTTTGATCCCGACACATTGGGAGTAAATTATAGTCAATTGTTTTTGAAAAGTAGCATAGCTAAGTTTTTATGATTTACCCAAAAATGTTTTCATTTCATGGATTGGTATATAAACAAATGAATTACTCTTAAAAGCAAACTATATTAAAGTTTTAAGTTCGAAATTATACATTTAATTTTACTTCTATGAAATTGTATATTCTAACTAGCGGCTAGCTCGCGGCTTCGCCGCGTAAACTAAACGTACCACGTAAACATAGCTGTTGCGGTATATCGCAACCCTAAGGGTTGGATATTTGAAAAATAGTGTAGATTTTTCATATAAACTTTCATTCCCTATTTCAATCCTTTAGAGGTTGATTTTTTGAAAAATAAGTAGCCTATGTTAGATCCTGTTATTGTTACTACTTTCATTCTAAATTTCATCCAAATCGGGCCGGTAGATTAGCCGTGAAAGCACAGACACAGACATTCCCATTTAATGATCGAGATTTATTTCACTCTGTACTGCACACAGCAGGATAGGCGGAGGGAACCTAGTATTAAGACACTCCGTTCCCCACTTTCCGTCGAATTTCGAAGGCGTTGTATGTTAATTAAAGGAACTTAACGCCGCACCAGAGAGAAGAAAATGAAAATACTAAATATTGCCACACCTCGACTAGGAATCGAACCCACAACCAGTCGCCACGACTGGCCCCGATATATTCTTATAACACATAACACTAACACAATAAAAATCTATACCCACCGCAATAACAGGTATAAGCACGCCCAAATTCCCCGCACTGCCGGACGCCTTGAGCACGGGCGCGGGCGAGCGGTCCGTGGCGCGCTCGCCGCCCAGCCCGAGCTGCACGAACAGCTCCAGCAGGCGCGTGAGCAGCTCGTGCCGCGCCATCGTGCCGCGCACGTTGGCCGCTATGTTGGCCAGCGCGTTCAGTACCGCGCCTGATACGTGCCTGGAACGTTTGGATGTTGTTATTTAATAATTATAAGTTGGATAGTATTGGGGAATTGTAAATCTATTTAGAGAAATTACCGTAAACGGTTTCAGTTTTACCATAACAAAATATACAACAATATTTAATTTTATTATATGCCTTTCGAAACAATCGACAAAATACATACATACAACAATCGACAATGTACAGTATAAAATAGCAGAGAAGATTCAGTATTCAGTGCAGGGAAGATTTCGAGTAATTATTACAGGAATGATAAAAAATAGAATTGCACATTCTACACTAGATACTACAGAAGAGTCATAAAATGTACTGTTAAAACTTTAACACCTCATTATTATAATTGTATAATGGTAAGCTATTGAGTTTACCATTACCATTTTTAACATGTTACCACTTTCAAAATTTTATTTACCCACTAAGGATATGCAAAACATTATAATAAATCATAAATTATTTTATCGCATATAATAAATCATATATTAATGAAATATAGTCCCGTCAAAATGATAGCTAAGGGCTACAACAACACTTTTACAACTTAGACTATTTCGTTACAATTATTTTACGATTTTTAATAGGTTAACAAGTTTATTCCAGTACATACCGATACTGTTTCCTATCATCAGTATGCTGGTACGACGCGCTGGCTGCCTCCACTGTGATGACGGTGAACATGCGCATGATCTCATCGTGAGCTGGGCCCTCGGGACTGGCTAGCGCCATACAGCCCAGCTGGTCCACTATTAGTGTGTCTAACGATGATGGGGCTCGGCATAACCTGGATTGTAAAGTTATTTATTATTATTAAACAGCCTTTATATTTCCATGTGTATTTTAATATGTATATAGAAATGACATTTTGGTTTATTATTCTTATTTGTATTAGAGGCGATGGTGCAATGGAATAAAATCTAAATGTAAACTCTGGTATTCAAGTTAAAAGTGATTACTCGATTTCGAATGCCCCGTACACAATCCTTTAGGAGAAAATTCTATTCAGTATATGGAGCCCTACTCCTATTTCTTATCTTATCGTATTGACACAGTTTCAAGACTATTTTACACACTTTATTTTTTCAATTGATTTATAATAATTTATTATATTACATCGTGATGTTATGATGATCACGTCGACCTCATGATAACCATGACGTTGATAGAATGATAAAAGTCAAGTCATAATTAAAGCATTATATGAAATATATAAATAGAACACTAATAGAGTGTTGTAAAGAATTAATACAATAGGCCAATACATAACTATTTAAGTATTAATCGTTTCATTAGGTAGTAAAAATAAGAGTTAAAATATAACCTTTGTTGGAAGAATTGTAATATTGTATCTGTTGTCTTTGGTGTATCCTTCAGCGCGACTGCAACGTGCCCCAACATGATCACTATATTCATACTTATTAGTGATGATTCACTGCAACCAAAAAAAAGTAGTAAATTAGTTTGAAAACAATATAATAAATGTAAATACAAAACATTTTCGTTTCCGAACTTTCAAACGTTTTCCAATCCAAGTAATGACTTGACTTGGAAGGCTTTCCAAAACGTTTAAAAGTTTAGAAACGAAACGACTTACAAATAATGATTTCAATAGATATATAAAGATGGCGAATGCCACACAAATGTGTATTGAATTCAGTCTGAATAACGTAACTACATACTACAGAGGATTTATCAAAGATAAAAAAAAATAGCGAGATAGGGTACTATTTACACTGAGTAAATAATTAATTTTAGTATTTTAAAGCAGCAGTTATGTACTAATAAAATATTTAGAGTTCGAATAAAAAACAAAACAATCTTTATTGAAATAGGCTATAGAGATAATTGATTTCTAAAATAAAAAATATCTTTTATATTTGTGGTATTACATATACATATACTCTGTGACATAAATTATTTATCTGCCTTATAAAGGCGAAACCTAGGAGCAATCAGCTTATTAAATGAATATTTCTCCATTTTTCTTACCTATCGCTAGTTTCAGCGGTGAACAGCCTATTACTAACTGAGCCGACTAGTGCGGGCACACAGAAGGGGTCCACTGTGAGCGCCGCCTCTAAAGCCACGCATAGGTTTTCTATGGCCGCGTCTCGAAGCTTCTCGAATGGTGTAGACTTTATTGGAACACCGGTTTCCGTGAGGGCCTGGTGTTCTTTGCCTTGCACCGCTATACGAGAAGAAAAATATTATTCAATCTTTGATTTAAAATGTTTGAAATATTGCTATGTTACGATCATTTATATATTATAGCATCAGGCTGTATGATTTTAAGTTTTACGTAAAAAACAAATGAAGAATTTCATGTTAACTCACATTCAAATCTTAAAAAATCTCAATAATATTTAGATTTTATTTTCAATTTTAGTGAATTCAGGACATCGCGTATTAAAGCGAATATCCACTATTATAAAAAAAGACATTTAGAAAATGTACAAAAATTTGAACACAGCTGGATTCGAACCCACGCCTCCTGAATACCGTGCAGTTCACTGAGCAATGCCATGCCATGCTACTACCAGCTGCATCGAAATTCTTATACGCTTTATTACAACTTATTTTCGTTGTTAGCATCTCTGTAGAGGGATTTTTACAAATTTCTGCTACCCGTTTGGCAAGAGAGAATTTGGTTTTGTTCAAATTTTTATACGTTTTCTAAATGTCTTTTTCAATTTTCCTAAGTGTGGACTATCATTTTAAAAATGTTTAAATTACATGTTCATGTTGTAATTATCATTTTCAGAGCAGAGAAATAAAAATAATAAATCCTCGGAGTGGGAACCAAACCCACAATCAATTGCGGTTACATTCAGATGCTGTACCTATATTTAGATGTGATATAAAAATTAAATATAAGGAAACTTTATTTTTGGAAATTAAATCATATAAAAAAATAATGCTGTAACATGTTATTTTAACTATTTCTATGTCTTACCATTTCCCTTGACGTGATCTTTACCACTCTTCTCCAGCTCAAGTTTATGTAACTTGAATAATATAGGCGAAGGTGTCACGAGGAAATCACGTAGACAGTATATAGAAGTATTCGCTATCGTAGGAAACTTTGTTGCTAATTTGCCAAGACCCTATAATTTTTTTTTTTTATTTTAACTATGTAATAAGTAAAACTCCCCGCTTTTTTAACGGTATAGTCAAGAGAGAATTTAGTGTCAACGCACTCTTTTGCTCTTGGCGGAACGCTCACGATAGACCAATCAACTAAAAGAATTATGATTGTGATCTGAACTAAAAGAATTATGATACGGTTACAAAAAACGCGGTGGAGACAAGCCGCTGAAGTCCATCCTCTCTAGCAGCAAATCTGATGTTGAAAATGATTCTTACATATAAGAAACTGACTACAGAAGGAGGTTCTTTAGTAAGGAATGGTAATTTAAAAAAATGTTGGTTATAATAAATAACCTACATATGTTTTTTATTTATTGAAAACTAGCGGCCCACTCGCGGTTTCGCCGCCTGATCTACGTGGCTGTTTCGGTATATTGCAACCATCGGTGGTTGATTTTCGAAAAATAAAGTAGCCTATGTTTAACCTCGGATTATCAACTATATTTATTCCAAAATTATCAAAATTATCAATATAAACTTCATTACATTCGGTCAAGCGATGTAGATTTTTCATATAAACTTTCATACCTTATTTCAACCCTTGGGGTTGATTTTTGTAAAACTAAGTGCGGATTATGAAATCCTGTTAATATAAAATGAATTACGATAAAAGTAAAAATATAATTGATTTCTACAATTACATACTTGTGAAATCAAAATATATAGATATAAAACTTAAAAAAACTCGTCAACATCAGCAAATCGAATATATTTACCTCTAAACAAACCATAAGTAAAGGCATATGAGCCAAGATCAGCTTATGATTGTGATTCGAGTTAATTTTTTCCGTCAACCTTCCACATAGAGAATCAGCACCTAAAAAAGTATATAATATTATATTTCCATACATATATAAAAGCAACACAACCTTTTCACTCATGCAAATTAAATTTCATTATTCATACAAAATATTTGTACCAAAAAAAGTTTTTTTAATTAAATGAGTTAGTATAAGGCTATATCAATATAATTTCAAAACGATTAAATACTATTTTTAAAACTGCATATAGTCTATAATAGAAGTAATATCATAAAAAATTAAAGGTGGGAGGTAAAAAATGGTTAATATTTTGAAAAATGTTAGTCAAAGGGTAACTCTCACACCTTACATTGAAATACCTATTAAAATAGTTAGAGCGTTTATAAGAGCTTGCACGTCATAGTCCTTGTCCACTGTAAAGCCATCACCAATAGTTTGTTATAGTAGTATTATATAGACATAATTATAATATATACAATAATAAAGAAAAATAAATATTAACACAATATATAAATATAAAATAAAATATAATATTTCTTAATATATAGCAAATATAGATTAGCTTTCTTATTAATAAGAAATTTATAAGTAAACAATATTAAAAATTAAAAAGGGTATAATTTTTTATATAATTATAAATAAGGAATAACGTTAAATTTACTTAATTAAATAAATAATAAAATTGTACATATAAAGAAACCAAATAATTTTAAAAATATAATAACAAAAAGTTTATTTTAAATATAGTTCTTATGCCCAATAAATAAGGTCATATTTACCTGTTTCATCTCCAATGGCCCACACAAGCAAATCAACACAGGCGGAATTGGCCATAACATTAACTTTGAATTTATTTACAGTTGCAAAGTTACTCTCTCTATCTTCCTTCTCTGACGCATCGTGGTGACGACTCTGTAGTTCTGTTTGCCCACTCAAAAACAAACATTTTACGAATTCCTGTTAAAAATGTAAAATAATTAATATTTAAAAATTTGGAAATTATTAAATTTTGTTTTATGTATATGTTAATTTAATAACATGTTAGAGATAATTGAATTACAGCTGTCAATTTGTAAAAAAATAGAAATTCTATGTAATATTGCAAATTATATCAAAATATATAATTTATCTGTATATCAATCATCTCTGACATTAAAAAATATAATTTGTCAAAACATCTAATATCATAACTTAACTAAAGTTAAAGAAAGCAATATAAAAAATGACAGAACAATTAAGACCATCACGAATAGCGTTACACTACTTGTTAACGTATTTAATGAAGTAGAACACATTACAAATGATTACTAAGTAAATTCATATTACATACATACATTCATGCATACCGAAGAGGAGTTGCTGAAGAGGATAAGAGCTTGGAAATTTGTTTTTATTATATTAGAAATTTAAATTAAAATATTTTTTCCTTTTTTGTTTGTGTGTCATATGTAATTATATATTATTAGTTATTTGAAACTAGTTTAGTAATAATAATTAACTTAAATTGTTAAGGGTGAAGTATATTGTATGTAACTTTAAAATCATATTTAAATGTAATATAACAGTTTGATAATTAAAAAAAAATATAGAAATAAAAATCATAACGATCTTTGTGTCTATAAAATTATGTAAAATATTGCAAAAATATAGTTTATTCATTTTTCACGATGTTCACCATTTTTATGTATATAATATTAGCACAAAAAATAGACAAGGGACAAAAAGCCAGAATAACATATATATAATGGGTTAACAAAACATAAGGCACACACATATATAAATACATACATGGTACAGGTCTGCATTACCTGTACGAGATAAGTCTCCTCAAGTTGTTGGTACAATAAAGTAAATAAACTAAATTAAATTATTACTATATAAGAAAAAGGAAAGAAAACAAAAGATAACTAATTGGTAAGAAGTTATTGATATAGAATAGATAGATAGGACAGTTAGAAACAGAAAGAAAGACATACAATAAAAGCATAGGTAATCAGCTTTTTATTATTTACATGCACCATTTTATTACACAAGGAAATATTAGTAGTTAGAATATTCTAATTTTTAATCCTTCATTCAATAAATTATTTTATTTGAGCTGAACATAATAGCAACTTACTTGCACATCTTTGGTAAAAGGTCCGGGTAAATCTTTTTGATGTTGTAATATATCCCTTAGGAGTGTCACCATTACCAAGTTCAGAGTTTCCGAAAATGATTTATAAGGAAAAACCTGACAATTGAAAATATTTCGTTAAAATATGAATAAAATTACGTCAATCATAATTTCTCTTTTTTTTTTTTTCCGTATAATAGGACGTTCAGAGAGAATTTAATGTCAAGACATTGTGTTCTCCACTTTCCGCTCGAAATCGAGACATTGCGTATTAAATGGCGAAACACAACTTTTTTTAGGTACCAGAGCGTAGAAATAAAAATAATTAATAATCGTGAGTGGGACGCGAACCCACAACCATCGTGTTTACAGTTAAACGCTCTCACTACACCACAACTACATTCATCATTTCGAAAACACAAAATCAATAAAATTTACCTGTATCTGACCAGAGGCAAAAATATCCTCGGCCTCTTCATCTAAAAATGCTAATAGATCTTTGGTCAACAGCTTCTTGGCCAACGACAGTATGGACTGTAAGTACGTGACATAGAACTGTACATTGATCCTCTTTTCTGGTGATTCCGAGAACCTCATATACGGAAACTGGTTGAAACTCGATCCAAACTTATGGAAGAAATAAGTCGTCGGATCGTATGGGACGGAGCTGTAACTTTGCAAGGAACCACGCTTTAGAGTTCCGCCAACACTATCTACTGTATCACTACCATTTTCTACTATATTTTCTATATTAGGATTTAGATTTCCTGATAAAGACCTTGGTATTATTGGCCGGAATTGATTAAACTTTCTCTTCTTGTCCAATGTTGAATACTCAAAGCTGGGCTCGGGCTCTTTGGACTTGACTGGGCTGCTTGGCTGAGGGAAAAGACGGCATAGTAAAGGAGGTTCCACTGTGGCGTATCGTCCCATAGACCGAGCCAGTCCTATGAGAATCGGTACTGTACTTTTGCATAATTGAAGTTTAGAAACGCTGTGGTAATCTTTGCTTTCGTGACAATTTATTATGGTTTTTGTGAGATTTGACATAAGTTCTATTTGTGCTGTGACGATCTCCTCTCGTAAAGCTGGTTGCTTTGATGCTACATCAGAGAGTAATGTATTAAGGCAGAAGCTGAATTTTTCTGACATGGGGATCCCTGAAAATCAATAGATTTAATAATTATTTTGTTTATTCAAAACAAGTTATAATTTACACGACGTCAAAGTAGTTTTTTAAATGAAAAAAATAATAATACACGCAATTATTTTAGAAGACACAAGAAACAAATTACGTAAAAATAATATTGTATTGTATTTTGTCAAGGTAATGGTTTAAAATATCTGTCTTTAAAAATAATTTACACACAACATTCTCATACTGGCCATATGTTTTATCTTTTTTAATCAACTCATTCTGTTTGTCATAAAAATTATCACATAGGCAGCTACTTTGCAACAATGTAAGTATAGGTAATTATTTAAAATAATGAATATCAGAAGCGTGAGGAAAATAGGGTCGTCTCGATATTTTCGAAAATAAAATACAAAAAAATGACGAAAGTTGGGCCAGTTGTGGCGCAGTAGCACAAACGTGTGAACTGGTTGTGGAGTGGAAATATTGAATATTTTCATTTTCTTCGCTCTCGTGTAGAGGCAAAGCATGGCGTTAAGTTGCACTTAACACGCAATGCCTCCGAATTTGGCGGAAAGTGGGGAACGGAGTGTCTTAAGGCGACGTTAAGTTGCGCCACTTAACACGCAATGCTTCAAATTTGGCGGAAAGTAGGGAACGGAGTATCGTGACACTAGGGACTTTCTGCCTGTTTATAAAACGTTTTTTTTTATTTAGAAAACGTACAAAAATTTGAATGGAGCCGGATTCGAACCCGTGCCTCTTGGAAACCGGTCAAGCGTTCTTACCGCCAATGACCGCATGGCTTTCGAATCACGTATTATCTAAACGTCTTTTTCAATTTCCTAAGTATTATTCACATGAATAACACTTTAAAATATTAAAAAGTATACAAGAAAATGAATGAATAAAAATTCGATAGCATTATTATAGTCAGGAGTAAGAAGAAGAAAGTATCTAGGAAACAAAACACTTGGCTGCCGAATTTTGTATTCAGTTTCAAATTTAGAAGCATTGTGTGCCAAATTGAAGACCAATAGCACGCTTTCATAGGCGTTCCATCTGCACCACGATGTCAAAAATCGAGATACAAATAGAAACCATAAGTAATATACTTCTTTTTTTTTTTAATTATTCTATTTTATCACTCTACGGACATAAGGTCTGTACCTTTTTTAACACGTGTCTTGTATAATCATATGCAATTCAATTTTTTTGTTTACGATTTCAGTACTTAAAACTAAGACTTAAAGAATATACCCTAAGAGAGTCCAGTTATTACAAATTTAAGTTACCCGTTTTCATTTTATACAATCTTCCTATCATAATGAAGTTAAATGTAACCTATATTAATTTATTATAAGTGAATATACTATAGTAATATACTTTCAAAACGTTGTTTTTTTAAGGAAAATTGTATGGAGACATGCCAAGTCGAGGTATTTTTCTAGTCAATATGTTTTTACACAACAAGTTACTCTATAATTATAACACCAAACTACTGCTTAACACGTTTAACTGCGCATATAATCATAGCTTTTATTGCATTGTATTAGAGTTAAGTAAAAACACATGAAAGAGGTGACACTGAAAGAAAATTGTTAACTTCCTCCCCCCTTCATGTTTTAGATGATTTATCAAATAATTAACTATATAGTATATATAGAAGCACGAAAGCAAATACGATTTATATACATCTTGCTTGTGACTGCTGTTTTAATATTTGTATAACAAAATGTTCAAAATTCTTTGTGTGACAATTGTGGCTCTAATGCTCGTTGAAAGTGTAAGTTTAACATTATTTCTTTAGTATTTGAGAATTCATATATGCACCTAGGCAAAATGTACTAAAAAGATTTTAATTTAGACCTTATTACAAATAATTCAATTCCTATAAAATTAAGTGAACTTATTTTAATATTTTTAGAATTTTTACCGCAGACTTACAATATGAAAATATTTTTATTAAAATAAAATTAGAACGTAGTGGGTCTCGAACCCACGGCTCTTGGAAACCGTCCAAATGCTCTAACCGCTAAGCCATCGTACGCTGCGATTCAATATTTTACTTTTTTTTAATATTTAACTAAAATATTTATGACAAATAAACTTCATGCCCGGTTCGCAGTGACAGGATTAGGTGAAATATATGTATAACATTAGCTATTTTTATGTAATTGAAATAAATAATAATATATTACATTTTATTTACGTTTCAGACAATTCAAAGCCCCGCCCCACAAGGAGGTAAGAAGCTTTAATTTTTTTTTAAATTATCAAAATTTATTTTTACGGCAATAAAAAAAAAATATGTATATCTGACTACCCCATTAAGGACGTTAAAACGTTCATACTTTGCTGTTTTTTACTTGCATTTTTTTGCTGAACTAAATGTATATCAAAATATTTTTTTGCCGTTAAATATAATTAATAAAATATTTAAATTTTTGGAATAAAATTATAAAGAACCTTGTAGTCTATTACAAATTGGTTTCAAATCAATAACACTTTATTCTTTTTACTTTCAAATATTACGTAACTTGTTTTGTATCTAGAAATTTATTTAAACCTAAGCTAATCCAAGTAAGTATTACATTAGTCGTTTTCATTGTTTCACTGTCATATCAGGGATAAAGTGAATACTCAATAGGCAATACTTCAATTACGGGCGGAAAGTGGAGAGAACGGCATAAGTTGACACTATGTTTTCTCTTGCTATACAGAAAAGGCCTGAAGCCATAAATAGATATTATAATTAAATTGTTTTTTTTTTTATTTATTCTTATACTTTTTTAGGAGGTGGCGGTGCTGATGGTGGATTTGGTGGTATGTGTACACATATTATATATACATAATTAACCTAAATGAAGTAATAACACACTATACTGTATTTATAGTTATTCAATAATTTTGTAATAATAAAGGATCTGCTTTTATTATCAGGACAAGCAGGATTTAGCCTCTCAGGTTTGTAAATTTAATTGCCGAAGGACAATACAACTTTATACTCTTTAAAGTGAGAAACATTGGGTACACAGTCACTGAACAAACAATATGTTAATTATTATTATTAACATATAATAATTATTTTAGGTGGATTCCAAGCTGGTGGAGGTGCTGGAGGTATGTCATTTTTTAACATTTTTAATGTGTGCCTATAACCAAACTTAGGAAATTGAAAATAAAAGTATTTCTTAAATAGCATTATCTTTTACCAAATGACTGGATACTCATAGAATACTCTTTGGGTAGCAGAAACTTCTAACAATCTCTCTATAAGGATGTTAAAAATGCATGGCTTAACAGAATTTGAAACCAATTTGATTCACTCTTTTTTATGTTTTCACAAAAATGTTTTTGGTACATTTCATATTAATTCTATTTATGGGTCTAAATAAGAAGTCAAATAATTTAAAAAATGTATTTCATGTTAAAAAGAAAATATTAAGCTTAAAGTATTGAATAATGATAAAATGTTAATCAGTTATGTATCACGGATGTTATTAGCAATTATTATTACAGTAAAAAAAATATTTAAAGAACAATATGAGGCTTTTTATGTTTATTTCTTACAGCTGGTGGGGCAGGAGGTGGAGAGGGTGGAGCAAGTGGTTAGTTATTGTTTAAAAAATCCTTGATGTTTGATATATTTGTACTGGTTCTTTTTGAAAATAATAATTTTAATATTCATATTAATTACAAATTTCCAATTTTTGTCACATATAATTCTCGTGGTTAACCAACAGCCCGATTCAGATAAAATTCAGTATGAAAACTGTTGAAAACCCAAGGTCAAACACAGGTTACTTTTTTAAAAAATCATCCTCTAAAGGATTGAAATTGGAAGTAAAAATTTGCTCCTATTCTTATAAAATTTTATGACAAAAGGTAATAAATAATATTTATAAAAAGCTTAAGGAGATGAAATAAGAGATTAAATTTTTTTATGAAAAATATAAGCTCAAGTGAAAGCATAGACTTTTGAAAATGTGTAACAGCAGGTTGCTAGTCATATCTACATATTTTATGTATTTTTCTAAAATACAGGTGGAGCTGGTTTTGGCTTTGGAGCAAATGCAGGTGCAGGAGCAGGAGCTGGTGCATAAAATGAAAAAGTTTGTCTTTTTTTATGTCGCTATTTAGATTAAACAAGTACTTTTATGCTTTCAGTTTGAAATCATATATTGTGTAACAAGCAATGTATAGATTTTAAGAAATTTAAGTTTACGGAAATGGCACAGTTTAAAAATAGATTTAGACATCATTTAAGATCACATTTTGTATAAAAATGATGCCATAAACTTATAGTTATAACTATAATTATAATTAACAAATTGATATTGTTTCAGATAAAACTAACAACAATGATGTTCCATCTGTAGAAGTATATTTTAGTAAATAAATAGCTTAAAATCATCCTGTGTATTATTTTAAAAAGTTTATCCTTAATAAAAATCTATATAATAAAACTATATACTCACGATCATTGTTCTTGACCTTGTACATTGACTCTTCAAACTGTGCATTTGTCAAACATTTCAACACTTTTAGAAAATATGGCAAGAGCTTATCTTGGTGTTGAAGACCACTTTGTAAGAAGTATATTCCTAATGCAATGCTTGCTTCCTGACTTCGAGGATTCACCACAAATGATGAACTGGCGGCTTGTGGACATAGCATAAATAATGTGTTCACCTAAAATGCATTATGCAACTTTATTAAAAAAAGTCTAAAAGAGGAAGGCAATGATATAATTACAGGAATATAGACATTATATTATAAAGAAGATAGTAGCACTAGAATACTCAATTCTAGTAGTAGTTATTTTATGAGGATACTTGTAATAAATAATAAGCAATAAACTAAGTTTTAACAGGAGGTATCAAGTATTTGTAGTAGACAAATGAGAAAAAAAAATAATAATTAATTAATTACGTATTTTATAAGAAAAAGTCTTACAATACTAATGCATTAACAAAAATAAAAGATAAATAAACGGTTTTTGCAAAAAAATTACAAGTCATATATTTTTTTGAAATAAGCGAAAATTGTAAATGTAGTTGAATCTTGATGGATATTATTTTTATAAATTCAAATGGAAAGTGAAGAAAAAGTGACCCTGAACAATAGGGCATCGATAACAGGGCTTATGTCATTTGATGAGGTCATATTCATATTCAATAAACGGAAAGATTGAATTGTTTATATTAAATTAAAGAACAGAAAGCGGACAATTAAGGCCACTTTAGGAGGACGGCACCTTTTCGCAATGCCAACAAATAATAAACAAGATTACAATCAATGTTTCCCAACTTACCTTTTCCCATGGTGTAGGATTTATACAGGACAGACATCGTGCTAAATGCTGGACTGTCTGCTTGAAAAATTCGTTTTCATCCATTTTGCTTATTTTCTTTCAAAATAAAACATTTTCTAATTAAGAAATAAGCAAAACATTCAATCGACCGATCACCATTCACTATCTGTCCTGTCACTTGTCAATTTGTCAGGGCTCCCTGCCTCTTGCCTTGCCAGTATGTTTGTTATTATATCCATATATGACAATCATTGCCATTATAAAAAATATACTTTATTTAAATTAAATATGCTAGAACTATATTACACGTAAAATAATAAAAACATGAAAAATAAATATATATTACGTATCATGCTTATTAACAAAAATAGATAATTATTACTTTCATTATTTTAAAACGAAGAGAAGGTAAGCAACAAGACATTTTATCAAGATGGGTTGATAATTTATGCTGGCATTCAGTTATATATAAAATAAAAATATTTAATGTAGGATTGAAGCTACCGTGGCGCAGTGGGTAAAATTCTGACTCTAAACGCGGGTGGAAAGATATTAATTAAACATTTTCATTTTTCCGCTCTAGTTCCTAAAAAAGGCGACATTAATTTCCACCACTTAAAACATAATGTTTCCATTTCGAGCGACAAATAAAGGACGGAGTGTCTTAAGCCTGGTTCTAACAGCTACTTAATTTGCAAACAACTTATATTACAAACTTTCTACAAGTTTTAAAGATATTTTGTAATATCTACAAGCTTATAGGTTACTAGCGGCCCGCCCGCGACTTCACCCTGTGATCTACGTGGCTGTTTCGGTATATTGCAACCCGCGGTGGTGATTTTTTGAAAAATTAAGTAGTCTAAGTTTAACCTTGGATTATCAACTATATATATACCAAAATTCGTTAACAAACGTCAAGCGGTGTAGATTTTTCAAATAAACTTTCATCCCCTATTTCAACCCTTTAGTGGTTGATTTTTCAAAAACTAAGTAGCCTACGTTAGACCCAGTCACTTTTACTACCTTCATTCTAAATTTCATCCAAATAGGCCCAGTAGATTAGCCGTGAAAGCGTGACAGACAAACACACAGACATTCGCATTTATAAGTATGGATGATAAATTGTAATATATGTAAAATATATTACAATTTCTTGTGAAGTTGTTTAGGTTAAACATCCTTAGGCAATTCACAACATTTTGACGATAATGGCATTTTTAATAAATAAAACCAAATTATTTGGAAAAATATTTTTTTAATTTTATCATATTAAAAATAAAGACAATATGAAACAGTTACATTTAAATTCAATTCATGCACAATGCAATGTCAGAAATAACAAATAACAATTAGTGAACACAGTTGTTGGTCATTACAATTACAAATTTACTTTTTTGTCAAATTTTTATGACTGTACTATAATTGGACAAGTTCACGGCACCTTGTAGGGTCTTTTTCTGTAGATTCTGAAAATAAAATAAGGTTGTTACTTTAATATTAAAAGAAAGTATAAATTTATTAATACTATCATCAATAGATTGGCCATGCCTTTATTTCCTCAAAGAAATATTTAGAGTATTTTAATTTACATGTCTACTTATATAAAGAGTAAAGTTAAACTTAGCCAATCTATAGACCCATGAATGTATGTACATTGTACACCAATGAGGAGACTTTATACAAAGATAAAAATATCTATATATATACTTAGAAATATTAAGTGACGTTTATTAATAGTCCAATTTAAATAAGGAAGGAAGGAAATGAATTTTAGCATAATGTTATTAATTCAAAAAAGAAGAAAAGTCAAGTCATGCCATAACTCATACCTTTTTAAATATATTTGCCATCAACAAATTAGTTTTCTTAATATTTTCTTTTTTAGTCTCTTCCTTCTTCTGAACGACTTCTGGCAGTGACTTGTAAATTTTCTCAGAATGCTTTTTCATTTCGCGTTCACTTATAAATTTTGGGGCAACTGAAACAGAATTAAACTAAATATGAGTAACAAAGTCATAGTAGAATTAAATATAAGAAATTATTACAATAATTAAAGAATTTTTTTTTTTAGCTTCACACACACAGCAGTAGGCAGAGGGAACCTAGTGTTAAGAATACACTGTTCCCTATTTTCCGCTGAATTCGGAGGCGTTGCGTGTTAAATGGCGGAACTTAACGCCGCGCTTTACCTCTGATACCAGAGCAAAGAAATGGAAATATGAAATATTTCCAATCCTCGAGTGGGAATCGAACCCACAACCAGTCGTTTACAGTCACACGTTCGTGCCACTGCCCCCGACTGGCCTCGAATCTTATATTGATTTTTAAATATATTCATATGTTAGTGTTACCTTTTTTCCTTCGAAGATCATTGCCCAGTTGTCTTGCCAAGCGATTTAGTTCTTCAGGAGTAAGCGCGCTTAATGCCTGTTGGCGGTCCAACTGCATCGACAACAGTTGCCGCTTGGTGGCGCGTTCATTTGCTCTGCAATTATATGTATACATATATTGTATAAGTATGCCAATATTATATTGTAGAATTGACCAATACATGAAATGATCTAATATATCACGAAATGGTCGCATAAAATCGATCAAATCGCTAACAAATCGTTTTACGATATCGTCAATTAAACTGGGGGCTGCTACATGATATTGATTATCGTCAACCTTATTAGGCAGAATCGAGAAATAATTACATCAATGACAGATAAAAGCACTATGCGTACTTTTTTATATATCAACATTGCAGAAGTTAGTATTTTACAGTTGTAGTTAGTACAAAGCTAATATTTTAATTAAAATTTTGTTTTACTACCAGATGAGGATAAAAATATTTCTTTATTTTATGTAATAATCGCTTAAAAATTATATTATTTTAATATAATAAATATAATCTTTTGCTATGTGCTAAAGCATTAATTACATATAACACGTCTAACCGACCTTCAACACTTAAAGTACGTCACACGGAATAAAAGAAAATAATACCATAAATATTTTTAGATATTTTTTTGCTGTTTTTATTTGTAATTCTATGTGTAGATACCAGGAAACTTAATATACATGTTGTCACCGTACCGTAAACCGAAATGAAAATCGACTCACCAATTCTTGTTACTTCATTTTGAAGACAATGCACTATTGGATCATAACACATACAATTATTAACTGGCCCACCTAAAACATATCTTAGTCAACCGCAGAACCGCAATATTCGAAAAATAATAAAATATACAATAGTCGTAGCTTGGCATTAGTTTAAATAATCATTACGTCCAATATTAATTTAACTCAATTTATAAAGACATAAAAAACAGTTTTAATTTATGAAATGCTAAGCTATTTGTATTACTTTTTCAAAAAAAATAATGTAATGCTACCTATATATACTACCATTAATAATAAAATACCTTGGTAGCACATATTGCACGGTTCCATGCAATGGTTAGGCGCGTTTGGATTAGGCGTATGGACCACTATCATGTTCAGTCTAGGAGTGTCGGTGTCTCTTACTCTAAAGTAAAAAGAATTAGTGAGTGATTCCTATTTTTTTATAACCGGCCATAATATTTCGCACTCTTTATTTGTCAGCTCAAAAACTATAAGCATTTAATGCTAATTAAAAAATATATAATAACTTTTTACCTTGTTTCGTTGATGACTTTTAGACATTGTTGGCGGTTCGAACTTTTTTCAACAAAATCTGGCCGATTTTTCTCCAAATATTCTCGCACAGTACATGCTTGAGCTTTCTTTATAACATCATCAGTGCTCGATACTTCGCTTTCATTTCGAAAACCTCTACCTCCATAGTTGTGCGAGCGCGGACTGTATTGAGGCAAATTGTTTTCAATCTTTGAAGAAATCTCTCCAAATTGCATATGTTGTACTTTTCGCTTGGGAGGTACTTTAACAATGATGTTCTTTAATTGAGGTCGATTATCACCGTAATTAACCTGTTCACTAACTACGCTGTCCGAAGTCTGTATTATTAAATTGTAAGCCACACATTTTTTCTTAGCCTTCTCAAAGAGCTTTTTATGATTCTTGCACTTATGACTTTTACATGAACAATGATGAACGCGTCTGCATTGATGGCAATTTACAGAAGTGCTACTCGATGTTTCACAAATGTTTCCTTCACTATGTAATTTACAACGCCTTTGATGATATTTTTCACATTCCTTTTTAATTTTATTTAATATTTTACAAGTCCCTGAGTCAGTGGAAGTACTTGGCATGTCTGTTGAAATGGGAATATCTGATGACTCTGTACCAAATTTAAGTGATTTGGACTTCTTCGTAGATAACTGTACACCTTTATCTACTAAAGTCTTAACAGGCACACTTTTATTGGTATCTTTTTCTGTAATTTCAATTTCACTAGTAGATGAACTTGATTCTTTATTTTTGTCATCGGTACTGTCTTCTGTGTCTAAAAGATAATTGAGAACAGTTATTATTTCCTTAAAACATTTTTTTCTTTTACTCTTTTCAATATCTTTTTTTGAGTAGCGTCTTGTTATATCTTGGATTATCTCAAGAATTGGATCTTTGTTAAGTGTTTTGCTATTGTCAGTATCGCTGTTTGAAGACTTAACCGGTAAGAGTTCATCAGCATCTGAACTTGATTTGTTTTTTATACTATTTTCTGCAGATTTTAGAGATTTCTCTGAGGATGATCTTTGTCTATCATTGGATTCTATAGATATACCTTTTGATTGTTTTTGAGAAATTAATGTTTTGTGTGATTGAAATTCACCTTGTCTTGGGGAGTTACGATTAAAAGTGACATGTGAAGCTATTTTGTCAGTATCTGTGTTAGATCTTAATAAAGGTTTTTGTACTAAATTTCGGTCATTTTTCGGATATGTGTTATACTTATAGTCTTTTGAGGCACATGTATTTACAGCGTAACTCACTTTGTTAGTTCCATCACAAATATTCTGACTGTCGATTTCAGATTGGTCTGTCGTACGTTTTTGATAAAATTCATCGAAAATATTTGTTTCAGTAGACTGTATCCCTTTTGAGCATTCATCTCTTAAAGACGTAAAATTTTCAACGACATCGTTTTTAACTGTTTCAGTTGCTTTAGACACATGTGTTACAGGATTTTCAAAAATATTTACATTAGTTTTATGGTTAGCGCTGGCTTCAGAACCTAAGCTAACTTTAAGAGTCATATTTGTACCTTGTATTGGTATTGTAAAATTATTAGAAGACTGTTCATTAATTTCATTAGGATTCATTTGGACACCCTTATCTTCCTTCTCAATAGTTTTAATATAATCTTTACTATTGGCAGCGGTGTACGCATAAATAGCTTTGTCTCTATCCGTTTTATTAGATTCATCTGAATTGTTTTTTAAATTAAGCTTTTGAATTCTACAACTTTCGCTGTATTCTCCTGGAACTTTACTTTCGGAATTTGGCCTGGAAATTTTCTTATATTGTTCACAAATTAATTGTACGCAGTTTTGGTCGTTTATAATATTAATATCAGATATTGAAGGATCAGATATTTTTGGGTCAATGCTAATTTCAGTTTGGACACATCTTGTAGCTTCATGAACTAGCAAAACATCTAGTTTCTTGTCACGAGAACTAGTCGAGCATATTCCTTCAGATGATGTGGACTTGACACTCTGCTCACTAGATCTGCTTTGAAGCCTTATAGGCAAATTAAGGTTAGTCTGTGAGGACTGTGACATTTGGTTAGGATTATCTTTAATAACCAAACATTTCTTTTCACAATCTTCATTTTTAAATGATGACTTTTGCTGAGTCGATGTCGAGTCGCTAGATGTTTGTTGACTCCCAGAGTTTACAGTTTTCGACTCACTCGTCTTCAAACATTTATTAGTTAGTCTAGAGCATTTATAAATAAGAATATTCTCAGGTACATCTTGAGTATGATCAGCGCAAAGGCAAACATATTTTATATCTTTGGTTGTACAATCAGATGCAATTTGATGTTTACATTGATTAACATTACATTCGGCAGAGTTATTACTAATGATTTCTTGTTTATTTACATTATGTGAAGAGTTTGGTATAACCTCTGCAGTAAATCTGTCTTTAGGTGTCATATTTACCTGAACTGAACTATCGACAACTGCTATTTTTGCATGTGACTTATGAAAAGGACAGCAACAATAATGTTCATCTGATTTTTTGTTACAAGCTCTAGTATGTGCTTCGTTCTGCTTGTTAGAGTACATTTTCCTTTTATTATTATCAGAATTTCCTGATGATAAAGTAAAGACCGAATGTGTTTGTTGCTTTCTAATAGAATTATATTTTTCTAAATTTGCATGCGAGTGATATCCTTCAAATCTACTTGCATCACCTGAACCAGCATCATAATTATTATGGACTAAGTCAGTCATTAAATCTTTAACTCTTTGAGCTTTCACTTCAGCCTCTTTTGAAACATTAAAAGCTAAATCAGAACTCATCAATTTTTGCTTCAAAAATAATTCTTTATCTTTTAAATGTTTTTTATAAGCCTTTTCTCTTTGTAGGGCTTCTAAATATTTTTTGTACAACTCTTCTGAACAAATTTTGTCTATGACTGTGTGAGATTTGTTTTTAGTTTTATTAGAAAGATCAGAGTCTGTATTAGACAAATCACAAAGTTTCTTAGTATAAGAAATTGGATTTTCATTTTGTGTTACTGTTGGTAAATTAGGAACACTTTGAGATGTAGAGGCTATTGCATTCGAATTGAAGTTGTCCATTCGTAAAATGGATTTTTTCGGTTTATTCTGCTTTATATTACGGGCTGTGTTAGTGTCAGAGGTACTTGTAGTTCGATTTGAATGAGACAAATCAATTTTCTTACTATCAAAACTTAAACCTGATAAAAATTCAGTTGAACTCTCCTCATCCTTATATTTGGATTTAATTAGCCTTTGAACAACTTCTTTAACTAGTTTTTTCTTTAAAGTTTCATCATCTGATCCTTTATTTAAAGCAGATTTTAGTATATCAATGCTCTTTTCTAAATCTTTGGTAAATGAACATTTAGTTGCTCTACTGGAATCTGTGGTCAACCCTGTACTAGATTCTCCGGTTGATCTATTGTTTTTAACATTCACATTCCTAGCGTCTTCATTGGCATGTGCTTTCATATGATTTAAATTATACATGTGTCCTGGCATGTATTCAAAACTTTCTGCCTCAGATACCTGATCTCCACTTTTCTCTAAAGGCACATTTTCCTTGTCATTATCCCTTTTCTTTGTTTGCTTCTTTTGAATTTTTCTAACTTTCTTCTTCCTTTTTCTTTTCCTCAATGTATTTAAACTGATTAAAACTGGATATGGCTTCCTTATATTCCTTTCAACAGGGCTGCTAGATTTTTCTTCATTTTTATTGAATATAGTCTGAATCTCTTTGTCAATTTTATTTTGAACTTGGAATGTTTCAGAATGATTTGTGGCTTTTTCAGGACTTACTGAAAGGCTTTTTGTAACATTTTCTACAGTAATACCTCCATCTTTTTCCACATTGAATGAAATATGTTTAGTTAAATTGACATTAATTGGTTGTGGCATATTTTCATTACAAACATTGAATTCTACTAAGTCTACATCTTTCTTATATATTTTAGTAGTTTTCTTTGTAATACCTTTTCTACTTTTATTTTTGTTATCATCCATATCAAGTGGAGTTGATTGTGCTGTAGGAGGACCAATGTTTATGTTCTGTTTTGTATCATTGTTAGAGTATTGTTGATGGAGGGCAAGTCTTTCTAAAGTGGAAAGGCTAGATGCAGAATTTTTTCTATCACTTTCATTTGCATAGCCAACATCTGCCAAGGAATCCCATTCTAGTTTACGTTGAGATGTGATACTGCTTGTTGGAGAATGTGGTTTATTTAGTGAAGTATCTAAAGTATTGTCAACGGCTGAAATAATAGAAAATAGTACATATTAATAATATACAACTTTATACATACATTAAAAACACCAAGTAAAGCTTATTAAACACTCATTACACATTTAATAGTTAACTTACATTTTTGAGATTGTATGTCATCAGATTTTTCGGATTCATTATCTGAATTTCTTGGTAAACATTGCCCTTCTTCACTTATTATAGGAGGAGACTCCGAGTCGCTTTTTATTCTATTACAGCTTTCCTATAACAAACAGAAAAGTTTAACAATAAGAATTAATCAATACATAGTTTGACCTACTTATTAAGGCCATTTATAGAGGTGTTAAGTGTATGTTATGTTAATCTAGAACTAACATTAGAAGGTCCGGGTATAGAGCATTGTATAGATATTCTGCAAAGTTCTGTTGAGGATTCACTTTTCTTTTCTCCAGAATCCGAATCAGTCTGCGATTTCATTTTTTTCCAAAACAAACTTGTTGGATCTCTGATCTCACTATGAGCTGTAGATAGAGAAAAAAATTGCTCTAAATCTCTTTTTCTTCCAAATTTTTTGTAGTAGTCCAATATCAAACTATTCAACGCAGATTGGGATTCGCATTCATTGAAAATATTTTTGTTTTCTTCAGATTCCATAGTTTAAAAAATATACAATATAAAAAATATTTATTATATTAAAAATAACCATAGCGATATAAGTTTTGTTTTTTATTATATTAAATATAGTATTTAGTTATAAAATAAATTTATCGAAGGCCTATTTAATTTGAGTTTGACATAAGCAATAACGACCTTTTATGTACGTAAACAAAACAAGTCAAATTTGTTTTCTTCATTGGATATTTGAATGACTTAAAGTCGTGGTTTTCTATCTCTCATTAACTATTGTGAAACAATAATTATTATAACATTTCATGTATTTTTATTATTTCTTCATATTTAAAATTTGTATAATATAATAAAATTAATAGTTTGAATATTTAATACAATATTAAATATGTTTATAGCATGAGAAGAAAAAAAACTTTATTGGAACATTTTTTATGGTATAAAAAATGCCTTCTAAATTTTAAGCTTAAATTTTAGTTAGTAAGCTTATTTTATAAATAATAATTGTATACGTAGTGCTTATGATTATTTAATTATTTATGATTTATTAGTTGATTTAAAATATAACAAATCTCTGTTCCATTATTAAACCGTTATAGTTTGAAACGTAAATTAGTTGCAATAAAACACAAGTAAGTCAATTTACAAACACTGTTGTACAAAAGTCTTTTATAAGCTTTACAATTTTGTAAATAAAAAAGAAATAAAAATGTACGTAAACGTCAGTGTTAAGTGTCAACTCATCAACTGTCAACTGTCAAAATCTTAATTTTATCAATAAAGCGTAAAGTGGGTAGATGGGATTGAAACATTTATAGCTTAAAATTAAGTATATATATTTAATAAAACGTTTAGAAAAAAATATCTTTAAAATGTCACGCCAAACTTCTCGCTTGGATGCTAAGAAAGTGGTAAAGTTATGACTGTTATTACAAAATAAATGTTATAGAAATGCACAGAACGTTTATATCAATATTCTCACCATGCACTTTACAATACATTCTAAAAATTACAGAATTCAGAATTGTTGACACTTACATATGGAGCATTAGTGTCACAAATGCTTAAGGAAATAGAAAACCCTGATGATGTTAACAAGCAGTTAGAAAGAATTGGCTACAACATGGGCGTTAGACTCATAGAAGACTTTCTCGCTCGAACTACTTCTAATCGGTGCTTAGAAATGAGAGAAACTGCTGACAAAATTCAGCAGGCATTTAGGTAAAATAGACTTTGTGATAGACCTTTGTTTTACTTCTGTATATTACTATGAAATATTGATACTTTATAAAAATATCAATATCTAAATATTAATATCTGATTTATATTTTTTAGGCTGTACCTAAATATGCAACCTACAGTAACTAACTGGAGTAGTGCAGGAGATGAATTTTCTTTAGTTTGGGATCAGTGTCCATTAAGTGAATGGGTTGAAATGCCAAACAATGGTCTGAAATATTGTGCATTAATTCCCGGGGCTATAAGAGGTGCTTTGCAAATGGTGCAGCTAGATGTACAATGTTGGTTTGTGCAGGTAATTATTTATTCATGTGTTTTTTAATTTATTTGATTTACACACTATATACATATGGCCTCTTGCTTTTTCTCTTCCGGTCTCTTCTTTTATTTGACTTTGACTTTATATATGTTGCAGTATAAATTTATTTATGTTTATTTATTTTTTGTTTCAAACAATAATTACAGTTGCATGAGACATATTGTGTAGTTTTAATTGACATTTAAATTTTATTTTTTTCTTGCTTATTATTTGTTTAAAATACTGTGGTGTTTTTTTCTAGGATCAGTTAAAAGGTGATGCAGTGACTGAACTAAGAATTAAGTATATAAAACGATTAGAAGATGCAGTACCTGCTGGTGAAGATTAAAAATGTGTTTATTAAACACTTTATATTATAATTGCCCTTAACTATTACTGTTTAAACTTTTATGTTAAACAATAATATTCTCTTTATAAAGATTACTTGTACCGAAAAATATGTACTTTATATAAAAATATGATATATAACAGTAAAATCGTCAACTGAAATATAATGAGTTAAATGATGTTCATTTCAATATTCAACCTGTAGAGTGGAATGTCTTGACACTAGGTCGTCCTTGACTTAGGGGTGTAGTAGTGAGGGAGAAAGAATGAAGATTCTATTTCAATATTCTTAGGAAAAATTATTTCCTAAATAAAGTTTTATTGAGTTAAATTTTTATTTTTTTGTAGCGTGAATATGGTTGAGAGAAAAGGTTATATTAAAATATTTTAAGTTTTTAGCGATCAGCACTATGCTGAAAGTGTAACATGTACTCTTTATTGTATGAATTATAAGGATTTTGTAATAAGCTATGCACTTAAATTTCTACACATTTTCATGGCTATCTGTTTCATAATCTAAACCTACAATTTGAGAAAAATGTGTGAAGATAAATTTGGATAGAATAACAATTAATGTTATTATTTTTTATAAACTCTGCTATAGATGGTTAGTTTATTAGTAGTACCATTGAAAATAATCAGTTACAAGATTAAAAATAATATAAACGATTTTAAAAGTGTATTTTTAATATATAAAACTATATGCCTGTTAAAAGCCTATTTATTATATGTATATCAGCTTATTTTATTTTATAATAATGTTAAAAGTTTAGTGGTATAAAAATGAATGTAATGGTATATTTATTAGTTTTATTTTTTGTATAATTTAAAATTAAACATTAAAAATGGTCTTTCATAAAAGGTGATAACGAAATTACATGGTCACAAACGCTTTCAGCAAAATTGGCCAAAGAGTATTGTATTTATATAAGTAGTATTGTATTTAAAGGGTTTCGGTTCAATAAATAATAACTTAATGTGCTACATTTTAAACAATTTTGCTCGGATGATAATTTCTATCTCATGGTCTCACGGAATGATCTAACGGAATTTATTATTTTACATGAAATGTAATAGAAGGTCTATTATAGTTAACAAAATAGAAATGTAGAAGTATATATTTGCCCTTGTCATAAAATTCTTTCGTGATGTCTACTTTTTAGCGTAAAGTCTTTTATATCTAGTTCTAGGCTTAGACTTACACTCGGTTGTTAACGCGAAGGTTGTGGGTTCGATTCCTTCACAGGGGTATAATTACATGTAACTTTCTTTTATTTCTCTGTTTTGGTGACAACACAAAGCGCGGCGTTGAGTTCTGTTTCAGGCGGTAAAAATTGGGTATCTTCACTGACACTAGGTAGGTACACTTTGTCTACTCTGCCATGTGGGAAGAAGAGTGAAGCTGTTCGTTTGCTCAGTAGTTTCGCTTTCGGCTGTACGTGGTCTGTAAGTCACTTTGTGAGTAAATTAATAGTTTTATTTATAAAAAAAGTCAAAGAGGCCAGTCGTAGTGCATGAACGTGTGACTGTCAATGACTAGTTGTGGGTTCAATTCCCACTCGGGGTTTTCCTTCGCTCTGGTATCAAAGGTAAAGTGCGGCGTTAAGTTCCGCCACTTAACACGCAATGCCTCCGAATTCGGCGGAAAGTGGGGAACGGAGTGTCTTAACACTAGGTTCCCTCTGCCTATACAAAAATAGCAACTCCACGCTTTTTCACGTATAACATGGTAGTCAGAGAGAACCTAGTATTGAGATACTCTGACCGAAATCAAGACATTGCATATTGAGTGGAGGAACTCAACGCCGTGCATTGTTTATGGTACTTGAGCGATGAAATGAAAATTTAAATTTAATCAATCCCCCGAGGGGGAATCGAATTCACACCCACCAAGTTTACAGTCCCATCCCGAAACCCAGGCTAGTATAATACTACCACTAATTGGCCATACTTTGCTTTCAATAGAGAAAATACTATGCGAATTTTTGAGTGGTATATCCTAGGTTATTAGGAGTATTACACGGATGTAACATTTCGAATGTTGATGTTGGAATAATACTGAATCGGTTTCGGTTACGAATATAAAATTGTGTGGAATTCTTCATTTTTTTTAGTTCCACGCTTTATCCCACACAAGTTAGGGTAGGCAGAGGGAATGTTAAATGAATGAGGCAATGTTAAGACACTCCGTCCTCCACTCCATTCTCCATTACTTTCCAATGATTCTGTTATGGTTATAAGATTTTTGGTCGTGTAAGTAAGGGTCGGGTTGCTGACTTATCAATTTCTATTAATTTTCAATATTTTAAAGAATTTGTTTTACGCCCATACTCAAAGAAAGTATTCGATACTTTTACGTCGAATTCGGCTACGATTAAGAATAGATATTTATCTTCGATATCCGAAACTTTCGGTTACGGTTAACAGGTTCTATAACATCCTGCTTAGTATAAATGTCTTACATATTTATTATTTACTTAAGTATAATTGTGTTCTTTGTGTTTATATTATAATTTGTAAGCATACATTTGTTACACTCAGGAACTTACTAATTACTTGTTTTCTTTTACCTAGCATTAATCCCAGCCTAGCCAGGGGCTACTTTCATACTTAAACATATAATTTATTTATATATTTTAAATCATTTCACATGAACTTACCATCACAAATAGAATTGATTATTGTCCGTATACTAATAAGCGCCTAGACAATGGGGAGGCAACTAACAACGATGTTATAGAGTGTCCGCGGCATCGATAGTCAATTAAAATTCAGCAGGGGCTTGAATAACGGCTCGGAGCGAAACAATGGAGGTACTGAATCGCTGAATCGGATTCATTCATTATCTTTTAAGTGTGTTTTGAAAATTGCTTTGATTTAATTGATGAATATATCTTCTATTATAATATAATGGTAATTAATAATGTTGAAAAATTCGTTTTACTAGGTAAGTCTTTGAAAGTATGAATGAAATTAAATTTTGTAATTCCAAGATTCATTATTTATCTACATAAAATATAAGTGTCGCTTTTTCTCCCGCATGGAGTAGATAGAAAGAAGCTAGTATAGAAACATTCGATTTTCGGCGTTCGACACATTAGGTATTGTGAAAATATTTCAATTATGATTATTCCTGCGTGAGAATTGAATCCATGATCAATCGCAATTACAGTCAGACGCTGTCCCACTGGGCCTCGAGGTTGTTATTTATGCAAAATTGCTGTTTATGCGATTTACATGATTTTTTAAACTGTAATTAGTAGTTACAGAGAGAAACGATATAACGTGATATGGTTTTTTCTCATTCCGCATTTACTAAATCAGTCTCGCAAATTGCAAAAAAGACGTATTTTGTAATGTTGTAGCTTTATCTAGTGACACATAGAATAGTTGTATTAATGTAGTAAGTATAACATAATTAGTTTTCATTTGCGCCAATTTCAATATTTTACAATACATGTCTATGATAGGATGTATGGCTAATCGACGTCAATGTTAATCTTATTTATCTGCATTCCGGGAAGGGTTTGAATAAGTCACTATTGCGCAGTACCTACGGGCAGACAATACGCAATTGTGCTACAATGTCG
This sequence comes from Dryas iulia moderata, assembly GCA_019049465.1. Classification (NCBI taxonomy): domain Eukaryota; kingdom Metazoa; phylum Arthropoda; class Insecta; order Lepidoptera; family Nymphalidae; genus Dryas; species Dryas iulia. The sequence continues at coordinate 9,394,100 of CM032435.1, read as the reverse complement.
TCTAAATATATATTAGCTGCTAATCAATGGCTACATATTAGTTGCTAGTCAGTAGCTGCCCACAATTTTATTTGCGTTTACTTTAGGACAATAACTTTTGCTAATGCGTCATTTCTTTATTTCATGTAGTATATATAGCTGGTCAAATATGGTATCAGGTGTTCAATTTTTCAATACCAATGGTATACCCTAAGTCCTGCATTCTGTTTTAATTGTATATACCTAATTATAATACTAACGAAAGCTCGCGGCTGCGTATGCCTAACTATATAACTTTTCAAATTTCAGGGGTTGATTCTTAAAACAATTAATAGACTATGTTTGACAAAATTAGAATTGGTCTGGTAAATTAGCCGTAAAATTGTCACAGATAGACAGACAGACTTCTGCGTGTATAATAATATTAGTATGAATAAAGAGATATATTCATTTACGTAATAGGTAGGATTTATGTTTATTGAAGATTCTAGACCCCCAATACAGATAAAGAAATGTTAATTATTTATTGATAACACTACGACCTCTGAATGTCGAGACTAGAGAGTATTCATAGAAACGTTATAATTGTCATAACAAAATAATGCATCTGGAAGTTTTGATATTTAGTTTGCACATAGTTTTCCTTCTTTATACTGAACCTAAAAAATCTCTCTTTAACATAGATTTTAGGAAGCTTTTTAAGTCTTTTTCGGGTTTTCGGAGAGAACCTAGTGTCATAGACACTTCTTTCTCTACTTTCGGTCTGAAATCGAGACATTGTATGTTGAGTAGCCGAACTTAATGCTGATAAAGTTGCAAAAATAATCTTGTACAAGACAACTTGTGGCGAGTCGTACGAACGCAAGGGCGCAAAGTGTGATTGTAAAGGCGACTTGTTCGATTCCCAATCGAGAATTTAATATATTTAATGTTTCCATTTTGTATGTTGTGGTGTCGAGGAAAAGCGCAGCGTTAAGTTTCGCCACCTAAAATGCAATACCTCCAGTATACGGTGTAAAAAGGGGAACAGAATGGGGAAAATTGAGCTTCACGCTGTATCCCGCACACAGCAGGGTAGGCAGAGGGAACCTAGTGTTAAGACACTCTGTTCCCCACTTTCCGCCGAATTCGGAAGCTTGCGTGTTAAGTGGCGGAACTTAACGCCGCGCTTTACCTCGACACCAGAACGAAGAAAATGGAAATATTAAATATTTCCACTCCTCGAGTGGGAATCGAACCCACAACCAGTCGTTTACAGTCAAACGCTTGTGCCACTGGGCCACGACTGGCCACGGGAAAATTGAGCATTTTTATAATGTCAGGCAGATATGTGTTACGTGTAATTTTAAGATTCCCTGTCTCCTATAGTTAGTTCACTTTACCATGCGATTATCGTTTAATTTTCAAGAAAGTCGTTAAAATGTTATTTATTTTTCTTTACCGTCAATGTTTTATGATGAAATCAGATAAACTATCAAAAAATCACTCCGTTCTACTCTAGGAAAAAAACATTTGTCAAATTTTATTTTGTTATTGAAATATATGAGTATGTATTTGTGTATGTTATTATATCTTCCACAACGTTGGAGCGCAAATTTTAAGAAATTAGAACAGATTAATCTAATGCTTCCTACTTTTAAGTCGGTTAAAAACAAAGCGGAAAACATGAGCACTTAATATTAAAATAACAGTAATTATCTGCTCATTATAAGTAGCTGCTTACAAACAAAATGTGTTCAAATGAGGGGATAGAAGGCAAAAACAAGCCTAATTGTTATGTAGATTATCAAAATATAATTTTTTAAATTATATTTAATTAGGTGAAACATGAATACGGTCCTATACATTAGTTTCCTACATGGTAATGTCTGGATAAGCGTCGTAATTTCTTAAGGAATTAAGAATTGTAGCACTTCGTAAGTAATAAATAAGTTGTAATAAAACGTATAAGAATTTCGACGCAGCGGATAGTAGAACGCATGGCTCAGTGGTGAGAGCGCCTGGACGGTGTTCAGGAGGCGCGGGTTCGAATCCCGCTGCGTTCAAATTTTTATACGTTTTCTTTAAATGTCTTTTTGTAGCACTTCGATTTAGTGGTTATGCTTTGTGAGTTTTGTTAATAATTGCTAATAATTAGTAGATATTAGAATATTTCATGTAATTCCATTCCGTAGTATTGACTGCAAAGTATACACTTTGTCCATTGTCTCTACTACTATATGTCAAATTTCCATTCAGTTCTAAGTTCTGTAGCTCGCGAGTAATGAAAGAGTTTTTCCATATTGTCTAATAAATAACAAGTATTCATTGAAGTAAGTTTCGTATTGTGAGTGGATTAGAGAATAAAGTGAAAACATTCGCATAGTACATACATACATGGAGTTTTCCCGCTTGGTAAAATTACGAAAGCCAAGTGATGGTATTTTATTATGATCATTAAATATTTTTAATACTAGGCGTATAATGTATAAATACTGATCTATATTCTAATCAGCTTTTTAAGAATCATAAAAATTAGCCAGAAAGTCTATTCTAAACTGCGGTTCATTAATTCTTATCTAAACTAAAAAAAACATCATTACAATAATGATTACTAATGAAAACGCGATTAAAACGAAAACTAATTATTATTTCAAATTAATTATTTTTACTTACTAAAAAAAAAAATATGTACCTAAAGCTAAACAAGTTCACCTAGACACACAACAAACGAACCGAGCAGACAATGACTTCGTTAGTGGAGAAACTTTACCCAAGTGTCACTCGATGTAAACATCGCTTAAAACGCATCTTCTTTCCGCGTTGGTATAGAGTTCAATTCTGTATGCACAGCTGTCAAGATGAGGGCGTCTCTAGAGTAACGCATCGTGCACTCACTTTATGTAGCATCTCTAATTAGCATAGAAACAGAATGAATCATTTTCTACCTACTATAATTCAAAACATTTATGACTTTGTTTAACAGTAATATACGTTCTTTCTAATTATTTGAAAAACGTTTACAGCTCCTTTTTTCCCCATAGTCGAGAGAATCTAATGTTGAGATATCAAATTTCATGTTATGGGATTTCCGCGCGAATTCGAAATATTGTATGTCGAACATGGAGCACAACGCTTAGCCTTGTCTTGTCACCAGATTAGAGAAACGAAAATAGTTTAAATATAATCTTTGACACAAGATCCACTCTAAATACCCCGCTGTTCGGGAAAAATCGTGGATCTGCTCATAATCCCTTAAGATCCCTTTTTTTTCAATTGGAGATATCTTTCATTTTCATATTTATGTATATATTGTGTAAATATTTTTGAAAATATTATCGATCGATCGTCGTATACCAATGTGAATATCAGACGTGAAAATACCTGACACCATAAAAAATATTGTCTTTCTAAGAACTAACATACAATTACAAGTCAAGTCAATGAACCGCTCCGATTGACAACGAATAGATAAATTTAATGTTTTATTTTCACTCTGCCTTCGGTGCCCTACTTTAAGTTCAACTCTAGGTACGGCCTTGTAGTATCTAACTTAATCATTTTTATGTATGTTTTTGTAAAATAAAATTGTTATGAATGTACTGTTTTTGCACAGTGAATACTAAAAGTTGTGTCGCACTCGGAGCTCGTAATATCAAATTTCAGTTTAAAGATGTCTGCTGTAGGTTTAGATACGAAAAGAAAACATTACAAAACTATTGTATTTTAAAAAATACTTCTTTAGTCATTTCTACTAATAAAACTTTTTTTTCTTTTTTTACTCACGTATAATAACTGTACTAATACCTATTTGTGTTAGGTTTGAATCAGACAAGTTATAATTTTTTATAACCGCTGTATCCCGCGCACAGCAGGGTAGGAAGAAGGAACCTAGTGTTAAAGCACTCCGTTCCCCACTTTATATAGTATAATCTATTTATATTTTTCATTAGTTACAGTTGTATAGTCCTAAAAAATTGACTATTTCATCCCATTCGTGTCATTGTGTTCACTTCCGTACAAGACATTGGCAGATTATTTTGCGCCTGTCATCGCAATATGAGACCAATAAAAAAGGAAAAACACTTTATAATGCGCCATTTTAAAAATATGTTAAATATTCTCAAAATGGCGCATCATAAAATATATATTTTGTTATAAATATTTTTTATTTTTAATAAATTATTTTTTTGTTTGCAAAATACTTATTAACAGACTAACAGGAGCCCCCAAACCACTTAAAAGATTAGTTTTTTTTATAATTACAAATATATTAGAGATTGATTTAATTAATTAAGTATTTAGTTATAATCTAATCAATAACAATAGATATAAAGAATATTATTATTTTATTATGATACCATTTATAAGTAAATAATTTCCTAGGAATTAGCATTAAACGTCGTTATCTGTAATTTGTATGTTCAATAAGATTTAAAGAGGCCTTCTCTTTCGTGCAAATGAACGTCTAAATAATAAAATAGTAATAAACGACATAAAATTAATATTTTACTTTTTTAAATCTGTCTAAGGAAAGAATATAGATGAAATAATGTTAGATTCATCCTAATAATCGATTTTTTTTAATTATAAAGATTTAGTATTAATCTAGTAAATCAAGAATGTCAATGTACAATTTCTTCTAAAATATCAAATATTGTTTCTATACATGGTTAACACATTAATGAAATAAGCAACAACATAATAGAAAGAACCCTAGCTTCAAGGCACAGTTCATCACAAATTACTATATGTTCAGTGGCGAAATTCAACGTTGCACTTTGTCATAGGCACCAGAGCGGAATTAAATAATTTAAATTGAATTATTGCTCCAAGTGGAAATCGAAGCCACAACCGATCGCGTTTACAGTCAGATGTTGTCCCATTATCCCGCGATGGCGTCTAATAAGTATTTCAATTGATAAATTGGCTAATTAAGCGCCTGAAATTATTTAAGCCATTCCACAATGAATAACAAATATGTAAGAGAATAAGCCAATATTAAAAAAATATTTATAAAAAAATAATTTCCACTACCGTAAAATTATTTATGAATGAAGTCAGCAGATTAATACAAAATTTTATTATAGGTACTTTTTCTAAAAAAAACAGTTAATTATCTATGTAATAAAAATGCCACATTTCACCTACATTTAGATAATAATATACATAATTTATGTATTCGTTTTTGCATACCTATTCGTGATCATGTGTCTATCGTTATTTAATAAACTGACTGAATTTTTTATAAAGTGTGACTATAAAGCGACTGGTCGTGAGTTCGAATCCCACTCGAGAAGTGGAAATTTTTAATATTTCCATTTAATTTTACATTTTACATTTTAGTTAAGTTCCGCCACTTGACACGCAAAGCCTCCGAATTCGGCGAAAAGTGGGAAACGGAGTGTCTTAACACTAGGTTCCCTCTGCCTACCCTGCTGTGTGCGGGATACAGCGTGATGTTAAAAAAATATATATTATAAAACTATCTTGTCGCTTGTTGTTTATGTGACCTTTGCTTTGAACCTAGGATTATCACAACATACTTATCTGTAAAATTACGATTACAGACTTTTAAACGCAATTATCCAGCCAGTGGGTACCTACTTCTAATCCACGTTTTTAATTGAATCAACATTTTCATATCGGTTCCATATGTGGTTTTATTACGTTTATAAATAGCAAATTATTATATTGCTGTTTATTATAATGATTCAGTGCGTATTGTTTATTCAGATACATTTTCTTTGTGTGGGACTTGTGATAATATGTAGGTATAGTTAAGGACCGGCATAATAAATGATCACTTGATTACGTTAATGGTATAAAAAAACAAAATTGTTCGTTAAAATTATAATTTATTATTAATAATAATTGCCTATATATTTAATATTTGGAACAGTTAAAGTTATTAACAAAATTGTCCCACTGTTTGTTGAATTTTACTAACGCATTTTCCTTTGCGTTACTTTCCAATGCACTATATTTCAAAGAGTTAATTGCAAGTTGTTTCAACAATCTTATATCCGATAAACGGCTGGCAACACTGATAAAAGTAACGTAAAAATCATCCGACAAGGGATCAGCTTCCCATATTCCCGGATCATCACTCGAAAGCACTACAGGAACTCCTTGCGCTATCAACGCACTGAGTGGGTGATTACGAACATCTTTGACCAAAGATAACACTGCATTCGAAATAACGTTAACTTCTATAGCAATATCTTTGTCGATAACTGTTTTTAAAAGTACGGGATGCTTTAGTAATGCATAAGCGTGACCAATTCTTTTGGCTCCTAATAAAATAGCGTCTATTAAATTTTCATCTGTTAAAGTGCCGAACCAATTCGTTTCTCCTGCGTGGAAAAAGTAATTGAAATCTTTTGAAGCTGCTTCTAATTGCGGTATAAATTCGATCAAAGGATTTCCGGCATCTTCTTGTCCCACTAAATCGAAACCTGCAAATATATCAGGCATGTCAGCTTTTATTGCTCCCGCTAGACGTAAATATACGTCAAGCGTAAACCGGTCTACCTTTCTGGATGGTGCGTATATGAGTTTAGCTCCAAAGAAGTCAGGATGATCGTTTTTGAATTTTTGTATTACTTTCTTATATGTTTTCGCAGTAATTAAAGGATCATATGTAGTTCCATCTAATTCATATAGATTCGGAAGGATGCTACGGACTTCGATATACATAACGTTGTTATTTCTAAATTGTCGAAGAACTTCATAAAAATACTGCTCCCACACGGGTCTATATGTCAGTATTTGACTTACTCTTCTAAAGTAGTTCATAAAAATACTCCACGACTCTTTTATAGATGGATATACGATGTCGGGATCGTTAACACACATAGTGAAATAGGACCGCAATTCTGCATCAAATTTTGTTTTATTAGACACTTTTCTAATTTCACTTACTAATTCCCATTGATTCTTGCACGGGAGTTGAGGTTTCTTGTCAGCAAATTTGAAACGTACATCTTTTTCGTCGTAGCACATATAGAGATCGTCTAAATAAGTTAAATCGACGATGTAATCTGGTCCCAATATTCCCATATCGTGAATATGTAGAGCTGCTCCTTTCGGCATATCATTAATGATCTGATAAACTTTAGAGGAGCGTATAACATCTTTATAAGAGAAAAAATGTCTGGAAAAATTGTAAAATTGTGGATTATCAAAACCGTAGTCCACCTCGCGGAACTTGTGCTGCATTAGACAGTCGTTGACGGTCGTTTCTTTGTGTGAGAGCCGTAAGCTTCCCCCAACAGATAGAAGTGCCTCATCTCGCAGTATCTTGGCTCGTTTTACTTTGTAATCGTCAATTGTTGCGTGGCAAAACGTGAATAGAAACACATAGGGTAATATAGAACGCATTTCGGAGGGGCGCGCTTCGTCTTGCCCGCTTCGACACCGAGCTGACACTGGATATGGCAGCATTGTTTGGGGCGAATGACCTGATATTCATAACATCTTAGTCATTGAGCGGAAGTTACGTTATTATAGTACAATAAAGACTATGTTGCTTTACATGTTTTGCGTGATTGATAAAATGGACTACATATTTTTTTAGCATAAAATTCATTTTTATATGGATAATATTTTTATGGTATTACTACTTTCAAGGATAAATGATTAATTTATTACTTAATTAATGTAAAACCACGTGTATTCGTGATAAAAGGAGAGAATTATAATAACAATGCCATTGTTATTATGGTTCTTTTTGGTTTAAAATATTTCATATACTTTTCAACAGCTTTTTGCAAGTCATTATTGGAGATCGTTTATTGAATTTGTTTAGTTCCTATTTAAATAAACAGCTGTTCCACGTATTATGTATTTCCACGTTCTTATTTCGATGGTTATTAATTGTAATATTTAGGTATCATTATCTTAAAGAATTACCAGAATACAAAAATAAATTATTTAATTTCTTCATTTTTCTTTAATAAATAATTATGAGAAAATGTATTATGCGAAAGTCGTAATGTATTTCGTGTTTTTATTTACAGGGCCACTTTGCGTCTGCACTTTCGCGGTTAAATTATGACTAAGTGTAGCGAGTACTCAATTTCGTAGCACTAGCTAGAGCTATTTAAGTTAAACGCTAAAAATAGCAACCAACTAAGTATCCACATAATTAAAGGTAAAAAAAAACTTGAAAAGCACCGAAACGATCTCGCACAAGCCGCAATTTCTATAGACGTTTTAAACGATAAAATTTACTAAAACTCATTTCGTACTGGTGTAAATTACAGCCAGCGGCGTCTAAAAGGGTTCGTTTTCAAAGCAGCGCTCTAAAGAAACTAAAAAATAAATCTGAAAAGAAATAAAGGCAGTCTCATCCGCCATGCTGATTTTATGCAGCGAAAGGGTTGGGGAAGGTTTTAAGTGGCACTTTAGCAGGAACCGCCCCGCGGTACGCATTTGTTGGTGAAAAAAGAAAAAAATATGGCCGTCACACTACGACATGCACGATATTGAGATGTTTCTTACACACTCGTCACCTCCTTTAATCTTCTAATTACTACCAGCGGAATTCTGGATGACACTCTCTGGGATCATTTCAAACAATGGTACTCACTAATAGTGGATACCGCGATTTTAGGATTACATATGTATGTATGATATGCTCATTGTTGAGAAACAAGGAAAGGCTTATAACAATTACTATTTTAAAAAGAACGTATGCTAGTTGTTGAAATAATGGGAAAATCATACGATTTAAGAAATAGAATTTTTACCTAATCTGGGATTTATCTGAAAATGGTGACACATTCAAGTTGTAAGTGTTACCAAGTAAAGAATTCAAATAAATCTGTTTATCTGTCACCTATCTTATCGTACCTATATTATTAGTCAAGAAATATCAATGTATATTTTTTAAACTTCTTAATTTGTATTTAATCCGATATACTGAATTCCATACAAATTAAATATTTACATTGTTTAAATATCTGAAATAATTACTATAACAAAGAAAATTACTATTAATTAATTAGGTACTTAACAGCTTGCTAACTAAACGATGTTGTAGACCTCTGTTATAATTTAGGAGCTTTTTGAATGTGTTATTTGTTCCCTATCTTAACGGCTAATTAAGTTCATGTCTAATTCAAAAATACATGGAAATTCATTTGAAATCGATATTTCGTAACGAAATTTTATTTTTTTTATCATTAAAACCGAAGAAGTTATAAGATAGAGGAAAAGGTGGAAATATTTAGTTTAACGATGGATAAATCAAATGTTTGGAATGCTTAATTCCTTGCTATAATTTTGGCTGCGACAGCGGTCATGTCAAACATTTCCTTCATTCATACTTCCCACGTGTTAAAATTGTGTAACAAATGTACGGATAAAACCCGTGATAATTGCTTTAATATATGTAGATAATAGATACTCAATTGAAATAGTATTTAATTATAATTCTTAATTATATTGTAGATTTTTATTTCCCTTATCGTATAGATATGGCTCAAATACTACTATCCTATACTAATAACAAGAAATGATTATCTGATCGTTTGTTACGTTTTATAATGAAAATATACCTTTTATTAAGAAAACAGCTTTCTTAATATGTATTTAAAATTGTTTCTATCGATAGGTAAAAACTACTAAATAATTTTGAAATCGAGTTACTAAGAAAGACGTAACTACGTACAATTCATTTTATTAAATAATGAATTCAATCTGTAAATTAAATATAGTAAATAATTAGTAAATAATAAATAAGTATTTTTTTAGTTTCAAATATAAAACAATCCAAGTCGTGGTACGATAAAAACTTTTTGATATTATTTTAGCAATATTTAATCAGATATTTTATCTTTATATGTATATAATCCATCGGCTTGTCAGTTTAGTGACGTGGTGTTTGACTTGTCCGCGAGCTATTGTCTAAGAAGCACAATATAAAACGTGTGTCAATTTATTATTATTTATACCCACTTTTACGCTTGTGCCATACAACCTTGCGTTAAACAATTTAAAAAGCTTATTGCAACGTTAGTTAACTTATTTGGAAATGTGGACCTCAATTATTTGGTGTTTAACAGTTTATTTGATCAGTGCAGTATCTGCGGACGATGATTATCAAAAAAATCTCAACGAGAGAAATTATCTATTGCAAAAGGAACTCGATTTGATGCTAGGCAGTGATATAAAATTAAGTGACAGTGAGGAGCAGGCGAATAAAATAATTATGGATTTAAAAACTAACGAGTTGGAGTTTTCGTTTGATAATCCTCAGTATTTTAACTTCTCTAAGCATTTCTTTGAATACAAGGATGATGTTAAGAAATCAGAGTTATTCAAACTCATTCAAAAAATGCCCAAAGGTGCTATTCTTCACGCCCATGATACTGCTATCCTCGGCCCGGATTACGTCCTCTCTCTTACTTATTTAGATGATCTGTATGTATGTTTTGAAGAAGAAAATATTCTTTTACTCTTCTCACGAGACAAACCAATAGAGCCATGTCAGACAACGTGGCAAACGATGAAAGAAGCTCGGTATTCCTCCGGAAATATTGAAAAATTTGATGCCAAATTAAGAGAGCGTTTTACTCTTGTTGTTGATGATCCTTATAATGTTTACACTGACATTAACGTGGTGTGGTCGAAATTTCAAAAATATTTCGAAGTAACTGCGAACCTTTTTACATATAAACCAGTATGGGAGCAATACTTTTACGACACTTTAAACGCTTCGAGGGCAGATAATGTTATGTATCTTGAGCTTAGATGTGTACTTCCTACGCTATATGATTTAGACAATAAATACGATATATTTGATACAGTTGCTTCGTATGAAGAAGTTTTAGATAAGTTTTTGAAAGATTATCCTGACTTTTTTGGCGTACGAATTATTTACGCTCCATTGAGGTCCGTTGAAAGCCAAACGGTTGAAGAGTATTTAGATTTAGCTAAGCAATTACAAGCACAGTTTCCTAATTTAATAGCGGGATTTGATTTAGTTGGTCAAGAAGATTTGGGATCGCCTCTGATAGATTTTTTGCCGGTTCTCTCAAAAAAAGATCACAATATTGAATATTTCTTTCATGCTGGTGAAACCAATTGGTATGGCACGACGTCCGACGAAAATTTAGTTGATGCGATTGTTCTTGGCACTCACCGTATTGGACATGGATATGCTCTCGCCAAACATCCACTGTTGATGGATGAAGTTAAAAAAAGAGATATTGGTGTTGAAGTAAGTGTGGTATCAAACGAAGTGTTAAAATTAGTTGATGATATGAGGAATCATCCATTGGCTATATTTTTAGCAAATAATATGCCACTGGTAATTTCTAGTGACGATCCTGGAATATGGGAAGCTGAACCTTTATCTCACGATTTTTATATAACATTTGTTGGCATTTCCAGTCTTCATGCAGATTTGAGACTTCTAAAGAAATTAGCTCTTAACTCCTTATATTACAGCACATATCCGGATAAAGATAAAATGGTTTTTGAATTTGAAATTCAATGGACAAAGTTTATAAATTCTATTGTCCAAAAGCAATGGTAATTATTGTACAAAAAACAAATGTCGAATTCTTATATTTTTCATAGCAGTAAGTATAAGTAATCTCATTATTTTTAATAAATTTTGAAACAAATTTTATGTTGTATCATTTAAGTTATTCATATCTAAAATATATTATAGGTAGATAAAGTAGCTGATAACGTGTTCCCATGTGACTACAGGTACCATACAAACATTCCATATAGGATTAAATAGATCACCCAATCTATATAATACGATGTTGTAAATTTTATCTCTACTTGTATTTATATTTTTTAATACACGAACATTATCCAGACTTCCAGTTATTGGCAAAACAAGTAAATCGTATAATCACATATTAATCCCAAGTTGGTGATATAGTATCATTCACAAGCAAAGATTAGTTAACATTAACTATTTATTATTTGCCAAATTTATTCATATGATAGTTTCATAGTTTAAAATATTAAAATATGTGCATATTTTAATATATTATTAATTTACTACATATAGAGAGCCTTTTATGTACTTTTAATTTGAAAGAAAAGAATTTTCATTGTCAATAATACCCTAACATATTTTCTTTTAATATGAATTAATAACAAAAGGTACTAGACACCTGCTTGGCGGTAAACATTATATATGTGTATTTAGACAAATGTAGTACAACTACTTATTTAAGTTTATTTTGCGAATAAAAATTATTTCTCAAAATCTTCCTCAGAGTTGGACAAGAGTTAAACTATCGATAGTCGACATATGTGTAAATTATAAATTGTCGATTTATCTTTTTGAATACCTTACCTCTTTTATATATAAACTTTGTATGAATCAATGAAAAAAACAATGAAGTCTAATAATCCAATAACCGTTTATAGCATAAATGATTCTTAAACAATCAAAAAGTTCCCTTTTTTTCACTTTACTAAACTATATTTTAAATGGGGCCAGTGGTGGCGCAATGGCACATAGTGTGATTGTAAACCGACTGGTTGTGGGTTCGATTCCCACTCGAGGAGAAATATTTAATATTCCCATTTTCTTTGATCTGGTGTCGAGGTAATGTGCGGCGTTAAGTTCCGCCAAGTAACACTCAATGCCTCCGAATTCGGCGGTGCGTGGGGAACGGAGTGTCTTAACACTAGGTTCCCTTTCCCTACCCTGCTGTGTGCGGGATACAGCGTGAAGTTAAAAGAAATTTATAATTTAATTAATTAAATAAAGAATATTATGAGATATTAAGAGATCTACTTCTTTTTTTAAGCTATTATTAATAGTACAAAAAAATCCGTAGCTTCTCCTGTCGACTAATCATCAGAAATTCCAGTGCCATTCTATTTGTAGTCCAAATTTCATTTTATAATTAAATGTTTTCATTTTTTAATTTTTAACTTTTAGCTCTTTTGTTACCTAATTTATAGTTAAATAGCAGCTATCTGACCTTAATAATAAAGTTGTCACTTTTTGTTGAACTTCTATATAACTAATGGTTATATAAGCAAGCTGATCGACTTATAATGATCGATTGTGATTGACTTATAATAAGTGATTACTATAGGTAGGATAATAAATAGCTGTAGTAATTTTTTTGATTATTATAATAGTAGGTATTATTTTAAGCTTCACGCTATATCCTGCCGTATACATTCCGTTTCCCACTTTTCGCCGAATTCTGCAGATATTACTCGTCACCAGTACGAAGAAATAGAAATATTAAATATTTCAATTCCTCGAGTGGGAATAGCACCCACAATCGCGTTTGCAGTCACACTTTGTGTCCCTGCTTTACAATTGCCCTCTAGTTAGATTAGCAATATCGTAGTGTTTTAGCCAATTATATTGTGTGGCCGAAATACTAAAAATTTGTACGTCTATATAGAAATCTAGACTACTGCTAGAGAACTTGGAATGGAACAAAATAAAAGTCCTGAATCCAAATAATTCTATTTGTAAAATTAAAATATATCCATACTTATATTATAAATGCGAAAGTCTGTGTGTTTGTCTGTCACGCTTTCACGGCTATTCTACCGGTCCGATTTGGATGAAATTTAGAATGAAAGTAGGAAATAACCATGACTCTAACATAAGCTACTTATTTTTTCAAAAATCAACCGCTAAAGGGTTGAAATAGGGGATGAAAGTTTATATGAAATAACTAAACCGCTGGACCGATTGTAATGAAATTTTGGAATAAATATAGTTGATAATCGAAGGTCAAACATAGGCTACTTTATTTATAAAATAGATAAAAGTTCACAATGCTTAGCATAGTGAGCAATATTTTATTATGCACTGTCCGCCCAAATTCGTTTTAAACGGTGTACCTTAAGGTCTAAAACACTTGGTATTACGTTGTCTTACCAGCGGAAGGAAAGCAAAATAAAAATTAAATATAATCATTTCCCTAAGTGAGAATCAAACTTAGGTAAAACTATTACTTTCACAGTTACGACGAGATTACAAACGCTTTCGCTGCAGCCAACAATAAATTAATAAAAAAATTATTTTATACAAATATGAATATCAATGGCCATTTTGAGGCCAGTCGTGGCACAGAGACACATACGAGTATGTGTCACTATAAACGTGACTGGTAATGGGTTGGATTCCTCGGTTGTTGTTGGTGTGTATTGGTTGGACTCGAGAAGTTTCCATTTTCTTTGCTGTGGTGACAACGCAAAGCGCGGCGGTAAGTTCTGCCACTTAACACGCAACGCCTCCGAAATTCGGCGAAAAGTGGAGAATGGAGTGGCTTAACACTAGCTTCCTTCTGCCTATTGCCTCTGGGATACAGCGTGAAGATAAAAAAAAATAATATCATCTATAGCTTTTTATACGTTTTCTTTAAATGTCTCTTTCAAGTGTGGAATAACACTTTAAAAATGTTTAAAAATATCATCTATCTAAAAAATATTACAAGAATAACAAAACATTTCCTAACACCGCATAGAAGTTTAACTAATTTACAGCTTTAATTCCTCAAGGCGCCTTTCCGTCATGGAACATTTGAAGCTATCATCATCAACGTACCTACACCGAGACAGTGAAACGAAGCGATTAGTTGTAATTGTCCTAATTAGTTGACTATGGGTGCATCTCTAATTAGCGTATTATTGCACGTGGGATTCACAATATTTATAATAAGCGTAAATTTTTGTTACTTTTACAAGTGTTTTGGATAAAAAAGAATAAGAAAATCTAAAGATGACTTATGTCTTCTGTATCATAATTCACATTGCGTAAATATATGATAGCTATCAGATGCAATACGACTTCGATGAATTAGAGTATTTAAGTTATTTTCAATTTCCAGTCTAATTAAGTAGTTTGGACTGGGCCTCTTCACCATACTCCATGTCTCAGAAATCAGTGAAGTTATTATTCATTTATTTTTTAGTTTAATTATACGCCTAACATATAACACGTTCAGGATTAAGCAAAGAAATCCCTAGAATATTGACTTTTAACTTAGAGCTTGGGATAACTCACTAAGATTCCCGGCTCGGAGATATCCAGAAGTCGTCGTTTACTATAATATATTAAAGTATAGACGTAGATTTCATTTAGTTCTCTTTGCTTACACTATATCATGCGAACATTGCATAAAACTAAAAAATGCGTAATTAATGACATTTATTAATAACTTTTAGTTAACATGAATCTAGTAAACTTGTAAAAAGATTTATATTTTGGTTTTAGTTTATATTGGTGTAGGTCTCTGGCCACTTTTTAACAAACGATAAGCCGTCGTATGACTTGGCACATGTTGATTAAACATTTTTTTTGCAAATACTAACACATTGTGTAACATATACAAAAAATACATATATTAAAATAAATAGTAAGACCAGTATCTTACGATCAAAGGATTGTAGTTAGGTAATAATAAGTTGGTTATTAGCAACAATCAGTTTACAACGTACCTTTGGACTACTTCTTAATAAGCTTATTTTTAAAGTATGTGTAATCCTGTTAAACGTACAACAAATATCCGTCTGTTTTTTTTAGTTTCACGCTGTATCCCGCGCACAGCAGGCAGAGGGAACCTAGTGTTAAGACACTCCGTTCCCTACCTTCCGCCAAATTTGAGGGAATTGCGTGTTAAGTGGTGGAAATTAACGCCGCGCTTTGCCTCTACACCAGAGCGAAGAAAATGGAAATATTAAATATTTCCACTTCTCGAGTGGGAATCGAACCCACAACAAGTCGTTTAGAGTCACACGTTTGTGCCACTTTGCCGCGACTGGCCCCTATCCATCCATCTAATGTGATGTTACATTTCCTAGTATGTTACGATCAATCATTTACTTTCAGTTTATTTCACTATTGTCGTCTTCGTTGCTCAATACAGTGCGCATTCGATACCTGTCGTGACATATTGATGTCACCCAAATTTTATCAAGCAATCACTATTAGAGGGCACTATTGGCATGCCCACAACCAAAATTACTTACGACTTTATATTTTTTGTTTGGGGCCAGTCGTGGCGAAGTAGCACAAGTGTGTGACTGTAAACGACTGGCTGTGGGTTCGATTCCCACTCGAGGAGTGGAATATGAATATTTCCATTTTCTTTGCTCTGGTTTGGAGGCAAAGCGAGGCGTTAAGATCCTCCACTTAACACGCTATGCCTCCGAATTTGGCGGAAAATGGGGAATGGAGTGTCTTAACACTAGGTTCCCTGCCTACCCTGCTGTGTGCGGGATACAGCGTGAAGCTTAAAAAAAATTCTTATGGGATTACAGTCTCACCGTATCACCTTAATAAAATGAAAAGTATATTAGTGCAAGTTTCTCAATTGTAATTGTCTCCGTATTCGTGCTCCGACTTATACAGCTTTCGCTGTGTGTACAACGAAAAATTAATTAAATAAAAATAATAATAATTTTAAATAAATTTGGAAAGTAATTGTTTGACACTAGTGGCTTCGCTGTCGGGTAAAAGACACATTTGATATGAATTAAAAGATATCTTTTCATAGTATGGTTGGCAACTA
This sequence comes from Dryas iulia moderata, assembly GCA_019049465.1. Taxonomy (NCBI): domain Eukaryota; kingdom Metazoa; phylum Arthropoda; class Insecta; order Lepidoptera; family Nymphalidae; genus Dryas; species Dryas iulia. The sequence continues at coordinate 9,377,619 of CM032435.1, read as the reverse complement.
TTTGGTGACGTATTCAACAGTTTGTGTATTATTTATTTTACAAATTTAAAGTAATTCTAATGCATTTTGAAATGAAACTATTTTTAAACTAGACTATGTGACCACGACGATGTGAGTCTACCTGTGACCACGGACTACTGTAAAGTGTTCGAATCGTTGGGTTTCTAAAAATGTATTTTCGAATACCAAAAATATACGCGATTAATCCGTTTAAAAATAGTTTCATTTCAAAATGTGTAGTAATCGCGAAAACAAAAGATCATATTACTTCTAATGCATTATTATGAAAAATATTCGCTATGCTGCACGCATAAGGCATTCGCATATAAAGTGCTAATTTCATCCTGTGTACGTTTAATTTTCGTAAGAGGAGCCGAAAGTTTTTCCTTCAAGTATTAAATATTATATAACAAACATATTTTATAACTATTCATTTTATGTTAATCTTTATTATGTATGGAATTTTTGAAATACAAGCAGTGTAGATTCACAAGATCATCTGTATTGATCAACTGTATTGATATTTTCTAAATATAATAGTCATAATCCATACTTATATAATAAATGAGAATGTCTATCTGTTTGTCTGTCACGCTTTCACGGCTAATCTACTGGTCCAATTTCGATGAAATTTAGAATGAAAGTAGTAAAAATGACTGGGTCTAACATAGGCTACTAATTATTATTTAAAATCAACCTCTAAAGGGTTGAAATAGGGGATGAAAGTTTATATGAAAAATCTACACCGCTTGACCGATTGTAATGAATTTTGGCATATAATTTAAAACATTTTTCAAAAATCCACCACCGAGGGTTGTAATATACCGAAACAGCCACGTAGATTACACGGCGAAGCAAAGAGCGGGCCGCTAGTCACTTAATCTATCTGTTAAGGTGAAATTATTTAAGAATTTCAGGGTTGCAATAAAACACTTAAAATAATCCTAATAAGAAAAAAACATTTCACGTTGGTTCTCGTATGGGGTAGGCAAAGATAACCTATTGTATACTTCGATTTTTTCTTTCCAGCAAAAATTGGAGTACAATATTTTGAGTAGTGGAGTTCAACGCCGCGTATCATCAAACCTGTGACCAAAGTGGTCCATTTAAAACTAATCATTTACCGAGTTGGAATCGACCCCACAACCATCGTACTTATAGTAGTGTAGGTGTAGTCGACACTTCGACGGCTCCTCAGTAACAACACTACATAGATTATTTTCAACACGCTTTAAGATAACACGGGACGTGATTGAATGTGTATTTCACGTGAAACTTATAAAAACATATATTTAAATTAGAGTAAGTTATCTTTAAATGTAAACGGCGTCATGAATGTAAATTATGTTCTGTATCAATGAATATTTACTGATAAGAGGCCATCGTGGCGCAGTGGGACAGCGTGTGACTGTAAATGAGATTGGTTGTCGGTTCGATCTCCGCTCGTATTCAAGATTAATTTTTTTTAGTTTCACGTTGTATCCCGCACACAGCAAGGTAGGCACAGGGAACCTAGTGTTAAGACACTCCGTTCCTCACTATCCTCCGAATTAGAAGGCATTCCGTGTTAAGTGGCGGAACTTAACGCCGCGATTTGCATCTGATACCAGAGTGAAGGAAATGGAAATATTATATATTTAAATTGTTATTTTTGTTTCTCATTGTAGTAGTACCGTCTTGATTTAGGGTGGAAAGAAGGAGCGGAAGTCGGAAATTTGGCTCGCTCTGACTCCTATGATTTGCAGAAAAAAATGGTTTATTAATTAATTGTCAATTGTTCTCAACACAAAACTATGGAAATTATACCAACACTGAGTTTTATGTAGTTCACTTTTTGTTTTTCAAAAATGTTTGTTTTTACCATTTTATCCTATTCCTGATTTTATTATCATTTTTATTGCTCCGCTCCAGTAAGAAAGCAAAGCGCTACGTTAAATTGAGCCTTTCAACACACGTTGGTTAAGAATGAATTAGTATACGCTTACATATGCTTGCCAACTTAATATTAATTAAGTTTAAACTGACGTCTATGAGTGCTAAATCTAATGAAAAATGTATGCAATACGCAAGTCGTCATATTACTCGTAGTTAAACCAATTATAAATAGATGGCGCTTTTTTGTTAATATTCTTGCTTGTTATTTGTATGTTTTATTATAAAATAAAATATATTGCGTATTACAAGTAACTTACTAGTTTTTTAAAACGATGCCATGAGATGTGATATTTAAAAAAAATTAAACGAAAAATATTAAAGATATTTTTTTTTTGCTTTTTTGGTATGTCTTTTGTTATAATAAGAAGTTTATTAGTTTTGATGCCTTTTATGTACTTTATATTGTTAATATAAATTGTATAGCAAGTTTAATGAACTTTGACATACGTCAAATAGTATAATTTCGAAACTTCAAGATATCTAAACCAATCAAGTCTATTCACCGGATGATTGAAGATGTAAATCATGTTTTTAGTAGTTTTCCTCTATATAAAATTTTATGTAATATTTATACATATCATATTTATATGCTGAATATAAACTAGTAGAAATGCTTAACTAAAATAACCTAAAAGTTTAGTAAGACAAAGTGGAGTTTACATTTCACATGGATACTGGCTACATACCCATGTTGATGATACCCATAATTAGTTTATACTTAAATTAAAAAAAAAAAAGAATTTCGTGTTGTCGGCACTTTATCGTCCACTTTTCATTACCTATTACCGAGCGGAAGTCAAGGCCAAGATTTATTTCATCAGAGCTGGAAAATGGAAATAATTTAAATATGACCATTCAGTGGGGAACGGAGTGTCTTAACACTAGGTTCCCTCTGCCTACACAACATTAGCATTTACATTAAACGCCATTACACATCAGGGTTATTTATTTATTTACAATAATTATCCTATAATATAATAAACATTTAGACAAAGTTTGTATGGACACTAGTTACTCTTTCACATAAAAACTACTGAATAGATTTCAATGAAACTTTGCAATAATATAGTTTATACATCAGAATAAAACATAGGCTATAATTTATAGGGATATATTTCCTACATTCTGCGCAGACGAAGTCGCGGCATAGCTAGTTAACAATAATGGACAGAATGTCAAATAGAAAGTATCGTGCGGACTAATTTTATTATGTAGATATTTTGAGGTTGCTTTTATAATAGTAGTAGCTGTAGATGCCTAAAACTATTTTTTTTAGCTTCACGCTGTAACCCGCACATAGCAGGGTAGGCAGAAGGAACCTAGTGTTAAGATACTACGTTATCCATGTTTCGCCGAATTTAAAGGCATTACGTGTTAATTGGTAGAACTTAACGCTTTGCCTCGATACAATAGCGAATTGAAATGGAAATATAAAACATTTCCATGCCTCCAGCAGGAATCGAACCCACCAGTCGGTTTACAGTCACACGTTGTGCCCCCACGACTGACCTCAACTACTATTAATACTATAATGAATACTAATGTTATATTGTATTTACTAAAAAAATATTTCGCTTTAAGATTGTTCCGCAAAAGTATTTAAGAACGTTGACCTTTGAATATAACTCAGACAAAAATACATGTGTAATAATGTAGAGCAAATAGTAGATATTGGCAAAGTAAGGTCATCATGGCGCAATAGAACAGTGCAGCAGTTTGATTCTAAATTCTATTGATTGATGGTTCAATTCCCACTTAGGGTTAAGGATATATTTTTTCTTTTTTTTTTATTAACTTCACGCTGTATCCCGCACACAGCAGGGTAGGCAGAGAAAATCTAGTGTTAAGACACTCCGTTCCCCACGTCCCTGTCCCCGGTTAAGAATATATGTATTAAAATTAATTTCATTTCATCTCACAATGCCGATGGCTAAAGGCGGCGTTGAGTTCCACACCACATAATGTCTCTATTTCTAGAGGCAAGTGGAGAATGGAGTGTTTTGACACTAGATTTCTTATTAACTACCCTGCTGCATCTAGGAAAATCTTCAATCTGTGTTTTTTTCTTCAACTTTTAATAAAGTTTTTAGGTTATAAGTATTTCTAAATTAAAGGAATCAGTAGTCTATAAGATTTTTTTATTAAAACTATATTTCCGCTAGTGATTTGAATTCACAGTCTTCATTTGAAAGGTATGGATAGAAAGGGAAGAATACGGTGACATTCACAAATGGTATCTTAAGTATATTCATTATTTATCGATTTCTGATGTAATAGGAATATTACATTACAATCTTATTTGACCTTTTTTAACCATCGCCGATATATGTGCGTAAATATTTACTTATGCTATTATGCTATACGTTGTAGTTGACGCCAATATATGTGTTTTGGGAATATTCCTGAATGAAAGATATAATAATAATTTTATGTACATATTTATTATTACTTCAGTCATAATACTGGTACAATAATATTATTATTGTTACTTAAAATATAGTTACTAAATTTACACCCACTTACTTTTGCTAAAATATTCTAAATAAATAAATATTAACTAAACTAACTACAATTAACAAAAATTAACTAACTAATTACAATTGGAATAGCTATCTAAACGTCGAGATTACATCACTAATGAAACAATCCCACTCTCCGTTGAATTGTCTAAACATTTCCAATTTGCCCGCACTATCCAATGCACTGTATTTAATAGAATTGATCACTAATTGTTTTAGCAAACGCAAGTCTGCTCGCTTGCTTGCAATACCCATAAATGTTATATAAAAGTCATGAGACAGGGGATCCGCTCCCCATGCCCCGGGGTCGTCACTGGACAAAACTACTGGCATCCCAAGTGCTAGGTACACCGCCAACGGATGGTTTCTCACATCATTCACTAATGATAACACTACATTTGATATCACATTCACTTCGATGGCTATATCTTTCGCCCGCACCGCCGCTAACAGTGACGGGTGCTTTATTAGCCCGTACGCATGACCTATCCTTTTGGAGCCCAGGAGAACAGCATCTACTAAATTTTCATCTGCAGGAGTACCAAACCAATTAGTCTCTCCGCCGTGGAAATAAAAGTCCATGTCTTGTTTGGCTTCTTTCAAAATTGGTAGAAACTCCAGTAAAGTTTTACCCAAATCTTCTTGACCGACCAAGTCAAAGCCAGCAAACATATCAGGCAATTCTTTTTGAATTTCCCGAGCGACGTTAACGATGTCACGCACTTGTGACTCATTTTTCCCACGATGACGGGTCACTATCAGTTTGATTCCGATAAAATCAGAATGTTCCTCTTTAAACTTTTTAGCCACTCGGTGATAAAGGCGTGGCATGTACATCAAATCATGAACAGTGCCATCTAGTTCGTAAAGATTCGGCAAACCACTCCGCACTTCAATGTACATAACATTGTCGTTATGAAACTCTGTTAAAGCCTCGTAGAAAAACTTTTCTCTAACTGGTCTATACGAAATTAATTGCTTAATATTGTGGCAAACTTTGTTAAATTTCTTCCACACGGTGTTAATTTCATGATCAAAATCTTGTTCATCTTCAGTAAATAAGGTGAAGTATTTTTTTAAACTAGCATCGAAGTCGAGGATGTTATCTGTGCAATTTCTTAGATCGCTGAGCAATTGCCACTTAGTTAAACAAGGTCGTTGGGGGACTGAGACTGAGAATTGTAAAAATAAATCGTCGTCCATGAAGCAAGCGTATAAATGATCCTCGTACGTCAGATCCACCAAACGGTCAGCACTTAGCATGAGCGAGCTGTGAACGTGTAGCGCTCCGCCTTTGGGCATCCGCTTTATAATTTGATACACTTTAGAATTATTTATGTCATCCTTGTATGTGAAGTAGTGTCTCGAGAAGTTGAAATATTCGGGATTGTGAAATGATTCATTAAGCTGTTCATGTTTATATTTCATTAAAATGTCATTAGCAATCTTCTCATCTTCCGTTAGTCTGAGCTTACCTCCAACTTGCAACGTGAATTCTTGTTCTATAAGATGAGCTCTCTCGATATTATAATCGCTTATAGTTTTCGCTGTGACGTGTTGAACACACAGTATAAGTAGGGCACAGTTAGATATCCTCATAACAGCATACATTTCGTCTACTATCAGCCGGTTCACAAACTGTCATTCTACGGTCACTGTCTCGGACAACTGAGGCGTAATGCGGACACGGTATGTTTATATAGCAATTGTGTTGTGTTCGATGCTTTAATTTTATTTGGTTATTCAAAACAGTAAAAAAATGAATGCCCTCGTAATTACAAAATGTTAAATTAAAAAGGAAGAATTAATATTATGATATTTCCAAATAATTTTCCCCATTTATCCCCATACGTATAGTTTCACAAAAAATCAGATCAGTTCCGTTAATAATATTAAATGAGAAATCAGTTACAGTGCAATTACATGAATTAGTCATGTTAATACAATTTCTTTAACACACATTACATACGAGATTTTTATTACTTTCTAAGGAAATATACGTAGATATAACACGTGTTCAAAAGTTTTTAGTCCTTGAGGATATTAGTGCAGTATAATAGACAAAATACTATAGATTTAAAAATAATCTTCGGAAATACGATACCGTTTACGGACCACTTCCTGTTTCCTACGGCTTGGGAACGTTGAATCTACATATTCACTTTTTTAGTATACTGCTATGAACAAAACATAGGGATGTGCGCAATCTGCTGACTTAAAAATGGTAATTTCATAGTAATTTTAGTAGTAACTCTCGCCCTAAATCGTAAATACTTGACTAATTATATGGCGTGAAGGTGGCGTTTACCTTCTATTTCTTAAAATAGCTATTTAACTATTTTAACAAATACAACGTTGAATGTAGGAAATTTTAGCATTGTATTTTATTTGAATGAAAGAAAAAACTTTCTAGATTAAAAGGATCTGAAAATAAAATAAGAATACTTATGAGCAAATATAACTTATGCTAAATGAAACTTTCAAATTAAATGAAACATTACTTTGAGAACATTTTTTTTTGAGAATTTAGTTGACTTTAAAGATTTATTTAACATTCTATTTTGTAAAAAAATCATTAAAATGTTTTAAATTAATACATTATGTAAATAAATTCTTTATTCTCAAATTTAAAACTCTAAAACGTCAATAGTTTAGAAACAGTAATATAATATACTGTACTATTCGAAATACTTTGTCGTCAAAAAATACAAGAATTATGCAACGTGGACCCTTGACCCTTTTTAAGTAGCTGTTTGAAAGTATAGCTTTGAAAAGAAACCTGGACAAACTTGGCAACAATATAATAGTGGATGGATTATTTACCTAGCGCTGTAGCTTGGTACCAAGTATAAGAAGTGAATTATTACGTCTGTAGGAACACACTGTACTAAGGAAGTTTTCTATGAATTTGCTTTAGTGTCACAGAGAATATAGTAGCTTCACGCTTTTTTCCACATAGAAACGAAGTAAGAGAGAGAGAGACTTAGTGTTAAGATGCTCCGTTCTTTACTATCCGCCGAATATTCGGCGAAATTGCGCGGCACTTGTCTTCTTTCCAGAGCGGAGCAATGATAAAATACTTTAAATATATCAATTTTCTCCAGTGGAAATCGAATCCATAATCGTCGCGTTTACAGTCAGACGCTGTATGGCGACGATGGCATATAAGAATAAAATATTTTTTGGTATTTTATAGAAGCTTCACGCTGTATCCAGGGTCGAGCAGGGTTGGCAGAGGGAACCTAATGTTAAGACAATCCTTTCCTCATTTTTCGCCGAACTCTGGAGGCATTTTGGTGGGAATCACAGAATCATCACATTAATAAAATATGAGAATATTACTTGCTGTATTGTTTATGAATAATGCTCAATAGCCAGGACAAGAAAAAATTAGATTTTCAATACAAAAGACACTCTGCTTTCCGCAACAAAAATAAATACATTGCGTGTTGAATGGCGGAAGTAAATGCAGTCCTATCAAAGTGGAGAAATGGTTTAAATATAATCATTTCTTAGTGAGAATCGAACCCACAACCAATTGCATTAGAAGTCAGGCGCTGTTCCTGTGCGTCACTTCGCGTTAGCCTCATTTTCTATATAAGTACAGTACAAACCAAATAAATATTTTAGTATTAAGTTTGATTGTTAATAAATTTATATCACACTTACTTTGTAAACCTAAAACCTTTTTCCTAATATGTTTTTAATAAGTATTTTAAATTCGATTGCTTAACTATAACGTTAAGAAAATTAACTTTGGTATGCATGTTGCTTGCGATATGGTTACGTAAAAATACGAAGCAATTTTCTTCTCGAGTGACTTTAGAAATCATTTCTAATATATTTTCTTGTTATCGAATAGTAAATGTTTAAGGTAATAGAAATTTTGTTTTTTATTATTATGTAAAGTACATTTTCACGTGGTCATGGTCATTTGTGATAATTGTTTTTTTACTCAAATATATAATTTTTAGTCTATTTTTTTTATTAAAAAAGTGATCAACACTCTATCAACTAACGGTTTTGTAAGCAACTTAAAATATCCTCTTTTCCTTTATATTGATTTCTTAAAAATATAAGTTCAAAAAATAGCCAAGGTATAACTTAGTCATAATTTATAAATTATAGCCCACAATTTATTCATATTAATCACAAAAAACAGAAATAAATGACTAATATATACACAGTGTCTAAAATATATGTTAATTATAAATTAAGATTAGAACTGAGTGTTTTGACACTAGGTTCACTGTGACTATGGCGGCCGTCACGCACAGCGTGAAGCTGAACAAAAGATATAACATTAACTTTGTTAGTCGAAAAACAAATACAGTGTTTTACCATACATCTAATGACAAGACAATTCATTCTTTATTCTGTCTTTAACCAATTTTACATTGCAGGATATATTCTTAATTATCAATATTCCTTCGCACAGGTTCAAACCCGCAACACATTCCGTCAAATGTAATGCTAATAGTAGCATAATGGAGTAGTTGAAAAGTGTCAACTGTACATGTGTTAAATATTTTATTTTTAACTTCACGCTGTATCCCGCACACAGCATAGTAGGCAGAGGGAACCTAGTGTTAAGACACTCCGTTCCCCACTTTCCACTGAATTCGGAGGCATTGCGTGTTAAATGGCGGAACTTAACGTCGCGCTTTGTCTCGACACCAGGCGAAGAAAATGGAAATATAATCGAACCCACAACCAGTCGCGTTTACAGTCACACTTTACGTTACGTGCCTGTGTTACTGCGCCACGACCGGCCTCCAAAATTGGGACAATAGTCGTGTGTACTATTTTGTTACTTTCTACAGCAAACGTCAAAGTGACATCTAGTTGTAATTTTAGGAACTACGTCAAATCTGATACCGGCGCTTGCGCACTTCACATATTTAGAATTTTTAAAGACTAGCACGACGTGGCGCTAGCATTGACTCTTTGTCTTTATGCATATATTTTATGAAACTATTGTTTTATTTTTTATTAAATATTTAATATTAATTTTCTTTTATTTTTTGTTATTCTTTTTTTTTCTAAGATCTACAAACTCGCTTCGTTATAACAAGTACAAAATTTATATAGCTTCATACAGCGTTTTATATTTACATAGGGGAAAGCAAGTTAAAATAGTGTTTTTTTTTTTCATAACTTAAATCTGTCTTTCTAGTCTTATTTTAAAATTTATTATTCTACATGTAATAGCTGTATTATGTAGATGAAATTAAAGAAATATTTTATAAAATTTATAAACGATCATTGTAAATTTACTATATGATGTGACAAAGTAAGTTTCTGCATTATTTCATGTTGAAATCTCAGTTTATTTAATATTTATGTTATTTGATAAAATAAGAACCTACATGTACTAATTAATATCAAAAAGGAAATTCTTCATTCTTTTAGAATTAGTGAGTATATCGTTACTAAAGCTTACTTTTATTTTTGCTGCTCACAAAGAGATGTCGCTGTAGACTCGTTCTCAAAAATATTCCAGCGCCATCTGTCAGAGAGTAGAATTCGTAAATTACATTTTTCGGAAGAATGTTCAGTTGTAGTAATATTTTATTATGTTCCTAATATTTTTATGTTTATAGATTTTAAATAGCCTACATTACATAAAAAAAACATTTAAATTTAAATTTTCTTAACATTTAAATTCAAAATTAAAATTAATAATATTTTTAACTACCAACACCAAATTTTTCTTGTTCTTTCTTATCTTTGAGTAAGATGTAGGGATCAATCTACCGACGCTTTCCTTGAATTCAGGGTGAATATAATCTAGAAATTAATAAAACTTGATAGGATATTAATTGATCACCACTACTAATTTAATATTTAAATTTTAAAAAATCTAGCTTACTTCTTTTTGTATCTGTGCAGGTCCCACACGTAGAAAAGTGGATAGAAAGACCTAAATAGAACTATACTCTCTACTGACAACACCGCCATTTTATATTAATTGTCAGTTCGACACTGCTTGTAAATAGCCTATTTCAATAAAGAATATTTTGATTTTAATTGACAGTATGAAAACATTTCGTATTCAACTTTCGATCACATTGCGTTTTGGGTGGCGGAACCCAACATTACGAATCTTATTGTATAAATAATAATGAGCATTTAAACAGCCATAATTGCCGCTGAACAGTAATTATAGTGTAAATAATTACATTACTTACATAATATACTTACTCCTTACCATATTACAGAATCTATAATTATCGTTGACATTCCTTCGTGGAATTTCATTTATGGCTGTCCTTTAATCCGTTTTGGATGCCAGCTGCATCACTACTTTACTGGTGACTTCAAATATATTCATACATTGTTTTAATTTATTAAAATTTATTTATTTAAGTTTACGGCAATGGCGTTATTAGAGGGAGGTAGGTATGTTTAAAATATGTGTCGTAAAATAAAATTATTTCGTAGTTTTATGAATACGTATTCTAATAAATATTTAGTATGTTTATGGTTTTATTTCAAAATAAATATGAATAAAATAAATGTCTATATTAAGCTAGTTTCGTAATATGACAGAAATTTTAATATTAATTGCTAGGTAATTAATCTATCTGAATGTTTAAGTTTTTCTTATAAAAAGGATAAAATGATATAATTATTAAGGCTTTGTAATGATTTATTCGGCTACATTTAAATCTATCATTTAAAAACATCATATAACTAAAAGTAAGCCCTATCGTTTAAAAAATACACTTAAACAAAAACCTAAACCTTGTAATATTTTAGAAAATTAATTAGACAATAAAATTTATTTTAACAGTTTATATTTTTTCTGCTTAAACGATATTAATTTTCAGAAATTAAACCGATTGCTGTAAATATTATACTTAAGTTTAAAAGAGCTATTTAACTTCCATTCTTTTCAGTTTAGTAGACCTGCCTTGATTTATTTGTAACTTACCGTCGGACACATAATACTTATCAACTCTTTTACTTTAAAAATAGTTTGTAAATTCAAATTATCTGATTCATAAATATTTTAAATTCAATTTTTAGTGTAATTGATTTTCCATGTTGTATATTCTTTATAAATTAAGTTCTGAAAAAGAAAATTACTCGGCTATATCAATTAAATTGCATTGTAATGTTGGCACTACTATAATTAAAAACTTTAAAAGGTTATAGTTTTATACATATAATATATATTTACTTGTATATTTTAATGTCTCGATTTCGGGCGGAAAGTGGAGAACGGAGTGTCATGACACTAGGTTCTTTTAGACTACCCTGCTATGCGGGAAGATGCGTGGGTGAAATTGATTTTTAAGGTGTTGTCTTATTTCATACTAATAAATGAAATATTGTATTTACTTAAGAAAACTTTGTAAATAGTCAAGCTCAAAATTCTTTCTTCGAATAGTTAAAGTTAAAAAAAACATTTTATCATACTTATATTATAAATGCGAAAGTAAGTATGTTTGTCAGTCACGCTTTCACGGTTTAGAATGAAAGTAGTAAAAAACCTAGGGTCAAATATAGGCAACTTATTTTTTCAAAAATCCTCCTTTAGGGCTTGAAATACGAAATGAAAGTTTATGTGAAAAATCTAAACCGTTTGACCGATTGTAATGAATTTTAATATAAATACAGTTGATAACTCAAGGTTAAGCATAGGCTACATTACTTTTCAAAAATCCACCCCCGTGGGTTGCAATATAACAAAACAGTTATGTAGTTCACGTGGCGAAGCTGCGAGCGGGCCGCTAGTTCTCTATAATGCAAAGAACGGAATATTTTAACACTAGGTTCTCCCTGACCACACTACTATACAGGATAAAGCGTGAAGCTTGCTTATATATTTATTACATGTGTCATACATTCTTTAGCTCTTTAAGATAGCAGATACAACAGTTAAAACGACATGACGTTTTGGTCAAATGTAATGGGAACTTTTTATTCAAAATGTTGAATTAAAAGTCGACGCTCGTTCGGCGGTCACGATTTGTCTTTTACATATTTCACTGTGGCCTTTCATGTAATAATAAAAAATCATTCTGTCCTGTTTTTTAAAGTTAGTCTTATTTTAATTTTTTTTTTTTTTTTAGCTTCACGCTGTATCCCGCACACAGCAGGGTAGGCAGAAGGAACCTAGTGTTAAGACACTCCGTTTCCCGTTTAATTTTAATAATACTATTATAATAAAGCTACAATTTTTATAGAGAAACATATCTGATATATCAGATATAAAAGCTATTTTGCGCTTTTGCTTCCTTAGCAAAGCTTGCATAAGGAAGGCCCTGCCTTGCCGATGCAAGGCTATAGTGAACTATAGAATATTAAATAAGAAACTTTTAATTATTACATACTACGGAGTAACATACTTTTTAATATATAAATTGAGAATGTTCCTAAAAAGAATAAAAAATTACCAACGGTTCTTGTATTCTTGCAAATGCTAATTGAAAATAAACAGGCGCAATATAATAATTACTTTTTTTTACAATTCAAATTATTGGTCTAAAAACGTAATGCATTTATTTCAATTACAATTTAAATATAGAAGACGTAGTTTAATTTTTTGTAAAGTGTATTTGAAAAACTTGTATTTACAAAATATTTTTAAGTAAATACAATATTTACTTGTAAGTACAATATTTAATTTACTATATACTAGGGTAGGGTGTAGGGTGGGGGGTAGGGTAGGGTAGGGTAAGGTATATAATATACTAGGGTAGTCCAAAAAAACCTAATTTTTAGACACTTTGTTGCCCATTTTTCGCTCGAAATCGAGACATTTCGTCTTATGTGGCGGAAATTAACACCACGGTTTGTCCTAGGCACCAGACCGAAGGCATAAAAAATATAGAATCATTTCCCCCAATCAGAATCAAACCCACAACCGTCGCGTTAATACCACTTATAAAGTGAAAATATTATAATATAAGCTCACAGTGTAATAAAAAATGACCTGAGGGGTAAATCGTGACGATGACATATCATTACGCAAAGGTGCGTCGTAAAAATTACAAAGTTTTGAAAAACTCAACTTTAATCCAACGAAATAAGAGTTACTTTAAAATATTAATAAACTTATCTAAGCTTTAAAGATTTTACAGAATTTTAAACTTTATTACATAAACTTAAAGTTTATTATGAGCTTTTGCTCAAATTTGATGGTCACGATACGGCGATAGGTGAAACATGGTGATAGGAATTAGAAACGTGACTTCATGTTTTATCTCGCGTAGTTTAGATTTATTCATTTTTTTTTGTTTAAATATATGTTTGTAGAAGACGTTTTAATATGCGAAATTATTTTCAATTGAAAAATTTGTTCACGAATTGGTCGATTTCCTTTCTGTACATATGTATATACAGAATCTAAAACTATTTTTGTTTCATTTCAGCACGCGAATGTCTAAACAGCAACAAAGAAACTAAAAATGACAAACGTAACACACAGTAGAACTATTTTTTTTCTGTTTTTTTATTCAAAGGCCACAGACTTGAGTTCCGTTTACTTATCTGTATTTTTTTACTGTTTGCGTTATTTTAAATTTATTTTAACGAGTGACACACACAGTAGAACTATTGGATAGGTATAATAAGCGAAACTATCTCGCAATTGAACTGTTTGGGTATAATCTAAAAGAAAAAGTTTCTGTCGTAGAGAAAATGCTTTATCGAGTGCATTTGAGTTGATTCTAAGTTCAGGTTCTATGGTGGCGATGTGGCGGTACGAGGTGATTCATTGATGATGTTTCATCGTTATATTTTTTACAAATTTTCCACATTATATAATAAATATGTTTAATATTAAATAGAAATAAATAGTACGCAGTATTCTGTCGGTTTCTTATAAAATCTACATATTTTTACATAATATTTTTTATGAAATGACGATTTTTTGCGATTTTTCCAAGAAATATTTTAAAACTGCAACTAAACTATTCTTATTATCAATAACAATGCTTAAATCCGATATAAAAGTAACATTATGATAATATTTTAATTTCATGCATTGTATTAATATAAATATATTGATTTAAAATAAACAAACGGACAAGTAAAACATAAAAGTTCTCTCCAATACTCAATGGCTTTACATTTTACACTCCCCTACGTTCTCGGTCAATTTGACAATATGGGGCCCTGTTTTGAAAATATTTGGACCGGACCAGGCAATTCCATAAGTGGGCTCCCCCGAAAATAATTTCAATTGAATAATGCATCCTGTTTCGACCATTATCTTTAATGTCTGCCATTGGGGACACTAGATTCCGGAATGGTAAGTAGGTATACTTTGATTGCTTCAACTGATGTGACAAAGTTTGCACTTGAGAGTGATACTCGTATGCGTAATAAATAGTCAAAACATGTAAAGTTTTTAACTATTTAATTACAGAATTTTTGAAAATTGTAACAAAATGAACTATATTCTTCTCACAATATAATAAATTTTATATTCCGCACGAATTAATGAATAAAAACTTTTTCCTTCCCTACCAATTATTCAGAAGTATTTCAGTTGCTAACTGAATTAAGAGCTTCTTTCCTTTCACTTCATTTTAACTTCGCAATCGGTGAACTTTGAAATCCTATCAAAAAATCACACAAAACCCTATCATATTTACGGAATACTTAATTACTTATATAAAGCAATGTTCAACAAATAAGCCATTCAATCGGTTTTTGCTCTCATTAAGAACGGATGTCGTCAGGACAATGCTCCGCCGGCATTAAATCTATCGTGGTGTCACGGCGACTTCAAAAGGTACCGCCATTGTATACCCCCTCTATTTAAGGGGGATCCATATTTGCATATTAAAGACGGCTTCGAATTGTGTCGATTGAGATGTTATAGTCTTGTTTATTTTGCCTTGGAGTTTATGTGAGACGGTCTGTCAATATTTTTATTATTTATTTTTTAAGTTTCAGGCAAGTTCAATGCTAGTTTTGTATTGACTGATCAATTTGTTGGGTTAATATTTTATTATTATTGAAATGTCCGACAAATATATGCTACTACGCCGAATTTACATATATATTTAAATTACTTATTATATATTTCATATGAATTAGATTTAAATGGTAGGCAATATTCTGACGGTTTCTTGTAAAATCTAAATATTTTTAGATAATATTTGAAGGCTAAAGTTTTATTTATTTCAAGATTTACTGGACAATACATTCAACCTTGTCTTCATTGCTTTATGTTTTTTTGATTGAAGGTACCACTATATGGACTATACGTTATGAGTAGAAACTAGAAACCAATGCCACGTTTAGTTTAGTGTACAATTTAGATATAAATACGTAATGCATATACGTTTATTACAGCTTCACGATATTCCCGCAAAGTAGTGATGGCGCTTACCACTAAAATTTGAGATACTACGTGCTTAATGATGGAACTCAACACCGTTTGTCTAACTAGGGCAATTAAATTAAACTATTTAAAAAAATGATTATTTTCAAACAACCATCGTGTTTACAATCAGACGTTGTCCCATTTCAATACGACAGCCTCGAATACCTGCTACATACATATATCTAAGGTTCCATAGTAAAAATTATAATCCAATTTAATAGAATATATTTTACAAATATGTTACTAATAACGGTAGTCAGTGTGCCCGAGTATTCATTGAGAGACCTAATCCATTAATGCAAAAAAAAGAGCACGCGATCCAAAATTAGTGTAAAAAAGTTTTGGGGTGAAGTGTTTTTGTGTAACAAGAAATAATTAGTGGAAACACTGCGGTTGGGTTTGCTCATGTGAATTGCGGTTTTGGTACAATTAGGCGCCAGATGGCCCTTAACGGTGTAAGAATTATTTTTTGAAGGTTTTTTTCTTTGCGCATCTCTTATATTTTGCCGATCGAGCACAGTTTTAGTTCAGAGTTAGTTAAGTTCATTGTAGGCAGTAGAAACCTATTATTGAGACATTCCGATTCCCATTGTACGTCAAATTCTGGAGGCATTGCGTGTTAAGCGGTGGAACTCAACGCCGTGCTTTGTTTCTACAACAGAGCGAAGAAAATTAAATATTAAATATTTTAACTCCTCGAGTGAGATTTAGACCCACAACCAGTCACGTGTAAAGTCACGTTTAGAGCTCTTGCGCGATCACTGGCCTCAGAATTACGAATTGAAATATATACTTTCTCAGCAGGCAGGCAGACAGTGCATGAGTAGACAAACCTAACCCGGCATCCGACTAGACCATAGCATGGAATATGTTATTAATAACTAAAAGCTTAGTAGAGCAAAATTTTAACACAAAATCGTATTAAATAGTTAGGCAAAAGTTGGATCCAGCCGTGATGCAGTGGCTTAAACGTATGACTATAAACGACTGGTGGTGGGTTCGATTCCCACTCGAGGAGTGGAAATATTTAATATTTCCATTTTTTTCGCTCTGGTGTTGAGGCAAAGCGCGATGTTAAGTTCCGCCACTTAACACGCAATGCCTCCGAATTTGGCGGAAAATGGGGAACGGAGTGTAACACTAGGCTCCCTCTGCCTACCCTGCTGTGTGCGGGATACAGTGTGAAGGTAAAAAAAAAAAATAAATGCTTTGATAATTTAATGTTTAATAATGTCAAAATTTGAACGCAACGGGTCGCGCCTCTTGCACATTTTCCAACTGTGCGAGCAACACTTTAAGCAATCTTAAAAGTACATTATTCTTTAATCTACATTATTTCCCAATAATTAACTATATACTCGCTTATGCCACGTTTACACTTAGTCGCTACTAAAACTTACTTCTCATTCTAAGGTGTTCATTAAACCGAAAGTAATTTTAATCGCATCATGCGAAACCTAGTAACTGCTGTCTTTTATAGAGTACGCGGTGACCTTTTTACATTGAAACCTAACATGCTTAAATCTTCCAATTTATCACTTAAAACCTATAATATACAGGTCAGACGTGCCTATATGTATGTGTCGATGAGACAGACATCGCAATAGAGGAGGTCATGAATACAATCTTTGAACGGCTTATTGGTTTTACTTTACTATACGGAAATATTAAATATTAACAATATATTACATGACGTGGCATGAACGTATGACTGTAAACGACTGGCTGTGGGTTCGATTCCCACTCGAGGAGTAGAAATATTTAATATCCATTTTTTTCGCTCTGGTATGAGAGGTAAAGCTTTAAGTTCCGCTACTTAACACGCAATGCCTCCAAATTCGGCGGAAAGTGAGGAACGGAGGGTCTTAACTTTAGGTACCCTCTGCCTACCCTGCTGTGTGCGGGATACAGCGTAAAGCTAAAAAAAAGACAATATATTATTACAACGGTTATAGGTTATAAGTTCCAGGATTAATTATTTTTTTACTATTTTTGGACTAGGTAAGTAGTTATTATTTAACTTATATATTTTGCAAGGTTATCATGACACTCTGGGTTCGATTCTCACTCGTGGGACTATTATATTTAAATTATTTTTATTTCTCCGCTTTGTCTGTAGGTATTATTATTTTTGTGTAAGCGTTAAGGACACTAATGGCTGCGTTAGGCTCTGCCACTCAACACGACATGTCTAAATCGCGGCTGGTATATCGGAGCTGTGTCATGATAGTATACCTACAATAGGTTCTCCTTGACTACCCTACTATGTGGTTAAAAGTAAGCTTAACGCTTTTTTAAAAAAAAAAACAAAAATAAACAATCACTATATAAAAATATCACTCATCCGATTGTCTTAATGTTGTAACGATTTCATACAATTGTAAAAAGGCGCTCCCACATTATTTACTCCAGGTGGTATATTTTTGCGATTAAAGCCGTGAAAATGGAAAACGTCTTAGTATAATTTAATTTGATCATAAAATTTTAATATTATATTTAATATTTTAATTTTAATTTATAATTTCTATTATTTTTTCACATATAACAAGGTAAGCAGAGATAGCTTATGTAGTATTGAGTAACACATACCAACGTCGCACGTCTTAAGTCATATATAATTAACTACATATTAAGTATAACACAATAGCTATACCCGTCTTTAATCGAGGTCAAATTTGACCCCACATAATAAATAAAAGGACAAAATTAAATGCACTTCCTTCATAACACAAAGAACATTAGCAATTATCCTCTCATTGTTGTTGACGACATGTGATCGTAGAACAGTTGCAAATACAATAATAATTATTGTCTTGAATTCAAAAAAAAGTATAAAAAACTGCCCCTATTTTTTAATAAATAGGTTTTATACCTTCGATTTGTAACAAATGTCACCGTTGTGATGTTTGACATATTGTTATTAGCATCCTTTGTTTTTCTTGTTGCAGTTTTTTTATAATAATAATATTTTTTTATAATAACGACGAATTAATTTAATGGAATTATCTGAACTAAAATGACATTTCATTATTCAGTCCCCTATTTGACGTTTTTGCAATATTATTAGATAAATAGTTGCCTACATTGGTATGTATGACCTTTATTATAATTTTAAATTATAATTAATGCCAGAGAAAAAAAACTAGTGTACCTATAAGTAATTTATTTAATTTTTCCTTTCAAGTAAAGGTTATGAAGATTTTCGTAATATTTGAACAATATTTTAGAACTATGTTGAATATAAACCTACTCTCATTATACTTAAATGTCAGCTAACCCACTAGTTATATTAAACCGGCAAATTAAAGTAGTTTTGGATATTTTAAAAAATTAACACAGCAGGACTCGAATCTGCGGCTCTCAGAAGACGGTCAAACGGTAAGTCGCGTCGAAATTTGAGTTTTTCTGGTCTTAATTTTAAAAATATTAAGAAGCTTTTAATATTATATACTAATCACTAAGTAAAATTAATTTTTTTTACTAATCAGGAAGCGAACAAGCTCTTCAAAAATATTTTGATCATTCGCTATCTTCCGTGTAAATGTGTATGTGATGTAGGAAATTAGTGTTAAGATATACAAATTCACTCCTTTACTTCTGTCGTATTTCAAAGAAATTGCGTGCTGCAAGGCGGAATAGAATCCATCCCCATCCCCATCCTTAAGCGTTATATTTACCAACTAAATAAAATGTAAATAATGTATATGTTGACAACATATCCTTAAGCGAGAAACGAATCCACAAACGTCCATAGTCAAACTTGTCCACTATATGATGTCCAAATGTTTATTTAAAAAAAAATAGATCTTACATTTAAAATGAACACCGTATATATATAAACACACGGTTTATTAAAAAATAATTGTAAAAATTAAAACAACACACACGCAAATGAGTTCATTCTTTCGCATCACGTTCCATATCGAAAGGGGCTGATTGCAATCAAGCGGACCGACTCTGATTGGGTTTGAAGCCGACAGCAGTATTTGTTTGGTGAGCGAAATGTTTGCGCGGGCTATTATCTGATACGCCGATATAAATACGTGGATATGATTCTGTAAAGTATGGCTAGATAAAAGAATAATTATATATATATTAAATGTATATGATTTTTAGATATTGCAAATATTTTTTTCCAGCGTCAAAGGGAAATGGAATTGAATGTCATGTAACTCTGAATTTGTTAGCGTTTTGAATGGCGGAAATCAACGTGTTTTGTCTTTTGTCTTACCAGGTCAGAAAAGTTAGAATATTTGTTATAAATTATGTCTTTAAATGAGTATCTATTCCACAACTGTTGCGTTTATAATCTGGAGCTGCCCTATTGCACTTTAAAAGTCTCGAGGGATGAAGATGTTCAAATTGTACAGACATTATAATATTGTTAGATATACTTCAATTAAGTAAGCTATTATATTTTTATAAACAAATTTCAAAGTTTTCTTAAAGATTTTAATAGTTAAACAAGATATATATTTTTAATTACTTCTAAAAGTAAATGTTGTTAAATCAAAAAAAAACATAATAACCTTTTGTAAACAAAATATAACATATACCTAAATTATTAACTAACTTAACTATTTTACATAGTCTTATCTAGTTCTATATATCTTTGTTATAAACCAAGCATTGTTTACGGCATTTGTTTCATCATTTATTTGATAGCTTGACATATCCCGTGGCACAGTGGGGAAAGTGCAATGCAGCTTGGAGTTCGTATCTCATATGATTTTTTGTTTATATAAAAGAGAAAATATATAAATGGACCATAAAAGAAATAAGCTATATAAACTTTTATTATAATTATTATAATGAAATATGTTTCACTGTTTCACGCTTTTCCCCGCATGGCAGTGTAATCAGAGACAACTCAGTGTCAAGACACACTGTTCTCCATTTTCCATCCTAAATCGAGACGTAGTATGGTGAGTGGCTGAACTTAACGCCATACTTTGTCTTAACCAAAGCGTAATAGAGAGATTAAATAAAAATAATTTAAATATAACCATTCTCCCGAGTGAGAATCGAACCCACGACTACGCATTTATAATTAGACTTTCCACTGCGCTACGACAGCTTCAAAGAAAGAAAACAATTGAAATAAAATATTTGCTATTAGGAATTTTTCACCCAGACACCATGATATACAGTATACAGTTGTATACAGTTGTATACAGTTCATTCATAACTTTATTTGGCGCACAATCAAAAAATCCATGGATTTACCTCCAATAAAATGATCGCTAACGAGTAACGAGTGTATCGGTTGGTGTAATTCAGTTTGCGCAAATCAGATTATTTAATAAAGCTCAAATCAATTTCATCGGTTTCTTCGACATTGGAAAAGCTTCGTTTTCATTGTTAACATAGAATCGGTAATTGTGTGGTAAATGTTATGTTCACGTACATTTTGCTAATTCGTTTTGTTTAAAAATTCAATTTTGTTTCAAAAATTCAATTTTGTTTTTTTTGTTTGTTTGTGAATGTTAGTTAATATTTTTTTTTTTTTTTTGTTCTTTACATATTATTTATTCTAGCATATGAGAGCCTCACGCTGTATCCCGCACACAGCAGGGTAGGCGGAGGGAAACTAGTGTTATCACACTCAGTTAGCCACTTTCCGTGGCATTGCAGGTTAAGTGGCAGAACTTAACGCCGCGCTTTACCTCGATACAAGAGCGACGTTTTATTCCGCAAAGTCAGAACTTAGTATCACTTCGCTCACCGCTTGACGCCTGAATTTGAGACATTGTGTTTTGAGCGAGCTCAACGCCGCTCATGAAGAATAAAAAATATTAAAACGTAATCATTCCCCGGTGTGGAGATGGAACGTAAAACCATCGCGTTAACAGACTGACAGACTATTTACTTAATATGTCATTATTTATTTCATTAAATTACATTTACGGGATCTTTATTGTTTTTATCCTTATAGTATATTGGTTGACAAGGACTATCGAGACTTATATTTAAAACTTAATATGATTTGGTCAAACAAACGCTTTTTTCCGCCTAGCAATCCTGCTATGACGCACTACCCAGCCAGAGAGGTCCTAGCATCACGACGTCCCGAAATTGAGATATTGCATGTCTTACCAAATGAAAATAATATAAAAAGTATATATATTCTTCCTCATGAATGGAGATTGAATCCATAACCACCGCCTTTACAGACACTATCCCGCTGCGTCACAAAATCCTCTTTATTATTAACTAGCGGCCCGTCGCGGCTTCGCCGCGTGAACTACACAACTGCTTCGTTATATTGCAATCCTCAGGGGTAGGTTTTGAGAAATAAAGTAGCCTATGTTTAAGCTTGGATTGTCTAGTTGATAATCCAATTTAAGCCAAAATTCATTATAATCGGTCAAGCGGTTTAGATTTTTCATATAAACTTTCATCCCCAATTTCAACACTTTAGCGGTTGATTTTAGAAAAAATAAATAGCCTATGTTAGACCCAGTAACTTTTACTACTTTCATTCTAAATTTCATCTAAATCGGACCGGTAGATTAGCCGTGAACACATAACAGACAAACACACAGACTTTCGCATTTATAATATAAGTATGGATATTAAAATTAACATTTTACCTATCAATTAAGGCATCGATCAATCAATGCCTTACTCTGACGGCTATACAAAATCTGTGGTAGGATGTTTTATAACCAGTAGCGTGTACAAATAAGTTCTCCACCCAATGTGATACAATGATCACGAAAGGATACCACTTCCTCCCAAATCTCAATTACACTAATGATACGAGTAAGTCGATATTATTTTGGAGATCCTTTGACAAAAATAATGATTTTACTTAAAAATTATGGTTCTTCGATTTTAAAGTTTTAAAAATTGGGCAGTATAAAATTTTATACTAGAAGAACATGCAAGTTCTGCTGTCGCTGTCGTTGCGGCTTCTTTCTAGTAGTCTTTTTTAGTTGGAGACTTAAAATTTCTTTCCCAATAGACTTAGTCCTAAGATTAATATAAATTTTGATCCAAATAGAATTAATTATCAGTGGCATTATCACGGTTTCACCCGCGTGATCAAAACGACCGACTTCTATACAAACTTTCAACCCATATTTCACCTTCTTAGGGGTAGAATTTTTACAATCACTGAAATGGATTTCTACTATTTTTTAATAAATAACCCAGATACTAAGTTTTTAACTCGTTTAGGTGGAACTTACAAAAAAATAAATATTATTGATTGTCTACTCCATAAAATCAATCTACTCACCAAAAATATAGTTAGTATATAGCATAGTTTGGTTTAGAAGTACCTGTTCTGTTAAGACTATATGGTAAGATAATGGGCATAAGTAGTCGTTATTCAATGCGTTAATTTAGAGAAATTAGGAAAAGTTGCAACAATTCCATAATTATATTTCAAATTTCTATATTTAAGATAACATAGTAAGTTATGAAGCGTGTAAAGACCAAAACCTTACCTAAAATAATTCGCTTAGAAAGAAAATGTTTCAAACCTATAAAGAAAAATAAACTAAATCAAAGGTTTTTTTCGTATAATAACAAACAAGAATCCGAAGAAATCCACGTTGAGCTAAGATATTTAATATACTGATTTTCGTAGAGTAAATCATTTACTCTACCACTTGTCATCTCTTCTGGTAATTTTATAAATTATAGCAAAGCAACAATGAATCCGGGTCGATCTGACAAATCAACACGAACAAAGCTTATATTGTGTATAGATTTTTTTCACTCTAATTATATGAACCGTTTCGTAAAAGCAGGCCAACCGCAAGAACGGGCGACAGGTTGCAAACGGGAGCTTCGACACATTAATTTAACTTAAATCTGCAATTATTTTAACAAATTTAAAAAAAAAACTTCAAAATACTTAATGTCTTTTAAAATAAGTTTCAATTTTCGATGATTATTGCTTTAATAAAAGTAAGAACACTTTGGTTACTCTCGTTAAATGCGGTTTGAAATCATCACTTAAATGTTAAAGTGGTTTTTAGTTGTTAAGAAAAACATGGGACATTAATTTTTTTGAGTTATATACTTTGTATTTTTTTTCTGCCTACTTTGAGTTACCACTAAATACTCAGTGATTGTAATAGTTCTTGCAGCATATTAAATAATAGTACTGGAACATATTTGTTTTATTTATATCTCGAAAAAAAGTGACCATGCACTACGGTAAAGCCATGGGGCCAGTCGTGGCGTAGAGGCACAAAGAGTAACTGTAAAGCGACTGGTTGTGGGTTCGATTCCCACTCGAGGAGTGGAAATATTTATTATTTCCATTTGGTTCGCTCTGGTGTCGAAGCAAAGCGCGGCGTTAAGTTCCGCCACTTAACACGCAATGCTTCCAAATTCGGCGGAAAATGGGGAACGGACTGTTTTAACACTAGGTTCCCTCTGCCTACCCTGCTGTGTGCGGGATACAGCGTGTAAAAAAAACTACTGTAAAAGGTTTAAGATGTCGGATTTTCTTAAATGTATTTTTAAATAACAAAAATATGTTCAATTAATATTTATAAAATAATTATATTACAAAACGTGAAAACATCTTACAAACAACATATCTTATTATATTTAATAATCGAGTTTCATATTATTTTTAGATTTCGATTACAGAGTGATTGAAATATATTAGGAAGCTTTAAAAATGTATTGTCTTTTGATTTATCCTCAAAGTAATAAATATGGTACATTACTTTTAGTATATAAATAATTGTCAATAAACTTATTGCAATTACATAACTTAAACACTTTAATGAAACATGTTAGTAATAAAAGTTTTCTGTTATTGTAAATTTAGTACTTATTTTAAGCTTTTTTAAAACAAATATAGTTATTGGTTAGTGTAAGATTATTTTAAAATAAAGTTTTTTCCATGAAACTATTATAAGCGGATTAATATCGGATTAATACAAATACGGACTGTGCTTACGACTACGGACTACAGTAAAGTATTCGAAACGTCGGATTTTCTTATATGTAAGATACATATTCTTAAATTTACGCGAATACAAAAATACACAAATACTTAAAATTATACGCGATTACATCCTGTACAAGATAGCTTCATCTTTTTGACAGAAATAAACGTTTTAAAATATTTTTAACATCCAACAAACCATTTGACGTTTTGCTTGCGTTAACTACAGGACTATAGTTACAGGGCTATATGTAAAAATTAATTTATTTGTAAAAAAAAAAAATTATTTTTAGTCTACATATTCAAAATAGAACTATGATTTACATATTTATGCCTATCTTTACACAATCAAAAGTTTGACGGCATAGCGAGCGGTCAAGCACAGCAGTTAACTCAATGCAGTAGGAGCTGTACGTAATAAACTTTAGTGGAGCGCTTTACAGCCAACAGACGATATTAATACACTTGGCAATACACCTTTAGTATTACTATTGAAAATTATTATGTAGTCTTTATGTATGTTTAAAATATTTACAAAAAAATGAGAACTTTAGGGAGAATCCGGAAAACAGACTGTTTTAACAATGGCTCCTCTTGCCTACCTTGTTGTGCGCGGGATACAGTGAGAACCTAAAAAAACAAAGTGAAATAGATTAAATTAAACGCGTCGTGACTATTTTCTTAAACTTTAACCTGTTCGTTTCAATTGTTTTTTTTTATAAACACCATAGATGAATTATATTTTTTTAAAGATAGACGTTAAAAGTAAATGTTTCATGTGATCTTTTTAAGTAAATCTCAAACTACAAAAATATTACGTATTACTTTTTTTCTTCAGTAAAGTGAATTAAGATAATCAGCTGCCAGTAATAATAATAATTTGGTAGTTAATAATAATATGATGCATATGAAAATTATACGTAATATGTTTAATGTATTAAATGAATTAAATTGAGCGGTTTCTTCATTTAAAAAAAAATACCACTTTAATCGCGTACGTTTATTTGGTGATCTAAGATACGTTTTGGAAAATCCACCTGCCTTTAATACTTTACAGTAAAAAACATTTTTGGAAATGGTATAAACATAACCTATCAACAAAAAATAACCTATCCAGTTTTAAATTACAAACAAAATGGGAGGAAAGTTATAGTGAATTAAATGGCGTATAATATTCTTGCCACCGTATGAAAAATGTTCACTTCATGCACGCGATCCGCAAGAACATATTTAGTTGGTACGCGTGTATAATATCTTAGGTATAATACTCCTTTATATTATGAAGGTTTATATTACTATTGTTCTATTCACATTGGCTAAATGAAATTTCCACATTTTAAAGGGAGGTCTAATAAGTATTTTTATATTACATACTTACTATGAAATACAAATATCAAATGAACTTGGTAGTGATGGTTGAGTTTTGGAATTTAATACGATCTCGATTTCATGTGAAAAATGAAAAACGTACACTTGAGTTCTCTCTGGATGGTGAGAGAGGACTTAATATGAATAATATCTACTTAATCCATACTTGTGAATGCGAAAGTCTGTCTGTTTGTCTGTCACGCTTTCACGGCTAATCGATGTGGATGAAATTTAGAATAAAAGTAGTAAAAGTTACTGGGTCTAACATGCTACTTATTTTTTCAAAAATCAACTTCTAAAGGGTTGAAATAGGGGCTGAACGTTTATATGAAAAATCTAAGCCGCTTGACCGATTGTATTGAATTTCGGTTTAAATATAGTTAATAATCTAAGATTAAACACCGGCTACTTTATTTTTAAAAGTACACCTCCGAGGATAGCAATACTATGCCACAGTCACGCAGTTCACAGTCATAGGCTATGCATTATTGTCTTTTCATCCCTTAAGAGAGTAAAATGGGGATTAAACGTTGTCATAAAATTCCTTAATTTTTAAAATGACAAACATGAAACTTAGGTTGTGGTTTACTGAATTTAAAATAAGTAAATAAGTAATTGTATCAGTCGTTGCAAAAATTATCTCCTTAAGGGCAAAAAAAGAGATGACAATTTGTACGAAACGAAATAAATGTTTGTCATTTTTGAATTAAAACCGTCAAATTCTACGCGTAATAATGGAATGATTAATATTAATTACTAGAAATCCGTCATTTCTAAAGTTAGAAATATGAAACTTCATTATGCTTTTCTTACAGATTTCACTATTAAATACATATATGCTAAGAAATTCGAAATGTGAAATTATTTTTTTTCACTTAATATATTGAATAAATTAATATTCTGGAATTTGTGATAATTTTATACATTGTATTCATAATTCTCAAAATATTTTATTTGAAATGTAGTTAGTTGTTATGAATTGTAAATTATTTTACTAGCATTTGTAAAATTTTTCCCTAAAATTATTCTGTTGCCTTTAATGTCAATTGTAGAAGTCTTTTACTTTTATTCTTCATAAAATTATAACAAGAGAAACATTAATTTTCAGTATTTCAAACATTAATTAGTGATAGCCTTATTTTAATTTCTTTGTAGTATAATAGGTGCTTGTAACTGCAATGGTCAAACAACATCAAATAGATTTTTATTTGTTCAGTACTTAAAATCCACAATTATATCGTTTGGACCACTCTAATGAAGTCGAGAACGCACAAGTATTTAATATAGCGGTCGTGTCTCTAATAAATTATTTTTTGTGCAATACAGATTTGTAAAGGCGCTTATTAGATTAACGGTTACATTCGATCAAAATAATTTGAACTGCTTCTACATATATGGTATGAACTTTAAATCATTTTATGGACAAGTATAATTAATGAATCTATGAAATTTATTAGTACATTAAATTACTTGATATTTATGCTATACCTAGCTAGTACTAGTAAATTCACCCGACTTCTTCTAGGTGTAAGGATTTTTTTAGATGCTACTTTACTAGTTTAGTTTCAGTCACAGTATATAGTTCATATTGCATAAAACTAAGAATAAATAGACGAATTGATTCGAAAAACATTTGATTAATGAAATCACTTATAAAGTGTTAATAAAGTACAATAGAAGCTTTTAATTTTTATAAAATATATTCAATTGTGTTTTTGCTGTTTCTCGGTTTTTCTCGTACAGTAGGGTAGTTAGAGAGAATCTATTGTTAAGAAGCTCCGTTATAAACTTTATTTTTAAACATATTTAAATTAGTTTTAGTTTACTAATGTAAATTGTACAGCGTAGTAGTACAGAGTAGTTGTAATTTAAGGTTACGTGAAAAGTTCGATTAAGTATTGGCAATTCATTACAACGGAGAAACAAAATAAAACGTTTAATATTAATTTATATAGCGATACTACAACTCCGATTTACGTAAGAAAGTTGTACTTACAACAATTGAGTACTACAAACAAGGTGGCACAAATAATTTCCAGTTTTCCAACGCTGAAGCCATAATTATTGGGAAATAAACTCCTCCCTTTTCGAAACTTGTTCTCTTAAGCAAAAACTACTGTGACCATTCCAAGAACCTTTAGAAAGTAATGGGCGGGTGTGATTTGCAGTTGTGAACTTAACTGATGATATAAACTTTATACATGTTGTAATAAAAACTTATTTTGCAAATATTAATTCTGTTTGAGGCCGTCGTGGTGCAGTGGCACGTCTGACTGTAAAGGCGAATGTTGTAGGTTCGATTCTGATTCGGGGGATGATTACGCTCTGTTACCAAATTCAAAGTGGAGTTGAATTCCGCCATTCAATACACAATGTCTCGATTTCAGGCGGAAAGTGGAGGACGGAGTGTGTTGACACTAGACCCTTACGACCCCGCTGTGCGGGAAAAAGCGTAAAGTTTCTTTTTGTATTTTATTTTAATTATATGGTGTCATGTTGTTTAAGCACGTGAGAAAATATTACAGAAAAATATGTAATGTGGTCATTTAGAATTACTTATAATTGTAAATACACATACAGACATATGCTGTGTTTCATAGCTAGTTAAATTCTTATGCAAGGATAGAGCCCTACTATGATAACTAAGCATAATATCGATAAATAAAACTAGTGTTTAATATTTTTAAGATAAGGGTAGTTTGAAAGAATTTGATTATACCTAAAGAATGTAGTTGTGGGTTGGGGGAATGGTTGTTTAAGACATTTAGAAAACGTATAAAAATTTGAACGAAGCGGGATTCGAACCCGCGCCTCCTAAACCGAATCCCGCTGCGAACAAATTTTTATATGTTTTCTAAATGTCTTTTTCAATTTTCCTAAGTGTGGAATAATACTTTAAAAAATGTTTAAAAGGAACGGTTGTTTGTTAATTTTAGGTGGACCGTGGAGAACGGAGCATCATGACAGTAGGTTATCGCTGGCTACCTTGTTGCGGGAAAAAGCGTGAAGCTGCTTACTTTTCAACATATTTTGTAATCATTTGTAAATGCAAGGACAATATCCTATTTATAATTAATTATCTTTTCGTAACAAAACGTATAATTAATTGTTCTTTACATAAAGTTCGTCTCGAAGTACACTATAATTAAAAAGAAAACGAAAATTGCTTTCGAAACTGTCATCGGTTGAAAAAAATAGTAAGGGCCAGATGTAAGGCCAACTCATGAACCACACGCATGTCTCATGAAAATTCTTACAAACGCAATTAGTGGCATTACCCAACATTAAAGCCGTACTGCGATACATTGAGCAGATTCTTATACGGTCATAAAATATCATGTATTTGTAAAAATTCCCTCACGACACATTCGCAGCGGTGCTGTATATAAAAAAACTTGTCCTACCAATTTCTTGCTAATATGTGTTAATTCAATGACCATTAATGTTGGTTTAATGTGGAGACATCCTCCATTATTGCAATCCTGACTTTGTCATCTTGAAAAGTCAAATAACATTTTATTATCTTTGTGTTCAACTTAGAAGTGAGGCTGTTTTAACAAACTGTAAAAAATGGATTCGACCTTAAAGAAAAATACATTTACCTAAATTATTGACCTCTTTTAAAATCTTTTATTAGAAAATCTTCACTATCCGAACTTTTGACTTGTAAAATATGCTTTACCAAAGCAATGTAACCCACTTTAAAAGTGTATGTATGAATGTATGTCAATTCCCTGATTATTTTATTAACTTATAATTTTAACGTATTTATAAATTTCCAATGCATTATTTTTAAAAAATATTAGCATTTCACACTTCTGAGACCTGTGATGTTGTAAACTACAGTTAATAATTTAAACTATACATACGTATAGCAACACGCAGTCATAATAGGCGAATTTGTGTTTTTACATTACCATCAGTACGAAAATATTCATCCATTTCACGCTTATAATACAAAAGTGACAAAATGCTGTCAATAAATAAAGACTCGTAGCTGGTATTATTGTAACAAGTAGCAATCTACTCGAGCCCCTCGCATGAATAAGCAAAACTCATTAACACTACACCTCAAGACTAACTCGAAAGGCTGAATCAGGGGAACGTAGTATATCAATAAAATATGAATTCAGCTAAACTAACTGAGCGGATGTCGCTGGGAAATGACCTGACTGCTGTATCACATAAAAATCTTGAAAAAATTAGATGTAACGAATTTACTTTTTGTTTTTATATTTATATTTAAAATTTTTTCTTAATAACTGGCGTGAAATAAAACAGTTTTTATTAACTACAAAGTTTCGTAAACATTTTAACCTATAAGATTCCTTTTTACTTCGATTATATTATTAATGATTTATTATAAAACTTTGAATAATACCTTCTATATGTATATAGTAAATTATTTTAAGGTGCTATATCGCAATTATTGTATTTTACAAAATGTTGGTACCTACTTAATAATTTAGTTTGATTTTTTTTTAGCTTCACGCTGTTATCCCGTACACAGCAGGGTAGGCAGAGGAAACCTAGTGTTAAGACACTCCGTTCCCCACTTTCCGCCGAATTCGGAGGCATTGCGTGTCAAGTGGCGGAACTTAACGCCGCGCTTTACCTCGAGTGGGAATCGAACCCACAACCAGTCGCTTTACAGTCACACTTTGTGCCTCTGCGCCACGACTGGCCTCAATTTACTTCGATATAATTATTTTTCTTATCACTCGCTAGTGAAATAACAAATAGAACAGCAATTACAATAATTTAATAGATTTCGTTGTCCTTCTTATTTTCAATTCAATCAATCTAGTATAGTATTATATTTGAAATGAATATTCATGGTAAACTCTAATTTGAATGAATATTAATTTCAGGTGTCCATGAATATTCATATTAAATTGTACTATATATGTATACCTACTTTTAATATTGTAAAATATGTTTGTTTATTTAAATACTTCCAGTATTACCTAGTGTTGAACTTACTAGCAAATTAGTATTAGTATAGTATACATATTAGTATGAAAATAATTATTAAACAACTATATTTTAATTTTTTGTGTGGAAATACGGAAATAAAACATAACTAATATCATAAATACTTTATATAATTTAAATAAAAGCTGTATGTACTTCGATTACAACAACAATTCTCGCAACCTGAAAAAACCTGGGAATCGTACAAAATGGCGCCCTGTCAGTTTAGTTGGCGCCAAATTAAACCGCGTGTGTATCATATCGCGCTTTGATCTCAACTTGCAGGAGTGTTTGCTGAACCCCGTCTCACTGTTTTTCCGCGTTGAAAAGATTTCTTTGAATGCCGAGTATGTCTGTTTCAATAGAAGATTTATATCGGCAGAGCCAACTATAGCGTCGCAATTTGTGGATAGTAGATACTGTGATAACCCTTGTATACTGAAGCTGTAGAAATGGCGCTGAATACTGCCGAGTGCTTATCCATACGACGTATCCATATATGAATGTATGTACATATTTTTATTATATTTTCTTTTAGTTAGTATATGAAAATATTTAGGAATTTGTTAATGCTAACGGCCTGTTCGGCGCTTCGTCCGCGTATGGTATAAGACTATAGCTATTTCGTATTTTCGGTCCGCTTTTCTGCCGCTGAAATTACTAAATGCTTAAACTTATAATTTTATTAAATTATGGGTATATATTATAGAATTATATGTGTACACACAAAAAGATTTTCGCTAGCGCTTCTTCCTGGTTTCCTTTAAAAGTATTCATCTGGCGGAAAACTAATTATTTCAAAATAAAAAAACGCCTTTAGCAACCAATCAGTGATAATAATGTAGTTTCGGAGAGTACATACCTCCAATATGCAAACTCTCAAATGTTCACCTCTTTTTAATATTAGTGTAGATAGAACTGTTTAGTTAATTTTCATTTATTACTTGGTTCCCAGGTTTTTCGATTCACTTAAATTAAAAAGAAAGTATAGAAATAATCTCTCTAAAGTGCTCCTAACGAAGGTTTTATGACGCTAACGTTATTGATATTGAATATTCACAGGTCACTAGGGATTAGAATTTTCGTTATATGGCATAGACAAACACGATATCTCGTTTAAAAATGTAATTTTAACTTTTACATATTTGTAAAATATAATTTTGAATAACCTAATCTTTTATTAAATAGGAATAACATAGGATTTTAATGATTATAAAAGTTTTGTGTTGAATAGCTTCACGCTGTATCCCGCACACAGCAGGCTAGGCAGAGGGAACCTAGTGTTAAGACACTCCGTCCCCCACTTTCCGCCGAATTCGGAGGCATTGCGTCTTAAGTGGCGGAACTTAACGCCGCGCTTTATCTCTGATATACCTATCTGTTGATATCTGTACTGATCTGTTGAATAGGTATAAGATAAAATTTATATAATTAAATTGTTATTGAAGCATTTGAATGGGTAATCAATAAGTGATAAATGTAAAGCTGATTCGATATTCTATGCAATATTTTGTTTGCATCTAATATAGATGTATATAAATAGTAGTGATTACTTTTAACTACTATTAAGAATAAAAAAATGAGTTATTATGATAATTCTTATAATTTTAACTTTTCCTTGTCTCGTATGATCATCTTCATCGTATCTTTACTAGGTTCTCCGACAACCTGCTTATGCATAAAAAAAATATTACTCACGATCGTACGAGACAACGAAGAGTTACAGTTTCAAGAAATATCACAATGATTCATTTCTTGGGATAGAAATTGACACATTACATGTTGAGACAAAGACTAACATTGCCGTCTTAGGTACTAGTGCGGAGAAATGAAAATAATTGAAATATAAGTAATCATCGACCCTAGTGCGAATCGTATCAAAAATAAATCGCGTTTACAGACAGACGATTTCCTGCAACCGAATAATTTGAAATGCATAAGTATACAATATTTTTTTCTACTAAATTAAATACATTTTTCATTATATGCTTAGTCTTAAGTCCTACAAATTCTATATAATATCTAGTGTGAAAATAAAGATTTTTTATCTCATCCTATATTTATACAATATTTCAAAATAACATCCCGTTTAAAAAAACAATACGTATAAGCCATATCATCTCGATACAGTCAAATATATCCAACAATATATCTTTGTATCTGTCAATATAACAGTTTATTTATTAGTTGCATTATCATATAAAACCACTATATTATACGCTGTTCATATCAATAATTTAAACATAACGAATAGCGATCACTCATCGATAGTACCAAATATAGTGTGAGAAGAATAATTAGTATTCGGAATAAGTTAGCCGATAGCTGAGTTTTAATATTTGGCTATACGATAAAGATTTTTTCGATTCTCACATTTGTAAGTAGATTACAGTGGAAAAGGACCACTGTTATAGGTACTATAGAGTAGTAAATGTAGGTGTCTTAGACGAAAAACGTTTTGTAAACCAAAAAGATATTCCAAATCAACATAGTATTTTCATGTAATGTTTTTACTTTACCAAATGTCACTGGCAGAACTAAATGCCGCGCTTTGCCTCGATACCAGAGCGAAGAAAGTGGAAATAATAAATATTTCCACTCCTCGGGTGCGAATCGAATCCACAACCAGTCGCTTTACAGTGACATTTTGTGCCACTGCGCCACGACTGGCCCCTATAAATGATATAATTTATATATTTTTCAGTAGGATTTATGTTTATATAATAATTTTGTTCATAAAGTCTGGTGCATTAAAGGAGGTCCCTTTAATGCACATGTAAAGTCAAAAAATAATAGAACTGAAATGTTATATTCTGTACATTTAGTATTTGTATCTAATTATTATATAAAAAGCATCTTCAAGCTTATTCCCACATAGTGGGAAGTCAGAGAGAACCTACTCTCAAGACACTCCGTTACTTACTTATTGCGGTAAACAGGAAATTTTAAATATAGCTTCACGCTGTATCCCGCATACAGCAGGGTAGGCAGAGGGAACCTAGTGTTAAGACACTCCATTCCCCACTTTCCGCCGAATTCGGAGGCGTTGCGTATTTAGTGGTGGAACTTGACGCCGCGCTTTACCTCTGATACCAGAGCGAAGAAAATGGAAGTATTAAATACTTCCACTCTTCGAGTGGGAATAGAACCCACAACCAGTCGTTTACAGTCACACGTTCGTGCCACTGCGCCACGACTGGCCCCGTTTTAATTTAAAAATATTATTTCTACTAAACATACACGTTACACATATATCAGAACAATAAGAAAATTATAGTAAATCAGCACTTAATAGAAACTTTCACATAGAATTATTAAGTAATCCGATATACCAGCATATGAATTATTACCCATAGATTGATGCACGTCAATCTTCATAATGATACACTAATGCGCTCTTGGAGCATGCTCAATCACTGATTATGTGATTAGATATTGGATTAAT
The DNA here is from genome assembly GCA_019049465.1 of Dryas iulia moderata. NCBI lineage: Eukaryota > Metazoa > Arthropoda > Insecta > Lepidoptera > Nymphalidae > Dryas > Dryas iulia. Next base: position 9,343,114 of record CM032435.1, on the reverse strand, counting down.
AGTGGTAAATTATTGTATCTGCTGTACCCAATATGAATAATATTATATGTATTAATACATCGAGATATAGTGAAGGAAAAACGTTTGATTCTTTCTTAAGTTGTGAAGACGGAGTTGTATGACAATTGGCTTTGTAAATTGTAAGTGAAGAACAAATGCAAACGATTATTTATTTTCATAATAATTAAATGCGTCTGCACGCTTTTTCCCGTATAGTATCCTAGGGTACCCATAGTACGAGAGAAAGTAGTGTCATGACACTCCGTTCTCTACTTTTCGCCTGAGATCGAGATATTGTTTGTTTAATGATGGAACTTAACACCGGGCTTTGGCTTAAATACAGATCTCCTCTTCCCACCTAAAATCAAGTTGCATGTAGGGCGGAACTCCTCGGTATTAAAGCAGTATGAAAATACTTTAAATATGCCTCCGGATCTCTACTCCAGATGGGAGTTGAACTCACAACCATTAGCTTTTTCAGTCAGACGTTGGCCCACTGCGCTACAATGGCTTCTAATATAAATAATTCTAATATTTTATGAATTTTATGCACATTTGTGTGCTTGTAAAAATATATTGAGGGTATCCCATGGTGTACACCAACTTGAAAACCATTACTTAACAAGCATTACAACTAACAATGTCAAAGCGTAACGTCACAACGCCGCTACAAATTCAAAATACAATAAATTTCAACGCCAAATCAAGCTTGCAATTTAGAAAATCCAGCATAATAATCTCTAAAGCGCCTTAGTGACACTGAAACGGAAGTGACGTGGCGTTGCGCGTGCGCTTCCTGCCGCGTGGCAAAATGGCGTCTGCGGACTTCCGGTGATGCCAAGGGTGATCTCTTCTATAAATTATTATTGGGGACGCTCTTTGTTTGCATTTGTAGAGTCATTGCTGAGTGGATTTTTTTGGAAGATGTATATTTCTATTAGGTGATTTCTATTGCACGATATCTACTCAATATACAATTTTGAATGGATAAGCAGCTATACTAAACCAAATAGTAATTTTGGTGAGAAGGATCATTAAGTTTACGCAAACGAAGTTATGGGCAGCTCCTAGTTATGATATAACTGAAAAAACATGAAGCTACGAAATAATTTATTTAAATAATACTTAATACTAATATTATAAGTGGGGAAATATGTCTGTTATGCTTTCATGGCGTATTTAGGATGAAAATAGTAGAAATCCCAGGCTGAAACTTAGGTTACTTTTTTGAATAATCAACCCGTAAAGGTATGCAATAAGAGATGTAATTTTCTATGAAAAGTTACGTAGACGAAGCCGCGAGCGGTCGCTAGTTATAGTATAAGTAAAAAAGCGTGAAGCTACAATATAATTTAACTAAATATACTTTAGTTACGTGGCAGAAAGGCTTTGAAAGCATTCTAGTTTTATACACACTTGTTTTTTGGCAAGCGACGCATTCAGAACACTGCATAATGCGCATGACAAACTTTTTGTATGATTTGCTGCGATTGCTGGCAAGCTGCCGACGTATCGAGAACAACTGGCATTTGAAGTTTCCTTAATTTGAAATATTTATTTTTCTATATAACGTATAAATATTATATGTTATTTAAATAATTCTGTGTGCAGAAATAACTGAATTGACAATCATTAAGTTACCTTTACTCCAAAAAAAATCATATTAATAAAAAAGACTATCGATTAACCATCAATTACACTGTACATAAATATACTTCAAGAATTTTGTGACCTTTTTAGAATAAATAACTATAAGAAATAATTAAAACTTCAATTACTTTAAAATGTCCTTTTGGAGGAATGATTATATTTTCACTGCTATGCAGGACAAAGCGACAAGCGTGAAGCTGCTGCTTTTTTGTTTAAAAGCAATACTTACACCAGCAATTTTATATTACACAGTTTAACAGTAAATATATACAAAAGGCGGGGTTAACGCTAAAAAGCAGTTTCTACCAGCCAACCTCGTCTTGTGGGAAATTATTGTGCAGGTGTGCAAAAGTTTATATTATTATTTTAAATGATAATATATTATAATATATCTAAATATGAATAATATTTACTACGTACTAATTGTAATAGTAAATTTTTCAGTTTAATTACGATAGACCACACTTGCATACAGCTACATATGTAATCGTGACTAGCATATTTAATACAAACTTTTAATTACTATCCAAAGGAAATGTTCATTAGAGCGTACCAAAAACAGTTTTATGCACATAACTCATTGCTATCGCCGTAATTACGACTCCGTTTTAACACGTTTCGAAGAAAAATTACCTTAGATGGAGCAGTAAATTCATTAAAATTACACCGCTTGTTATAAAATAAGGCGAAAAGAAATATCTTATAGAAACAATTATATATTTATGAAGCCATAACCATCACCCGCTGTTCTTTATTTAAAGAGTAGTAGTAATTCTTAGTAGTACTATAGGTCACACGTTCGAATACATATCATAATTGTTGTTGGAACTGAACGCGCTTTTCAGAAAGTATAATGAAAGATGTATATTTTTCATAAGGTATTATTTTTTTTTTAATACTTAGTCCGTTGAGCTGCACTTAACAGGCTGGCGGGCAGGCTTTCTGGAGAGATACTAGACTCTTTGAATTCTTATGTTACGTATAGGTCGATTACATAGAGAACCTAGCGCTTGTCGTTTACAGCATTTTATTTGTTTATCGACTTAGTGCGAGTGCCATATCGGTTGTGGTATATGTCACGTTTATTTACTATTATTTAAGAACTAGGTATATCCAAATTTATTTGAAATATACTTAACTTGTAAAAAGTGGATTGAAAATTAAATTAAATTAGCGTTCCTTAACGTTTTATTAAATATGCCAAGCGTTTTTATTGGTACATTATTTTTGGCTCACGCCCTTCATTTAACGCGGTAAATACTTGTCAGTTTTAAATGTATTTATGTCCGACGTCTAAGTATTCGACTTTGAAAAGGCAAAGATTAACTAGCAACTTTTTTAGTTATGGCATTTCGAACATGCTTGTTCAGCACAAATAACTTCACAAATGTAACGTTGCAAATGCAAAAAGAATGCACGTAGAATGATCGAAGAATTAAAAGCGAAACTTTTTGATGTCTATATGTATAATATTTATTATATTGGAGCCAGTCGTGGCGCAGTGGCAAAAAGTGTGACTGTAAAGCGACTGGTTGTGGGTTGGATTTCCACTCGAGGAGTGGAAATGCTTAATATTTTCATTTTCTTCGCTCTGGTCTCGAGGCAAAGCCGGCGTTAACCCTTAAATGCATGATGATGTATATTTACATCAGTGTTTTCTTCCGTACATAATTTCTAAACGGTAGTTCGAACACAGTATGTTTTATTTTTAATAGGTGCTAAAAATATCTATCTTACTTTTTGAACGCAAACTTTCATGATATGACAGTTCACTTTTTTGTTTGTCTAAATTTGACAACTTGGCGCGACACTTTCAAATACACACTTTGGGGGTAAAATTGCAATTTCATTTTAGTGAATACTAAATAGTATTATTTCGTGCAAAAAGTGATTTACGAGAGGATAAAGGTAAGAAGAACACATTACGTTGTTTTTTTTTAGAATACAATAACAGTTTTTGTAAATATCTGCGGAATAATTGTGATGTAGAAATATATCAATATGCAAAATCGATAAGAAATAGTTTTAGTATACGTATAATATATTTTTTCTTTTTTGACTTATTTGTTATAGATACGTAATTTATTGATTTGAATTTTATAATTATTTTTACAGAATGTCCCGTGGAGTGGCAGATAAAGACATTGAACAAATTCTGGCGGCTTTAGAAGATGGAAATATTTCTGAGGATGGCTTGGAAGATGACAGTGAAGATGAAGAAACCTTTTTTGAGAATGCAAGAGAAATGATTCGAGAATTGGAGGACGAGGAGGCAGAGGATCATGAAGATCCTACCTATAGTGATCCACCACTAGTTCAAGATCTGCCTGGCCCATCGAGTGAAGTCATTTCATTACCCATGCAAGAAGGTCATGCGAGTTATGTAGAATTTGATAAAAGGAAACTCATTTGGAAAAAAGACAGTTTGATGTATGACGAATCAAAATTAATTCACCAACCAAGCACAACAGACTCTGCTATAACTGAACTCGATACACCATATAAATGTTTTTTGCACTACTTCACACCAGAGTTTCTTCAAAAAATTGTTGATGAAACCAATTTATATGCAGTACAAAAAAATCCTTCAATATCTTTCAGTATTAGTGTTGGGGAGCTAAAAAAATTTATAGGAATTCTTTTATTTATGTCAATGGAGCACTTCCCTAGTGTACGCTCATATTGGCATTCCAAGTTTGGGTACGATCCTGTAAAGAGCGTAATGCCGGTAAATCGGTTTGAGATGATTAGGAGCTACTTGCATTTCAACGATAACAATGAACATCTTCCGCGGGACCATTCCGATCACGATCGTCTCCATAAGATTCGGCCTGTGATAGAACAGCTAAATACGACATTTTCATCAGTTGCAATAGACCAACGACTTTCTATAGATGAACAGATGTGTTCAACGAAAATTGCACATTTTCTAAAGCAATATTTACCAAATAAGCCTCACAAGTGGGGTTACAAGCTTTATGTTCTCTGTAATCTCATGGGATATGCTTACAGATTTGAGGTCTATTCTGGACAAGAAGAAAACAAAGACAAACCAGCCGATGAGCCTGATCTCGGAATAACAAATAACGTCGTTATACGTTTGGCGAGAGCTATACCAAGGATGAACAATCATATTGTATTTTTCGATAATTTTTACACATCCCTGCCTTTGGTACATTACTTGAATAAACAGGGTATACAATATGTCGGAACTATTCAGCAAAATAGGCTACCGAATTGTCGACTCCCTGACAAAAAGGAACTAATGAAAACTTCTGTTCCCAGAGGTACATATGAGGAACGCATTTCTCATTCAGATGGAGTAGACTTTTCGGCCACTGCGTGGAAAGACAATAAAGTAGTCACTCTATTATCAACTTACGTTGGCGCCGAGCCTGTTAGCAAAATATCAAGATACGATAAGAGGGCTAAACAAAAAATTGACATTCCTTATCCCAAAATTGTGCAAGAGTACAATATGCATATGGGCGGGGCGACCTGATGGGCAGTTTCTTAGGACGCTATCGGATTCGAGTAAAGAGCCGGAAATGGCACCTACGGTTGTTTTATCACCTACTGGACCTCACGACAATAAACTCATGGGTCCTTCTGAAAACCAATCTGATTGCTAAACGTGTGTCAAAAAAGCAACTGCCTAATCTTGGGGACTTTCGCAATTGTTTGGCTGACACACTGTGCAATATAGGTATGTCTGGTGGAAGTAAAAGAGGACGACCCAGTACTTCCTCTCTAGAACGCGAGCTACAAATAAAAAAGCCAAAAGGTCCGCAACATCCGCTTTCGTCAAAAGATGTGCGCGTAGATGGGTTTGAACATTGACCTGTAGATGCCCAATTGTAAGGGTACCACACAATGGTCGTGTACCAAATGTAATGTACCGTTGTGTTTAAATCAGAGAAATAACTGTTTCAAAGATTTTCATTCACTACAGTAAGCCTAATTCTAAGACAGTCGTAAAATAGAAATAGTAATAAGCTAAATTATTAATACTAACTGTAATGCATGCTGATGTAGATCTACATCAGTAAGTTTTTTTTTAATAAAAATATACTTTTTGAAAAAAAAATTTTTTTTTTTATTTTTCCCTTAATCTATACTTCAACAACTACCCGTTCCAATGTATTGTATTAAAAAAGGACAAATCATGTATTTAAGGGTTAAGTTTCTCCACTTAACACGCAATACAGTGTGTAGCTAAGTAAACAAAAGATATTATTTAAACAAAAAAAAAAAGAAAGAATGTATCCAATAAGAAATTTACGCGGATATCAGGAGGAGTATGAAATTGGGCGCTGCTGGCAGGCGCTGGCTTAGGACTGTCATAATGATTAGCCCTCCATCACCAGGCTTTGCCCGTGAGTTGAGGGGGTACTTCCCGGGGTGTAGTCGCTACATGCACTATAGCTACTTGGAGCCTCTGATTAGAGAGTGTTGAACGCCCGCGATGCACCACAGTTATTGTTTATATAGAGGGGAAATGCAGAAAACTGAATTTTCTTTAGACAATTATACGACGAAAACACATAGATGTAATAAAATAAATGTAACACATATTTCCATGTGCTTAACTTTTGTATAAACTGATACAGAGGTTGCTGGGGAAAAAAGAAAACTTAATATAACATACTCATTCATTTTTTTATCTTCACGTGTATCCCGCACACAGCATGGTAGGCAGAGGGAACCTAGTGTTAAGACACTCCGTTCCCCACTTTCCGCCGAATTCGAAGGCATTGAGTGTTAAGTGGCGGAACTTAATGCCGCGCTTTACCTCGACACCAGAGCAAAGAAAATGGAAATATTAAATATTTCCACTTCTAGAGTGGGAATCGAACCCACAACCAGTCGTTTACAGTCACACGCTTGTGCCACTGGGCCACGACTGGCCACGTATTATTATATAAATAAATAATGTTCATATTATTATATAAATAAATAATAAATCCACGCAAATTTTACATGAAAAATAGAAAATTTAAAACGATACATAGCAACACAATCAATTATAAATATGATAAAACATCGTAACGTAAACCTTTCGGCACATACAAAGTACTATCACGCCATATAGAGTGTAAAGAAATTAGTTCCATATGAAAGCACAGAATGCAAGTAGCTAATTTATCGCTAGAAAAACAAAAGCAAATTACTCTTAATTGTGCTATAATATCAGTTAATGGATTTCGCTCGCGTTAACTCGTTCATAATTACAGCTTTCGTCTAATTTTATTGAGTGTCCCTCAAACTTTTTTTATTATTTTGGACAATTTACAAGCGTGTAATGTTTACTTATAATAAAAATGTATGTTATCGCTATCTCAACATAGAAGACATGTAAGAAAAATTAATATTTTTATTTATATTTATCTGTGCGTTTGTGTATGTTCATTGTAAATATTGACTTAGGTTTAAATTGTTTAAGCCTAAGTTTGTGATTTAAGTGAAAACAGTGGGGGGAATGAAGACCGAAATAATTATTTCAGTTTATTTACGTAGGCGAAGTCGCGAGCGGGTTGCTAGTAAAAAATCAAAAAATAATATGTAAATGTTTTCGTACTATAATGTATATATTTATTTATTATGTATATAGAAGTAAGGCTATCTAGTTAAATGTGTATCTGATTGTAATAATGATTTTATATATATTTTTTGTTTGCTAAAATGTGTCACAATGGAAAAGATAATTTAAAGCACACTATAATTTTAAAAAATCCTAGAAAAATTATAAATTGTGTTTAAAAATTTAAATCTCTAATAGTGAACAAAAAGTGCAATAATAAAATAAAAATCGAAATAAAATACATTACATGTAAGTATATACGAGTATATTAGTGTAGTCGGTATATTGAATCTAGTCTTATAACTTTTCTGCATATCTTTAATAAAGAGAAGTTTGAGATTCATAATGAACCAAATGATCACTTGTTAAATGCAAAAATGCATACATAATAATCTAGTATTAAAATTTCTGTAAACGCTGTAGTAAAGTCAATATTATGTAAATTAAAACAGAAATCTCATGCAAATATGTTAGTTACCAGTTATAATATGTACTGTGACGCCATGAAATAACTATATGCATGAAACATATCATGCTGTATATATTTGTTTAGGTGAGCCTAAATTAAGCTTATTAATTTTAGAATTATAGCAATTTCCTGCGGATTCAGTTTCAGTTCAGTTTCAGTTACAGTTAATCAGAGGAAACGTAGTGTCTACACACTCTGTTTTCCCATTTTTTCCCCGAAATCGAGACTTTGCGAGTAGACTGGCTCAGCGCCTCACATTACGAAATGTTGTAGAATAAAACACAAAAACTATAAAAAAAAATTAATAATGAATAATTATATAATTTTCAAAAATTGTGCGATGGTTTTTTGCATGAGCTGTATTTGCAGACTTACATTCACATAATATAGATTTTAAGGTATATCTTATGCTTAATTAGATAGATCAGTGTCAGGTGATGAATAGAACACATATCTCTTAATTTTGTAGAATATGGAGTATAAAGTGTATTACCACTACGATTTTCCAAACTGTTAATTGTAGGAAATGTGTAAATAAAAAAACTATTAAACCAACGATACGTATTAACTACAAATCAGAAGAGGCCATCGTAGTGAGACAGAAGCTGACTCCAATTGTGATGGATTGTAAGATAGATTTCTTTTTTCTTTGTTTTTCTCCACCCTGGTGCACGACACAGCATGGCGTTCAGGTCCACAACTCAACACTCTATTTTTACGGGCTGAAAGTGGAGAACGGAGTGTCTTGCCACTAAAATCTCTCTGATTATCCTGTATGACTATGAATAAGTAAAAAAAACGAAGTACCGTTAATAATAAGCATATCATTAATACAAACGAACTAACAATGCACAGAGTCTTCAAACACTCGCACTTTCAATAAAAACAAAAGTAAGATTTCAATTGCCGTTGCGTTCATTGCACACAAATTAGACGACAAAGCGCGGAGAGAAAAGGACATCCTGATTACCATAATTAAATACCACTAAACTGATTTATGCCTCTCCAGGCCCCCATCACTTAAGCCTTTCTCTCCATTTAATTGGAAGGATCTTTTAAGTCCAATTTCCTTTTATTTTGTCCGATGAATCCCAGCCGGATATACATCGTTGTCTCAAAAGGCTGTTTTTAGGCTCGGTTGCACGGTGGCTCAAAGGGCCATATGATATGACATATTTTATTGCTCGTCCTAACGTATAGGCAAATTAGGCGGATATATCAATCTCTTGGGCGTTTTTTGCGTTATCGTGAGACTCTTTGGTGTACCGCTTCAATGAATAGTTAATAGGGGCTTGTTTTATTATAAATATAATTTTGCAATCGGATGTGCGTGTCAGTTTTTTGGAAATTTGGCCTTTCGATTTGTTCGGTTCTTTGTTTGTCGTATTATTTATGTGATCTTCTTGTGATGCTGTGAGTATATTTAAAGTTTCATCATGTGAAAAATAAAATATAATGGTAAGTACGACGAATATTAATTACCTTTCAAAATGTATTGATTTATAATTTCCTCTGCTTACACGTGTAGAAAAATGACGTTCAAATCAAAACAAATGCACACAAATATATATAATACGTAGAAACAGAATCATTTAGCCCGCATTGACCGTTTAATAAACATCTTAAGTAACGGGCGCAAACAAGCTCCACTCGCCAGCTAGGGTTGCCCCTTGTTTACCCACGAAACATATCTGTTGGCTCAGTTGATTGCCGATCGAAACTTTGCAACTGACCACTCGGAATCGGATTACTGGTTCGTTACGTACATTTTTGCTGTTTGTCTGACCGCTAACAATGCAAACATATCGCAGTTTGGGGTATCCGATATTTGTTCAACCCTGACGTAGTTTTGTTTACGCTGCAATTTGTAGCAACTTTTAATTACGAACTCTGTAATAGATTGTTCAGAGTTTTATATGTGATTATTTTGAGAATGTTACAATAGGAAGGTTGAAGTTTTAGATTTTAATTAGTAAAAATATTAGAGAGATTTTATTTACAAGTAATTAAATTATAAAGATATTATGTCAATAACGAACGGTTGGCATTAACGAATTCTGTAATGAAAAGAAGTATTAAAAATAATGAAACATATGAGAATAATTATTATAACTATTATATAAAAGAGATACTACACGCTTACTCTACATATGAAGGTAGGCAGAGAGATCGAAGTATCAAGACACACCGTTCTCCACTTAATACTATTGTATATCCAATGTTATATGATTAATTTAATTTATCTGTCATGTCTTTGCAAGCGTAATATTACTTTTTATAACGCCTCTTTTTCAAAAAAGGGGAAAATAGTATTAGGCTCAAGTGATGCAGGTATTTGGCCCAAATAAAATTGAATTAAATAAGACTAACTTAATTGTACTGTTCAGTCAATAATATATTACGAGAAAAATGTGAAATATTTAACTATTTTTAAGAGACTCTATATAGCACATTGATTTACATTTTAATAAAATTACAGTACATAATATTCCATGTATATATATATTTATATTCTTATGTCATAGTCAACCTAGATATTTCATAGATAATAATTTAACGACGCATGTAGGTTACAAGAGGTGCATTTCAAACGTTTTAAAGGATTTCCCTTTGCCCGGGTTCGTCTACCTCATATTAAAGTGACTTAATTGAGCCTCTTTCAGATCATGCTTTTGCCATGAGATAGTAATCGTACGCTTCCAACTATTTCCTTTTTGAAATAAAAATCTTGTGAGTTATATTTTATGTCCTACCTATCTCTGTATGACTTTGATGATATGAAATTTTCATAGAAATTAAAACATGATGTACATTTAACAATGTACATTTAAAATATCTTAATATACAAATAGAGATTTTAGTATTCATTTAAAAGCATTTTTAATAATATAAGCTTAACTATATTTTTATCTTTTTGTGCAAGATGATGAGCAAATAAAAAAAAACATTTTATTAATCTAGTATACGCACAGTAAGTATCTAGAAAATTAACACACACAAAGACTCTGACTCAGACTCCTTAGCCCTTTTTCAGTGTTGCGAATCGGACTATGAGACAAAAACTATACAAATAAATGTTGATAATAAAATATTATCAAATGAAGTTATAAGGCGATCGTATTAACAGACGAGCCCCGCTAAGGAACTAACAAAAATGAAACTGTGCTCTAGACTTAAATGCCAAAAAAACATCGAAGGACGTTAAGGCAAGAAAAAATAAAATAAGTTATGAAAATTGAATTATAAAAAAGTCATATAACTGAATTTAAATTCATTAGAAATTATTTTATTTTTCTTGAACACGATGTATATAACGTAAGTACATACATATTTACGTCATAAAATGCATTGTGTCACTTGACAATTTGTATGTACCGAGAAACATTTATATACTTGTTACACTAATTTCGGCACACCCTTATTGATCAACCATTTTAGTATTCACGGACCACTCAGCTACCGAATACGCTAAGCAAATTATTGGTAATTACGTGTTCTTTGCAATTTGCCTAATACCATTTTTGTACTGTTATTTTAAACGTACAATCGCTTAAGTATGCGCAAAACTGGCTTAATGTACTGCGCATATTGTACCTCATTTGTGAACTGACATTGAGTTCGAGTGAATTTGAGTTTTATTAATGAAACATAGGAGGCAGGCGTGGTGCAGAGGCACAAAGTGTGACTGGTTATGGGTTCGATTCCCACTCGAGGAGTGGAAATATTTATGATTTCCATTTTCTTCGCTCTGATACCGAGCCAAAGCGCGTTAAGTTCCGCCACTTAACACGCAATACCTTCAGAATTTTGTGTGTGCTGGATGCAGCGTGAAGCTAAAAAAAACGCAAAAAAAAATAATGAAAAAAAAATATTCTGTGATATCCCTTAAAAACCTGAATAATATTACAATTTAGTTTGACTAAGACTTCACTTGAAACGTTAAAGCTGTAACCATTAAAATATTGTATTGTCTTCAAAACTGGACCTATGGGTACATTGTTAAGCTAATCAGATAGCAAGTTGGGGGTCAACATATTGCTGCTAGTTAAGCTGAAATTACATATTAATATTGAGAAAAACATTGCTTTACTTATCATGCTTACTTCGCAAAGTATGGAAGACATATAAAGATTTAAGATAAGGTGTGCGACGTCAAATTGGTAAACAGTAGGTATAAAATGTCATGCAAAAAGATAAATTTTGTTCGCACAAAATCACAAATAACGAGTGAACTAAAACTGCTAAGATGCGATATTTTTATCACCATATCTATCAGTAAATTAAAAGGAAATGGACTAGAATTCCTTAATTGGTTGTAGATTGATGGACACGTAAGACGAAAGCTATATTCAGAGCGGTAATGAGTCTGATTAAGCTTTATAACGGAGTCAACGAACTTAAGGTCAAGTTAATGGTCTACATTACCATAAAGTTTCAAGTGGACGCTATTGATCGATTGTGGGTGGCGAATGACGATGCACATTAACTTTTTGCTTCTGCAAATGGATTGAAAATGTTTAATATTGTGAAGTAATTTATATGGTAAGAAAATTGCGCAACGAAGAATAAAGTAAAGATTACTTATTGTAGATACAGAATAGTATGTACATTTTGTATTTTTATATAAATTTATTTAACTTTGACTTAAGAGAAAGCTTGGCGTTAAGTTCTATCGTGCAACACACAATGTCTCGATTTCTAGCGGAAACTGGGGGACGGAGTGTCTTAACACTATCTTCTTTTTCACTATCTCGGTATGCGGCAAAAAGTATGAACATACTGAATTTAAACTTAAAAATTACATCTTGCTATTACTTGCATTGTATGTTTGCTAAGTAGATTAAGAATTTACATTCTTTTAATAATCTTCTAAAATTAGCCACAAAGTTGTTTGATACTTTTCAATATCTGCTCTAGTTCTGACGCAAACGTCTAGGTACATATATGACGAATACATTGAAATCAGTTAATATAAAATTTTATGTCATTCGACTTTATATTTTGCTTTCTGACACTAACAGGCTACGGTATTTTAAAATATTATCTAATCTTGCCACATTTATTACATTACCAGTTGTTAGTGGTTATAAATTCTGCACTCACTGATGGATAAATAAATTCATCTTATATCGACTTACATGGACTACAGATAATATTTACTTTTACGTATATGCACCTACCTAAATAAAATATATTTGTATTTATGAAGAAAACATTTTCACGTTTTTTACCATACAGAAGGGTAGTCAGATAACTAGTACTTAACAAGACATTTCGTTTTCCTTCCGCCCGAAATCGAAAAATTGATTATTTAGTGACGGAACTCAACACCCTGCTATGTCGTTACTAAATTTATTTTATATAACTCCTTTGTTAATTCAATACTTACATTAAATTTTAAATTATTTAAGGTTTATTACAAGAATTTGAGGATTCATTGACAACACTTTTGTCTCAGAACATCGACACAGAAACCATTCACATACACATACCCAAATTAACATGTAATTTTTACCAATCATAAAAATAAATATATTGCCAAAAATCCACTAAGATTTTAGGCTAACAGTGCGTAAAAGTAAAAGCTTGGCCATACCACAATAAGAGGGTGAACCTAGCGTTATCTGCGTCATTATGGCGGCGCGCGGAAGTGACGTCGGACGTCGCGGCGCGTGCGTTACAAATCACTACTCTACTATGAGTTTACTACTTCCGGTCCCACTGATACAACAATGGAGATGAGAAGAAGTGAAAAAAAAACAGCTAAAATGCGCCCTTTAATAGTTTTTGGTCTCGCGCCACTGACAACGTGATGATATTATGAAAAATAATAATTTGTCATCCCCCAGCTCGCAGGAGGGTGGTCCGCAATAAAGAAATTTAATATCTGTTTGTACAATGTATTTACATTTGCTTGGGAAGATTATTTTTTTGTTTTTTTCAAAATTAAGTGTTGTTTTTATTTGATTTAAGTGTTGATGGTACATCATTAAATGATTATTTAAGGCCCTATTTGTTATAAATGAGTTGTGTATATATTTTTTAATGTTCAAGTTAAATTATTTACAAAATTTACATTTTTTTATCATTTACATTGTAACCCTCATATGTATGTATCTGTGCGTCTTATCTCTCTTCTATCTTTTTGAGTTTCGTGTATCTTCAGGATCTTTGCAAAGAAAGTTACTTTTTCGCTTATCTAGTGTGAGTCAGAACTTAACGCCGTGCTTTTTCTTGCCAGAGAAGAGAAATTAAAATAATTTAAAGGTGTTCGCCAGATATCGATTCTAATACCATTCTTTACAATCAAGCTCTCTTCCACTGCACCACAATAGTCGCTTTATTTTTATATATTGAAAGAATTTTAGACTTAAGACATTTCGGTAATTTATTCTGTTGAGAACCATATTCAAATGACGTTCTAAGATTTGTCGTCGATACGCTCAATCTTTCGAATTTATGAGAAGGAAATTGATTATAAATATTTATTAAACAGTATTTTGATATACATATTGTATGTGGCTCGTCGTATCGGTGTGACTGAGAAATGGTAGTAGCATTTAAACTATAAAGTAAATAAGCTTTTTCTCGTAGTAGTTTGATAATTAAATTCTAATGTCGTTTAGTTCTAATTAAGTTTAGTTTAAAATACACAATTTCAAGAAATTGTTATGAAAATAGGATCCATTTACAAGAAAAAATTATGATTTTATTGTTCTTAGGTCGTAAAATCTTAGTACAGATATGCTTTTGTTAGGCAACATATCTAAGTTTGTAACAACTTCTGCATCTATGTAAATTGTGAAAACCGTAAAAAATATTTTTGCAGTTGGTGTGCGTAATTTTTTATAATTTCTGCCTTTGATAGGCTCTATGGAACTTTATATTTGACAAAATTTTTAAAACAATAGTAAATAAAATTGCGCAATTGGTGAAGTGATATGCATTTAACGTTCCTAGCAACATAATAAAAGAACTGAAATAAACTAAATTCTACCTAGTGTGGTCAAATTTGTTCAAAATCTATAAAAAAAAAGTATTTTTAATATGTCCTTGATATTTCTAAATATATATGCATATCTTAACATTAAATTCTTTCCAATAAAATCAAATTAAGTAAACAAACAAAAATTAACCTAATACAGAGACAGGTATATATTATCTTTATAACCAAACTAATAATAAACTTGTTTAAAAGTCATTATAGAAGTTTATATAGATTTTGTGCTAAGTATAAAACTTGAGATAATTCTAATTTAACGACCATTAACCAAATCATAAAGTTTATTGGGACACCAGATAATAAAAGGCCACTCTATAATATACGAAATCAAATTTGACACACAAATAAACGAGGATAATAAATTTTAACGTATTAAACGTTATCCTTTGTTGCTATTTTACTTCCAGTATAGCTTGACCTATGAAGTTCTTATGGACGTGATTAGTTTATAGAATTTGTAGGGACCATAGTATACTAGTTCTTTGTCACCCCTTGACAGTCGCTTTGCACGTGTCGTGGCGCCCTTAAAATCTTGGTTAGGTGAAATACAATAAATATTTGGACGACACGATATAAATTTCATTTAAATAGAACAGTTTGAAGGGAAATGTTGCGAGAATGGGTGGTAGTTTTAGTGGTTATCAAATAACATTACAAACGAGTCTATTTTTGATACCATAGTGGTCCTTTTATTATTGACTGCCTGAGTGCTGTTCTACATATCTTAATAATTATTTTTTTATATTATTTATTAGTTAATGAGCATTTAAAGAGCTAATATTGACTTTAAATAGATTTTTAATTTTAACAGATTTTAAGACAAAACGCGCTGGTGAGTTTCGCAAATTAACACGCAATGTTTCGATTTTGGGTAAAAAATCGAGAATGGGGTATCTTGATTGGTTTTCTCTGATTATTGGAAATGGGGAATTGGGAAAAAGCTTGCAGTTATAGAAAACAGATATTTATTTTGTAATTACCTAAATGTATATACATTATGTGTACAAATTGTATACGATTATGTATGTATGTATTGTATGATTATTTCAAAAAATATTTCAAACGGATTACACACTCAATATATCGAAAATCTATACAAGTTTAACATCAGAAGTAATGCAACTTCCCTTACAATAAATGCAAGCAAAGCGTGCATCCAATACAATGTACGAAAAAATCCAATCACCTAAGTGGAGGTCCCCCGTCAAAGGGATGGAGACATCACGCGAGCGTCCACATATTTCATTTATACTATCCTTGGCTAAACTAATGTAAGTGAAAATAGGCGGTGATTGTTGTACGGATAGAATAAAAATATTTAACTTTTAATTTTTTATATTTAAATCTACCGCTTAGTAGTGTAGACAGAGAGAACCTAGAGTGAAGATCTTTTTTTCTCTCCGCTCTAATTTGAGATAGAGCGTGTTTAGCTTAGAAATTAATATATTTGAAATATATAAGTAAATAAGCAAACATGTCATTTATTTATTAAATCAATAGTAGAGTTTTATACTAAAATTTATAAAAAGAGGCTTTAAGGACGCTATGAGACGTCGATGAAGTTAACGCGATGGTCGTAGGATCTTCCAGTCTAACCTGATTTAGAAGATCATCAGATATTAAATAATGATAATGGTAAGCATGCTCTGCATAGTTTATATATCTCAATAGAATGTAATATATTTTATATTTTAGCAATATTCTTACAAAACGCTTACCTAGTAGGTACTTTCTTCATCTTACTTCGAAATATCCATAGGTATATCACAGAATACTTAAACTTTTAATAGAAGTGAATACTTTCATAATATTTTAGAGAAAGAAATAATATCAAAAATTGTAGATGTATTTTTTTTGCTTTCATTACAATGATAGCAGCCGCCTAATGGTCCGGTCACGGTGCGTGAAAGCCAACAATATTCGTACCCCGACCTTGCGAAGTGACAACAGCAGCTTTTGCTTACTACTAACAAAAACTTCTTGTCTTTATTCTTCAATCAATCAATCAATGTATTAATATCTATATATGTTCTTATAAACGTAAAATTTTCTAATTTTTAAGTGTGAAAATCTTAAGTAGGTAAATTACAAGAAAACAGCTTTTTCCCTCATAGCATAACAGGGTAGTCAGAGAGAATCTAGTGTCAAGGCACTCCGTTTCCCACTTTTCCCCCGAAATGAGACATTGCGTGTTGAGTGGTGGATCTCAACGCCAGACTTTGCCTTAGGTATCAGAGCGGAGAAATGGAAATACCTTTTATTATATAATAATCATTCCCCTAACAACTGTTACACAACCGTCGCGTTTCCATTCAGACGCTGTCCAACGTTACAACGACCTCAGTAGTCAAATTTATCGTTGTTTAGTAAAATCTTATTAAACACTTACAAAACTGTTCATAGATTCAAATCACACATGCAGATAATATTTTTTTTATTATTATATTCAGAAACATAGTCACGTGTAAGCTATGATCAGAGTAAGGTTTACGTAGGTTGGTAGTAGGTATTTAATTTTCTTTTTATGATTTAAGATAAAATACATTATTGTGAAGGAATTAGCTAGTAAAGACTTGTTGGCTTCTACAGTAAAATGGTTTCATTAAGAATATTTCTAGCAAACGTTTAGTATAAATTATTTAATCTATATGTATGTACCTACTTAATGGTTCGTCCGGAATCTGGTTTTGCTCTGCCCATCGCAGGTAGGTATAACTCAGGCAACAGTTGTATGAAAATTTTATTGTAAAAAATAGTTTAGTACTCTCTAGTTTTGTTATAATTGATCTACAAAATTAATAGAAAATACTGTACTTTCACTGTTTCTGTTGTAGACGTAGTAGGTAAAATATCTACATTAGACAGTGATAAAAGTGGCCAATCCTCAAGTCTCAGGTGTAAATATTCTATAAGAATTTTAATTTAAGATAAAATATATTTTGGCTACTTCACATTTTATTTTTCCGACGCCTTTAGAGTGGTAGAAATCAACGCTATTAAACCTGACCAGGTAAAATTTAGACTCATAATTATTTTGGGACCACCGCGTTGCAACATCTTAGTGAATATAGGTTCAATTCCCACGATCACGTGGGACTAAGTTCATTGGTCACTCGAGCACTACTACCGAATATAGCATAGAATACATACAATTTCTCGAATTTACTTGTTTTCGACACTGCGTGCTTTCTGTCTACATACTTGAAGCTATAAACCTGGAAGCTGGAACCTGGAAAGAATAATTATAAAAAAATAGGATTCTCAACACACTTTACAATGGATCCAATCCTTCCTACACCGCAACAGCATCAACATATTAATTCAACAAATAAACATTCCCAATCAGCCTATTTAACATATTAAAGTACATTTCACTTTCCTTGCCCAGCTCCAATCAAAGTCTGATTATCGTATCCAAACGGGTCGTCAGCGCCATTACGCCGTGTGTCTGTCGCCACCCACGGCGCGCACGACGCATAATATCTATATTTACAACTAATCACCATAACGCTATGATTATACGTCAATTTGCCACAAGTTGTTCGTTATTTATACTTTTTAACCGACCAAACTCGATAATGAGATGGAATTGGAGTCACGAACGTGGGTTTGTTTAGTTAACAGCGAATGTGATGGAGTTATAGTACTGCTGTTGCTGTTAAGGTTTGGATTGATAATTATACTAATACTATAAATGTGATTGTCTGTCTGTCTGTTACGATTTTATGGCTAATCCATCGGTCCGATGTAGATGGAATTTGGAATTAAAATAGGTGAAGACGCAGGGCAAATATAGGGTACCTATTTTTTCAAAAATCAACCCCTAAGAAGCTAAAATAGGGGATGAATAGTTTGTAATGAATAAAAAGGTCAATTGCTTTCTTTAACTGAAACGGAGGCTGTCGAAAATACGAAACAGCTATAGTTGTATAGTTCACGCAGGCAAATTCGCGAGGAGTAGTAGGACCTCTATATAAAATGTACGATTAAGAGATGAATATCTGAAAAAAAGTCTTTCTGTTTTCATAGTTCTATTGTGTGTGTGAAATACAGCGTTTAGCTAAAAAAAGGAAAAGCGCGGCGTTGAGTTCCGCCACTCATCACATAAAGTTTCAAATTATCAAAAGTATAATATTTTAAAAAAGACATTTAAAGAAAACGTATAAAAATTTGAACGCAGCGGGATTCGAACCCGCGCCTCCTGAATACCGTTCAGGGGCTCTCACCACTGAGCAATGCGTTCAATGTATGTAATATTTTTTTTAGCTTCACGCTGTATCCCGCACACAGCAGGGTAGGCAGAGGGAACCTAGTGTTAAGACACTCCGTTCCCCACTTTCCACCGAATGCCTCCGGCATTGCGTGTTAAGTGGCGGAACTTAACGCCGCGCTTTACCTCGGCACCAGAGCGAAAAAAATGTAAATAAAATATAAAATATAATAAATAAATATATAAATACTATAATATCAAGCGATTCCACACATTCGCTGTACATCCGTATAGGTGATAATACCCGATCAGCCACCGCCGTAGGCAGCGCCTCTCCACGCCGACGTGTCTATCCGTGATTTATACGTTCAAATTACACAGCCATTAGTCATATTCTGTATTATTGCTTAACTACAGCGCCATTTCAAGTGTCGATGCATGTAATAACTAACAGTTCTATTAAAGTATTAGGTATAGGTTTTATAAGATTTTTTGTTTTCGCGACTTTTTATAGATTTTGAAATGTACTATTGTGATCGGATAAAGTGTCAAAAAAATCATTCACCTGTAACAACGGACTACGAAAAAAATACCAAAAATATACGCGTTTAATTCATGTAATAGTTTTATTTCCAAATTTTATAGATTTGTGAATAAAGTTTGAGATGAGAGAAATGTTTAAATTTTTATAGGAATATTTTATCTTACTTACCACGTTATCACCACAGTCGGACATATGTTTGGCTTAATTCATAGCATTTTACTAGCTTTAATTCATCTGCCACTCTGCATTTGGTGTACATTGTACTGAACAGGCATCGAACCAATAACCATTGCGTTTAAAATCAAAACAATTCAACTATTCTCTCTATCCTCAATTTCAAAGCAAAATATTAAACCAAAATCAAAAGCAAGATGAAGCAACACAAAATAACAGTAAACATAACATACCAAGCCCCACATAGCTTGTTCGAGCTTACCTACAAAGAGAGACATTATCTAGAAAGCGCAGTCACGAATTGGCAATTTGATAGTCATCGACAATGGTACCAATGATTACGCGATATTCGATCATGCCACCCACGAGCTAAGCGCGTAATTATCACTCCAGAGTCGTAAATTATGGGATCTCGATTGACTAACTGAATACATCGTGGGTTATTGTCGATGTACGAGTAATAGCAAGATTTTGGTAGTTTAGTTGTTTAAAATCTATCAGTCACTTGGCCTGTTATGTTGTATGGAACGCACAACGTTTTGTTACACTTTGTATCTGACATATACAAAAAAGAGCTTTTCGTTTTTTTCTATATTAGGGTAAGCGGTAAAATAATTCAATAAGTCGTAGGGTAGGCGGTAAAATATGTCAAGACACTCTGTTTTCCGCTTTCAGCTTTATTCCGAGATATAATGTTTTAAGTGGTAGAACTCAATGTTGTACTTTTTGTTTGCTTTATAATGGAGATTATAAATTTTTAAATATAATGATGTAATGCTTTATTACTTACTTACTTTTCAAACTTTTTTAACATGTAATAAATAACCTTAAATATATAATATCATTAAATATACATCGTTCAGCTCTTTCCGCCATGCAGTGCAAAGAGGCGGTTCCTAGTTTAAACAATGTCACACATAAGGTCTTCCATAAAGCTTAAGTTGTGAAAAAGCTTTTACTTGAAAGCTTTTAAAATTTCAATTAAAGGTACGGTTATGTTTAAAATAATTTTTAACCCTCTATTCTCTGTGACTATGGGAAAAAGCTAGAAGCTGCTTATTATCAGATTGTCTGTATCCAAGGTGTGATGTTCTGTGAAAAAGCGTAAAGTGTTGGGCAAAATGTAATTAAAAATAAATATTAACTATTATTTCTTTGTGCGAAAATCACAATTGACAATTAGTTTATTGTTAATTGTAGTCAAGGGGCCAGTCGTGGCGTAGTTCCACAAGCGTGTGTCTGTAAACGACTGGTTGTGGGTTTGATTCCCACACGAGGAGTATAAATATTTAATGATTCCATTTTATTCGCCGCGCTTTGCCTCTGGTATCGAGGCAAAGCGTGGTGTTAAGTTTCGCCACTAAACACGCAACGCCTCCTAATACGGCGGAAAGTGGGGAGCGGATTGTCTTAACACTAAGATCTCTCTGCCTACGATGCTGTGTGCGGGATACAGCGTGAAGCTACAAATAAAAATGTAGTGTAAAAATTAAGAACTAATTAATATTCAGGTAGTTGTGATTTTTATGTCTAATTTTCATTTAATTTTAATTGAATTTTGTCCAACACTGGCGTAGACAACATGGCGGTGGTTATACTTTAGGTTGACTACTTCACAAGCTATTAGTGAAACTACTGTGAAAAAGTTAGTTATTTTTTAAGTTTTAAGATGATATCTCGAGTCTAGAATAATGTCATACATAGGAATACCAGCTTATTACTTTCATATCAACATTCTACAGACCTCTAAGTTACTTCAAAAAATAAAACACATATCGTTTTGGATCAAAATTTATTACTTTATTAAACTTTTACAAACATCTGTATTGTAATACATTGTACATAAAAAAATAACTTTTGATATGTAGTGTAAACTTCGTCCTTTTATGTCTCATTAACTGTTTTAAATGAGCATCAAAGAGGCATATCTCTTTGGAAATCTATAGCAGATAATTGCGGAGGCATTGAGTTAGTGTCTTATGTGGTAAATATTGTTTTTGCTGTGAATCTAGTTGTTCAACTGGTTTAAGGATGAGGACACAGTGATGAAGGTCGCTCCAGTAAAAAAATCTATCAATGAATAATATTCTTTGGATTCAAATTAGTAATTTTTTCAGCTTCATTTTTTTAATGAAGTAACAAGCTAGTCAAATAGAAGCTCTATCGGAATTCATGACACTCCGTTCTTTACTCTCCGGCGATAATCGAGATTTCGTGTTACAATTCGTGTTGAGTGGCGGAATTCAACACCTAAGAGGGGTAATTTGGGTAACAGAACGGAGAAATTAAAATAATATACATATAATCGTTCTCCTGAGTCGTAATCGAACCCAAAACCACCGCGTTTACAGTCAGATGCTGTTCTACTCCGCCACGACGACGATAAATATTTTCATTTCAAATCGTGAAACCTAAATATCTAAACATTGCTTGGAAATGTTTGACTATAAAATAAAATTGTATTTACACAAAAGTTACATAAATTTGTGATTATTTTTAATGAATTTACTACATTTATCTCTTACATTGTAAACCAAGCTCTAGACAAGCTCATATGGGTATAAACGTGATTCAAGAAAAAAGGGCGTCATCTAACGTCTACGAGAATCGAATGAAAAAATTCTATGGACATTGTGTGGACAGCTTGAACTATGCTTTTTATAAGGCTTTAAATGAGCATAGAAAAAGCTTAACTTATAGCTTTTTTCAGCATGATAAGTTTTTAAGCTTGAAAGTATATAATGAATTACTGTCAGTAATATATAGCTGTCGTTGGCTTGCAAATAAATTTTAGGTATAAATGAAAACTTTCAATAAAATTTACGAAATTTTATATTTCATTTATTTATACACAAATAAAATTATATATTACAATGTACAGACATAACGATGTTATTATTTTTTTAGCGTCAGCGTAGGCATGTAGCAATATCTCACATAAAGGGAACCTAATGATTAAGGCACTCAAAGGCACGAATTCTGGAGGCATTGCATGTTAAGTGGCGTATCTTAACGCTGCGCTTTACATCGACACCAGAGCAAAGGAAATGTCAAATATTTAATATTTCCTTCGCTAACACATATGATTCATATGAGATGATTGTGTGTATCTGTGATTATGTTGACCTTGTGATTATAAAACTATTTTTATTGACTTGTACAAAAAAATCTTTTTTGTATAAAAATATTTTAGTGTTTATATAATTTTAAAGTTTTTTTTTACTGTTTACATATTAGTCTTCAGCGGTTACGAGATGGTTTCTTAAAATTAAAATAATTTGTAATTCGTATGTACTATTTTTTATCTTTATGTTATTAACAATTATTCATTTAATATCACAACCATTGCATTTAATATGTAATTTTGTCATAAGCTTAAACGAAAATATATAGTTTATATCATTATACTACAAGTAACACCACTTTACTTTCCAATCACACTTTTTAAACTTCACTTTTCAAGCAAAAGATTCGACCATTCAAGGACCATTCTTTAAATTTGGAAGAATCATGTAGTTTTGTGTAATTTATATATTCATATAATTTATAACGTATGCTCGCCTGTATAATTAGAGCTGGGCTCACGTTGATTGCTTATTATATTGATGTTTCAATTTTATACTCATTTTTATGGTCATCGGCCAACCGTGGGGGGTGGCCACCCAAGAGTTTTGCATCTCTATCCCACTCGTTCAAATTTCTATATGTTCGTCCTCTTTTTCGTATACCTCGACCGATACAGGTCCTTATATCCTTTTCTTGTACTTACAAACTTATATATCCATCCTACTCATCTGGTTAGCGTTTAAAGAAAGCGATGAAAGTTGCTCCTTTGAGCTAGTTAGTATGATTTGTTCGATTCACATAGACAGATGTTTCGTGAAAGACCGATTTTGATGCGGTTTCCTGCTGAATCACCTGCGATATAATTATGGATATTGCAAAGAAATCGTATTGATCCATCTTCCTTTTTTCAATTACCATATGATTGTTTTTCTAGAAACACTATTGTATTAATAACAAATATTTTAAACCTATTTTTAACATATAAATGTTACTAATTTCATAGGAAACGACTAATTTGTAAAAGTTTAAATATCAGATCTGAGAACAACTCAATAAAAACGATGACCTTGTCAACAAATTCCTCCTTCGTGGAATTTAAATTTCAAGTCAAAAGGTATTTTTTTGAGATTTGTAGATATTTCGTGACAAATTCGTACAGAAGGATTCTAATGAATTTGTTTCACATTTCAAAGATTTGAAAGAATCTTTGTTTTTAACTAACATTTTAAAATAAACCGCTCAAATTAATGCCGCTATCTCCGGACTTCAATCTTGTTTGGAACTGCGTATTTCAAACTCTTGTATATTATTTAAAATACATTGATTTCATTATTATTTTCACTTTTTGTTTTTTTGTACAATTAGTAGCAAAATGCGTTGTTTATGTTCAAGAAAGTTATTAAATAACTTTTGTCTTGTCGTTTCCGAATAAAAATGTTATTATATTCATATTTAAAGTACAAAGTTAGTAAGTAAGAAAGTTTTAAACACACACTATACATAAAACAGGGAAAAAAGATTTTTAAAATAAGTGTACATTACATAAACAGAATCGGACTATAAAGTAGTATTCTATCTATCTGACATCAAAAAAGTCCCTGTCTATCTTTATGCGATATATTTCAAAATGAAAAAAAAGCTTTAAAAATAAGATCACTATATCTTATTGTATTAATTATATTAAACTAAGCTTTTATTTATCTATCTTGATTGAAAACAAGGTCTGTTACCGTAACTTAACTTAATTTCGCGGTTTTAGCATATTTTAAAGAGAAACTTATTCGTCATTGAAACGTTGATTTTCTTAAATGTGCGTTCAAATACAAAAAAAACATACGACTAAACCAGTTCAAATTCTTAATTTAATTTCAAAGTAACTAATTTTACTAAGCAAAGTAAGTTTGAGAAGCTCAGACTTGGCGCGGGGGTCTCATTTATAAATCACGGGCGCCCTGCGTTGATTACCCGATTAAGAAATCAACTGTTAACATAGATCCGTTTCTATTTATTTCGTTTTTTTTTACTACTATAATCTTATCGTTTTCGTTTTCATTGCTAGGGACTTCTAGGGATTCTACTAGGTACTATCTTTAAGTGTGCTATAATAATTTTCAATAGATAAAAAGGTAGATTTTTGTAGCTTTATACTACTAAATGACGAAAAAGATATATTAAGTTAGAAAATAGTTAATTCATGATGAAAGTAGCAGGGTTAGCTAACTTATTAACATTTAAAAATGAACAATTTCATATTATTTTTTACCTTTACGCTCTACCCGTCGTCGTAGTCACAAACCTAGTGTCAAGTCACTCCGTCCTCAACTTCCCACCCGAAATCGAGACAATCCTACAAGCGTTACATAAAAATAATATACATATCATTCCTGTGAATGGGGATCGAACATACAACCATCGCGATTACAATTAGACGCTATGCCACAGTGGCACTGTGTTCTCAATTTACATCTAGTCCGCTGAAACGTAGTTATTGGTGACAATTCGTATACATACATATTTTTTTTAGCTTCACGCTGTATCCCGCACACAACAGGGTAGGGAACCTAATGTTAAGACACTCCGTTCCCCATTTTCCGCTGAATTCGGATAAATTGCGTTTGCCTCGACACCAGAGCGAAGGAAATGGAAACATTAAATATTTCCACTCTTCGAGTGGGAATCGAGCCCACAACCACTCGTTTTACAATCACACTTTGTGTCACTGCGCCACGACTGGCCCCAATACATACCTACATACATGTATACGAAATGGTAAATACAAATATACAATACTTCTAAACAAATACAGTCTAAATAAATATAGTATAAGTTACGCAGATATAATAATAGTGGAATATAATCGAGCTTTGACGATTCTTTGTTAAGCCAACAGTTGTTTGAGTAGGGTTGTCAGATAAACTTATTATGTTTTGGGAACTTGGAAGGGTGTGATTGACATTTTCAATCTTGTCTTCTGAGATTTGGAGGAAATCTCAGGTTAGGCCCGCATCCGGTGTATCCGTAAATGACTTACCATTTGTACAGTGGTCCGAGTTACCTGTAACACTATAAGAAGGTTATGAGTTTGAATTTGTTTAAGTGCTATTATTTATTACCATGTTGTTTTAGGATGAGCTGCAGAACCTAACGCTGCGTTATCTTGACACAGCAAGATGTAAACCTAATTCAAACATAAGCATCCCCTGAAAAGGCATTGAATAGAAAGCCGTCGCGGTTATCGCCAATCGCTACTCCACTGCACCTCAATTTCAAAGCAAAATGTTAAATGACATTTAATCGCATCCGGTGTATCCGTAAATAACTAACCATTTGTACAGTGGTCAGAGTTACCTGTAACACTAGGAGGTTATGGGTTTGAATTTGATTAACTGTTATTATTTAGGCCATCTTGACACAGTGAGATATAGTCTGTAATCGCAAATGGTTGTGGATTCAATTGTCATTCGGGTTATTATATTATATCCGATTATTATTATTTTTAATCTCGAATTATTTTCGATTATTTTTAATATTTTTTCATTTCTCCGCGCTGGTACGACAAAGGTTGGGTACTTATTAAGATTATAAAATTGTATCGTGGTAAAAAAATAATCTGCCATTTGTAACTTTTCTATGTTTTTTTATTTAATCATCATAATATGATGATAATGTTTTGCCTTCACTTATTAACATAAATGAAGGCAAAACTTTGTACTCCTACAATAACGAAAACATGATAACAGAGTCATTTTTTTTTAGCTTCACGCTGTATCCCGCACACAGCAGGGTAGGCAGAGGGAACCTAGTGTTAAGATACTCCGTTCTCCACTTTCCGCCGAATTCGGAGGCACTGCGTGTTAAGTCGCGGAACTTAACGCCGCAATTATAAATTTATTTGCATTCACGTCGGTATAAAGTGGCATGCACATTGCGTCTAGGAGTTTTTAGTAGATACTTCGTACAGTCTTTACAACGAAAAATATAGTAAATTTCTTTAATAAATATATCTGCAAAATCAATTAAATAATTGATACATTATTATTCAATATGTCTATACAATCATATCAATTTATACATGAATTTTGTACGTTATACATATATTAATAATATTTGTGACGAATACTAACGATGACTTATTTTTCTAATAGTTGCAGATCATTTCGTATCCTTGTTTCTCGTATTTGAAAACATCTAATTCCTTTTGCAAGACTTACTTATCAATTCTCCAGCTATAGCTATATTGGCGTATTATCCATGTACGAGTATAGCAAATTCTATAGTTAGTAATGATCGCACACTGTGGGTGGTCGGCTAAGTAGGAAACGAAGTCAATTGACCCGCTAGTACCATTTGACTGTTACAATTAATAGGTCAAATTGTTTGTGTGAATTATTTGAATGAGTATTCGAATAAGTATGGATTAAACAATATACAATCGTAATTGTGTCAATTTTTTTTAATACTGCATTTAAATACTTTGTCTATCCATATGTCTATTCATATAAATGGCTAAAGGCATTCATGGCTTGAAAATTTGTGAGTTGTCTTGGATTTTAATAGGTGAGTAAGTACGATTGTATACAAAAATAACTCTGAAAAAAATAGTTTTTTGCTTTTGTTGTATATTCTTATCAGAACAATAACAAAAGTTAGTGTTGAAGCTAGTACTGACTGTTTTCATTTCTTCCCTCTGGTGGAAAAGACGAAGCTTAGCATTGATTTCCGTCACTCAACACACAATACGTTAAATACATTGGTAAGTGAAGAACAGAGTGTCACATTAGACATTCTTTATGCTTATTCTAAGCGAGAAATAGCGTGTGTGAAGCAGAAAAATCTTTTTAGATAAAAATCAAACTTCGAACAAGGCATTAATACTAACCTCCTGAAAACTGACCTAATCAGTTCTACACCTAATAAGCATTTTCAACTGAAAATCGTGTTACCATAGAAAATAATCAGGCATTCAAAATTCAAGTTATAAAGGCGAGTCAAACCGTCAACTATACAATTCCAATAAATTCGTAGCTTCAGCATTGCGGACTGTCAAAAGCCGGTGCTCGGGTCACAGTTCACCCCTCAAGTGTCCGGAGCACTCTCCATTACTCACCCCCTCCTTGTACATCCACTACCCCCTACTGACCCCTAGATACGCAACTATTGGAACTCTATATCGAATGATGTTAAATTAGAAGCAGTATTTTGAAATTTGTTAAAATTTAAATTTTATTCAAATATAGGTTAATATCTATATTGCTTTTTTTACATCTACTACGAACTTTTTTGCTACTATTTACTACATAGTTTATTTTATAAGTAAGAAATTTGTAAGTTGTCTTGTCTATACAGTTTGAAATTAGGATTCGACTTACCATTCTAAGTATATCAATTATAAATAATTTATTTTTTGCGGAATGCTGTCTTTTATAATTGTAATATTGTTTATTTAATTCGTTAGCAGTAAAGATTGTTAATTTTGTTAATCGTGTTAAAATTTCATCTAAACATATTTCACAAATTATTATATAACAAAGAAAATAGATACCATTTTTAGCGCACTCTGACTACCCCACAAGAGATACAGCGTCAGGCTAAAAAAAATTGACTCCATAAAGGCAAATGTAAGACAAATTATAGTAGTAGTTTGAAAAAGTTTCTCTCCTTTACTTAATACATAATTTCATTAAAAAGCACAGAGGATTATTTACATACCTCTAAGTTGTCTTTGCTATTTTTTTTGCAGCTCTACGTTTATTCTCGCAGGCATGCCATTCAGTGTCCACCTGAAATCGAGACATTCCGTTTTAAATAGTGAAACTTAACACTGCGCTTTGTCTTAAAAATTAGCGCGAAAAAATGAAGTTAAACATAAAATCAGTCCCTGTACTGGTAATTGTTTTATATCAGACGCTTAATGACTTCAAAATATTTTTAAAATATATAAAATAAGAAAGAGATCTTTCGTAAACCAATAGTATCTCAGCTAAGCTGGACATCTAAGGTGTTACGGCGTAGGGGGGGTTGAAGGTAAACTAATGTAGAGGCCCACTGTACACGATTACCTCGAGTACTGGACTCGAGATACAAATTAGCACTTGAGACCTCCTTCAAGCCTTGCGATGATATTTTATATGAAAAAGTAAAAGTAAAATCTTTTATATTTCAATTCTTATTGTTCTATAATTTTTTCTTTGGTTATTTGTTCGTTTTCTTATTTTTTGTGTCTAAATTTGGTTTATAAAATTGTTTTCATAACAATATCAGCTTTTTCATCCCCTTATTAAGTATTAACTACACAATATGTCTTAAGTTTTACGTGAAAACCTATGAAGACTTTATGCTAGTTCTAATAGTAGTTTCTCTGCTTTCTAGTTAGTTACCAGCCATTTAATGCACTCTTTCATATCATAAGCATAAATATTTCAACGGAAGGCATTAAATTAATTTCACAACCTAATTATAATAATACTTGGTCAGTCATCTCCTTATCAATCATATCTTATTAATTTTAAATTCTTTGAATACTATATAGGGCATGACAATTTTTAAAACTATATATTCACTTTTATAACTTGGCAATTTTTTTTACACATATATTTTTATATGAAAAAAATTAAGAACGATTTTAAAAAAGTAAATTGTAGACAACCTCTGTTGTTAGATAGAGATTGATGATAAGTGATGGATGTGAGATATTTCTCTCTTATTCTAAATAAATATATTTTTAATTAACTACATGTATATGAATTAATAGAGGAGTTTAAAACTATTTTATTTGATAGTTTATAGACAAGCGAGATTATAATTGTAATCGTAGAAAATTAATTAAATTTGATTATTGCCTTCTCATTCGCTAGTCTTTAAAAACATATTATTAAAGTCTGAGCCTCATTAATATTTTATCTTTTATAAAATATTACATTTAAATGTTTATGTGTTTTTGGCATATAAACTTATGTACAAGTTAAATATAAATTATTTAATAATAATATAAAGTTTTTTTTTAACTTTATATTGATAATGATAGTTGACTGATAGTTCCATGTTATTTCAAACAAACTCATTTCGTTATAGTCCAATACTTATATTTTGATAATATTCCTTTGTCTAGTAAAATAAATTGCAATATTGGAAGGATAATTCGAATGACAGTAGCTCACTAATTATATGAATTTAGTTAGTCAGTTACAGTTAAAGAGTTATCTTTTTTCTAATATCATTTAATAAGTGATAGTATTAATTGGTGATATACAGAAAAAAAAAGTGGATAACTGTTAGGTATATTACGAACTTCTCAGCCCTATTAAAAATGCAGGTAGTGTGACAGGTAAAAAATATTATAAATAAAATTAAATTGTAAAATGATAACTCTTTAACGTTAACTGACTAACTAAATAAATTCATATAATTAGTGAGCTACTGTCATTCGAATTATCCTTTAACTGGAAATAATCAGAACGTATACAATTAGACAGTCATATTTAAACCACTAATTATACCGACTCACTAAACTGTGAAAGAACACCAAACTTTCCTGGCTTCTTGAATAAACCACGCGATATCGATCCCCCATATTAAGTTTTAGTTCCAAGCCAATTAAACTGGTATAAGCCTCTTATGAGACACCCCATGACCCCCGCTTCCCCACTAAACCAACATGGCGTCATGATTGTCACCTATGGTTAGGCAGTTTTTTTACCAATTAACATATAAATATCTGAAACTCTATCACAAAGGAGTAAAGTTCAAAATGGCGATAAATTTAAAACTGCACCTGAAGATTTATTCTTTAAAAGCGTGTCCAATATTACTCTGCAATACTTGCATGTTTTTTTACTTAAATTTCAACTTTGCGTTGTTGTTATAAAGTTAGTTTTTTCTTCACGTTTCTTAATGAATGTAAGCACTGTTGTTCTAAATAGGTAGCGAAGGCGTGACATTAACGCCCGTGGGGGCCGAGAATTATACATGAAGGGTTGTCGCGGTAGGGTTAAGTGTTGGATCATAGAGCTTTCCGTCAGTATGGAAATAGTTTAAAAATGGCCGATGAAATATGCATAGTTTGCACAAAGGTACAGCTTAAGACAGATTTAAGCTGCACATTTGATATAACATGCAAAAAAATAACTTTAGAAATAAACTAAATATATAAGAGACTACTTATATCTTGGCTTCTTTTTATAGATTCAAGCTTTTTCCCTGCAGTTCTACTGCTCACTACACAATGTCTCGATTTGGAGCGTAAATGAGAGAATATTTTGACACAAGGTTTAGCTATAAAAAAAATAATGAAAAATGATTTTTCATCAGTTTCTAAAAAGACTTAACCTTTGAGTGAAAATCACCAGTCTACAATAAAGGTATATGTAATATTACAATTTAAAAAAATGTACATGACTAATCCCCTGACAAAAATCACAAAAATAAGTGAAATAATTTTGAATTTTGAAAGTATTTCATATTCGAATACCAAGGTGCTAGCAGAGTGGTCAACGTGCCTGTAGTGGACTGGAATGTAGAGCATCGACGCATTGATGGCATGCAATATCACATCACTGCGGTAGTAGTCGAAGTATGTCTTTATGAATCTCTTGCTCAGATTTGCTGGCTGGCTTAAATCACTTATAATAGATTGGTATAAAACATAGTTAATTAATGCATTTGAAAATGTGGATTATATTAAAATATTTGTTTACTAATGTGGTCATCTGTGTCACAATATCTAACTTAAAACGCCAATATAGTGAGTTCGATTCCTATTCTAGGTTATTATTATGTTTAAATTATTATTTACATATCTCCTGCCTGGTCTCGAATGTCTCGAATGTTTAGAAAATGGATAATGGACACATTGACACTAGTTTATCTCAGCCTATCCTGTGATATGGGAAAAAGCGTGAAGTTAAATAAAAGTGTATATTTCAAAATGAATTTCACGTATACCTTTACTAATTACACGTATACTACAGATTATTTTGACTATTAACGTTAATATAACGTTTAACTAAATAGGTTAATAATTTTTTACCAGTAAGAGTTATGTAAGTTTGCTTATTTTTCAATTTTGGATCGTCCTCCACCCGCCAATATTTTTAATTTGTAATTAATATTAAGTGCATTTATAAACACTCAAAATAAAATCTACACGTAACTTCTTAACAAAATTGAGCTACTTTAATCACTATACAATAAAACAATTTAAAGTCTATTCAAGTAAAATTTTACCATCTCCAATATCTTTATACGATAGTTATCGTTTAAAACTTAAGCAACCATATACTTCATTTAAAACAATAATATCAGCAGAAATACAGAGACATACATCGCTATATACCACATTTATCACGTACCATACAATCACTAGTATATGGGGTTAATTAGAATATCTTTTACATATTCATAATACACAATATATGTTTGCACATTCATGATTGCCACATCGCTCTTTCGATTTGTATTTATTGAAACAATGAACGAGTAGCGGTCCAATAACTTTGAACAGGCTTACTGGGAGGCAAGAGGTATGTTTGATAAGAATTGTCTTATCAATACGTACAAATGTAGCTATTAAATCAATTGACATAAATGTCAAATTCCTACGTTAATATTAAAGCGTAGGAATGTGGCTGGTGACTGTATTTGTCATAGCTAATGACTACATACATCGAGTACTATATGATACTTGTTAGACGGTAACAGTATATTTAAAGTTATAATTGTGAGAACACGCCTTTATTGATTTTTTTTATTTATCGATAAAAGAGTCAAGAATAAAGTCACTTCTTGTATAAAGTTGGCATAAAAATATCTTATATTGCTAAACGTTTACTTCATTATATACGACACTATACCCTACTTAGCAGTGTAAAAGAAGAATCTAGCGTCTTCTAAAAGCAACCTTTAATATATTAAAAATAAACTATTTTTAACCGGATTAATCGCGTATATTATTGGTATTCGAAAATACATTTTTAGAAACCCGACGTTTCGAACACTTTACAGTAGTCCGTGGTCACAGGTAGACTATATAATAGTTTCATTCGGTTAAAAATAGTTTCATTTCAAAATGTGTAATAATCGCGAAAACAAAAGATCATATAACCTTTAATATATTAAAAATTAATGGTGATAGTTTATCAATTGTAATTATCTCCATGTTCATATTCCGGCTCGCACTTGTCCGATTTTAAAGTTGCTGTGACCACAGCCTTTTTTGAAGGCTGAATCCACCCCTGTCTAGAAGACACTCCGGTCTTCACTTTCTCACCAAATTAGAGATATTGTATGTTTTAACGTCACACTTTATCTTGCTCACCAGAATGAATTAATTAAAATAATAAAACTATGATGATTCCTGTGAGTAGAAATCGAACCCATAACCAAATCTCTTCTCTTCTTCTCAAGTTATCAAATTCCTTAATACCTATTTATTACATAATTATACACACACATAAAATATAAAATAAAATATTTAAGTTGCGGAAATACTGAATGCGTTTAACACTAGGTTCCCTCTGCCTACCCTAAATACTTCTCTTTTAAAAAAAAATACCAGGAATAGTTAAAAAAGCCTAGACGCTTTCATGTGGCTGGCGCTTCACAGATAGGTTATCGTGGCGTAGCTGTGTCAATGTCGAAGTGTAAACGCGATGGTTGTGGGTTCGATCACCATTTGGTGGAATTATTTTATGGTACACTCCAATATGATAAGAAAACGCAGAGTTGAAATCTGCTACTCAATATGCAACGTACTAGACCTACACTGAATCATGAAGCGAAAGTTAACTAAGTAGTTATTAGAACCATATTTTTAAAGGTAATTAAATTAGTTTTATTTCAGTTATATTAAACATTTGAATTCGCAAACTATGTACGTAGATATGCAGGTAGATATGTATATATCTAAAGAGTGTTCTGAATATTGCGTTCTAGCGCTTATTTTACGTTCTAAGCGCTTTGTTTACGACTTACTACGATATCCTTTATCTTAAATGTCAAAAATGAATAATATTCTGAAAGCAGATGGTATATAATTATAATAAATTTAATTAGCTTTCATTAATTCACAAACCTAAAAACATTAATCCATATTTAAGTATTATATTATAATAAACTTCAAATCATCAATTATCTTGTAATTTAACATAGAGATACATAATTTAGACATATATTATTTGTTTATATTTAGAAAATGTACGTTTACGTATAAAAATTTGAACGCACCGTGATTCGAACCCGCGCCTACTGCATGCCGTCCAGGCACTCTCACCACTGAGCCATGCCTTCTACTATCCGCTGCGTCGAAATTATTATACACTTTATTACAATTTTTTTTGTTAGCATCTCTGTAGAGAGATTTATACAAATTTCTGCTACCCAAAGATTTTTTATTATTTGTTTGTTTTTTGTCAAAATGGAAAGTCCATTTTTTCAATGCTCTGCTATGAGATGTTTTATTTTAAACGGAGGTTTTTTTATAAATAACCAGACGGAATACAATTTTTATAATGATAAAAATCTTCAAACATTAGGGCACCCGATGATTAGGAAAAATTGATTTTCGTAATTCGTATTATTATTAAAAAAAACGTGATTAAAAACTTAGTACGAGGACTGTTAAAGCAGAAATGTTTTTCACGTTTCGATTTTCGCAAGTTTCGTTTCACAACGTCAACAGAACTCTTGAAAAACGTGAACAATTTAAAAGTTACCCTTTAATTTATTATTTTTCACCTATACATTAATCAATCAATCAATTTCCTTTATTTTGCAAGGTTGTCACGAGCATGTTGGGTGGCGATTCTCAACCTCGTGATTCCCCTCTGTCACTGGGCAGCGTCCAATAAAAGGCGGGTAACCTAGTAGCTTGGTAGTAGGAGATTCATTCTCCGACTGGCTCGCGACCACTATCATGTCAAAAACGAACCGCCAAACATCTGATGATGTGTTCCGGTTCGATGGCATGTAAGCCAGAGCTCCCTATTCCCGCCATCCCCGTCCTTCTTCTCTTCTTTCGTCCTCCCCCTTAAGGTGGGCAACGCATCCACAACTTTTCTAATGTAGTAGATGTCCATGGGCGAAAGTAACTACTTACCCTCAGGTGGTCCTTCTCCTCGTTTGACCCCCTTTCATCATTAAAAAAAAGTTATACCTACATCTATTGATTTATGTTTTTTTTTTATTTGAGAAACGGTGAAAGAATGTCCGTTGTAGTTTTTAGCG
The DNA here is from genome assembly GCA_019049465.1 of Dryas iulia moderata. Classification (NCBI taxonomy): domain Eukaryota; kingdom Metazoa; phylum Arthropoda; class Insecta; order Lepidoptera; family Nymphalidae; genus Dryas; species Dryas iulia. Next base: position 9,308,198 of record CM032435.1, on the reverse strand, counting down.
AGTGTTGAATGAACAAAATAAAGCAAGTGGATGCTGTCTACACGATTCAACCAATAATAAGGCTATTGTTTTTATACAAATACAATATTGCGTTTATAAATCGGATAAGCCTAAAGGCGATATCGATGGCAGTGGAGTAGCTAACAAATATTTGTTCTTAAATTATCAATTAATCTTTAAACTATTAACCTCTTTAAATATATGGTTTTAGTTGGTTATTTCTGTGTTCTCGTTCATCTTATAGATACTGATAATGTATGAATTTAATTACTTAGTACATCAAATTTCTACATATCTTATTTTTATTGAAATATACATGCTATTTCATACTTATGTATGCACAGAAAAATACTGTTCACCCATGACCACGTCATAAGAGATGATTTCTATACTTACATATACATTACATTATATACATTACATTAGAGCAATTACAATAATTTTTAAAATCAGTAGGAAAATACCAAAAAGTTTACCTATTTCTATCAAATTCGTTAATCTCCAAGCATTTTCCTGTGCTCATGTCAGACAATAAAAGCGCAAGAGGAGTGTGGCGCCAGTAGCCGTTCTTTATACTGGCTACAGCATCTTATAATGCGACTAAAACTGCCCTCGATCTCTCCTGCTTTTTACATATAAAGATGACATCATGGAGCAAATTTTACGATGTATCTAAATGATAATTGGGAATTCAAATATGAAATGTAAGTAGTTTAACCAGATTAATTATATAAATTTTTGTTTTTTGAAAAAATATACTTTAAAAAAATATTTCTTCTTTAACTGAAAATCTTATTTTACACACACAATAGCATTCCAATCCATTGAAACTGTTTTTATTACTTGAATGATTGGTTATGGTATATTTATTTGTATTTTCAGTTGATATTTATCATCATCATCAAAGGCACTACAGCCGCGGGTGGGCCTTGGCCTGGTCCAGAATACCCCTCCATTCTACCCTATTCTTGGCTTTCTCCTTCCAATTCTTTACGCCCAGAGTTCTCAGGTCTTGCTCAACTCCATCCAACCATCTGAGTTTGGGTCTGCCTCGATTTCTCCGACCACCCGGTGAACCATTCAACAAGGTCTTAGGTGTTCTGGATTCACTCATTCTCTCCACATGTCCGGTCCATCGTAAGCGTCCGATCTTAATAGTGTTTATTATGTTGGGTTCATTATACATGTGGTAGAGTTCGTGGTTGTACCGAGTTCGCCATTGTTCATTTTCCAACACTGCCCCGAATATGCGTCTTAAGATTTTGCGCTCAAAAACAAGTAGTGTGTTCGCGTCCTTTTTGCTCAGTACCCAACTCTCTGATCCATATGTTAAAATCGGTCTTAGTAAGGTCTTGTAGAGAAGTACTTTTATACTTTTTGAAAGTATTTTGGATCGAAAGTATCTTAGCAGTCCGAAGTAGCATTTGTTAGCCGCCATAATTCTTCTACTTATTTCCAAAGATACATTGTTGTCCTGCGTTACTAAAGAGCCGAGATATACAAATTCATTGACCCAGTCGAAAGTGCTGCTCCCAATTCTTATATCGGACGGTAACGCATGCAGTTGTTTTGACGCTTCCAGATATTTTGTTTTGGTTGCATTTATTTGAAATCCGGCTTCCTTAGATGACCTTGTCAGAGCTTGGTATGCACTCTCCACTGCAGGCAGAGTTCTTCCTATTAAATCCAGATCATCTGCATATCCTAACACGTGGATTGACTTAAAGAATATGTTGCCAGTAGTCTCGATTTTTGAGTCGCGTACACATTTATCTAATGCAACATTAAAGAGCAGACAAGAGAGCGCATCACCTTGTCTGAGTCCGTCAAAAGTGCTAAACGGTTCCGACATGTCCGCCTGAACTCTAACAATGTTTTGAGAATTTTTAGTAGCCATTTCGGTGAGGGAGTTTAATTTTGATGGAATACCGATTTCAAACATTGCCTGGTACAGGAAATTACGGTTCAAGCTGTCATATGCCGCCTTAAAATCAATGAACAAGAGGTGTGTGGTGTCATTAAATTCTAGAGTTTTCTCGAGGATCTGCCTTAGTGAGAATATCTGGTCTACTGTTGAGCGGTTAGGTCGGAATCCGCATTGGTATTCTGCTAAAGAGGTTTCGACATATGGATGTAGTTTATTAAACAAAACACGCGCAAACACTTTATAAGCAGTGTTCAGGAGCGATATGCCACGGTAGTTTTGACACTCCAATACGTCCCCCTTCTTATGTAAAGGGCAGATAACAGCAGTCCCCCATTCTTCGGGCATAGACGTTTCATTCCAGATCTGTAGAATTAGTTTGAGCAATTCCCTCTCGAAATGTTCTCCGGCGTACTTTATTAATTCTGCTGGAATGTTGTCGCAGCCGGGGGCCTTATTGTTTTTAAGTTGTTGAATGCCGATGTTAATGTCTTCGAGAGTAGGTTCCGACACGTCATCGTCATTTTGTCCTCTTGGTTGTAAACCAATGATGGTGGTGGATGTGGAGGTGTTATGACCGCTAAGTACGTCCCGGAAATGCTCAACCCATCTCTTCATTATGTCACCCTTATTTGATATTTATATCATTTTATATTTTTGTTTATTAGAAAATCGGGTATAGCTCAAAACTGTTAACTAGCACCCACGAAACAGGAACACCTAGTGTCGGGTTATCAGATATTCAAAAATTGTTAAAACTGTTTGTGTTCACTAATATATTTTTCTTTTCTTTCTTTATTAAAATAGACAATGAGTGTTTAGAGAAGTAGCGGCCACAGATAAACAGTCTTCTATCCAGTCTACGACCCCGAACTACTATAAAATGTTCGAAACGCCGGGTTTTCTAACATATATGTCCGAATACAGAAAATATACGAAAATGTGTGAAAATCGGGAAATTCAAAGATCTTATTAAAGTCCAAATCAGACATTAGGAACAGTTAATAATTTAATTACATATAATTTTCTAGTCTGGTTTGACAAAACACAGCGTTAAGATTTCCAATAAGTCTTTAAAAAAAAAGAAAAAATAACGTTTTATATAAATAGGGAAGAAGCGTAATGATTTGACGTTGTAAAAGCCATAAAATATATACATAATCGTATTACTGCCTTTAAATATATATATTTTTGCAGCTTCACTGTTTGAGAAAAGGGTCAAGCTGAGTATCATCACATAGAACTTAGTTTCATTATATTCCGATCTCCACTTTCCACCCGAACTTCATACCCCTATCAATTTCATTTAACAAAATATACGATAATACTCTTAGTTCATTGCCTTAATTGGACAATATCTTCTAAGCTTATGCTTCACTCCATGATTGGATCAATTAAATATAATATATAATATCAATTATTATTTATTTGTGTATGCATTGTAAGTATACCATTTGCGGGGATTACCCCTGCAATTATTAAGGTTTCATTATATAGTAGACAGAAGGCTTAACGTAATGTAGGCTGTATTTTTAAATAATATTATGTATCTGTTACATAAAAAAAGAATACTTTAATTTATAAAAAGTTTCACATTGTCAATTTGACATTTTTCACTTTCCGCCCATTCGAAACTTTGCTTTGCTTCTTACCAGAGCGGAGGAATAAAAATAATATTGAAATAAAATCACTGCCTATCGAACCGAACCCACAGTCACACGCTGAACACCTTTACAGTCAGACGCTGTACCACTGCGCCACGATGACCATTACTATTATACATAAATAAAATTATTATTTTTACATTAATCAAAATCCCAATTAAGATTAGATAAGATAAGTTATCAAAACTTAATTTTTAAATTAAATGACCAAGAAGACAAATTACACGTTTGCGTGAAAGTTGTGAGCTAAAAGTGGATGCATATGAATGTATAAAAAGCCGGCTGCAGCTAGTTAAACTTAATTATATACTAATTTTACATATTAACGGCATGTATAACTTTATAATTATTACTGTAACACGCTCTTATCTCGCTATTACTGAGCGAACACGAAAAACATTTGTACATGTAATAAACATGTACGTGTCAATCATAATTTTTAGTTTTGTACGTGTATTTTATAGTATAAACTAGCGGCCCGCTCGCGGCTTCGCCGAGTGAACTATTTCCTTATATTGCAACCCTCGGGGGCACATTTTTAAAAAATAAAGTAGCCTATGTTTAAGCTTAGATTATGAACTATATTTATGCCAAAATTCATTACAATTGGTTAAGCGGTTTGGATTTTTCATATAAACTTTCATCCCCTATTTCAACAATTTAGAGGTTGATTTTTGAAAAAATAAGTTGCCTATGTTAGATCCAGTCACTTTTACAACTATCATTCTAAATTTCATCCAAATCGGACCGGACCGTGAAAGCGTGACAAACAAACACATAGACTTTCCCATTTATAATATAAGTATGGATAAGCCAAAAGTGACTAATACTCCGAAAAAAGCATCTTCACGCTTTTACACGCATAGTAGGGTGGACAGAATCTAATTTTATGGTATTGTGTTGTGCATTTTCCGCCCTAAATGAAGACATTGCGTGCTGAGTGATGGATCTCTACGCCGTACTTAGTCTTAGGAACCATATCGGAGGGATGGATTAAAAATTAAAGAGGAGAATAATATAAATATAAGCATTTCCCCGTGTGGTATTCTTTTTTTTATGGAATAAAGAAGGCAAACGAACAGAAGGCCCACCTGGTGTTAAGTGGTTACCTTCGCCCATAGACATCCATAACATTCCACTTATGGATGCGTTGCCAGCCTCGGGGATGTAAGACAAAAGGAGGCAGGAAGGATGAGAATGGTGGGAATAGGGAGAGCTGGCTTACATGCCATCGAACCTGAACACATCATCAGATATTTGGCGGTTCGTCTTTGACACGATAGTGGTCGCGAGCCAGTCGGAGAAAGAATCTCCTACCACCAAGCTAACTGGGTTACCCGACTTTTACGGGACGCTACACAGCGGCGGGGGGGAATTGTATTCTTAACCCGTCCCCCCACGGGGAAAAATTGAGCCTACGACCATTGCGTTTAAAAATTCAAGCGCTGTTCCGCAGCGCCACGACGACCTATACCTACTCACTAAACACTCACTTAAAATAAATTACCTAATTTTCCATTAATTCACAAACATAAAAGCATTATTCGTTGCTTATATGCACTTTAGCCAAACATCACTAAAATCGGTTGATCTACCAATTTACCGTAAAAAAAACGAAATTTACACAAGTATTACGTGTTTATTTTTATATCAAAACCTTTTTAAGAAGACGCAATCATTTATGCAGGTATACGCATAAAATCATTAGTTAACAGCTCTTTGAAATTTAAATTCATTATCGAGTTTGGATTGCGTGCAAACAAAAAATCATTTACGTTTAACACAGCAATAACCTTTTCAAATATAATATCTTGTACTTCGTTACAATTTTATTACACGTGTCGATAGATAAATTAGGATGATGTAGTAAAATTGTTCCACTGTGGTCCATACGTCAAGATACATGGGTAGAGTGACCAGGCAATTGAGATTTGAGGCTATAATGATATTTTAAATATTTTATTATATTTTACCTGTTATCCTATAGTATTCTTTCAATTATAATGAGATATATAGATATTTAAAGACCGTATAAAAATTGGGAGATCTGGAAATCGCGCTAATCAGAAGACGTTCACATTTTTTTAATCTAAAACTAATTTTAAAATAGTTAAGTTAACTTCTACTGCTATTTTGCCAGTAAGTTAAATAAAATGTAACTTTGTTTTTGTTCAAATTTATCAAATAACTAAATTTGGTGTTTATGCCTTATATACCTATTTGTGTTTAGATTTAAAAAAAATAGTATATTATTTAAATGTGTAATTATTATCTCATTTACCTACTTATATCTTGTTATACGCACATCGAAACCTAATACAAAATGAAGATTAAATCAAAAACGGTATAAGCAATTAAATATTTAAATAAAAAAAAAACAAATAACATTTATTGCAATTATTAAAAATCAACAATTACCAAAAACGGTGGCCACACCAGCGCCCGTGCTCCCATGCCGCGGCGGCACTTTGTCGGCGCATCAAAAGCACACCGAGCGCCACCACATACCACGAACTCTCCTCGCTTCGATACCAGAACGCGCCATTTGAGATTTACGACGAATTCTGGATTTTGGGAGACTTTCAGACGGTTTTTTTTATCTCATGTTTTTATTGTGGATGACTTGACGATATGTGAACACAGTAAACATTAGCCAAAAGGGTTAATTGCTTCTTAGAGATAGTAATTTATCAAATTAAGAAATATTGTCATCTGCACTATATAAAACACTTTTGTATTATGATTTTTAAATATCTCAGTAGCTGTTAGGTAATGTTCTTTCTTTAACACTTTTTAGGTGGTTATTAAGAAAGTACGTTAAGGTGTTCTACTTTGGGAATAGTAGATGTAGATAAAATGATAGTTATGTACGGTGACCACGTAATAATGAGCGGGTGGTCTATGGGTAACGTGCCCCGCAGAGATACACGTAGCAAGCTGTCTCGATTGTCATGACAATGTACGGTTAAAATTATAATAATACTATTAAAAAATAGAAAATTTTTAGTAGTTCGTATAAAACTTGTTAAAATGGATGTATATTTTATACTCAATCAAAAAACTTTTGATTACAATGTGTAAGGGAGTGCAGAAATGATCTCTTAATTTATTTAAATGCGATTGGAATCGAAAAAGAAAGCTCTTAGTATGTTTCTTATTAGAATTACAATTGAAGGATTTCTAGTACAAACTTTCTAACAACAACAAATCAATTTAAAATAACAAGAATGATTATTGATATCATTTTAATTTTAAATATTGCTTACAATTTTATATAAATACTTAAAAAAACTAGAAAATTTATATTTATCTAATAACATTAACAAATTTCTCCACAGCCACATCACTCAGTTCCCTTAATTCCACTATCCGTAGAGAACAGTTCAAAAACGTGTTTTGACTACAATCGGTCGCTATCATTGATCTGAAGCAAATTAAATCGTGGTCCTTTCATTTGAAAAAAGTAAAGGAATGTTGGCGCCAACGCGCCCGCTACGTCGTATTTGAATGTCTGGTAGCATTCTTAGACTTTGTCTTTTTAAATGTTTTAGACATGTCGAGAAATACCTAAAAAGGTGGAACTAATGCTTAAATATTTTTAAATTTCTAATTCAACACGGTGTTTTGGGAAAGGATTTTTGTTGGTATGGTTTTTTTGGGTAAGAATTTGTTTTGTTGAAGACTTAGATTAGGTTAAAAGTTGTTTTATTTTGTTAAAAAGAAATATTAAAACATTTTTCTTGACAGGATCATTGTGGAGATTTTAATCTATTTTTACTAATATTCTAACCAATGCTACTGTGAAGTTTATATTATTTTTTATGATAGTCAAGTAATGAGTTAGAAATCCATTATATTTTAATATAAAACTATATTTAAATTGTGGCCAGTCGTGGCCCAGTGGCACAAGCGTGTGATTGTAAACCACTGGTTGTGGGTTCGATTCCCACTCGAGGAGTGGAAATATTTTCTTCGCTCTAGTGTCGAGGTAAAGCGCGGCGTTAAGTTCCGCCACTTAACACACAATGTCTCCGAATTTGGTGGAAAGTGAGGAACGGAGTGTCTTAACAATAGGTTCCCTCTGCCTACCCTGCTGTGTGCGGGATACAGCGTGAAGCTAAAAAAAAAAATAGGAAACATTGTTTTTCTTTTTTTTTGCTTTCAGGCGTGCCAGTTGTTTTGTATGTAATTCTCATGTGTCAAATGTAAGAAATGAAACTAGTAATGATGTGTCAATACGATCACGATATTAGGTGGCGTTAGGTGCAGACATAGAACAGTAAAAAACGGAATATTTTTATTTTATTCTCAAAGTACTGTCTTAAACCTAGGTACTACCTAGGTTTTGGAGCTGAAAACCGAGTAAAGTATTACATATTGCTACTTGCCTATATGTATAATAAATTAAACAAAGGCTGTTATGGGGGATTTTGTTTAGCGTGTTTAAACATTAACGAAAGCATTATATATAGAGGTCTAATTCAAATATATAGGGATCTAAATTCTTAGATTAGAAATCCAAAGCTAAAAATATAATATAAAAGCTACTGTTAACTAAAAAAACGGAAGAAATATAGTTAATTTACTTACAAAAAAATCATTTTGTCGTATATAAGTTGCTCCTCTACAAAAGTTTAGTTAACTATGAAGCCATTATCCACATTTAACTAGCTGTATAATTGAAATCCAAGTGGCACTTCTTGGCATTAAAGAAAAAAATCATAAATACCATACGGTACAGTAAAATGTACGTACATTTAATGAAACGTAATGTGAACGCAACCGTTTGTAGTTCTCTCTGATATAGGATTTGTATAATCCTAGCAAAAAATTTGGCGACATTTGGCGACGGCAATCTCTACTAAATGTCTTTTAAATGTTTCTTTGTTCGTTAAAGACAATTTTTTTTGTTGATTTTTATAGAAAAAAAGTTAATCTCATTGCATGTTGAAATCGTGGACATTTGTCATTGCTTCAGCTTGGTATGTTATGGGGGAATAACTCTCAAGTTTAGAGAGTATGAACAATTAATAATGAATGATTACATTTAAATTATTTTAATTTCTTCGCTCTAGCTCAACAAAAACCCATTGAATTCTGTCGATCAATACGCCATGTCTGGGAATTGGGCGGAAATTGTAGAACGTAGTGCCTTTACACTAGGTTTTCTCTGCCTATCCAGTAGAGTTTGTGGAACTCAACATTTTTTAAATTGTAATAACAATAAATAATATTACTAAAAATTAATGCGGCATCTGGTAAAATTTGCTGAGTTTTAACTAGAGAAAATTATTTGTAACTAAGAACGGAAGATCCGTTCTATATCATTAATATATATGTAAAATTTCTTATTATACTGTTTGATAGACAACTCATTATGATCTTCTTGTTAGATTTATAATATACTTATCTACTTGCTCTTGACGTCTTTTGCGTGTTTTCGCAACTGTGAAACGGCATAATGAACTATTTTAACAATCAATGATAATCATCTATTATTTAAAACTAATTACTTGATAATTTCTATTCAAATCGATTTAATAAATCGGATTATACACTTTAACCTAATAAGTACACTTTTACACTTTTATATATATTTTTTATTACCTTAGTATTTGGTAGTCATATTTTTTAAGTGAATGGATGCGATCTGCTCAGGACCGGGAATGTTGGCGCTCTGTGGGGAATGTTGGTGCTCTATGGGGAGGCTTACGTTTAGCAGTGGAAGGCCAAAAGCTGAAAAAAGTCCATTCGTACATTAAAGACATTGCTTATAACATAATTCTACTAAAATAGTGTACAAATGACTATAATTTGAGTATAACTGTCGAAAAATTTACCTAATAAAAAAGTTGTTTAAGGCGATTCCAGACAGCTAGGTAGGTAGCTAAGTATTTTTTTCTATGATTTTTTTTATATTTTTTTTGACTGTACAGGTCAAAAGTTGAAAGAATTTTCTTCTTTTTCTTTCTATCGTTATACATAAAATTCTTTCGTTATTGACTGACTTACCAGACAACGAATAGTAGTAACTGTTGTTAGGCGAGATAACTACTGAAATTTGACCTGTAGCTTCTTTGAATAATATTGCTGAGTACTCAAACAGTTTTTTTGAAAATTGCTTATTTTTAAATTTTATGGTTTCGAATCCTCACGAACGTAGTTTTGTGTTACAACTTGTATTAAGTATGTATTATACTGCTTTACGCTGTTCCTGCATAACAGAAAATTCATAGAAAACATAGTGTTTAGACACTACGTTCTGTACTTTCCGTTCCAAATTAAGACTCTTAGGCCCTATTTATATTTCTGTTAGTTATTATTTAGTGTAGTTGTAGTTAGTGTTTAGTGACAAAATATATTTGTAGTCAGTCGTGGCCCAGTGGCACAAGCGTGTGACTGTAAACGACTGATTGTGGGTTCGATTGATTGTGGGAGCGCGGCGTTAAGTTACGCCATTTAACATGCAATACCTCCGAATTCGGCAGAAAGTGGGGAACGGAGTGTCTTAACACTAGGTTCCCTCTGCCTACCCTCCTGTGTGCGGGATACAGCGTGAAGATAAAAAAAAAAATATATATATAATTTTATATAACCGTAAATTATAAAATAATATAATATATTATTTTCAATCACCCTAAATATTACGTGAAGCAAATTTTTTCAAGTACCCAACCTTTTTGTTGTTTTCAAATTAAACACAACACGACCGATATAGACATGTCTTTATATGACAAAACTACCGAGACGTCACTAGAATTTGGTACGGCTCGTTGCGTCTGAATTGATTCAAAAAAAAAATTCTAAGCTTTCCACAGATTAATTTGTCATTTGAAATGAAACTAGTTTTGAACTGGACTCGGCATTACAGAAGTAAATGTTCTTTTGAAGAGAAGATAAAACTATATCCAAATCAACACATGGATTGTAATAGACAGGTATGTCATATTTAAATTATGTAATTGAACTATTTTTGTGGCCAGTCGTGGCCCAGTGGCACAAGCGTGTGACTGTAAACGACTGGTTGTGGGTTCGATTCCCACTCGAGGAGTGGAAATTATATTTCCATTTTCTTCGTTCTATTTGTCGAGGTAAAGTGCGGCGTTAAGTTTCGCCACTTAACAAGCCTCCGAATTTGGCGGCAAGTGAGGAACGGAGTGTCTTTACACTAGGTTCCCTCTGCCTACCCTGCTGTGTGCGGGATACAGCGTGAAGCTAAAAAAAAACGGTTTTTTTTTATTTATATAATAAAATGTAATTGTTAGTACCTATATTTTACTTAAAATCCCATATGTCATGGATGAGAATAACTTGTCGTAGCAGAAGCTCTCTGCACTTCTGTTTTTATATGTATTTTAGATAAAAATGAAGAAATTAGGAAACTATCCATAAAAATATATCTACCTCGTAACTGTAAACATATTAATTCACTTTAGTATTCTCCATTTATCCAAGAAAGTTATACATATACTAGACCCGATTGTGTTTTGTCATTAAACTTAATGACATGAATAATGATAGCCAGGTATACGATTTACATACATTAATATAGTTCAATAATATTTATTACTAAATTTCAATTTTAATAAAATCGTTTCCTAGCGAGTAATTTTTATTTGCTTCTTCGGTCAAATGGAAGTAGGCCTAGTTTAAAATTCATAAACCAGGAAAGAGGTGATTATTAGACTAACAGTTAATTACGGTTTTGCGGTCAATGATTTTCTACGCGAAACAGAATAATACATTCAATTCACAACTTTGAGAAATCTTTTCGTGTTTTTGAGTACCTCTAGCTAGGGAGTACAGAAATAAGAACTTTTCGTAAAAAGTAGTAGGTACAATTAGTATTTGATATTGGTAAAAGATGATGAATTTGAATTTTAAACGGAAATATGATTACTATATTAAGTCTTAGTATTAAATTGACCACGCTAATTAGATAACTTCTAACCAATGAATATTTTTATTCAATCTGGTCGAAGTTAAGGTCAATCTTTATAAGAACTTCGCGAAACCTTTAGCGTATACAACTGTAGTAGTCTAGGAAAAGATACGAGTTCGGAGAGTAATGCATTGTTGTCATATTTTTTTTTCAGCTTCACGTTATATCCCGGACACAGCAGGGCAGGCAGAGGGAACCTAGTATTAAGATACTCCGTTCCCCACTTTCCGCCGAATTCGGAGGTATTGCGTGTTAAGTGGCGGAACTTAACGCCGCGCTTTACCTCGACACCAGAGCGAAGAAAATGGAAATATAATTTCTACTCCTCGAGTGGGAATTGAACCCACAACCAGTCGTTTACAGTCGCACGCTTGTGCCACTGGGCCACGATGGGCCACACTTTTCATAATATATTAATATAACTTTTTTAATATTTTTAAAGTGTTATTCAAACAGGAAATTGAAAAACGAACGTTTGAACGCACAGACAATTTCCAAGAACGGGTTCGAATTCCGCCGCCTTTAAAAAATACATACTTACCCTAAAAATATACTATATATTACGAACATCTGCACTATACTATACTATACGTGACATTTGTTAGCTCTTTGTTTTGTCGCAAAAGTACCTACGTGTCGCTAAGAACGTCCCTGCTTATTTGTGTTTACTGATGCGAATAGAAGCAGCCTCCAGCCTTCCTTTTGTGCTTAGATTAGACTGTGTGTAGAGGCAGCGTGGATAAATAAATATTTTTTTTTGTTTGTTTTTAAAATTGAATTATTGTGTGATTTGACTGAATTGTTGTTAAATAAAAATCAATATTATTGGCACACCTGAAAATTGATAAACCATTTTTAGAAAACGTATAAAAATTTGACTCTTTGACCATGTTCAATAGGCGCGGCTTCGAATCCCACTGAGTTTATAAAATGTATACATTTAATAAAAATGCTTTCGAAATTTTGTTATTTCATTAAGACTAAGTTCTTCATAGCTAGATATTCTAGTAACTTATTATGTATAAGCCAGTTGTTTTACTTATTTTTTTATATAGCTTACCTACTCATTTCCAGCATATTGTTGGAAAAAATAATATGATAGGTCACATAATTTTCTTCAATGAGATTCTTGTTTATTTCTCTATAGCAGGATTTAAACCCACGACCAACGCTTCCAATGAGACACATCTTTTAACAATTCGATAGCTCTAAAACCATCCACTCTATGTTATAGTTAGTCATGACGTCACAGTTCCGAAAGAGGCGCATACGTTTAAGCCGTCTTTAACACGCACTCTTGACCCGTGAGAGAAAGAAATTGTTTGGAAAATAGTCGCTACGTGTGCCTTGTCCGGGAATGAGCTACTTTTAGCTTGAGTGCCGATGAGAAAGTCGAGGCTGGCAATTCGTATGAAGAAAGGCATATTGTGAAATAAATTCTAGGCACTCTTTTAGTAGAGATTTTAAACTATAATCAAAATTTGGGATATAGTTCGAATGTAAATAGGATTGGTTGTTGGTTCGATTCCTACTTGTGAAATGATTGTATTTAATCTATTTTCATTTCTTTGCTCTGTTAAAACAAAGCGTGTTGTTGAGTACCGCCACTTGACACTAGATTCTCTCTGTCTACCCTGGTAAGGGTGAAAAAATGCAAAGATGTTTTTCTAATATTAAATTCATATGTTATCTATTACTACAATAGATTGGTATTAATTACATATTAATCCTTGTCAATGTTTAGATCTAGGTCTTTAAATAACAGGAGGCTTCCTAATTTATGATTTCAGGTAACCTAGCAAGCGACGCATGTTTGAATCCAGCATCGTTCAAGTTTTTATCTTTTCTAGAAATATTTTGTAACTGGTCCCCCCCTTCATCCCTTCATCGATCTGAAATGTTTGAAAATATATTAATCAAATCATGCCTTGGCTCATAATACGTCTGGTGGTTAGGACCTTTATTGCTATGTATGTAAGTAACTCAAGTTCTTTTTGAGATTCAGAGGTAACAGTGTTAGGAAATTCTACGTGTAATATATTAAATACATTTAATAAGCCATCAGAAGGTAATCTTTTTTAGTTATAATTGCCATCAGAAAGGTATTGACTCTTTTATATATAAATTAGCCATCAGAAGGTCTTCCTTCTTAATTATTAGTTTGCCATCAGAAGGTATAGACTCGTTTATATATTAATTAGCCATCAGAAGGGTTCTAGACATGCAAGCATCTAACACAAACTATCCGTTGCAATCACCCAGAGCTCGTCCGAGGAAAAGCCCTAGGATCATCTCATTTATCTCTCACTTACAACTATGCAAGATAGCTATATTAAGAGAAAAATGGCCGTGTGGCCCCGCCCCGCCACTTGCCGTGAGTTCCGTCCGATCGCAGACCTGACCGATCATATTGAACCCTCCGAGACACAACGAAACAGTTCACGTATATGATACTTACGATGCCTTAGCAAACGATCAATTATTAGTTAGCTGTCACGTCATGTTTGTTAAGTTTGTGTGTGATCTTTCTCAAAGGTACTTGTTACGCTTATTATATATATTTAATTAGTTGTACATTGGTTTGTGAGGCCAATGTAATTCGTCGGGTTGTGAAGCCGATATACGTCACTGGTTTGTGAGACCAATGAATTCGTCGGGTTGTGAAGCCGATATACGTTACTGGTTTGTGAGACCAATATAATTCGTCGGGTTTGTTAAGCCGATATACGCCACTGGTTTGTGAGGCCAATGGATTCGTCGGGTTGTGAAGCCGATATACGTCAATGGTTTGTGAGACCAATGAATTCGTCGGGTTGTTAAGCCGATATACGTCACTGGTTTGTGAGACCAATGAATTCGTCGGGTTGTTAAGCCGATATACATTAATGGTTTGTGAGACCAATGTCACTGGTTAAGCTATAAGCTATAAGCTACCTGAACCCACGACAGTCACAAGTCACACGTTATACCACAATCCGACTTTGTACAAGCGTCGCTTACGCAACGCAAGACAGCATCAGAAAGGATACAACAAACCAACGTCGCTATAGCGGATCACTTTACCAAACATGTTGGCCTCGGTGCTGCAAAGCTACATTGATTGTGTCACCGACATCGCTTATCAGTAAGCTATAAGCTACCTGAACCCACGACAGTCGCATGTCACACGTTTTACCACAATCCGACTTTGTACAAGCATCGCTTACGCAACGCAAGACAGCATCAGAAAGGATACAACAAACCAACGTCGCTATAGCGGATCACTTTACCAAACATGTCGGCCTCGGTGCTGCAAAGCTACATTGATTGTGTCATTGACATCGCTTATCAGTAAGCTATAAGCTATAACCGAACCCTGACAGTCGAGAGACAGTACATGCATCGCCCCTGTACATGTAGTTTATATTTGTTTTTTAAGATTTACACATTCGTATGAGATCGTGCCAATTATTGCCATAAAATATCCAGCTATCAAACGCATTATATATTAATATCTTGTTATTATTATTTGTACTACATGCATCGCCCCTATACATGTAGTACATATTTATATTATTTTAAATTTCATACATTCGTATGAGAATATTTGCCATAAAATATGTTATTATTCAATGCATCATTTAATTTTTTTTAATAAATATTATTTACACTCGCAACTTTCAATTAATTTATAAATTTATAATATTTAGGAAAATGTAAACTATAATGTTCATACAACATTATTTTAAGATGGCGCCGCCATACGCCAAATATTTTAATTAATTTGTACTGCAAATTATACGTTTTCTTTTTCATAGAACTAATATTTAAAATATTTATTGCCTTTAATACTATTATATTATTAAGTTATTGTTATTTAAATATTCATTTCAATATTCGCTTTTGTTATTTTTATATTATTAATGTAAAATAAGAACTCACCAAGCAATTCTTCATAATTAACAAATATGCATCTTACCAAACTTGATTATTATAAAATTATTATATTTCGATCACTTTGCATTTAATATGTTAAATTTATTTATTAAATATCCATTTCCTTGTATTCAATTTATAATATTTGCAATTTAATATCAATAATTTCCTAAACGTCACTTTTACCGACGCCACGCTCCCGCCATGCTCCCTTTCTCTTTCTATTCCATTTTTAAAAATCATAAACTATAATATGCCAGCAACTCATACAGCCAACGTTGTTTTTTTTGATAATAATAATAAAATATTATTTTTTTATTTGTTTAAACTATTCCATAAAATTGTATATATTTTTTTATTATTATTAAATTATATTCTTTAATATATTTTTTTATATTCCTACGTTTATTTATACATAGTATGTATTGTTACATTCAACCCCCTAAATTCTATGAAGTTTATCGGAATAGAATTTACAAAATCTTTCTAATTTATTATCAACCCCCAGACTTTGCAACCTCTCAGTCTATCAACCCCCCAATAGGACAACTCTTTAAACTATCAACCCCCGGACCTTATAACCCCCCAACCATAAAACTTCCAAACACTGTAAACCTCCTCTGTCTCATTCCATTTCACGGACAGCAATTGTAGGCATAAGCCCATTTTTAATATTTAATATAAAGCCGTTTGACCATCCTGGTCACTACGGCAAGAGTTGTAACTGGTCTCCCCCCTTCATCCCTTCATCGATCTGAAATGTTTGAAAATATATTAATCAAATCATGCCTTGGCTCATGATACGTCTTGTGGTTAGGACCTTTATTGTTATGTATGTAAGTAACTCATGTTCTTTTTGAGATTCAGAGGTAACAGTGTTAGGAAATTCTACGTGTAATATATTAAATACATTTAATAAGCCATCAGAAGGTAATCTTTTTTAATTATAATTGCCATCAGAAAGGTATTGACTCTTTTATATATAAATTAGCCATCAGAAGGTCTTCCTTCTTAATTATTAGTTTGCCATCAGAAGGTATAGACTCATTTATATATTAATTAGCCATCAGAAGGGATCTAGACATGCAAGTATCTAACACAAACTATCCGTTGCAATCACCCAGAGCTCGTCCGAGGAAAAGCCCTAGGATCATCTCATTTATCCCTCACTTACAACTATGCAAGATAGCTATATTAAGAGAAAAATGGCCGTGTGGCCCCGCCCCGCCACTTGCCGTGAGTTCCGTCCGATCGCAGACCTGACCGATCATATTGAACCCTCCGAGACACAACGAAACAGTTCACGTATATGATACTTACGATGCCTTAGCAAACGATCAATTATTAGTTAGCTGTCACGTCATGTTTGTTAAGTTTGTGTGTGATCTTTCTCAAAGGTACTTGTTACGCTTATTATATATATTTAATTAGTCGTACATTGGTTTGTGAGGCCAATGTAATTCGTCGGGTTGTTAAGCCGATATACGTCACTGGTTTGTGAGACCAATGAATTCGTCGGGTTGTGAAGCCGATATACGTTACTGGTTTGTGAGACCAATATAATTCGTCGGGTTGTTAAGCCGATATACGCCACTGGTTTGTGAGGCCAATGGATTCGTCGGGTTGTGAAGCCGATATACGTCAATGGTTTGTGAGACCAATGAATTCGTCGGGTTGTTAAGCCGATATACGTCACTGGTTTGTGAGACCAATGAATTCGTCGGGTTGTTAAGCCGATATACATTAATGGTTTGTGAGACCAATGTCACTGGTTAAGCTATAAGCTATAAGCTACCTGAACCCACGACAGTCACAAGTCACACGTTATACCACAATCCGACTTTGTACAAGCGTCGCTTACGCAACGCAAGACAGCATCAGAAAGGATACAACAAACCAACGTCGCTATAGCGGATCACTTTACCAAACATGTTGGCCTCGGTGCTGCAAAGCTACATTGATTGTGTCACCGACATCGCTTATCAGTAAGCTATAAGCTACCTGAACCCACGACAGTCGCATGTCACACGTTTTACCACAATCCGACTTTGTACAAGCATCGCTTACGCAACGCAAGACAGCATCAGAAAGGATACAACAAACCAACGTCGCTATAGCGGATCACTTTACCAAACATGTCGGCCTCGGTGCTGCAAAGCTACATTGATTGTGTCATTGACATCGCTTATCAGTAAGCTATAAGCTATAACCGAACCCTGACAGTCGAGAGACAGTACATGCATCGCCCCTGTACATGTAGTTTATATTTGTTTTTTAAGATTTACACATTCGTATGAGATCGTGCCAATTATTGCCATAAAATATCCAGCTATCAAACGCATTATATATTAATATCTTGTTATTATTATTTGTACTACATGCATCGCCCCTATACATGTAGTACATTTTTATATTATTTTAAATTTCATACATTCGTATGAGAACATTTGCCATAAATTATGTTATTATTCAATGCATCATTTATTTTTATTTAATAAATATTATTTACACTCGCAACTTTCAATTAATTTATAAATTTATAATATTTAGGAAAATGTAAACTATAGTGTTCATACAACACTATTTTAAGATGGCGCCGCCATACGCCAAATATTTTAATTAATTTGTACTGCAAATTATACGTTTTCTTTTTCATAGAACTAATATTTAAAATATTTATTGCCTTTAATACTATTATATTATTTAGTTATTGTTATTTAAATATTCATTTCAATATTCGCTTTTGTTATTTTTATATTATTAATGTAAAATAAGAACTCACCAAGAAATTCTTCATAATTAACAAATATGCATCTTACCAAACTTGATTATCATAAAATTATTATATTTCGATCACTTTGCATTTAATATGTTAAATTTATTTATTAAATATCCATTTCCTTGTATTCAATTTATAATATTTGCAATTTAATATCAATAATTTCCTAAGCGTCACTTTTACCGACGCCACGCTCCCGCCATGCTCCCTTTCTCTTTCTATTCCATTTTTAAAAATCATAAACTCTAATCGGCCAGCAAATCATACAGCCAACGTTGCTTTTTCTGAAAATATTAATTAAATATTTTTTTATTATTTGTTTAACCTATTCCATAAAATTGTATATTTTTTTTTATTATTATTAAATTATATTATTTAATATTTTTTTTTATATTCCTACGTTTATTTATACATAGTATGTATTGTTACATTCAACCCCCTAAATTCTATGAAGTTTATCGGAATAGAATTTACAAAATCTTTCTAATTTATTATCAACCCCCAGACTTTGCAACCTCTCAGTCTATCAACCCCCCAATATGACAACTCTTTAAACTATTAACACCCGGACCTTACAACCCCCCAACCATAAAACTTCCAAACACTGTAAACCTCCTCTGTCTCATTCCATTTCACGGACAGCAATTGTAGGCATAAGCCCATTTTTAATATTTATTATAAAGCCGTTTGACCATCCTGGTCACTACGGCACCAATTGTAACTGGTCTCCCCCCTTCATCCCTTCATCGATCTGAAATGTTTGAAAATATATTAATCAAATCATGCCTTGGCTCATGATACGTCTTGTGGTTAGGACCTTTATTGTTATGTATGTAAGTAACTCAAGTTCTTTTTGAGATTCAGAGGTAACAGTGTTAGGAAATTCTACGTGTAATATATTAAATACATTTAATAAGCCATCAGAAGGTAATCTTTTTAAATTATAATTGCCATCAGAAAGGTATTGACTCTTTTATATATAAATTAGCCATCAGAAGGTCTTCCTTCTTAATTATTAGTTTGCCATCAGAAGGTATAGACTCGTTTATATATTAATTAGCCATCAGAAGGGTTCTAGACATGCAAGCATCTAACACAAACTATCCGTTGCAATCACCCAGAGCTCGTCCGAGGAAAAGCCCTAGGATCGTCTCATTTATCTCTCACTTACAACTATGCAAGATAGCTATATTAAGAGAAAAATGGCCGTGTGGCCCCGCCCCGCCACTTGCCGTGAGTTCCGTCCGATCGCAGACCTGACCGATCATATTGAACCCTCCGAGACACAACGAAACAGTTCACGTATATGATACTTACGATGCCTTAGCAAACGATCAATTATTAGTTAGCTGTCACGTCATGTTTGTTAAGTTTGTGTGTGATCTTTCTCAAAGGTACTTGTTACGCTTATTATATATATTTAATTAGTCGTACATTGGTTTGTGAGACCAATATAATTCGTCGGGTTGTTAAGCCGATATACGTCACTGGTTTGTGAGACCAATGAATTCGTCGGGTTGTGAAGCCGATATACGTTACTGGTTTGTGAGACCAATATAATTCGTCGGGTTGTTAAGCCGATATACGCCACTGGTTTGTGAGGCCAATGGATTCGTCGGGTTGTTAAGCCGATATACGTCAATGGTTTGTGAGACCAATGAATTCGTCGGGTTGTTAAGCCGATATACGTCACTGGTTTGTGAGACCAATGAATTCGTCGGGTTGTTAAGCCGATATACGTTAATGGTTTGTGAGACCAATGTCACTGGTTAAGCTATAAGCTATAAGCTACCTGAACCCACGACAGTCGCATGTCACACGTTATACCACAATCCGACTTTGTACAAGCATCGCTTACGCAACACAAGACAGCATCAGAAAGGATACAACAAACCAACGTCGCTATAGCGGATCACTTTACCAAACATGTTGGCCTCGGTGCTGCAAAGCTACATTGATTGTGTCACCGACATCGCTTATCAGTAAGCTATAAGCTACCTGAACCCACGACAGTCGCATGTCACACGTTTTACCACAATCCGACTTTGTACAAGCATCGCTTACGCAACGCAAGACAGCATCAGAAAGGATACAACAAACCAACGTCGCTATAGCGGATCACTTTACCAAACATGTCGGCCTCGGTGCTGCAAAGCTACATTGATTGTGTCATTGACATCGCTTATCAGTAAGCTATAAGCTATAACCGAACCCTGACAGTCGAGAGACAGTACATGCATCGCCCCTGTACATGTAGTTTATATTTGTTTTTTAAGATTTACACATTCGTATGAGATCGTGCCAATTATTGCCATAAAATACCCAGCTATCAAACGCATTATATATTAATATCTTGTTTTTATTATTTGTACTACATGCATCGCCCCTATACATGTAGTACATATTTATATTATTTTAAATTTCATACATTCGTATGAGAATATTTGCCATAAAATATGTTATTATTCAATGCATCATTTATTTTTATTTAATAAATATTATTTACACTCGCAACTTTCAATTAATTTATAAATTTATAATATTTAGGAAAATGTGAACTATAATGTTCGTACAACATTATTTTAAGATGGCGCCGCCATACGCCAAATATTTTAATTAATTTGTACTGCAAATTATACGTTTTCTTTTTCATAGAACTAATATTTAAAATATTTATTGCCTTTAATACTATTATATTATTTAGTTATTATTATTTAAATATTCATTTCAATATTCGCTTTTGTTATTTTTATATTATTAATGTAAAATAAGAACTCACCAAGAAATTCTTCATAATTAACAAATATGCATCTTACCAAACTTGATTATTATAAAATTATTATATTTCGATCACTTTGCATTTAACATATTAAATTTATTTATTAAATATCCATTTCCTTGTATTCAATTTATAATATTTGCAATTTAATATCAATAATTTCCTAAGCGTCACTTTTACCGACGCCACGCTCCCGCCATGCTCCCTTTCTCTTTCTATTCCATTTTTAAAAATCATAAACTATAATATGCCAGCAACTCATACAGCCAACGTTGCTTTTTCTGAAAATATTAATAAAATATTTTTTATTATTTGTTTAAACTATTCCATAAAATTGTATATATTTTTTTATTATTATTAAATTATATTCTTTAATATATTTTTTTATATTCCTACGTTTATTTATACATAGTATGTATTGTTACATTGTTGCATTTTTATAAATACGTTTTTAATTTTTCTAAAAGTATGAATAATACTTCAAAAGATTCAAAATATAAGTTGTAGCTTCTAATCGCAAGACAAATCTTGTGATTTAATTCTAAATTTTTATGAGCTGACGTGAAAAGGTTATCAAAGGAGAAGTATTTTGAGCTCTTTAAGTTTTTATAACTTGGAAGCATGCTAATACCATGCGATTTCATATAATATAATATATTTAAAATTTATAATGATGTATATACACTTATTTCAGCTGCATGAAAAGGCGTTGAAAGGTATTATATTTGGAAAATTACAATACATGTTTTTAAAACTTATTATAAAATAAGCTTTGTATGTAGGTACATAATAGGCTTATATATTTCACTACAATTCGTTATCTTTCCACATATCATTTGCCGTCGTGGTGCAGTGTAATAGCGTATGACTGTAGACGCGATGATTGTGTGTTCGATTCCCATTTTGGGGAAATAATTATATATTATTTTCATTTCTCCGCTCTGGTGAACAACACAAAGCCTGGCGTCTCGATGTCGGGTGGAAAGTGATAGTTACATTTGATTTCTTTTCATTGATTTGATTTCTTCAAGCGTTTTCCGTAGAGTAATCAGAGAGAACCTAATGTCCATACATAACATAATAATTCTAACGAAGTTTTATTTATATTTATTATAATATTTATAAAGATATAACATTATAACTTATTCGTAAAAACGAATATTGAATGAGCAACATAAATTGTACATATTGTATGTACTTAATTTAGACTAAAATATGTTTTTCAAAGTTCTTGCCTCACGTGCCAAAGCTATTAATAAAATTCTATTTTGTAAATTCTACGTTAAGTTATACGAAAATGCAACGAAATGGTTTTGTTCGCAAATAAACCATTTGCTTGTGCGTGTAGACTTGTAGAGTGAAATCGTAACGATTCATCTTAAGGGGGTGAGGGCAATGGGTGGAGTGAAGGTGAAGAGATAAAGCAATTTCTCCTAACTGACTGTAGTTAAGAAAGGCGGGAAAACATGTTACATTTGTGTGGAAGAGGATTTTCTATTTATTTTTGTATTTTTTTTATTTTTCGTTACAAGTTAGTGACTAATCTCTTTTTCAGAATTCTATACAATATTTCTCTAGAATTTTTTTATGCATATATCTGTAATATTAAATATTTCCACTCGAGGAGTGGAAATATTTAATATTTACATTTTCTTCGCTCTGGTGTAGAGGCAACGCGCGGCGTTAAGTTCCGCCACTTAACACGCAATGCCTCCAGAATTCGGCGGAAAGTGGGGAATGGAGTGTCTTAACACTAGGTTCCCTCTGCCTACCCTGCTGTGTGCGGGATACAGAGTGAAGGTAAAAAAAAAATAAATAAATAAACAGTTGGTAGTTCTAGACTACATTACACTTTTGTTATCTCTATAATCTCTATAATCTATTTTAAGATTATGATAAAAGAAAAGAATCTAGACCTACCTACGAGAATTAAAGAACCTAGAACTAGACCAACTTAAAATTTGTATGGAAAATAATATTATAAATGCGAAAGTCTGTCTGTCACGCCTTTAACACTCATTCGGAATGAAAATAGTTGGAGACTTAAGGCCAGACACATATTTTTTTTAAAAATCAGCCCTTTAATGTATGAAATAGGAGGATGAAATATGGTACGAAAAATCTATACCGCTTCATCGATTTCGATGAATTTACTAAGGAAAATAGTTGACGATGCAAGGCTACGTATTTGCTCTAAAAACAAACTTGGTTAAAGTAGCGATAGAAAATTTGTATAAAAAATATAAACCGCTTAACTTTAGCGAGAACAAGGGTCACTGGAAATACGAAGCAGCAATAGTTACGTAGTTCACACGAGCGAAGTCACGAGGGGATCGCTAGTCTTTTATAAAACCTTGCTACATTTCGCTTGCAAGAAATTGTTAGATAGTCAATATTAAACTTTATAAGTCCTTTCCAATACAACGTACCGATAATCAAAGTTTACTGCACAAGGAAAAGAAGGCACCAGAGCTTTTGTTCCTCACCACTTTGAGTTTACATAAAACGTATTTATCGTTATAAATGTGACTATATGTTATTATTTATTATGTAATTAATTTTCGGGATAATATACTGACTGTTAGTAGGTAATTTATGTAAAAATTGTTTAAATAAATTATTATGTGTGATATTTACAATTTATATAAATACAAATGTAGCCCCAATTATGCGCTTTGAAAGTCTTAATCATGAAAATTTTGCCAGAATTTATTTTAAGTCCTTTGTTGAAATGATTAGTAAAAAGATGATTGTGTACATATAAAATCAAAGTCAAATAATTTTATACAAAATAAGAAGTAACAAGCTTCATTTTTTGAACGTCAAATAGGTTAGCACCGGCTTACAAAATTTAATGCCTCAGACCTGAGAAGAACCGACGCAAGAAACTCAGCGGGACTTCTTTTTTTTAAAGTAATTGTTGTATACAGATTTAAAAAGAAATACATATAGGTAAATTAAGTAATTTAAAATATAAGGTTTTCTTTAAAATTAACATTATTTGTTTTTTAACCCATTAATGCGTGTGTTATATACAGTTTATCTTTATAGAAAAACGGAGTGTCTTGACACTAGGTTCTCTCTGACTACCATAAAAATATGTGAGGAAAAGATTGGAACTGCTTAATCTCCATCCGCTTATGTCCAAAGCCCATTTTAATTTTAAGTTAAGTACAGACGAATATACACAAAAAACAATACAAATTTAAATATATATTACTGAATACTATTTTCAAGCATTAGAAATCGACGAAACCCTCAGAATGGTATCCATTTTCAATGTCATTACCATCTTGTTCTCCCCTTCAATGGCCGGCCGAGAAAGTTTTTAAGTGCTGCTACTTTGGTTCGTTAGCTGCTCGTCGTGACTTTATTTTTTTTATACATATATTTTTAGTATATTTCTTTTGTAGATGAAATGTACTACACATTTTTCTTTCTTATAATTTAAACTTTGTGTCATATTTTTGATGATTAATTGATTGCTTGCCTATCGAACATAATTTTCTAAGATTTCTGTTTGTTTATTTTTAGACATAGGTAATATAATAATTACTGTATTTTTTAAAAGTAAATTTGTAAGTAAAGCTTGCAATAAAATATATAGGGATTTCGAAATTAAATGAATATGTAAATTTACACTTAACATCTCTTGCGGTCGTCAGTCAGAGAGAATCTTTATTTGCCTTGCAAAAGAAAACCGGTGTTTTAAGCAAATTAAATGGAATTCCCCAGTAAAATTGAAACCTATAACCTCCTTCTGAATTTAACCATGTTAGACTTATACTAGGCCATTGTGGCGTAGCGAGGCAGCATCTGACTGTGAACGCGTGGGTGTGGGTTCGACTCCCACTCGGGGGAGTATTTTTGATTGTATTTATTTTTATTTCTTCGCTCTGGCGAACAAAACAAAATACGACGTTGAGGACCGCCACACAATATATTAATATATTAATATATTCGGCCGGAAAGTAAGGAAAGGAGTGTCTTAATATTGTGTTCTGGTAAGCTAAACTTCTATGCTGTATAAAAAACTACGCTACGAATTACGGAGTCAACTATGAATTTATAATTAATTATTGACACGCTTTTAGCACCTGTAACTATTTATCAGTCTGTCGATTCAATGAATTATGCAACACAATCTTACATTAATTGATAAACATTCGGCCCACTTAATGCTGTCAATTTTGCTGTAAAACGTGGCCTAATCCTATAGTAATTATATAATATTTTATAGCATAATCTTGTTAGGACAACAATAATTTTGAGTGCTTTTCTTTTAGTCTTCTGTAAACTAGTGTATAGGTCATGTTTACGTCAGTCGTGGTTCAAGGGCATAACGTAACAGCAAACGCAACGCGTTGTGGGTTCGATTCCGACACGACGAATGGAAAAAAAAAACATTTTCTTCGCTCTGTTGTCGATACAAACGCGTCTCTAGAATGTCTCTAGAATTTGGAAAATGGTAAATGGAGTGACTGTGACTCGGTCTACCCTGCTGTGTGCGGGATACAGTGGGAAGCTTAAACAAAAGTATAATGTTATTGCATTTAGTAGAGTAGGGAAGAGACCTACACATTTGTTTGCTACAGTTAAGCTGTTATCCACCCCTCTTAATTACCCGCCTCCTTAAGGAGTTAATGTTTTGGTTAGTGAGTTTGCTAACTTCTGTGTTGGACTGCTGAAAGTTTTGTTATAAACCTCCAAATTCGGGGACTATTGCGGGATTTGTTTCGACTTACAATCTTTATAAGTACTTAATAATGTTATCCTTAGTATTAATTTATATTAATATATAAGATGCCATAGGAGCATAAGAATAATTAAATTATTTTTATTTCTCTGGTATAATAAACGTAGCGTTGAGTTCTGTATTCAACAGCCAATGCCTCGATTTCAGGCGGAATGTGGAAAATAGAGTGTCTTTACTCTGGGTCATTTCTGCTCACCCTGAGAAAAACCTGATATGTATCTATGATTCGATTTAAGTAATTAGAAAGAAGTTACATGTATCACATATGAATGTAAATATCTAACTTACATATAATACAAGTTATTTTTTTCTTGTATTTAACACAAAAAGTAAATAAATTTTGTTTGGTAACTTTCGTAAATACCGTAATCGAGATTTGTGGTACATATATACTCTGCAACATCTTGAACATCTTTATAAATATGTTTGAAAAGAAAATAAGTCAAATTTAAAACAAAATTCATATTATCTTGCCAATATCTTAAGAGATGCTAAGATATTATCAATAGACACATTATTAGAACAAGTTCCAGTAGAAGTTTAGGTTATCGTAAATATACTTAGTCTTAAAGACTGAATGGAAGAGTGAATGAATGTAATCTACTTAACTTACTATAATGTCTTTTAACGTTCTTATAAAAAAATATCTTCATATTTACATTATGTAGAAATATTACGGACAAAATATACTGATAGATTTTTTTACACTTTCAATTATCCTCCCGCGTAGCCCGAGAGGATTTAATACACTAGAATAGTTAATACACCCCGTTCTACGTATTCCAAGATATTGTGTGAGTGGCGGAACTCAAAGTTGCACTTTGCATTAATAAGGGCCTAGAAATGAATATAATTTAAAAATAATCTATGGTGTGGGCATTCGAAACTACAGCCACGATCGTATCGTTTAATATAGATATATAAGACAATATATATTATAACAATTCAAAATAACATACGGTAAGGTGATGTTGAATTCAGAGTGCGCGTCGCCTCGTCTTTGTAGTGACCACCCTCCGTACCATCACGATGCTCACGACACGTTAAGTCTCATAGAGTAGGAAATAGATGATTAAAATAAATTTAAAGAAATAGATTGATTAAAATAAATTTAAAGTAAAAAAACTTTTTTAAAAACGAGCTTGTTCGAAATATTCTCAGTACATAAGTTCCCTCATTTGATATAGTTGGATTGCATTAAAAGTAAATATTCTACCTTCTTAGCTATTTCGCCATTGAAGTTTAATGCTGTTATTAACATTTTATGGCTAAGTTAGCATTTATATTCAAATATAACTATACAAAATTTCAGGTCATTCGGTTAGGAATAAAAGGAAGATTGATTTACAAAATTCCACCTCAACGAACACATTGCAAGTTAAATAAAAGTATATAATACTTACTTACTTACATTCATATTTTAAATTATATTTTTTTAAATTAGGTAAATTAAAGTAAAATTGTAGATATGTACTTGTATAAGCACTTAGGTATATCTATTTATCGTCAATAGTGTATAAACATTTACCCTAGGATGCCGCGGTGGTGGGATGAAGATTTCATTCGCATATGTCATTAAATTTCACCAACATATTTTAAATTATGAAGAGGACAAAATTACCCTACTTTACTCTAGTCTACTCTACATTAATTACCAGGTACTAACATTAAACCAGGCTAAACAAAACATTTGCTTGTATCATTTAACAGGCAGAAAATGAAGAACGGAGAAGGTGTTAGCTTGTCTCTACCGCAAAAAAGAAATAAAGAAAAACATTAACTTCATTTTCACACATAACAGAATAAATATTTTTCTTTTTTTTTCTTTTAGCTTCACACAACATCCTGCACATAGCAGGGTAGGCACAAGGAACCTAGTGTTAAGACACTCCGTTCCCCACTTTCCGCCGAATTCGGAGGCTTGCGTGTTGAGTGGCCGAACTTAACGCCGCGCTTTACCTCGACACCAGAACGAAGAAAATGGAAATATAATTTCCACTCCTCGAGTGGGAATCGAACCCACAATCATTCGTTTACAGTCACACGCTTGTGCCACTGCGCCACGACTGGCCACGTGGTTATAATATATTGGATGTTATAATATATACGATATTATTTACAAATAAACATATATACCAATTTATAATATAATAATTCTAAACACTCGTATACAAGAGTACGTGACGTAAGCCCGCGCGTGCACATAGACGCGTCGGGAGAGCTCGCTGACCCATGGCGCCTTTAGATTGTTACGGGCAGCTATGCGCCGAGATAACAACCAGCCTAGAATAGGTATATTTATTTAAATAAAATATCTATTATATAGTTATCATATATTTTTTAAGTTTCACGCATTTTTCCGCGGAACGAGTGTCTAGATACTATATAATTATTTTATGTAAATTTCTATTTTTGCTAAAAGTTAAGTTTCAATAATCCATTGATATTATTTTTAAGTTATAATTCTTTTTTTTAAATAGCATACCTTATACTATTTCAAAACTAATATTATTATAGTTTTTGTAGTTGAGTCTACTTTTCTCAACAACTAGGAGGAACTAGGGATATATAAATAACAGCTTTTTGGCTTATCCCGCAGTCTGGACACTCCATTCTATTCTTTCTGCCCGACGTCGTTATGTTAAGCGGGGAAACGTTACGGTGCTATTTTTTTGACGAAGCGGAGAAATGAAAATAATTATAATATAATTATTTATTATTCTTCCGAATGAGAATCGAATCAACAATCAATCGAAATCCTTTGAATTTAATATGACATAATTACAAACCTGAAAAAGACATTTAAAGAAAGCGTATAAAATTAGAACGCAGCGGGATTCGAATGCTTAATTACAACTTATTTATGTTGTTAGCATCTCTGTAGAGAGATTTTTACAAATTTCTGCTACCGAAATATTATTCAGTAGAACGCATGGCTCAGTGGTGAGAGCGCCTGAACGGTATTCAGGAGGCGCGGGTTCGAATCCCGCTGCGTTCAAATTTTTAAACGCTTTCTTTAAATGTCTTTTCAATTTTCCTAAGTGTGGAATAACACTTTAAAAATGTTTAAAAGAATTACAAACCTGATTTTGAAATCACTAACAATAAATAAAAAAAATAAAATCCAAAATATACAATCACCAAACAGCGACTCCACACATTTCCTATCCAAATACAGACACATCGAAAAGGATCGCGAGTTTCTTACCGCGCCACTTTCATTTCATATTTCATTTTATATTTTTATTTATCTGTATTTTTATGCTCCGGCTAGACTCGGGTTTTATGAAGGTCCGGGCCGCATCAGCGTTTTCTGATGTTATGGGACTTCATGTGGACACATTTTCTGATGTAACTACCTAATACATAGGTATGGGGGTATATTATATTTGTTTCATTTGTTCTGTTTCATTTATTTAAGTTGAGGTTGTATATTTATTTTATTTATTTTTATTTACTTACGCACCTATGGAAGACTGTTCGTGTATTTATTATCTTCTTTTTCTCATATTTATTGAGATTGTTATTTTTAAATTTATACTTCGTGTGTTTTATATGCAATGTGACATTGGCTAATTGATTTGTTTAACCTAGCGCTTTTAAAGATCGATAATTAAAGAAGTAAGTTAAATTTATAGTGTACTAGGGACCCGCTCGCAGCTTCACTTGCGTTAACTACACGACTATAACTGCTTCGTATTTTCGACTTCCACTTAAATCACAAATTTTGCTTAAATGTATAAAATATATGTATGTATATTGTTGTAAAATTTTGTTTCTGCACAGATCGAAGCCTTTAGTATTCAAATAAATTATTTAGGTGAATTTCGTGTCATATTTTCATTTACCTGTATTTTTATATTACTAAATTTAAAATTTTCAGATCACAGTGCTCATGGAAATGATTATAATGTTTTCATGTCCCTGCGCAGTTAATTAAACAAAGTGCAGCATTAAATACTGCGACTCATGACTCAGTCTCTCGATTTTGGGTAGAAAGTTTTGAACAGAGTGTCTTGACATTAGATACTCTCTAGACATAGACATTAGACTATCCGTCTATGCGGTAAGAAGCGTGAATCTACTTTTTTCAGATCATTTTACAAAAAAGTAATTATACATTATTCCCATGCATACACATCATCAGATGGGTATTAAACATAAAAACCCTAACTTAGGCTCAGCAAATACAGCTTTTTAATCTATCTACAGCATTCTTGATACTGCATGTACGTTCAAGTGTCTGAAATAGCGTGCGAGCTTTAGCCACGTATAGCTTGTTATGAGGTTCTTATTTACGAAAAACTCAGTGTGTCTGGTTCTTTTTCTCTTTTAATTGGATTTTTTTGTTATAGAACGCATCACCTGCACACAATATGGTAGTTGGAGAACACAGTGTCAATTCTGCAAATGAATTTACAGTGACTTAATATTAATTATTTTGCTTATATACATAGTTGATGTAATTTAACCTGTAAAACTGCTAAAATATTATTTCATTTTATATTTTAAAAGGAAATCGTGCGTATTTCATATTTTTTTTAGATTCACGCTTTATTCTGCACATATAAGAGTAGGTAGAGGGAACCTAGTGTTAAGACACTCCATTCCCATTTTCCGTCGAATCTTGAAGGCGTTTCTATTAATCTATATAAGAAAATCTTGCAAGGTTATTTTGTTCTACTTTTCACCGTCCAATTTGCTTGAAAATTTTTACATCAAATCCAGTGACTTTTGAATTACTTACTACAATATTAGCAAACCTTGAACCTGATGTTCTTGTCAGAATATCTAGTATAATAATAGCAACATTTAGTCCCGTCCCTCAACACACAGTGACTCGATTTTGAGCGAAAATTGAAGAACGGAGTGTTCTAACACTAGGTTTTCTCTGCTTACCCTGCTATCTTAAAAACACCACAAAGCTGATTCATCCAAGTATAATTAAAGATCGAACTCGTCTCTGCACTTGTTTCTAGCCGTAAGGAAGGAAACAACTATCTGCTAATGAGACATGTCCAAAAGAAAAAAAAAAATGTTAATTATATTTAATTTTAACGTTTGTTTTTATTTCACAATAGCAAGTAGCTATCACTGTTCGTCTAACAATACGGTTCTAGCAAGTATAGATCTAAATTACGTGGGGGTGTTTTCTATGGCACGGTAGATGTATGTAGGTATACAAATACATACATACGAGTATAGTGTAATGTGTTGTGACATTACTCAATGTCTCGTGCAGGGTGTAAGGGTACTCGCGTACTGAACTCATTAATTTTTGACTATATTTTCTTATTGTGATGTCCTGAAGTAACCCTTCTGTCATTGTGGCTTAGAATGTGTTTTTTTTTCTGTTTTAATAACTTTTTTGTAGTTTATTCTATATTTGACATATTCTTATAAACTTGTGTTAATAATGACATATTCTTATAAACTTGTGTTTCTTTCTCCTTAAGTTCATACTTTTTCAGCCAGAGATCGTAGTGATATAATTCTCCATTCTCACTTTTCCACCCGATATTGTAACTGAAATTTGTCATATAAGAGCACGGAAATAATATTTTTACTTCCGTGGTTACTTGAAAAATGAAAATATAATAATTCCTCAGAGTTTTACATTAAAAGTATCTACTACAGTTATTAAATTGATTTAATGGTAAAATAAATTTACCATCTCGTAATTTTAATCAAGCTGGTAAAATAACAATGGTAAATTTAATCGGCATTACCATCGAAGGTACTAACTTATGACAATATATATGTACTATATATATGCTATACCTCGCTAACTCATTATACTAGTTTAAAGCGGGAGTTTTTCGCTGACAATTCTTAAAAGTGACTTCATTATGGCGGTAGATAAATGAATATTCATAATGCTGATCACAAAAATATCGTCATGTGACTCAAGTCTTGTATTCAATTTGCACACTTAATAAGGTTTAAAGAAATATATTTCTCTCTTTAAAATATATTAACAATATTTTATTTAATAATTTTGTTTTGGTTATACTGTATACATGTACCTATTATTTGTTAGTGTGTTTGTGTGTATTTGAGATAGTGAGAATCTGCATTCTTTCTCTCTCTCACACACGTAGTTTATGAAATATTAGTCATATATTAGCCTTATACAAGTATTGCCTTAGTTTTAAGTACTGATATTTGAAAAAAAAACAATTTATATAAAAAAAAAAGAATATTTAAGTGTTCTTAGTATAGTTAAAAAATACATATTTGTCATTATTAATCGTTAGTATTACATTAATAATATTAAAAGCTTATTAAAAATTGTATTTCATTTTTTTCATAAATTCTTCAATTTCCCCAACAATTAACAATTTTCATATCAACACATGCATACATACATTAATACAAAAATGTCACTATTCCTAACAACCTTAGTGATAAAAACCTTAGATAGATCCGATGGTAAAGTATGTGGTCTATATCGAAATTTCCAATATCCGTAGCGGGTGGGTCGTGGCAGGGGTAGGGGGACCCGAGGCGATGTTCGCGGCGCCTGCTCCCAGCGCCCGAGATAAGCGACGACCGACGCCCGTCCTATGAAATTATAGCACCCTCCCGACTTGGCTCACAGTGCGGCTAATGCAGAGGAAATTTTATATTTTATGTGTGTTTTTTTGTTTGTTTTTACGTGTTTTCTTACATAGCGTTGCCTTCATGGGTAATTAGCAACACCTAAGTTAGGTTAGATAGATTTTGATTGTGATGCTGATTTTAAGCGAAAAGAAGTATATTTTTAATTAAATTTGGATATTTGTTGTTATAATAATTATTTGTTAAATGTTATCAGGTATATTAAAATGATAAGTGTTATCAGGTACGTATATTAAAATGATGTGTCCGTGTCCCAGTGTCCGTCTTAAGCGACGACCGACGCCCGTCCTATGAAATTATAGCACCCTCCCGATAGTTTCATCCCGTGTGTGTGTGTGTGTGTGTGTGTGTGTGTGTGTGTGTGTGTGTGTGTGTGTGTGTGTGTGTGTTTTTTTTGGGTGTTTTCTTTAACAGTGAAGTAAACTCGTTCATGCTTAATTAACAACACCTAAATTAAGTTAGATAGATTTCAATTGTGTATTTGACTTTAAGTTGTTAAGTGGAATACTTTTATAAAAATGTAGATTTTCTTTTCTAGTTATAAAGGGTGAGGTGCAGCTTTCTGAAAACCTGTTTGAAAGAAACAGTACATTGATTCTTCGATCAATTTCGGGCGGAAAGCGGAGAATGGAGTGTCTTGACTGTAGGTTATCTGTGACTACCCTGGCGGGGGTGCTATGTGGGAGAAAATGTATGGCTGACTATGGCTAATACATACATATCTATTTTTTTTAAGATACAATATAAAAGTGAAGGTTTCTTAATCAGCACTAGTTTTAAGATCAAGAATATATTTAACATTCCTTACCTAAAGCTACTCATAAAAATATAACATTAAATAAATAAATAAATAAATACAGAAGCTAAACATTTCGCTACACTGCGGGCCTCAAGAGGGTGTTCGGGTCGAGCTCTCCTCCGGGCCATTTGTCAGTGACAGGACGTCACAGAGGGTGGGTCCCCACATTCCACCGCACGTTTGTGGTTTGTACGCGACTGTACACGGAGCGACCAAAGTTGCTTTGGACATTTCGAATTAGATTGTCGAAATTACGTGGAAATCTGTTGAAAATGTGTTTTTTTTTACTATTTAACGTTTAGTTGTTAAGTTGTTAATGTTAATTTTGAGTATATTAGATATATATTACTATATAGTTTATTGGTTATTGTTATTTTTTTAATTTATTTAATTGTCCTGAATTGGTAATTGGTGTTATGGCTAACTAGTTTTACTGTTCCGTTTACATGGTTTTTGTTTGTTTTGAATAAAATCATGTAATCAATGTATATGCCTATTTTCACTCTTTAGCGTTAAATAATTCCTCAGGTCACATATTATTTTATTAAAGCTACAAGTAAAGCTGCAAGTATATATTATTTCAAATAAATAAATTATTTTAATTTATTTTGAATTCCTAAATTTATCATCAATTTAACAACGAAAAAACAAATTAATATTTTCTATTTTCGATAATTTTTATATTATAATACCCTTTTTCAGTATTAATAAGCCCCAAAGATGACTAACGTTCCAGGTATAAATTTTCTCACGTAAAAAAAAGCTGTTATAGAACGTGTACAACTTTGTCCTAATTGATAGTACGAGAATCACGTATTAAGTAATAAAAATAATAATACGTCAAAAATTTAAAAAGTAAAGCGAGAGAACATAAAGTATTATGAGATAAGTTCACATGTACCTAAAAGTATACTTTTATTAAATCTACGTAACTAAAATCTTTGGACTCATTTTCCGAAAATTATGCTAAAAGAAGAGTATAAAAGTAATTAGCAAAGTTATTGTTTTTAGGGAGATTACGTGTAGAAAGCTAATATTTTTCATAGGCAGCAGTGGTTCACTGTGAAATATTCCTGGAGTAAGGCTTTAAAAAATTATAGTAACACTAAATCATGAAATATTAAATAATATTTCTTAAAAAATATGTTGACAAAACTGTCAATAGTACTATTAGTTGTATTATGTTATACCTGTGCAATGTGCATATATGTATAAAACCTAAAATAGATTAAATTTAACACTTAATCCTGATCTACAGATTCACTTGAATATTCCACAATTTATTCTCAGCCATTACTATTTATCTCGTACCTCTAAATATGGCTTATACAAAATCACCCTTGGTCGCCTTATTCTATAACTATAGTATACCCACTGTATTTATTATTGCGCCGTCCCAAACAGCTTCCGAGCGGATTTTACGATATCCACTTTTATGTGCAACTGAGAAGTATAATATTTTTGAGGATTTTGGAATTTGGCGTCAGCGTTATATGAGAATGCATTTTTATATAGGAATTTCTTTATTTTTGTTATATTTTTTGCTGTTTCTTTATACGTTTTTCTTCATTTCTTACTACTCAAGCTGATTTAAAATTTATTTATATCTTACTGAACTTGATGAATGATATGGATGACCTTTTAAATATACTTTTCGCTGAGAATTAAGCCTATTACCATCGTTTATACATCTTAATAAAGAAGCAGCCATACTATAACAGTGACTTAATTTTATCTTACAAATAAGTTTTTTTTTAAAAAACATTTTTAAAGTGTTATTCCACAATTAGGAAAATTGAAAAAGACATTTAAAGAAAACGTATAAAAATGCTCAAACTTATAAAAGTGGCTCAGTGGTGAGAGTGCCTGGGCGGTATTCAGGAGACGCGGGTTCAAATCCCGCTGCGTTCAAATTTTTATACGTTTTCTTTAAGTATTTTTTTATTTTCTCCACCAATTGAAATAATGGATTATAATACAATTTACTCCAAAGATTGTAGCAAAACAAAACAACTAAGTCCACTATAATACCTAAAGGCATACAAATAACCGCAAAACTCTAAGTATCCACACTATAAGGTCCACTGAGGCGATTACACCCCAGAGCCCACGGCCAGAGCTAATATTAAGACCAAGTGTTCAATTTAAAACGGTTTTTAAATATTAAGTTAAAATGTATGGAGAATTTTGTAATTTAAAGCAATTCATAAATTAAATAGTATAAATTTGCTGCTTAAGATTGATAACATTTAACGCTACGGTAATCTTGAGTGTTTTTTTTACATTCAAACTCATTTTTGTACGTAAAAAGCTTTTGTAAAGATAGCATTTTCCTTTTAAAATTACTTTATTATAGTGATACGTTTAAAATTATATGACCTACTTTTTTCTAAACATCTTATACTATCTTAAGTGAAGATGCTACTTCATTAGCGTCTTGTTTTTAAAACAAAAATAAACCAGCTTAAAATCCTTGTTTTTCAGTTTTAATGTTTTTCCCTGCATAGTTAGAGAAAAGCTAGTGTCTAAACACTCCGTTATAATTGAAGACATTGCGTATTGAGTGGCTCTTGTTTACGAAAGCAGAGAGAGGAAAAACGAAGGTAATTTGATTACCATCATTCCCCTAAGTGGGAATCGAACCCACAACTCGCGCTTAAAACTACACCTCGATGGCCTATATACTGTAACTAATTACTGAAAATTAATCTTTAATAAGAACAATATATTGAACGTATATACCTACATATATCTATCTATAAGTAGCTAGACTACCTATTAATTGTAGCCACAAAAGACGAAGCTACTGTAAGGTCCAGTAAGGCGATTACCTCCCTTCAATTGTCCCCGCTCTCCCCCTCTGACTTACAGCAGGGATTTACAGGAATTCAAGCCAATAGAGTATAGATATTTCATACTACGTTGGGAAGAACTAACTGTAATAGGTTATTTGACTGTTTTTTTTTAATAATTCACTTTTAAGTTTCTTTTACTTAAGAATAACGATTTTTTTTTGAATTTTTTTATTGTTTTGTAAGTAAAAATTTAATATTTTAGTTTTATTTCATTTCTTTACTTTCATATCTATAAATAATAATACAAAAACATTTTATTATGTATATAATGGTTTCAAAGGACTGTAGGTAAAATTACTTTACAGGATTCTTGTGGGAGGTAGATAGTTCCATGTGACTCTATATCCAGCTATGCAAGTAGATCCAATCTCTATTAATCAACACCTAGCTCTACCAGGACCAATCGCGTGCTAGTATAACGACCCTTCACACCAAACGCGAGAAATACGACACCTTTGCTGATAAATACCAGAAGAACTTATAGCAATATAGTACAATAATACAAAATAAACTATATTCCTAGGCTATAGAACTTAAATTTGCTTGCAGCTTTTAGGTGTGAAAATTGACGCCTATAATTCCAGACACTGAAAAAGGCAGTTCGACTTTACCACTTCGAATTACAGTTTAGTATTGTACGATACTTTTGTTCTATTGTGTTATGCTTGTTATTAGAAATAAAACCTTATTTTAGTGTCGTAGGGCACATTTTAGGTTGAAATGTATGGTGTTAAATTTAACACCTAGCTTATGTTCTCCATACGCCTCGATACTATTGGTGGAAGTAGGATTATGCAGAGATTATAATGTGATAGTTTGACAGGCAAGGATATATTTGAATAAGCTGTCTAAGTGATATGGGATATTGACAAGCTGCCAGTGCTATATTCAATTGTTGATAAGTTATGCCATAACTTATATATAAGTAAAAATCAAGTAAGGAAGAAGTTATTAATAACTAGATATAATAATTAAGAAATATTGCATAAATATTTTTTAAAACTTGCTTATCAATATTTTTAAAGAGCAAGAGAAAATTAAACATCAAATATGTTAATTATATTGTGATTATGTTATGATATGTCAAGAATCTAGGTCACTCTTTAGTGCATTTTTTTAGCTTCACGCTGTATTTCGCACACAGCAAGGTAGGCAGAGAGCACCTAGTGTTAAGACCCTCCGTTCTCCACTTTCCGCCGAATTCTGGAGGCGTGGCGAAACTTAACACCAGACCGTAGAAAATGGAAATATTAAATATTTCCACTCCTCGAGTGCCACTTTGTGCCTCTGCATTACGTCTGGCCCTTTTTTCATCTTGCCTTTGTTATGTTTAATTTCATGATTTAATGACAATGAAGTTGCTTCTCAATAATCATTCCAAAACTAGTCATAGTAAAATATCAAAATCAAAACTTGATTTAGGCATTTTCAAATAAGTTCACTTTGACTTATTATATTTATTAACAATCCAATTTCATCTCTGAATTATTTTTCTCAACTTAACTTCCCATTTAAAAACAAATATAATCACATTCTATAATTTTATTTTTTTTAAGCCATCGGCTTTACATATCACAGCCTACGTCTAATAATAAAAACATCCATTAAAAACTTATCGATTTCAATTATTGACAGACATTTGAATTTGGAATGTTACCTTTTTAATTAGCTCCCTTTCTTTTTTACCGCCAAGGCTGTCGCACGCGCGAATGAATATTACATTATAACAGACCTTCTTGAGATCACATTACATTGTTTCTGGTAGAAACATGATTGTGACATGGGATCTATGAACATACAGCCAAGATAAAAAAATATTTTTTATTTTTTAGAGATCGGTTTCATAGTATCTTCTGTCGGTAGTAGATTGAAAGTGATCTTTAGTTAAGAAAAAAATTGTTAATCAGATTTGATGTTTGTGTTCGTGATTGGTCGGTACCCCTTTTGTAGAAATAAGAAATGTTTACAATATCTTAGTTTTTTTTGTTTAAGCGTCGGCTTTTTTGGTTTTGTTGAATTGATTAGTTTTGCAAACTGCATTTGCTATGCATTCTATGAGATTCATATACCCTTGTTTTAACAACAATATTTAAAATTAGGATTCTTTGTGGGTGAACATACAAATATTACATGACTGAAATTGTACAGATTTATGCTTCTTACATTCAAATTTCAAGCGCTTTCTTTCTTTCTGACTATCCTGCTATGCGGAACATATCAAGCTGATTAATTGATTCTTCCTACTCTTAAGTTACCGAATCGCACTGAACGGTGTTAACTTTCCTATAACTATATTCTCCATATTCTTCCTCACTTTTCCCTATAATTCGAACATTATTGATTTTAAGTTCCACCTCTACCAGAGCCGCAATGTGCAAAAGGACACTAATTATAACAGTAAAACTATTTAAATGTAACATTTAAATTGATCCTTTGTAACTTTGTCGGTATCCAAAA
The DNA here is from genome assembly GCA_019049465.1 of Dryas iulia moderata. Lineage (NCBI taxonomy): Eukaryota > Metazoa > Arthropoda > Insecta > Lepidoptera > Nymphalidae > Dryas > Dryas iulia. The sequence goes on along the minus strand of CM032435.1, from coordinate 9,269,707 downwards.
TACAATGCCCAAACGGCAAAGTTACGTTACGTACGATTGCGTTTGCAGCTTACAGAATGCTTTTAAGTGCATATTAGCGTAAGCTCATGCTTATTATATCTGTGGACCGACTAACGGTGCATTTTTTTTAGTTTTCGTACCCTTAAATTTCGAGGCCATTGTGGCGCAGTGGGTTCGATTCCAACTCGGAGGAATATTTATATTTATATTAAAATTTCTTCTTCGCTTAACAAGTAATTCCTCTATTCAGTCGAAAAGTGGAGGACGGATTGTCTTGACACTAGGCCCTCTCTTATTACCCCACTCTGGGGAGGAAAAGCCAGCAAAGTTAAACCGCTAAAATCTATCTTCACTTCAAAGAAAATGTAGGAAATGCAAATAAGAAATGAAATTAAAAAGGCAGAGGCAGTATTTACGTGGACGTTTTTTATGAAGGTGACCAATTCCATTTCAGACCTTTAGACTAGTGTAAATGTTAGTAAAACTAATAGATAGATTTATATGTTTTATAGTTAACGTCTTTTATGTATTTTTTTAAATTTAGACTTTCTACGGTAGGTAGGTAAGAATAATATATTCTTCTATATTATTTACTACAGTAGAACTAGTCAACATATTTTCAATTATAGCAATAAAACGCCTTTTTAAACGGCGTAAATTACTCACAATCCAATTATTATGAAAATAAAAAATAAATTTCAAAAATTTTAGAGCCACGATTAAATTAGTATATGTTATTAATATTGTATAGACATCATCTTGGTTTCGTTGATATGTCTACTAATCGACCCGACAATCTACTTTAGATTGTCGGTTCAAACAGCTCTCGAGTCTAATATACTAACAATAGACTTGACTTGTATAAATGTTTCTGAAATCTGGTAAGCGCCTACGTCAGCGCTCATAACTAAAGAATCCAAAATTGTCGAAAATGTTAAGAATGAGGGGAATATGTGTAAATACATATCATATTTTTGAAAAAATAAACAAAAGACCATCTTGGCAGAGTGCCACAACATCTAACTGTAATCGCAATTGGTTATGAATTGGCTTTCCTCATCGGTGGAATTATCCATAATTTAATTATTTTCATTTTCCGCCAAAACCAATGTCTCACATTTAAGTGGTAAGTTAAGAACGGAGTGTCTTAACACTAAATTATCTGTGAATTTAACTCTTATGCGGGAAAACGTAAAGCTTGTAAAAAAAGAAAAGCATGACCCAAGCCAAATACAAAATGTAAACCATATTTTTCTGAATTCCTATAGGCTATAGCTAGGTATACCATGGGCTTATATGTATAAAAAAACATCGTGCAATCGACTACAAGGAGGCCCGTGTGTTTGTACGTTATTATATGTTATGTCGAGAGTCGCGTATAAATAATGGAGCACGTCGGAACAACGCGCCGCTCGCTGCGGCCTAGGCGCCGCGCTCTGGACAGAGGTGGTGTGGAGACGCAGTGAAACCTAACTATAATAATCTAAGGTCTTGTAAAATTTTGATTTATTTTCATTTATTTACAGTTACACTATAGTAAAGTAATCTATACTAATATAATAAAGAGGTAAAGTTTGTAACTTTGTTTGTAAGGGGTAATTTACGGAAATACTGACCCAATCATGGATTTTTTTTTCACTGTTAAAGCTACACTCTTCAAGAGTGCTATAGTTAATGTATTATTATGATTGAACAAAGATAGTTCAGAGAATTCTAAAGAGGTTCGAATATGGGATAATAGTCGCAGATCATACGGCGAATCCCCGAGCGGGTCGCCAGTCTTTAATGTATTTATGTATTGATATATTTTATTAGTATTAAATACGTAAATAAATAGGAATGCTCTCTTTGTTAACACATGTTATTATTTTTGAGAAAGTTTACTAAATATATGTTATATGTACAAACCTTAAACTGTATGTTTTTTCACACATAGTCAGAGAGAACCTGGTGTTAAGAAATTCCGTTCTCCACTTTCCACCGGAAATGGAGATATTGCGTGTGGAGTTCACGCATTTACATTCAGACGCTGTCCCATTGCGCCACGACTGCCGCATATCTCAAACATAATTTGATAATCAAAATCTACAATTTTTACAAATAAAAAGCAGCTTGTCGCTTTTCCCCGCATAGCGGGGTAGTCAGAGAGGATCTAGTATCAAGACACTCCATTCTCCACTTTCTGCCCAAAATCGAGACATTGCATGTTGAGTGGCAGAACTCAGCGCCGCACTTTGTCTTAGGTCCCAGAGCGAAGAAATGAAAATTTAAAAATAATCATTCTTCGAGCGTGAATCGAACCCACAACCATCGCCTTACAGTAAATACAATGTAAATACAATGTTTTAAGAGTTGTACAAAGACAAAATGTACGTTTTTAATATACATATATCTAAAACACATATAGTTGACGATTATTCTACTATTTTATTACACAGATACTTAACATATCCTCCTACGAAAGCAACAATCAAAGCCTACTCCACAGACAGCCGTGTCCCAGTACTTGGGTGGCGCCCGCCGCTATAAAATTCGGACAGCGGCGCGGAATCCCACAGATTCCAAGTTAATATTAATTGACGATCGACTAACCACGAGCCCCTCGCCCCACCCACCCCTCGGACGTAATGCATATTTCAACAAAATACCTTTTAATAAAACATGATTCGATATGTTAGCTGTTAGATTAGTTTTTGGTTCTACCTGTTTGTATATTTTTGGTTTATTTTTGTATTTTTTTTGAATATTGTTTGTATGTTTATTTGAGAAGAGGTACGACTTCTGAAATTTTGTAGTATTTGTTTTTTCTTTCTATGCATATAAGTGATAGGCTATACTGGATAATAACTATATTTAATGCCATACATAAATTAAAAAAGAAATAGGCATAGTCGAGGCAAAGCGCGGCGTTGAGTTCTGCTAAACGCAATGCCTCCAGAATTCGGCGGAAAATAGGGAACCAAGTGTCTTACATTAGGTTACCTCTGTCTACCCTGCTGCGTGCGGGATATAACGTGATGGATATAAAAAATATTTTTTTAAAAGGTAGTAATTAGGTAAGTACTACTTTATTAACAAACAGAAATATATATGTACAATTGTTGCTCTCAAAAATTGAATAAGTATTTTAAAAATATTATTATTGGTTCGATCCCATTCGAGGGAATGATTATTTAAAATTTAAATTTCGTTGCATTGATACCTCGCGCAAGTAGAGTAGTTTAAGTAGGAAGACAGATCCTGGCTAGGCCGGGATAAATGCCAAGAAGAAGAAGAAGAAGGTACCTAAGACAAAACAAGTCGAGTTCCGCCACTCAACACACAACGTCTCGATGTCAGGCGGAATGTAGATGGTGGAGTGTCTTGACACTAGGTTCTCTCTGAGTACCCTGTCATGCCCTATTTTCAATTTCCTAAGTTTGTTTATAACACATTAAAATATTAAAAATACCTATAAATTTTACACTGAATCTCTGAAGAATTAATGAATTCATTTTAATTATTAGCTTCACGCTGTATCCCGCACACAGGAGGCAGAGGGAACCTAATATTATGACACTCCGTGCCCCATTCTCCGCCGAATTCGGAGGCGTTGCGTGTTAAGTGGCGGAACTTAACGCCGCGCTTTATGTCAAAGCGAAGAAATGGAAATATTAAATATTTCCACCCCTCAAGTGGGAACCCAACCCACAACCAGTCGTTTACAGTCACACGTTCGTACTACTACACCACGACTGGCCCTTAAATGAAATATTTTTATTAAAAAATATCACTTTTCAAAGCTCAGTAATCGTTAGTAAAATAATCATAATATATGTAGTTCAAATAACTAAAAAACAATTTAAAGTATTTTCTCCATATTTTTGTAGTTGTAACAAATAACAAATTTATGCTATGAAAACATATGATCTTCAAATCTGGACAAGTGTGCAAATTTTGAAGCAAATCAGATAGCATTAAATAACATAGATCAAAATAACAAAGCAACATTTTTCACATTAATAGATAGATAGATAGACCTGTGACAAGCTTTTCCTACTTTCGCTACTAGCTCTAGCTACGTGATAAAAAAGGTACGTTTTGATTATTATTCTACAATAATATGATTATAATATTTTTAAATGAGCCTTGTTTGGGTTGTGGCCAGGCGTGGCCCAGTGGCACAAGCGTGTGACTGTAAATGACTGCTTGTGGGTTCGATTCCCACTCGAGGAGTGGAAATTATATTTCCATTTTCTTCGCTCTGATGTCGAGGTAAAGCGCGGCGTTAAGTTGCGCCACTTAACACGCAATGCCTCCGATTTCGGCGGAAAGTGGGAAGTGTCTTAACACTAGTTTCCCTCTGCCTACCCTGCTGTGTGCGGGATACAGCGTGAAGCTAAAAAAATCCTTCATTTCAAATCATAAGTGTATTTCTGGTATAATGGCAAATATTCTACCTCTATTAAAGACATACTTAACATTTGTTAAGAAATTTATTGAAGCTCTTACAATTAACTTAAATTAACAATGGTTGTTAAAGATCCTCTAAAGATAACAATAATTAAAGTAAAAAATTAAAATTCTAAAGAAATTGCAAAAGTCACAAGAAGCGAGATGCATATCAGAGTTACTACCGACATACAGGTTTGATCTCGCCTTATCTTTAGTTACTTACATCACAAATTAAGCTTTAAAGCTTGAAAAAGGAGGTTTAAATAAGCGAGGCGTCACAAAAGTATTCTTTAAAGGTTTGAAACGACGAAGAAAAAGCTTATCCAGCATCTAAGATTTAGCACTACATTTATTCATATTATCCACATCCACAGAACTGAGGAAACTTTAGAAGTGATACATACATGAATGTATTATAAACTTTAGTACACTATTATTTAAAACTTCACATTTGTTTCTGTATAGCAGACGGTAAGAACTGAGTCTCAAGACACTCCAGTTAATAGGTAATTGAAAAATTAAAAAAGAAGTTTTCGGAAAGTACTTAAAGGAACTTAATACCGCATTATGTTTTGTCAAAGTAAGGAATTGAAAAGAAGTATAAAATATATACTTAATCTTTTGCCGAATGGGAATCGAACTTATAGCCACCATCATTACAACCAGACACTAAATCACAACGCCACTATAGTACACAGTACATTTAAAGTAATTTGAAATATTTCAGTTTCTATTAGATTATTCTTAATTCTATCTTTCTTAATTTTAAAACGTTCTTCAAAAGTCTGGACTTAAACCTTCACCTCTAAACAAACTAATAACTACCTCAATACAAGCAATCATATACCATACGAACTTTCCATCACATGTTCTAAGGACACATCACAAATGGTCATCGCCGCAAGTAACCACCCAATAATTTATTACTTTCAGCTTGTTCCAAGACCGTTTTTAACGAGCCCTCGACAAAAGCCAGTGCTGTTAATATTATTTGATTTGTATAACACAATGTAGGTGGTGATTCCACCTCGGAAGTCGAGCCGCAAAATTACAGCTGTAATTAGGGATGTGCCTGTAATTTCTTGTTGCGGTCGCAACTTCCTTCCCTATTGTTCGGTTTTTTAAATATCTTTCGCATTTAAATGAAAGTAATCGATTAAAATATTTTGACAGCTGCGGTTTTATTTTCGGATGTTTCGAGTTTTAACGGTGAGAATTTTTATATTTTGTCAACTATACGATATTATTTCTATTTAAGTATTAAGCGATTTGCTGTTGAAGTTGAACTTGAATATAAATTTAAGTTATTTCCTATACCTATGTAATAACAATAAGTGAGTTACTTCTATAAATCCCTCTTTTGTTGTGTATATATTACTTATTAAAAAATAAATAGGAAAGGTTCATTAATATGGATATAAGTTTATAATATATAACATTTAAAAACCCATATGAGTCTAACTTAACAAATATTTTGCAATTACAGGTAGAAGACGAATATTAATTTACTTATGTATTGATATAAATATCTATAGGAAATCGATTACGAACATTCGAATGCTCTATTTCCTTCGACTGTATCTTTTATAAGCACATTAGATTCGATGACAAAATCAATTTCATTGACATATTGTTTTGCTTGTTTACATTTTTCAGAATTTCTATTCCTTTAACAGATGTTAAGTAAGATTTTTCATCTATGTTTATGAAAGCACCTTCAATGCCTATTTTATTTTATCTTCACTTTTTTTCCGCATAATAGAGTAGTCAGAGAGAACCCCTGAGTAGGAATCGAACCCACGACTATCTCGCTTACAGTCAGTCTTCAGTGTTTCACTACGTCCTTATAGCCTCGAGCCTACATTAAATCAATTAAAATATGCAGAATATGTTTTTTTTTTTAATTTTAATTTAATGAATTCGTTATTGAAAGCATATAATTTCATTGATTTTCTCTACGTACAATATAAGCTAACATTATTTGTTGAAATTGAATGCCCGACCTTCGGCTCAACGATCAATGCCTGTGAAATATAAAGCTATTGGAGTAATACAGTCTATATTTAATTACATAAAACAATATTATATGGCATTTTAAGTAACAGGTTGTAACTAAAATAATAAAGTTTAAGCTGAATCAATTAATGGTAATTTTATACTAAATGATGAAAATTACACGAAACAGGGAACCCTTTTTAACTTTAAGAATGAAAAATGGAAAAATGAAAAATGAGCTTTATTCAAACATTATAAGATTCAAAATTGAGAAATAACAAAATTTGTAAATAAAAAATAAAATTCACCATCTCAAAATAAAAGCATAAGGTCCAAATATGAGTTGTCGCGGCCATATTAGTGTTTCGGTGTTTAAGTTCCAAGAAACCAGCGTTGATTGCTCAATTCAATATTAATTATGTAGTATTTCATATTTTATGACAACCCTCCGTTTGTGTAGCTGTCGTTTAGTAAATTTCGATCGATTTTCGATCCGTCTGTCACAATCGTATAATATTCATATACTTTATACGTAGCTACGTTAAATACAATAATAGTGAGAAGATATAGTTATTGCAGCTTCACTCTTTTTTTCCGCATAACGAGGTAGTCAGAAAGGATCTAATGGGGTGCTTTGACAATCATTCTCCACTCTCCGCTCGGAACGGAGACATTACGTGTTGAGTAGCGGAACTCAACGCCATGCACAAAACACGGTACACACGGAACAGAGGTTAGGTGCCAGAGCAATCCAGAACAAAGCCCTCGAGTGGGAATCAAACACAGAACCACTGCTTTTATAGTGAGGCGCTGTCCAACTGCGGAACGCAACTTCCGATTGCAGGATGAAGAAGTAGTTTTTTAGATCAGATGTATCAAAACATTTAATTATAATATTTACAGAAAGAAATCACCATTAATAACAGTATAGCAAGTGTAAAATGTTAAGACAGACAGAAGTATAATATCCAATTTTATCCGTTTATCATAATTATATGACACCTACTTTACGTATAACTATATACATTTTATAATTTATCACGTTAAGTCTTTGATTCTAATATTACTAACTGATTTTGGATAAGGCAAATAGATGATAACGCGAGGTCAAATAGTCTAAATCTTTTTTCAATTACCAACTCCTAAGCCCTAAGGGGCTGCAACGATTTTTTTAAAGAATAATAGTCGTTTAACTTAAAAGATGACGCGGGACTTCGACAAACTGAAACAGTTATAATATATATTCACGCGAGTGAAACCGCGAGGGTGTCGCTAGTATGTGAACTACCACTAGTACCACTACTAGTTTCTCAGGGAAATAGTCTTTATATAAAATATAAATATATGTCAGAATCAATAATATATAAGTGGGGAACGGAGTGTCTTAACACTAGGTTCCCTCTGACTACCCTGCTGTGTGCGAGGGACACAGCGTGAAGCTAAAAAAATAAAATAAAATCAATAATATAAAGTGCAAAGATTAGTTTCGAAAATCAACAAGCAATATCTGTTCTATCTATGCAACGTAACCAATGTAGATTGTGTTGAGCCTAGATTAGACAAATTCAAAAAAATGTGTTTGTATTTCTAAAGTTATAAAACGATATATTAAGATTATTTATATGCCTTTAATAGTATAATATTAGTGAGAATAGTCGCTTTTCTCTAAACATTTAATATAAAAACTTAAAGACTGTAAAGGGCTACATAACTTAAAAGTGGTAATTAAAAATTGACATTGACTGTTTCTCAAACAATTATTCAATCACTAATATACCAAACAAAAATCTTAACAAAAGTCATCTAAAATAATTCTAAAACTATTTAATATTTCCTCCACACAATGTCCATATACAATTTCATCGAACCACACTCTATAATAAAACAATGAGAAAAAAAACTAGAAAAATGAAAGGTGGTTGACATTTGATACGTTAGAATAAACCGCCTTCGCCACTTCGGGCCAGAAACCCAACACGGGTACAAGCGACGCCCCAAAAATAAAGATTAGAACTAAAAATACTTATTTAAAAATGTTAATAATTTCTTATCCTTAATAATCGGTTGATTTTTATATAAAATAGTGTTAGCGGCAAATGTCAATCGTTAATACATATTTTATGATAAAAAACGAATATAATTTAATTTTTTTTTTAAAGTATGGACACAGATACAAAATTATTGTTAAAAATGAAATGTTACATTATCTGTATATTCATTAACATTAAAATGACATATTATCGACTGACCATATTCTTAATTTTATAATCTATTCAATAATGGCGGGAAAAATCGCCGTCAAACAAATGTCTTCCTTACAAAATCTAAACTGGTCAATACAAAAACATATTTCGAAAAAAATATATTAAAATTAAAAAATAAAACCACAAACAGAAGCTAGTTAAGTTTAACACAACGGCTCCAATTGAAACAGATAATTAAGGAATAAGGTTTTCAGTTAAGCACCCTCGATTTCCGATGCCATTGTCGATTGGAAATTAAAAAAAGCCACGGTGACAATACTCGGCTATTGAGTGACGGCAGATGTGGACGAATTTTTCATTGTTGCCAGTGAAAAAGGTGGTTGTAAGGGGTAATCGATATGGTTTGCTTTTTGTTTTCGATGCTCGAAAGCCTGTGTTAGATAGGGCTGGTTCATACTGGACGCAACGGTATTTTTATATATATATTTCTGTTATATAGATTAAATATTTTGTATGTCAATATTAACAGCTTATAAAAGTAAGGAATTTGTAGTGGCTTTATAATAAATTAGTTTTCTAGATTTTATTCAAGCGATTATTTGAATTGCTTTAGCAGGTATATTACCATATTATTATGAAAGTAATGTAAGTAATGTATGTACATATATAATCTGTAATCAATTTTTCAATTACTAAAGTCAGAATTATTAATTATTATGCGTAAATGATAAAATTAAATATATTTTAATTAATATTTAACTTGGAATACACATAACCTTATTCAAAAGTGCGAGATTTATTTCTGTTTATGAATAATTATGCCATTCAAAACGAGGAAACCGACATTCATCTCTTCCCTTCCAAAAATATTACAAATAATGAGAGGTAATTTGATACTTTAACATCGTACGCGAGTTTTGTTTGTCATGCACATGTATATATTAGGATGTGTAATAACAAATCTATGCATATTAGAACTATAGTATACATATAGCTATAAAAAAGTTAATAAATTAAACAAAAAAACTATGTTTTTAGTAAAAAAAGTAATTGAACAGACGTTTTTTTAAATCGACAAGCCAATTTCTCCTCCAATATAACGGATCCTTGTTCACTGAATCATCAAATATAGAGTAACAGACAATTAGTAAGAGGAAGTACTCTCAACATACGGGTTCATCGAGAGCCATCCAATACAGGTAATGATTTCATACCAAACAATGCAATGCAGTATATCCAGTTATTTTTGTATTATTTGTATCGCTTGTGAGCTACAAATCAGAGAACTAAGTATTTTTTAGGAATTTTGAATTATATTTTATGTTACATTTACTTTTTTTTTTGTATTGTATCCAAATATTTTGAAAAATGTAAAAATAATTGTAAATTACTCGCGGAAATACTGTTTGGAGTGTGTCAACTGGACATCTGTGCATATCTTTTTAATAAGCAGTATGATCTATCTATCTATTTCTTTATTCTATCACAAAAATCTTCCAATTATATGCCAGGAAACAGACGCTAAGTAAAATTTCCACTGAATATCCACATTTTCATAAAAATATTAAAAGAAAAAACATAAAAATTGAATCTTAAACCAATATTCATCTGACTCCCAAAAATGTAGCTTCTCTATAGGTCAAATTGCTGAAACACATCAAATATCTAATATTTCATTAAATTAATACAATATGTACACCTCTACAACTCATATAGAGTACGTTCAAAAAAAATAGAAAATAATAAAACCAATAAAATAGGCACAATGAATAATTGGAGTGATCGAAATGGCTAACGAGATTTGGCTAACTCGTTTGAAGCACAGTAATAATAAAATCTAAAGTTACAATTAGTGAAGGAAGTGCCCTCGACGTGCGGGCGTCTCATCAAGGGCTATCGAATACTGGTAATAATTACACTGTAGGAGAATGCATGGCTACATATTGTAGTTGAAAATTTGTTCAATGTTGACATTGGTATTGCCATTTGAATAACACTTCTTACGGTTTCAAGCCTCGGTTTTAGTGCACTAGTGATATTTTATAGGATTATTGTTTGTCTAGTGTTATTATAGACATACATATAAGTATAAAGTATGGGAAATCGTGATATATCGACTGGTGGAGAGCTAATTCAGTGTTCACGCAACGCGAATTACGATGCTGTATTAGTAAGGGTATTGTGGTTCACTGGATTATGTTTGATTGGTATGATTTTCTTGTTTTGAAGGTTCAGGTTCGATTTTTGCATATACAAAGTTTGTGTTGAATATATCGGGTGACTTGAAGTGTATTGCGTTATGGAGAAATAAACAGTGATATTCCTCCTAGCAGATTTTTTTACAAGATGGCGATTCAATTTTTTTACTTAAGAATTATATTTTAAATTTTTGTCTTACATACCTACCTATATTTTTATGATATTATATTCTTACAATCGTAAAGTTACTTAAAAAAAATCTAAAAGAAAGTCGTACAAATGATCCAGAAAACCTCTTTACTTAATGGGATGCTTAAATAAGGTGAGTATAAAAAAGGAATCATGAAGAAATACACTCGTTTAATCGTGAAACTTAACACTTTTTTATTAAAGCTAACTTATACGTTTAATAAAAATAAATTTGGAATAATTATAACTAATGTTATTTTTTTCAAAAACAACACTTTGTACATTTCTCTTTTATAAATATACATTTTCAAGAATACATTACTGTATAAAACCTATGTTTTCCAACCTGTATAGCTTCTCTTTAGAACACGAGCTCTTTCAAATCCAGTCACTTCACTCTATATACCAAAATATTTGGCAACTTACTTCTCCTAACTTGAAAAATGTCCAAAAATACTATATTTATATAAAAGAAAATTAACTTAAGCGTTTAATAAATCAACTTCAGTCATAACTTTTAATAGATTTTTACTTCAAAATGTATACTTTAACAACTAACTTGTATAAAACAGTCGACGATAAGATTTGTGGAAGAAAAAGAAATACATAAAGTAGGAATAACGGGAACCTAAATAGTATTAACACGAAAGACGCACATAATTTACTACAATCTAGATTGCATTTAATTCCAGTTTCACACGAGAACCTTACACGACATATTTTACTTTGTTATGTTAGTTAAAGCTTAGGATACAATGGTGATTTTTAATATATGTAATGTTATATTTTTAAAGTTATTATTTTTTTATTATTGATTAATTTATATATTAAAAATGTTGTTGCCTTAGCAACGTAACTAATGTAAGTGTCAAATAGATATGATTTTATTTTTTAAAGCATTTTTAGACAGAAGTATTGGCTTTTAATAATTATTCTTTAAAAACTTTACTTTATTAGCTCTAAGATATAAATTTGTTATGCAAGAAAACTAATTTGAAAGTCATATATGTATTTGATAACTAGAAGTAATAATACTGATAGTATTAAGGATTTTTTACATGAACTTCTGTAGAATTCTTTAACTTTTCTTAATTTAAATGTTGATTACTTATGTTTGTACAGCATTTACAGTTACAAAGTTTGTGATATATACTAAATAAGAAAGGTGTACCTACCAAGATTATCCGTTTCTTATCTACTTTCCCCCTGAAATCGAAATATTGAATGTTAAGTGAAGGAACTCTACGTTATGCTTTGCGTTGAGTACCAGAGTGGAGACATGAAAATAATTTAAATAAAATCTTTCGTCCGTGTATATATGATTATATTGTCTTGCCCCTAGGTATTCTCTGGCTACCCTGCTATGTGGGGAAAAGCTGCTGTTGCTAGTATGGTACTTATGTATTTAATATCACGAACGAATGGTGGTCACATTACATAAAAATAACATGCATATATTCCCATAATATTAGTAAAGAGGCGTATTATTGAATTATTGTAGAAGAAAATTCAAGACCTAGAATACAGATATACCTAAGTTCTTAAATCTACTAAGCGTTAAGTAAAATGTCTATGTTTAATTTTACGCAAACACTGCTGATTTAAATAGAATGACGCTCACAATGTACAATTTGCATTGGTACATATTTTTTAAGAATTTGTTTACAAATTCAATTAAAAATAAGCCCTTTTCTATTTTTTAGAACTAACCTAACCTTACCTCTTGAATAAAAAATGTACTTAACTTAATAAAATTGTTGGAAAATACAAAATTGATAAACAATACAAAACTATGCAGATCAATTATTAATTTATATAAAACTGTTTCGGTACTTACTGAATGACTAACAGGCTACGCATAGACGAAACTGCTAATGCTGTAGAATGATATTTTGATTTTTGATTGATTTATATCGTAGAATTATAATTTGCTGTGAAGATAGCTTAGAGAATATATGATGGGACAAGGAATATAGGATGGGACTAATAAAAAGTTTCACGAAATTTATACGAAAACAAGAAAAATGTTATTTTACGTTTCACATTTCAAACTAAGATAGATAAAATAGAAATTATAACGAAAAATCGCAGGCAATAACTAGTTAACTACTATTTAGAAAATAATTTTAAAATTATATAACCAAATATAAAACTGTACTAAACATCATAGGCACGAGGGGTGGTAGAACTATAAAATATCTACATTCTACATACAGTCTACGATAAAAGGTTAAAGGTTTGAAACAGTAATTACAAAGGGCTCGGCCTACCACTCTTTATAATGGATCACAGAGGAGTATAACTCACTTCACAGTTATCATCTACTTTGACTTTGGTCATATTTAACTATATAGTAATTGCGATCCCATTAAGGATATAAAGATAGACTAACTTATCTTTAAATTTAAAACGTTTTGTGCCTTCGAGTGGGGAACGTTTTATTTTTTATAATTTAGATATAGTTTTAATATAAGTACGTTTTTAATTTTATATTTAATGTATTTTAAGTTCGTCTTTGATCAAAAACAACTGTTCGTAAAAGTCATGTATGTTTGTTTGTTCAATTTCGATAGTTGCAAGATGTTTTCAGATTAACATTCAGAGTGAGTGGTATTAGAATGACAGCTGTTTGTAATATAGATAAAACAATTACAGTATCGCTAAAACTATTACTATTGTATTCATTATTTGGTCTTTAATATACCTATAGTAATAATATTTGCCTATTAGCAATAAAAAAATATATAATATGTCAAATATATATAATATTTTTGAATAACACAATTTAAAGCACAAAAGTACGTGGAAACTATAAGTTTATTTTTTGGAATTTCACGCTGTACCCCTAGTAGGGAAGTACGTCAGAGAGAACACACCGCCAAACACTACGGTCCCTGCATACTTCTTTTGCCTCAGCCACTGTCATCAAATTCTTCATACACGCTCGGGGGGTCCTCGTGCTTTTTACTTGACCTTCTTTCAGTATCATAAATACGGTGTTCTCGATAATCGACTGAGATCTCTACCTTTCTTACAGCTTTCTTACCTTTGCTTCATATATTTCGACATAAAAATGAAATCTAATTTTGTTATAAATTTTTAAAAATCTCCTAAAAATAATTTCTAAACTTAATCGACCCCAAAATTCGAAACCATAAAAATCAAACATATGTACCTATATTCAGCCATCAAACGTAAATATAAAATAAAGTCGACGATATTAAGGATAACAATACAGCGTGGCGAGCGAAGATCTATAGATCATTTCGACTCGATCGCTATTAGCGCGGATCCAATACGCCCCGCCTCCTTCGAAGCCCACTGAGCATTAATTGGATGCAAAAATCGATCACGAAACGCCCAGAAATATGACATCTCCCTCTTTCTTATGAAATATAGAGTATATCTCGCTCGCACGCTATCATCTATCGTGGCCGTTTCTCGTTCGTTTTGTGCGCACGCGCATCGACAATGCTCAGGCTACTTCCAGAGAAAAATAGAATGTCAGTTGGTTTTATTTTTACTTGTCCTCACCGTTGTGTGCAATATTTGTACCGAATATAAACTTTTTATTCGCAGTTTTAGATGTCTAATTTGAAAGTAAGTCGGCGTCGCGTCGGCGGACTTGAAACGTGATTTTTTTTTGTTATTTTTTGTTTAATATATTTTCTTCTTGTTCTATTTTCTTATTTCATGGAGTGAGGTTAACGGGACTTTTTAGGTATATACTGTTTATTGTTTTTGTGTGTTTGTCGTTTTTTTTGGTATTGTAGGTAGTTTTTTATGTTAAGTTGTATTTTTGTCTAATACTAAGTATGTTTAATATTATTTAATGAACTATTTAAAGTGTTATATAATTAGGACAAAGAATATATTTGAATAAATTTTACTATTTTTTATAGCTACAATAGTTTGGAATCGCTATAATTAATAATGAATTCTTTCTACTTTTGTGTTCATTTTAACATCTGTTCATGTGTTTAAGAATAAGTTCTTCCTAGCAGGTATTTTATAGCGTAAAATTACAATATACATTTTTTTTGTTGGATAAAGTTCTATTTAAATTACTATATTACTGTAAAAATAAATTATAATCACACAGCCTTCTGTAAAGAAAGGAGATATTAACGTCTGCTTCGTTTTTCTTTACTTTCTTATTACGTAACTTAGTTTTTTACTATCATGTCGTATAAATAACATATTATATTTAAAAAAAAATATGTACATTTATATAAAATAATTTTATCAAAACTTCTTTATTTATAATACGACAACTCTAATGCTGCTCTCCAATAGATGGCGTTTATTTCTCTTGATTTGCTTCACTGAATTTATTACATTTTTAAAGAACATTTCTTGTTTTGTACAAGACCATCGTGGCGCAGTGGGATATCGTCTGAGTATAAACGCAATAGGTGTAGGTTCGATTCTCACTCGTATGATAATATTTAAATTATTTTCTTTCCTTCACTCTGGTACCTAAACCAAATCGCGGCGCTGAGTTCCGTCACTCTACATAAAATGTCTAATAATCAGGCGGAAATTGTAGAATGGAGTGTCTTGACACTAGGTCCTACCCCACTTTGCGAGAAGAGACGTGAAGTATTGTATAAAATTCTTCTTAAGTATTTATTACTGTTAATATACTAGTACCTATTACAACTAGATCAAATTTTATATCTATAGATATTGGAAGATGTAAATAGTTAGCATTGAAGTAAATAGTACATAATATTCATTACCTAGTTATATTTTAGTAGTACCTACTCAGCTGCATACATCTTTTCAGACTTCGATGTGGTAATCAACGTGCGGCGTTGAGTTCCGCCGAATTCTCGATTTGTACGCTTAAAAATGAAGAGTCTTTACACTACTCTCTCTCTGCCCACCGTGGTGTTCGGTAGAGAGAGGGAAGTTATAAGACATTTTTTTTACAGCTTTACTGTATTTTATTCTCTGGCCAGTGACTTTATAGCGTAAATATAACTAATTACTAGATATACCGATATGATTTTTAATTTAACACCAAGTACCTATGTGATAAATTATTATTTTATATTAATTTTATAAAAAATAATATATACAACTACATAACCAATGTTAATCATTTGAATGTTAAGAAATTATTTTATGATTTCTATTACTTACTTTACACATAAATGTTGTATTGACTATAGTTAATAAAGGACTAAACGCGCCACAAAACTTATATATATTTTCCTTAGTTATTTCCACTCCTCGAGTGGGAATCGAACCCACAACCAGTCGCGTTTGCAGTCACAATTTTGCCCAAAGCAACGACTGGCCTCAAATTTATATTCATGGGCAAAAAATGAACATAGAACTCTACTCTCCACTCTCTGCGCAAATAAAGAAGCTTTTTTTTCTAGCTTTCATATAAACTATATTTCTAGTTACACAATACATAGCTGAGTTTAACACACCTATACCTATATCACGCTGTATCCCGCACACAGCAGGGTAGGCAGAGGAAACCTGGTATTAAGACACTCCGTTCCCCCCTTTCCGCCGAATTGGGAGGCATTGCGTTTTAAGTGGCGGAACTTAACGCCGCGCTTTACCTCGACACCAGAGCGAAGAAAATGGAAATATTAAATATTTCCACTCCTCGTATACCTATATCAATCGACATAAACTTGTTTATTGAAAATAAAACGAAAACTAATTTTCAGGCTTTGAAAATTAACAGTTTTTTTGTAATATAAGGGGTTTTGAGCACTTCGTAACTACCTACTTTAGGACTTACATAAGAACGGAGTGTAGACGTAACGTAGGGTATATATCTCAGTACCTTTTCACTTAGAAGTTAGGTCCCCTCGGTCCCCTAGCTCTCGAGTCTTCAGGTGGGTAGCGATGCGTGTGACTGTGTGTAGATATTTGTATAGTGCATAGACTAGATATTGATGCCGAAGTACTTACTGGTTTAATATATGTTAAGGAGTTGTTGTGAATATGATTATTATTGGTTGATGTCATCGATATTGATTTGTTGTGTTGGAAGATGGTGGAAGTGATTTTTTTCTTTATGTTTTCTAAAACGCCAATATCCAAGCCTGAATGGCGTCTATTTTTTTATTTATTTTCACTCTGTCGATAGAGTTAGGATAATTAAAATATTATCGTCTCCCTCAATCGAACTTTCCCACTGCACCATGATGGTCCCTATATGAAGCATACATATTGAGGATTAAAGAATAAACTTTTTCTTACATTTCTAAGGCAAAAATTACACTGGTAATATGTACATAGAGACCAGAAAGAATGACGATTATATTTAAATTCATTTTATTTCTTCGCTATGGTAAGAGTTGTCTTATTGAACAGACACATCGTTGAAATCCGCCACTCAACATACAATGTCCCAATTTTTTTCTGATTACACTGCTATGCTAAACGAAACGTTAATATGCTAAAAAAAATATTCATTCCGCGGAAAGTGGAGAACGGAGTGTCTTAACACTAGGTTCCCTCTGCCTACCCTGCTGTATGCGAGATACAGCGTGAAGCCAAAAAATATTCAAAAAAATATGTAAATACAAAATGAATATCTATCTCAAAATAATCTGAACGACTGTTCTATCTAAGAATTAAGATCAAGTAGAAATTAACACAGCACTAAACCAAGAACAGAAGCTCTACCAAAACAAATACTTTAAATTATGACACATCATATACTTTACAACTTACAACGTTTTTCATTTAATTCATAATAAAAAAAAAACATAAAATGTCACAACTACGTACTGATCTTTGCCGCCGAATTGGTTTTATCACTGTTATCGCGAGATGTTCCCATGCGAGTGGACTCGAATAAACGAAAATCTTCACAAACTACTGTTAAAAAACTTTATTTTATCAATAAAACGCTTACAATTCTCAACTTAAGTTAAAATTTAACATCAAAAAAGGTTTAGGCAAACTAAAATGGACTTTCTACGCTCTAAGATAAGCGACAGATTAGGTCCCTAACACTAGCTCGTATTAAGCCCACCCACAGTGATTTTCTTCGAAAATGCGCCGTAAAAATTACTTGTTGTTCGAAATTTTAAACGAGACGCCATAGCGCTAACCTAATTAGTCTAAGTTGGTTGTGATTGATGTAATTTACTTTTTTAATATTCTTTTTCGTCCAGTCTATTGTTGATTGATTTTGGGCGGAAAGTGGAGGACGGAGTGTATTGACGCCAGGTCTCTACTAACTCTCTAGGCGCTGACTAGCAAGTTAGAACTTCGCTATTGGGGAAGCTGAAAAAGTGTCATAAATTGTACCCTTGTGTTTTAGTAGTTTCTCTTTTCTTCTATATAGGTTATTGTCTCTAAGAATCTTAATATATCCTTTCCTAACTCAATTAACAGGAGACAGTCTTATTTATATACAGTAGTTCTTAGAATGTACATAATGTAATACGAGTTTAATATAATCTTTAAGTTAACACTAAAAATTTTAGACTTAGTTTCACACTATTTTCCGCATACCAAAGTAGACAAAGAGAATCTACTGTCAAGACACTCCGTTTCCCACTTTACCCCCAAAATTAAATATTTGTATAAGAAATTAGAATCTACTTATAATCGTTGATTATGTAGGGAAACGTCGGGGAGCGGAGTATCTTGATACTAGGTTCCCTCTGCCTACCCTGCTCTGAGTGCGGGATACAGCGTGAAGCCAAAAAAAAAAAAAAAAAGTTGGTATGTTATTTATTCCTGTGCCAATACTAAAGTCTGTCTTAGCTCTTACAGGTTTATTTGACACTGAATATACGATCTTTTGTAAAGGAAGAAATTATAGATCCCCTTACCATATTTTAACTTAATACTTTAATATTAATAACTGAAAAATATCAAAAATATTATATTGAAATTGCTTTTGTAAAGAATTTTATTTATTATATAAAGGTAAATATTTTGTTATATTTCATAAATGTTTCATAAAATATAACCAATCACATGTTTCAGTGTTAAATTTCCTATACCACGACATTTCAGATAGCAAAATATACGCTTACTACAAACATATATATTATTAATAACACAAAAATCTCCCCTATAAAAGTTTAATATATTTAATATTTACTGACAGATATTCATCGATTTTGAAGTAAAATTTACATTTTCCTCCACTAACTTTAATCACAGAATTGATACAATAAAATGGATAGCAAAGAAAAATATTTTCGTTAATAATGGTCCTCAAAGCGAGAGCAATATAAAGCCCACAATTTAAATTCGAAACACCGCACCAGACACCTTCGTCCACCTTGCAACTAGTTTAACTTATGTGACTCATAAATATCAAATATTTTATGTATAAATTGAATTTATAAACATTTTTTTATATGTAATTTTCATACCTATAGATATTTTTTCATAAAATAAACCCAGGCACGTTTCCGTATTAGTTTCCCATACTACATAACGTCAAAGACAAAAATATAATTTTAATACGTGTAACGTAATAATAACATCATAGTCTCCCCTTATATAGGGGCTTATATAGCTAAATATAACAATTTTATCGATTTTGAAGTAAAATAAACATTTTCCTCCACCAACTTTAATCACAGAATTGATACAATAAAATGGATAGCAAAGAAAAATATTTTCGTCAATAACGGTCCTCAAAGCAAGAGCAATATAAAGCCCACAATTTAAATTCGAAACACCGAACCAGACACCTTCCCCCGATCTCATAACCGAATTTTCTCAATCATACTCTTTTGAGCACTTATTATCCCATCTTGGGGACCCTCATCCTAACTTTACACCCCTGTCGGAATAACATCCGAAACACTTACCACCGAAAACTCCATTTGTGTCCGCGTTTGTTAATTCGACAAAGTTGCTAGTAATCCGTGTTTAAGAGATTTGTTACTTATTGAACGATATTCCGATGCTTTTGAGACGCAATTGTCGGCGTTTTCTTTTTCCTGGCTGTGATTTTTTATTTTTATTATGAATCGATTGATTCTTGTGTTGTTTGTGGCTCGTTTTAGGGGCGTAGTAATATTATAATTTGTGTGGTATTTGCAATTTATCAATAAATTGTTTTAAAAAAAAAATTGTTACACTTGAACGTTCATATTCTTTAAAATAAAAGATCCAGGTAGATTCTTGTTTACCTTTCTATCTACCCTTCAAAATAAACTATTAAATAGTTGATTATTTTTTTTTAAAGCAATACTTATCCAGTATAATACTTTCCTTACCTAAAACATCTATGATATGATCTTTGATATGATTACCAAAAGAGGTAAAACGTTCAAGGATTGTGATTAACCAAACTTTGAACTTGCTACATTTCTAATTTAGAACAAAGAAGTATATAATTGCAGAAGTAGTGCCTATAATTGCAGAAATCATATTTACCTATGTATAAAAACAAAAAGGAAAATTTAAAGAATTCTTTACGCAATTTCATAATAAAACACATTATTAAACCATCGTGGCAAAATAGGACTTCGACTGTCTGTAAACGTAATTGCGTGGGTTCGATATCTCGATTTCGATTTAAAATATCTAAATTTCCTCTGATTTTAAGAGATGAATTTAAAAAATATACATATGAAATAAATTTACATCCACGTACTTTGTTAAAATTGGTCTCCAAATAAATAATTTTGGAGTAAGTATAAAACCTATCTATGTATAGAATCAGATATTCTATAGTGTCATTTATTTTATGTTATATAAAATACAAGATACGTAATCTCTAACTATTTTTTTCTAATTATAATTATCAAATTTTTAATGTTAATTAATTAATAAACGTTATTACACGTTCGTTATTAATTTATTTAAGATAGCCATCAATAACAGACTTAGATTTGAAAAGATAAATATTTCTAGCTATGTTGTGTTAATCGCTATACTACGTGTATATTTTTTTAGGTTTACGATATCCCGCACACAGAAGATAGGCAGAGAGAACCTAGTGATAAGACACTCCGTTCCCCATTTTCTGCCGAATTCTGGAGACATTGTGTGTTAAGTGAATTTGTCCCGATACCAGAGTGTAGAAAATTGAAAGTTTAAATATTTTCATTCCTCGAGTAGGATCGAACCCACGACCAGTTGCTTTGACAGTCACACTTTGTGCCCCTAAGCCACGACTGGCCTCGATATAATAAGGTAACAAGCGAAGGCGTTGTGTTGTGTTCAATAACTCAGGAATTCAGGTGGAAATTACAGAACTGAGTGTGTTAATACTAGGTTTTCTTTGTGCGTGAAAGAGCGTGAAGTTTTAAAAAAACGAATATGTTAAGATTATGTATTTAAACTATTAATCTATTATCTTATCTAGATCTTATTTAAATTATACTCAGAAAGCAGGCAGAAAACTTAGGATAAAATGAAGTTATTCCAGATTTCGCTGATTTTCAATGCCTAGTTATACTTAATATTGGATCGCGGAACTTTGCTCCGTAGTTTGTGATTTACTACATGGCTGAGCATTCTTAAGTATAGGCAATACTATTTATAATTTCTGATACTGAAAAACATTTATTATATAGCATTTATATTAAGGGCGCTCAGCAGCTTTCTAAGTAAGATATCCAAAATTATTAAAAAAAGGAAAATTTTTATTTGAAAACTTAAAGCCTAAAGTCAATGTATTGAGATGTAAAGATAATTACTAAGACCGCTATCTGAATGATCGGTTGGTTACTCATATGGTTATAATAACTTGTTACTAACATTAGTTTCCACCTACTCACCAAGAGATGGCGCTGTTTTCTATGTAACTTTTCTAGGGGTTACATTATGTAATATAATAAATAGTACACACATAGATTATAGGAATACATTCTGCATAATTCAAGCTTTCGTATTAATAATTTTGAATACGAGAATGAATATAGTAGAGATATAAGCAAGGGGAAGATTTCTTCTTCTGAATTAGAACAGACATAAAAACTCAGTATTTGAGCTTTAAGTTAAAAAAAGATAGAGTATACAAATTTTTTTTTATATCTATTTTTTATTTTCGTTCCTACGTAGCAGTCGCGAAGTGTGACTTTTGTAAAGGTAAGTCGGCCTTGAAGTCAGGAAATGATTAAATATATATAATCCCTGGAGGATTTATTCACGGCGGCGTTAAGTTCCGCCACTTAACACGAAAGCCTCGGAATTCGGCGGAAAATGGGGAACGGAGTGTTTTAACACTAGGTTCCCTCAGCCTACCCTGCTGTATATAGAAAATAGACCACAATGACATATATTCTTCATACTCTACTGTAATGAAAAGGGTTAAATTTATTTCTTATATTTCTTTAAAAGCTTTTTTAAACAAAACAATTAAAAGCGTGTTTTTTTTAACTTTATAAAAACGATTAATTTATTATTTCTTGCATGTTTTTACATGTATGAAAACATATGTTTTCATGTAATTTGTTAAAAAAAGTGTGTAATGTAAGTACTTACCTAGTAAAATAAATGTCCAATAAATAAAATAACAAAAACAGATGCTCTATCTTATTTTTTGTGTACGTATTACTACTACTATATACTTCTAGAATACTAATAGACCAGTGGAAATTGAATTGAACACATGTATGATACCCATGAATGAAGGTGATACGTCGTAAAATGTAGATTTTAATTTTACTATTTAGTATGTATATTAAAAAATATATAATTATGACGTTTTAGTATTTTATTAAGAAATAAAACATCTTCGCAAAGAAAATTCTGAGATTCCCTTTTATTCAACGTGGTGCGTTGGGACATCGTCTCTATAATCGCAATCGGTCGTGGGTTTGATTCCCACTCTGGAAAACGGTAATTTTTAAATTATATCAATTTTTGTTAATTTTAGTGTTTACTAAAGTTAATTTTAGTGGCCAGTCGTGGCCCAGTGGCACAAGCGTGTGACTGTAAACGACTGGTTGTGGGTTCGATTCCCACTCGAGGAGTGGAAATATTTAATATTTCCATTTTCTTCGCTCTGGTGTCGGAGTAAAGCGCGTTAAGCTCCGCCACTTAACACGCAATGCCTCCGAATTTGGCGGAAAGTGGGGAACGGAGTATCTTAATACTAGGTTCCCTCTGTCTATCCTGCTGTGTGCGGGATACAGCGTGAAGCAAAAAATATATCAATTTCCTGCTCCTTGATGGAGGTCCGCTATTTACCACTCAATACCTCGAACTCCAGCGGTTAGTGAAGAACGGAATGCCTTGACTCTAAATTCTCTTTGCCTACCCTGTTTTGCGGGGAAAAGCAATGAATAGCTGTGAGCTTTCAGGTTTACAGTCACTTTTAAATACGTATAAACATTTAAAATAAATCGTCTTTTTTGACCAGAGCTACGAAAAATCGAAAGTATATTTTCAAGTACTTACCTACGTCTATACCTAATAAAAATGTTTAAACATTACATACGCAAATCCAACTCCAACATCATTTATAATTGTGCTTTGTTATTAGAAATCTATATTTGGGAACACATGTAGAGTGGAGACGCATTTCCGCGCATTAGAGCTGTTAGTTTGGCTCGTCAGGTTCGAGGAAAACTTAGGTAATACATTGTTAATTACAATTGTAGGAAAATATTATAAATAATGTATAAATATATTTTTTTATTATTTTTAATATAATTATAAAGAAATCATACAAATATTTTTTAATATCTACTACTAGGTACTACCTTAAAAAACCTTGAAACCTATATCTAACTTACTGTAAGTTAGATATAGGTGTCAAGAGTATTCATAAATTGTAGATAATTAAGTAGAGTCACATTTGGGATTTTAAAATGCAGTTTTCACATTTCCAATAATTTCCTTTCATTAAAGGAAAGCAAAAGAACAATACAAAATTTCGGATATTGTTAAATTAAATTTTATTTGAGTTTGCCTTTGACTGCATGGCTAGATCGTGGAGTTAGTAACGTAAAATTAGTATTAAAATTTGAAATTTCCAGAAATATCAATAACACTTTAAAAATGTTTAAAAGTATTATATGTACTTAGTACATTTTGTGTTTCCCATAAAAAGTAGGTGTACCTACAGCTATAAAGCAAAACTATTCAATAGTTTTTTATGAACTGTAAAAACATACACCATTTCTATATAATAAATCATTCTGTAATATATGCAAGTGATTACCTTTAGGTGTACACCTAAAGTACCCAATACAAGCAGTATGGGCGTAATAAATATACCTAAGTAGGGGCCAGTCGTGGCGCAGTGGCACGAACGTGTGACTGTAAATAACTGGTCGTGGGTTCGATTCCCACTCGAGGAGGGGAAATATTTAATATTTCCATTTTCTTCGCTCCTAGTATCGAGGCAAAGCGCAGCGTTAAGTTCTGCCACATAACACGCAATGCCTTCGAATTCGGCGGAAAGTAGGGATGGGAGTGTCTTAACACTAGGTTCCCTTTGCCTCCTCTGCTGTATGCATGATAAAGTGTGAAGCTAAAAAAAAATGTGAATGGACATACAGAACTATACATAAGTATTCAGCTACACATGTCAACATCTACTTACAAATAATTAAATATAGCAAATTAATTCTTTGAACAAGTTTTGCTAAACAATTTGTATGAAAGTTAACAATGACATAAATAACAATTAATTGTTCTTACACGCAAAAACTGAAAAATTATTTCTATCGTGTTGACAATACGTAAAGACGTACCCACATAAGTATGTATAACGACTAGACCAGAATGACCAGACGTCCCGTTTTGGTAGGGACTGTCCCGTTTTTTGGTGTTGTGTCCTGGTATCCCCAAAGAAAGTTCTGGGATGCAAAAATGTCGTGATTTTTGAAATGAAGCGAAAATATTATTTTTTCTAACTCTTGCAAGAAACAAAAGCTATTCAGTGATTTTTTTTAGCTTCACGCTGTATCCCGCACACATCAGGGTAAACAGAGCGAACCTAGTGTTAAGACACTCCGTTCCCTACTTTCCGCCGAATTTTGGAGGCATTACGTGTTAAGTGGCGGAACTTAAAGCCGCGCTTTGCCTTGACACTAGAGCGAAGAAAATGGAAATATGAAATATTTCCACCCCTCGAGTAGGAATCGAACCCACAACCAGTCGTTTACAGTCACACGCTTGTGCCACTGCACCACGACTGGCCCCATTCAATGATTGTTGTCAAAAAACAAAAACCATAGATCTTAATGGTTATTGGTTATACCTAAAGGAACGCCAAATATGTCAATGAATGTTTTAAAAACAACAACATCAAAATCATTTCAAAGATTACATAGATACAAAATAGTGAAACGTACCCTTTGACAATTGATGTCCCGTTTTGACTAAAGAAAAAAATGGTCATGTATGGTACGTACGTACTACGTAGGTTGCAATAACAAACATAAATATTTTAGAGCCATTAAAGCTTTTTTGTTTGACATTCTTAACAACCATGGACGCCTATCATCTGCTGTAATACAGCTACAAGAAATGTTTACTATAAATTCGATTAAGGCAAAACTCTTAATATTGCTGGTTTTATATAAAAAGATGCACTTAAAGGGCAAATTACAATTTACTTTTGTGTAATACATGAATTTATTGAGCTACGTTCAAAAATGATTGAATGTTTACACCATTTAGTATGAAGGGGGCCAGTGGTGGCGCAGTGGCAGGAACGTGTGACTGTAAACGACTAGTTGTGGGTTTGATTCCCACTCGAGGAGTGGAAATATTTAATATTTCCATTTCTTCTCTCAGGTATCAGAGGTAAAGCGCGGCGTTAAGATCCGCCACTTAACACGCAACACCTCCGAATTCGGTGTAAAGTGGGGAAGCAGAGCGTCTTAACATTAGGTTCCCTCTGCCTATCCTGCTGTGTGCGGGCTAACAAAAAAATAAAGTATGCGCAGCGTTAGGTACTACTACTTAACATGCATTAACATGTCTTGATTTCGGGCGAAAAATAGTACGTAGAAGAGGACGTAGTATTTTGACACTCGATTATATTTAAAAAAAAGCGTGAAGCTTCGGTTTCTAGTATGAAATAATAGACGAAATATCTTTTTTTATTTATTTTTTATTGTTTACAAGACTTAGTGCACATTCTATTGGCGTATATTCAAACAGAAAGCATGTATTATGTCTGAGATTAAAATCATATGTAAGCCTACTGAGTAATAAAATATGCTTTTATGGTATGAACACCAGTTATTTGTCATCTAAGTCTTCATCTTATATAACATTTTATTGATATCTTCCAAAGTCGGATTTGTCCTATAAATACGTTATTTGCAGTAAATAGTTTTCAGTTAAAGTTTTCAAGAGCATATTAGGTAAATTTAAAGTCTCCGTTACCATTTTTTTTTTCAAAAACTCTAGAATTACAATGGAAAAACCTTGTTTCTCCTCTTCTTCTCTGGATTTTTAGATTATCTCCGGGTTTCCTAATAATCAATAAAAAATATACATATATCAAATAACAAAACATTTTTTTTGTAATTTTGGATAAATATGATTTAATATTTTGAAACTGCCACACAATCAAGAATTGATAAGCAAACGATCTCTTGCCCAATGACTTCTTTCGAAATATTTTTCTTAATGAACTAAAAGTCTTCCTTTATATAGAGAAACTTGTAACAAAAGTTAATAATCGAACAAGAATTTCGATACACTTATGGTTGAGTTGTCCCAAGGTTTTGGATGGATTCAGGGAGCTTAGATTCAAATACCATTATATTAAAAATACATCTTTACAGTACTTTTAAACATTTTCAAAGTGTTATTCCACACTTAGGAAAATTGAAAAAGACATATAAAGAAAACGTATAAAAATTTGAACGCAGCTGAGCCATGCTCAGTGGTGAGAGTGCCTGGACGGTATTCAGGAGGTTCGAATCCCGCTGCGTTCAAATTTTTATATGTTTTTTTTAAATGTGTTTTTCAGCTTTAAATTATTTTCTTGATATATGTAAATATTTCTTGTAATTAAAATTACAACATTTATGTAATATAATAAAACAATTTTCTTATAGGTATTCCATCTTATTAATTCGAATAAGAATTATAGATATATAACCGTACTGGTACAATTACGATATCTGTAACTATAATAGACGATTGTAGCAAGTTCAAACTGTAAGGGAGTAATTGTATTTGAGCATTAACATAACAAATACACCTGAAATGTATTGCAAAATACGCGGTTAAGAATTCTGGCATACAATGCCTTTAAAATGTGCGGAAAGTGCAGAGCGGTGAGCGATTAGGCTTCTTTTGACTATCCCCGTAACAATAGACAAGGAATATGAGAATAAAAAAGCTAAATTTTACTTTTTTAATGTTTTTGTTTATTATAAAAACGGCCAATATATTCTATAATGACTATATAATTTTCTTTACAGCTACTTTTAACAAATTATTAAACGTAATTTGAAAAAGATGCAAAAATTGAATTAAGACTTTTTTTCATGTTCACAATTAAATTAAATATGATATATAACCTTAAACCATCGCGTTTACAGTAATACGCGCCATCCCCCTGCAACTCGATAACATCTTCTCATTCATCATCTTTTACCCCGTGGGGGGACGGGTTAAGAATACAATTCCCCTCCGCCGCTGGGTAGCGTCCCGTAAAAGGCGGGTAACCCAGTAGCTTGGTGGTAGGAGATTCGTTCTCCGACTGGCTCGCGACCACTATCATGTCAAAGACGAACCGCCAAATATCTGAAGATGTGTTCCGGTTCGATGGCATGTAAGCCAGCTTTCCCTATCCCCAACATTCCCATCCTTCCTCTCTCTTCTGTCCTACATCCCTAAGGCTGGCAACGCATCTACAACTCTAATGTTGTGGATGTTTATGGGCGAAGGTACGACTTAACACCAGGTGGACCTTCTGCTCGTTTGCCTCCTTTATTCCATAAAAAAAAAAAAAAAAAATCTAGAACGCCAATCGGTTAAATGTAAGAATCTTTTAATTACCTAAGCTTTTAGAAAATCTAAAAGCTTCTTTTTTTTAAGTTCGCTCTGTATCCCGCACACAGCAGGGCAGGCAGAGGGAACCTAGTGTTAAGACACTTCGTTCTCCACTTTACGCTGGATCGCGTGTTAAGTGGCGGAACTTAGCGCCGTGTTTTGCCTCGATATCGGTGAATGGAAATTTTAAATTTCTATCATTTCTCGAATGGGAATCGAACCCACAATTTTTACAGTCACAGTTCATTAAGAAATTTATTTAAATTTATTATAAATTCATTTTCTTGACCTACTTAGCTCCGTAACCTTAGCACGCCATGCCCATAAATGGAATTAAGAAAATAATTTTTCCATCAATTAATACATTTTTAGCTTAAAAAATATTTGCTTAGCAAATAGGATAATTAGATGATTTATAATTATGTGATTGTTACTAAAAAATGTTGCTTGTAAATCTCTATACCTTTGAATGTGTCAAAATTTACACATTTTTATTTGTAATATAAAAAAAACATTTATCTCAATTCTAGAAAGGGCCAGTTGAGGCGCAGGAGCACAAAGCATGACTGTCACGAGCACGACTGGTTGTGGGTTCTGTTCGCACTCGAGGAGTGGAAGTATTTAATATTTCCATTTTCTTCGCTCTGGTGTCGAGGCGGTGTTAAGTTCCGTCTCTTAACAATGCCTCCGAATTCGACGGAAAGTGGGGAACGGAGTGTCTTAACACTAGGTTCCTTCTGCCTACCCTGCTGTGTGCGGGATACAGCGTGAAGCTAATAAAAAAGAAAAAAATACATAGTGGCTCCATAAATTGAGTGATTCTTTTTAATTGACTCTGATAGTATCAGCCGATAGTGGAAACGTTAGCGTAATAAAGCACTAAATAAGAGAGCGACTATATCGTCTACATAAATAATTTATAGTATATTTACTTACACCTGTATTAGTCTATAATAAAATTAAGGTAAAAATTAAAATGATCATTTTTTATTTGAACAGACATAAAACACAACTGTTTCAATGTAATTTATATACCTATGTGAAAAACTAAGGAAAACTGCTCTTATTGGTATATTTATAAACTTAGTTAAAGCTTACTTAGTTTTAATCTGATATTGTGAATGAAAAAAGGAATTTATATACCTATATAAAAAAAAGATTACCTATAATAAAAAAACCTTATGTCCGTAGTGATATAAATTAAATTGTAAAAAAAAAAATAATTTATATATAACTAATATATAAACGCACATTTAAAGTTTATAATAATAAATATGAACCTAATATAAAATCATTCACATATAATATCAAATCATTAGCTAAGGTTTCTTTTGCTGTTTTATAAATATGCTAATGGAAGAGCGGAACCTCCTGGTACAGGCAACTACATGCTTGAAAGGAGGTTCCTATCACTAGTAGGTTTATGCAAGAAACTTGTTTTAATGAAGAATTCATTTTTTTATTTTTTCCCCTGATTGAACTATTTTTACAAAAAAAAATAGGATGGAGATGTACAAAATTTACCACATTTTAAATTTATGTAGAGAAAGAGTGCAGAAAAACCAATATTTCTATATAATAATGCCTTAGAGATACTATAAATTATAAAAATAAATATAACACACACACACACAACCATGTATTTGACATATGTTTTGGTATAAAGTGATTTACACCTTACTGACACCTAATACTTCTGTCAGACTAGAAGTTTTTCTAATTTGAAGACTATTAAAATTTTATATGGAAGATACATAAGAAAAAATATTATTGAGCACATTTACGAATGACTAGTCATTTTTTCTGTATGTATATTGTGTTTATTTTATTTTAATCGGTTCATAAATAAAATGTTAGTATTTTTAAATGTAATACTATTTTTTATAAAATTAAATTATACTATTTTTATATAATGAAATTATAGGTATTGCGTTACAGTCGTGTAGTTTATGCAGACAAAGCCGCGTGCAAGTCGCTCGCAGTTTTATATGATATTCCACCATTTTCAATGTCAACCATAAAAAATATGTGGATTTAACAAACGTAATTTATATTAAAATAAAAAGCTATTAAGTAAGTATCCACGTTTCACAAATGGCGTCGAATGTAATCATATTTAATACATCAATAAACCCTTTCTGTCGGTTCATAGTTAATTATTTAGAATACTGAACGCCAATTTGTTAGTTTTAATCATATTTTTATCGATATACTTAATATTAATTTATATGAAATTGTAAAAACATGTTTTTTTTTGGGCTATCATAGAGCAGTCTTTTTGTCATTGCGGGTGGATTGCAGGTTCGATTTCCACTCGGTGCAATATATTTAAATTATGTTTATTTCTCTACTCTGGTAGGACAAGCGCGGCGTTAAATTTCACCACACAACACACAATAGGTATCTCGATTTCAGACGGTAATAGAAGAACGGAGTGTCTTGATATACCCTGCTCCGAAAGAAAAAGTTTGTTGCTGCAAAAAATATTTTATTTTATTTCAACTTTATATCTGAACACAATGTTTATAAATTTGGAAATTGAAATATTTAGTTTTACCTTAAATCTAAAAATCATGTTTTTGAATGTTTTTCTTTTCTTTTGAGCTTCATATTCTTTTTTGTTTATTTTTAAATTATTCTTTCGAACATTTGGCAAGAGAGAATGCTATTTGTTAAATAATTTTAAACATTTTTTAAAGTGTTATTCCACACTTAGGAAAATTGAGAAAAAAAACATTTAAAGAAAACGTATAAAAAATTGTTAAATAAATTTCATCATTATTTTTGTACTACACTTTAATTCGTAACTTAAAACTTTGTTGGAGCATTCTTGTAAGACGTATATGTTGCGCTTATTAGACTGACAAAATAATAAATATCCATTTTTACGCAATAATTGTTTCATTTTCTTTGCATAGTCCATGTCTTAGGAGAACAACTGACTATATCCGATGATTGTTGGTTCTATATCTTCTCGAAGAAAAATCTGCCGGAACGGATTGACTTTGTTATGTTCATTAATTACTTCTAATATCTAACTTAATTTGTTAAATATTAAATGTATTATCTCATATATTACTTGTTTTTAACTTTCTTTTAAAATTTTAAAAACTATTTATAAGTATAAACTAAAAATTTAAAAGACGTCACTTGAATTTACCAAAGTCACTTGAATTATTATTCAAAGTCACTTGAATTATTATTCAATGCGAATAATGCGTCAAACTTTAATATGATTTGATTTCATCACAAATAAAATTTAAAAATTTTATTTTTAACTTTATTTAAAGTAATAACAAAATAATATTTTGAAATATTTACAAATATATTACGGCACTAATATATCTTTGCAACGCTGCATCATTTATAAGGTTAGGATAATAACAAGACAAGTTACGACAGCGGCAGTTATTTTGAACAATTACATAGATAATTATTTCACATTCTTAATTAATATACCTACCTATCGCCATTTTCGCTTAATTATATAATATTAACGTAGCGATTCGGTACCTAGAATAGAGAATGTAGGCGTTTATAATTTTATTTCTTATAAGGTATAGCTCTATACATTAAGTTTTATTCGGTTTTTAAGTCATTTATTTAGTTGTTGCTTAGTTATGTACTATATTTGTAAGTTAGCTACCATTAACCCATCCGCAGAGTAATTTTATCCCACATTGCCTACTGCTATATTTTACAGCAGCAATGAATTGCTACAGGGATCTATGTGAAAGCAAATTTTAAAACGATCTAAGCTTTCAGTATATTTGAAAACAAGCTTAAATGTAATGTCGAGTTTCATGCACGCGCACGTCCAAGTTTAGTCTTAATAGGAAAGTACCAGACGAAAATAGTTATAAGTTGCGACCGCTGCGAGATGGCGAGCTCGGAAGTGCTAGAGTGTCGTCGCAGAGCGGCGGCGGGAGGTCGCGAGGAGCCGCTCAGGAGATATCGTCGAAACGAGCTCAATTGATGAACGAACGGAAACGTGTCCAATTAGAAGGAGGCGGCGGCCCCGCGCGGCCTCGCGCCGCATTAACCAGATTAGCGACCGCGAGCCCGCGCCCGCCACGCCGCGCCGCCGCGCCGCCGCCGCCACGCCGCACCACGCCGCGCGCGAGGTGTGGCGGAGCGGACACCTCGCCGCGGCGAAAAAACAAGGCTCACGGCGCCGCGCCCCGCCTCCCCCCCGCCGCCCGCCCGCCGCCCGCCCCCCGCGCCGCGCCGGGGGCGGGCCGCGCCGCGCCATTGGCCGCGGCGGGAGGGTGTCGGAGGCGCCGCCGCCGGCCAGTCGTTTGACGCCTGCCGCGCGAGCGGGTGTCGCACAGCGAGAGTGCGAGTGTGCGCGAGTACGAGTCCGTGCGAGACGCGGGGCGCGATGGCCCTTGCATGAGCGGGCGCGAGCGCGACCGCTGGAGCCGACGGGCACGCCGGCCGTGGAGCGCGCGCCGTGGGCCCCGGGCGGCGCGGGCATGCGCTTCGAGGGCGCGGAGCGGCGCGACGCCGTCGCCTTCCATCCGCTGCTGGCGCCGCGGCCGAGCGACTTCTCGGTGTCGGCGCTGCTGACGGCGGGCGCGCTGCCGCCGCCGCCCTACCTGCCGGCCGCACTGGCCGCCGCCGCCGCGCTGTCCGCGCCCTGTCCGCTGCTCAAGCCGCCGCCGCCGCCGTACGCGCCGCTGCCCCCCGACGACGACGGGGTCGTCGACGACCCCAAGGTCACCCTCGAGGGGAAGGACCTCTGGGAGAAGTTCCACAAGCTCGGCACCGAGATGGTGATCACCAAGAGTGGCAGGTCAGTACGCCGGCGCCGCCGTCGCTCCTCGTCGTGTGACCGTGTCCGCTTTGTCCGGCTCAAACCGTGTACTCAGTGTTGTGTGTGAACGCCGTTTACGTATAATTCGCGTAATATAGATATCTGTAGGACTCGGTAAGTGCAAAGAACTAGGTCTCTATATTTGTAAACATTACTCTCGACGTGATAAGTAGATTTGTTTACAAAAACAAATTTGCTAAAATTTATCAAAGTAGCTCTCTCATTCATCTTAAAATATTCATATAGTTAAAGGCTGCTAAATTCCGGTTTAATAATATAATTTAGAAACCGGTTTACCGACTAGATAAAATTATAGTTACAGTAAATTAAATGATATTTTTCTTTAAATATTATTTATGACTGTTCTGACAAATCTCTACCATAATGTCCATATTCAAAGCGACTCTATTAATTTAAAATTCAAGTTATAATATTTACATCAGACTTAAATATTCTAATATGCTTCAAACGTGATGATAACTCGGTTGAAATTGTTTCACTCCACAACAAATAAATGTACTGTGTCGTTTTCCAAGACTATTCTTTAAATAACAGCATATAAATAAACTCCTATTTTAATTTTTTTGACATACTGTAGCAGTGAATTTAGTAATAATTAAATATTTTCATTAATATTAGGGTTACAAACGACTTGCTCTACATTTAGGGAGCCGTATGAGTCATAGGCGCATTTTTCGCTAAACCGTAACATCCGACGGGATGTTCTTTGACATAAATTATAGAGTGTGAGACTTTTTGTAGCCGTTTTTACAGAAAGATTTTTTATAAAATTGCATTTTAATTATATATGTCACGAAAAAGACTTGGTAGACTTAATATTGTAATGATAACTCATGAAATAACTCTAATTTTGTATTACAGTGGACTTATTTAAATACTTAAAGAGTTTAAAATGCATAAAAAATGGCTGAATAACGATTTATTACTAACTTATGGTCCCAAAAATATTGTTTAACATTTTTAACCGTATAATTTGAAATAAATATGTACAATTATAGACAGAGCCATACATTCACATCACAAACTATTAATTTTTACGACATGTCACCAAGTTTTATAGTTGTATAGTAAAACGCTGGATATATGTATCATAAATTGTAGCCACACGACTGTAAATTCTCATCAAAATTTGTATTT
Organism: Dryas iulia moderata; assembly: GCA_019049465.1. Taxonomy (NCBI): domain Eukaryota; kingdom Metazoa; phylum Arthropoda; class Insecta; order Lepidoptera; family Nymphalidae; genus Dryas; species Dryas iulia. The sequence goes on along the minus strand of CM032435.1, from coordinate 9,235,783 downwards.
CTTACTTATTATTTGAAAAAAAAAGTTAAATTATAAAATATAAAACCAAAGTCTGGTAAATAAAATCAGATTACTTGAAAATAATAAAAAATATAATTGTAACTTAAAATTTAAAATTATAATATGAACGAAATTTAGACATTGCGTATTGAGTGGCGGAATTCAACGCCGCGCTTTGTCTTAAGTACCAGAGTGGAGTAATTAATATAAATGAAATACAATAATTCCCTGAGTTAGAATCGAACCCACAACCAATGACATTTACAGTCACGCTGTATATTATTTAATTAATAGATATATATTTTAAAAGTAGCAATAATAGTATTATTATTATATATCCAAAACAAAATTGTTATTATTTAATATATTTTAGAATAATAATATAAAAAAAATGCAACAATAATAAGCATAGCTAATAAAATTTGTACCTGCCTAGAAGAATTAATGTAGTGTTGCCAAATCTTTGTTTTATTCATATTGATCATATTTTTGGGGGCCAGTCGTGGCGCAGTAGCACGAACGTGTGACTGTAAACAACTGATTGTGGGTTCGATTCCCACTCGAGGATTGGAAATATTTAATATTTCCATTTCCTTCGCTCTGATATAAGAGGCAAAGCGCAGTGTTAAGTTCCGCCACTTAACACGCAATACCTCCGAATTCGGCGGAAAGAGGGGAACGGAGTGTCTTAACACTAGGTTCCCTCTGCCTACCCTGCTGTGTGTGGGATATACCTAGCGTGAACCTAAAAGAAATATATTTTTTGTTGGATTATTTAAATATTCGAATTTGACATTTTATTTTATTAATAAATGATTGCAAAAATATGATATCACACGATTAAAAGTAGGTATATCATTTATACTAAATGTATTTTATCTTTATATTTTTAAACGTTTTGGTCAATAAATTAAAAGCCATCATGACTCAGTGAAAGATATAGTGCGTTAATATTTTACTATAATCCCAATTGGTAGTGGGTTCAATTTTTCTGCTTTGGTTAACAATACAAAGTCTTGAATTCGAAAAGTCTTGTGGCGGAAAGTGTAGAAAGGAGTGTCTCTGAAATCTTTTACGTTGCGAGGAAAGTCTGAACTATAAAACACTTCATATAGAAGTAATATTATAAGACCAATAGGCAATATAAACTACATATCCAAAACGAGAATGAAATCAATCTTTTAATAAAAATACAATTATAAACTTGCGCTTGTAAAATTGTTAAAATAAATTGCAATGTTAAAAATTCTACTTTGCCCAGACCGCATTTAATTCTTCAATTCTTCATTTTGAATTAAGTATTATACTATGTATAGATATATTAACTCTTGAATAGGAATATAAAAGCTTAAAATATCGTACTTTATGCTATCGTTTACATGATTTTGCTAAAAAAATGTCTACATATATTATACATAGATTGCTAAAATATTATTTCAATATTTACTACAAAAGCATAACGTTTAACTATGCTGCAAAACTGTTTAATATAAATTATAAATTGTTAATAGTAGATGTAAATAAAAAATAATAAGTTTTTTCTCGCATGAAAGACAGAGAATCTAGTGTCAAGTCACTCCATTCCCCATATTTACTTCTACTACTCTCTACTACTCTACTTTCCTACTCTACTACTACTTGGTCTACTTTTTTCACTCTATTTTTAACTTTAAAAAATTGTGTTGCTATCTAATTTATGGTCAGAATTATAATCATTATGAATAAATAATTACGTATTTAAATATGTTTAATTAGCAAAAACTTACACAAGTCCAAGTTGAAAAAATATCAGAGTTACGCCACAATCGCAAAAAAGGTATTTCAAGAACACCAATGATAATTTTATATTATTTATGGATAGTAAAATTAGATTATTACCGTATAATTAATAACTTAAACGTGATTTAATTTAACTATTTAGTACGATCACATTAAAACAATATTTTATTTAGAGGGGCACAAAATTTGAGGGTGACATCAAAGCGCGGGAAATTTCGAGAAAAAAAAACTGTTCAACGAAATCCGAAAGCCTTTGTGACGCGGCAGGTTTTCCCGCCAAACCCTTTTAAACTTTTTAAACTTACCTCCTCGAATGTATCTTGCATTCTGCCTCTGCTTTAGACCTTTTCTTTTAATTAGCGTCATTAAGAACTTTTTTATTAAAAAAAAATAATTGAACTGATTCGCTTTTGTCTAATTGTTGCGATTGTGTTCGTTTTATTGTGCCAATTAACTTTACATGTACCTACATATTATAATGGATTAAGCATTTATGATCTATTGCGACATAAAGCTATACTTTATCTATATTTATTCATAAATACTCAGATAATATACCTATATTATTTACATATAAATACTGCCACATACCGCAATATAGATAATATCATAAAAAATATATACAGTCTTATTCCAATCAATAGTAATTTATCAAACTAAATATACTTACATAAGTAATAAAAAATGTTTTATTTTTAAATTTATTTGGACTCAAATCACCAAATTTAGGTTTTCGTTTAATTTCGAATTAAATAGGTGATATTATCCATTTTATTTTATATATGTGTATGTATATATATATACATATCTCTATCTACAGTTTTAATTTAGTATGACGGACAAAAAACAGGGAATTTTATGTAAAATTTTAATTAGCTTTAGTCGTAGTTTTTTATGTTTTCAATTTAATATTAACAGTATATAATACTCTTTCAAATATTTAATCTCAACTGAAAATATTATCCAATATAAAAATGTCTACAAAATAATTAATAATATTTAGGTATTAGATAATAGGTATCGCTGATCTAAATTTAAGAAACAGTGAATACAAATTCCACATAGTAAGTTTTAGTTTTTACGTTTTAGTTTGTAGATAAAAAACTGACAGACATCTAACAGTTGAATACAGATACTGTAATAATAACAGACAGACAGGTGTTAATCGATATGTTTTTAAATTTGCGATCAAGTTTTCATATATTATATATGTGCTCATATATCATATAAATATTATAATTTATTAACTTTTAAAAATTTTGATCCAAATGCCCTTATCAAATGTAAAAATCGATTTATAAAACGTTCATTTAAAAATTAAAATATAAATTTACGAGGCTTGTTGTTCTGTATGAAGAAATATAGGTAGTTACAATATTTTTAATACGGACAATTTTTCATCATTATTATTTTATAACAAATTATAACGGAGAGTCGTGGCACTAGATTATCTCTAAGAAAAGAAGAAATCATGAAGCTGTTTTAAATCACATTTATAATGTGATTATCAATTAATTTATAATAGGTATTATTATGGTTTGATTTATTGAACGTCATATTTGTCATGCATTCTATTTTAGGTGTAAGATTTTCTTCTCAATAAACTAAATATAGATGAACTTGTCACTAAGGTTAAATGTAGTAAGTTTATTGCAGTATTGTCATAAGACAGTATTATGAGGTTTCTTTAAAACGTAAAGAAAATGGACGCCGGAGTGTCTTAATTATGTACTCTGTCATTCCTACTATATTTTTAGATGTGTAAAGGTAGAAAGATATTTTCATTATAAAATATTAGAATTCGTAAATAATAAAAAAAAAATATAGATGTAATTGTTACGCAGTGGATCTGGGTATCAGGGAAATGTTAACATTAAAAAAAATATATCAACATTAAAAAAAAACTACCTTGTTTACATTTTTTTTAAAGTTGAAATTTCTCCTCTCTGATAAAACAAAAGCGCGGCGTTGAGTTCCAGCAAAAAAAGCTATCTTTGTCTACGTAACAATTTAACTATTAAATTAATTTAAATTTAAATAACATAACCAAATAATTCATATAAGAACGGTGTCTTATATGAAAATTCTCACTTTACAATCAACTTTATTCTCTCATTACCTTAAACAGATAGACATAACATATTTTTTTTAATTCCAAATACGAGGACACAACTAATATGGACTTAAGTAAACATAACTTATAAATGGTAAATATGTACCTCGTATAAATAGCCAACTAAACAGATAAAAGCAATAAACCATCCATTTACGATCTCATGTCACGCTTTATAATAGTAAATTGCAAATATTTAATAACGTGTCTAATTGACAATATGATGGCGCGTCAGAATGACATTGACGTTTACTCCAATAAAGAATGTTAAAAGATTTTTTAGTAAAAAGTTTTTATTCGTTGGAACTGAAAAATAATAAAATATGCTTTAATTTTTATGTTGTCACTAAAATCATTTGCTGACTTTATATAGGTTTGTTTACGTTTAAATAAAAATACGTTTTTGACCAAATAAAGAAACTACAGGTACGATTTCAAGTATTGATATTTATATTTTTTTAATTGAATATTTACAAATATTCAATGCTATTAAAGGTATATTACCGACTAAAGTTAAGTAAGTTTTAAAGTTCCTACAATGTACATACATGGTGCATATTAATATTTAAAAATTAAAAGCACAAATTTAACATTTACGTAAGGTGATCTTGTTAATTTTTGAATATAATGTTATTACATATTCACCGTAAATTCATAAATTACTGAATAGAATATTATTTTAAAAATTATATAGATTTTGTATTTTTTTTAAATAAAAACAATAGAATCTAGACACCAAATTGAGAAACATTTTATAAAGTACAATAGATACCCATTATAAATTAGTTATTTTTCAGCATCATGCTTTTTCCGCATACCTTTATTCCATAAAAAAAAATATATATACCTAGCCGGATAGTCAGAGATGAACTAGTGTCATCCACTTTCCACTTGACATTAAGACATTATGTGTTGAGTGGCGGAACTCAACGCCACGCTTGGTCTTCTGCCAGAGTCTATATCAGAGCGAAGAAATGAGAATGTAAATATAATTATTTGTCAGAGTGGGAATCGCACCAACAACCTTTGCGTTACAGTCAGAGGCTGTCCCACTACAGCACGATAGCCTCAAGTAAATTAGTTAATTATAAATATTATCTGTAGGCTGTAGTAGTTTTATTGAGCGCAATATCTTAATTTTCTTTAACTCTAATCTTATATTTTGCATAATTTTGTAGGGCATTAAAATGTTCAAACTGTACAATCATATTCCGTTTGATCGATAGTTAAAGCGTTCATAATTGCTATACAATTTACTACAAAAATATAGAAACATTGACACAGTATGCTAAACAGACTAGCCGCGTGTATTTACTAGATACTTAAAATTAAAGGCTACTTTGAAACCTATAGGGCTTGCAGAAAATTACAGGGTTGAATTATTTCATGCAATATGCCAATAAAATTACGCGATTAAGGTAATCGTTTATAGCTAGAATCGTGTATCGACCAACATCGATTACTTAATCGATTCTTAAATTGGATTCATGATAGTCGGTAATTTGATAGATTAATTATGCTAGTGATGTTACATTTCGAATCTATTTGCTAACGTTTAATGTCACTTTATACGTCAAACTTTTATTTTAAAATTTTATATTGTTTATTGCTGAATAGATAACAAAAAATATAAAGATCGTTATCAGTTTAATTTTTATTGCTGTTAAAATAAAATGTAATTTTTATATTTTAAATTTAACAGAGTATATGTAGCAAAGTAATACTTATAACTACACTTATATTAAAATGAAAAACCAAATTAATTATATAATTTTGTGGCAAATAATATAAGCATTTTTTCTTTTCTGTCATTAAAAATTCTTACTGTCAAAACTGTCAATATACGTCTAAAATTGTATTCAGCGTCAAAGCAGAGCCAGCGCAAGTTCTGAACGGCCATCTTGTGGGCGCGGCCTGTAAGGCGATCTGTTAACAAACTATAATACATAATGTTCATTTGATAGTTTCTTTTTTAATTTGTCGATTAATGACACAATGATGATTGATTATTCTTCTACAAATATGAGTAAGTTTTAAGTAAACAGGCGATAAATACAGCTAATTGTTTTTGAAAAGATAAAAGGATCTACTAGATGTTCCAGAGAGTGCTTAAAAATTGTAGAAAAATACTTATTTTTCAATGTAATATATTGAGTACTGTTAGAGTTTTTCTCGTACAATTATATGAGATTACCAATTCCAAATTTTCGTAGGCTTGTATTTAAAATATTTATTAAATTCGGTGGGCTGGCCACACAAACTACGCTTTTAAATTTCGTCACTCAACAAGTAATTTCTCTAATTGAGAAAGCAAATGACATAGTAATTATACTAGGATAGTTTTATGTTACCTGCGAAATATGACCTTACCTTTTTTCAGAAAGCGTTAAACTTATTTATCTGATTAATCCGAACAAATAAAAATTGTATCACTAGTTTACTATATTTATACATTATACTAAAAATGGCGTCATTTCAATCAGCGTTTTAATAAAATTAAAAAAATAATATTTAGTAATCCCATGCCAGCATCAGGCATTTTCCTGCATATATGGGTAGTTAAAGGAAGGAAAGGATATAAGGAAAGCTTACGCCGCCGAAATTGTAACATTGCTTATTCCAGAATTTAATCACAAAACTCGATACACCAAACAATAAAGACAAATAACAAAAACAAATACACCAATATAATTAGCATAGCATTTACAATCGCAGACTTTCATTCCCACAATCTAATTACCATCCCATGCTTACATAGTCTAAGAGCACGTAAAGCGCGACGCAGAATGCGTAACGTGTCTAAAACGTCCAAGCGTTCAACCTGCTTAATTAATTGCTCCTCAGCATGCTAATCTTACAAATTGCTGTTAACATTACGTTATCCATATATTTATTAACAATATGACGTTTAACAATGAAAAATATGTGTTGTATTCAATTTATTTTAAAGTATTAAGTTATTTGTCTTATTAATGTTGATACTTTTAATGGTATTAGTCGAAAATATCATTCAGCAACTAAAACTTTTAAAAATAAAGGAATCGTTTACTTCTTTAGACTTACTATTTTAGGATTGCTATTTACGGAGTGTCTTATCACTAGGTTAAGACACTCCCTATCTACCCTGCTATGCATTAAAATATGTGAAGCTTATTGTTATTATCTCAATCTCTACAGAAGGCAAAAGGTGTATAAAGCAAACACCTGTTTATGGAAGCATTCATATTTTTAATAAAATTACTAATTCTTCATGTCGTCTACTTTACTAAGTTTAATTCGACATTTATATATAATATTGATATACAAAAACAGTTATCAAATGAGACCATTGACATAGTGGAACAGCATATAACCGTAAACGTGATTGTGGGTTTGATCGACACGCAGGGAATCATTGTATTTCAATTTTCAAAATACGACATTGAGTTTCGTCACTTAACACGAAATGTCTTAATTTCGGGTAGAGAACGGAGTGTCTTGAAAATTGACATAAAGCTAACTCAGAATATCCATCAAGTCCAAAAACAGCTTGAAGCTGCAACATAAAATACAGATATCGTTTTAAACCACATTTAATACATTGTAAAGGTATCTAATAAAATTATATTAATACATGTTCATTAAACCCACACGCGTAGTATAATTTTCTAATGTTTTATAATTGATTTCATTGTTGTAAGGTGTAAAGTCATACTTAGTTGTGTTGTATGGTTTATGATGTGTTACCTGATCCATTCAGCCGTGGATATTTAGAAGTTTTTCTACAGTTTCAAGAAATAATATGCATTCTTAGCAAAAAATCACACGCAATCTTACTATAATACATTGATTTGTACGAGTTGAGAATTTAAATTAGTCTAATGTAGTTATTGTTAAGGAAAACTGTGGAATTAAAGTGAAATAGGTGATTTTGAATAAGATATTATTTTGCCAGTTGCCATTACGAGGCAGTCGTGGCAGAGGCACAAAGTGTGACTGTTAAGAGACCGACTGTGGGTTCGATCCGATATTAAATATTTCCACTCGAGGAGTGGAAATATTTAATATTTACATTTTCTTCGCTCTGGTGTAGAGGCAACGCGCGGCGTTAAGTTCCGCTACTTAGCACGCAATGCCTTCGAATTCGGCGTAAATTAGGAACGAAGTGTCTTAACACTAGGTTTTCTCTGCCTACCCTGCTGTGCGGGATACAGCGTGATGCTAAAAAAAAAAAGTAGGTAAGTAGGTCGCGAGTAAGTAACTCGTAGATTGTAACAGAGAACTTTGTAAAGCATACAAAGGAGAGAGATTTCATGAGCAATTTACATGTCCGTCTTTTTGTATATGTGTATTTGTAGAGTCATACAGCATTTTCAAAAACTAAATCAAGGAGTAAAAGAAAGATTAAAAAAAATACTAAGAACAGAACAATTGTTTACAAGCAATCTTATATTCTGCAAGGTTTTATACTACTTTACTAAAGACGTTTAATATAGACTTAGAAGTCACAATTCCCACGAAGGCGTTGCGGCTGCTTACCTATTCCCCTTGACTGTGGAGATCAAAAACTAACGCTTAACCTCAGTCGAACTGACGTTTCTAAGTTTAATGCAATTTACGTTATATAATTAAACTATTGTATGCTTGCGACTTTGTTTTTTAAGGAAAAATCAAGTTTAAAAACATATAAAAAATATAATTAGGTAAATTAGTACATTTAATCGTTACGTTCATAAGATTTGTCATTTTATATGTAGATACTGACAAAAGTGTGAGTTTTTGCATTATTTTATTTTTTTATTATACACTGTGTTAAATTTGATCAAAATCTGTTCAGTTTATAGTATAAACCTATAGCTAAATATAAAGCATGTGTGAAGTAGTCGATGACAGGGAACGAGAAGTATGTATGTTCTCCTTGACTACCCCGCTAGGGATAGTGTGCAGCTAAAAAAAATATATTAATGCCAATTGCTTCTCTCCAAGGAATTTATATGCCAATCTTCAGGTTTTTACATCCCGTAGTTTTGGTCAGTGAGGGAAATAATTTAAAAAAGTATTTTATATAAGTATATACTTTTATATAAATTATATAAATACTGAACTAATTATACGTAATAATTGTACTTATAAAATAATTTTTACTGTCATCTTAAATTTATTTAGTTATAAATTTAGTTACTTATAAAATATGAGATTTAAAGCTGCAAACTTTATTTTTTAGTTTAAAAATCCACTGAACTGTTTGCATATTAATAACAAGTCCTAAACTATGATTATGGTAAATCCTGTTAAATACTTCTGCTCTGACAACGTATATTTTTAATCATTATCAATTTCAGTTACAATTTCTGCCGCCCTTTAGCGAATTACGGAACCCTAAATTAGGGCGGGAACAACCGCAAGAACAAATTGACAGATAAAGTCTTTATAAAATGGCTGGATGTAACTAGTTAACAATATTGTCATTTTTTGTACTTTTTACGCAATTTGGTGTAGACAAGCTACTATTTAATAGAAATATAACGTTTTCCGATGATTTAAAATAATATAGATGTATATGGGAAAAGTAGAATTAATATTATTTTTTCTTAGCTGAATCTTTTTTCTATTAGGCATGGTGAGCAGAGAGAATAGGGCCAAAATACTCTTTTCTTCGCTTTCCGTCAGAATTTAAGACCTTGGGTACAAAGTATGAAAATAATTTAAAGCACGCATACACTCAGGCGCTATCCAACTGCGACAAGATGGCTTTTAATTTCTTATAATTAGCAGTTGATTTATTTATTTGGTAATTAACTATGTATGTTTTATCTTAGTTACATTTAAATTACAAATAATGATTTTTAAACACAATTTTTCCCAAAGTTTGGTTCATAATGCTTATTTTATAGGAAATACATACATATGCACATTTTTATGTAAAAATAAATGTTTTTATTTATTTGTAAATATCTGTAAATCTTTAAAAACTGAACTAACAAACTGAAGGTTGACATATGAAGGTTTAAAGTTCAAACTATGAACTATGACTGTAAGAATGTTGAATACTTCAAAGTCTCCTTATGTCTTAAGTATATTTTATTTGTTATTGTATGACCTTTCAAATCGCATCCCAAAACAGGTAAAGCAAAAAATATAGAATTGATTTTTCCCCTATAGTTTGCTAAAAAATAACTAAGTATCTTTTAACACAGTAATAGAACATTTTAATATTGCTAAGGTCATTTTTTGTGATAAAAAGCCCAATGAAGAGCTTATTGCATATAATAACATGATATTCGTATATTAGGTATCAATGACAAAGAAAATTAATCTGTGTCACCTTGAATTTTATTGTCAATAAATATGTCGGCGATATTTGAAAACCACAAAGCTATTTTACACTTTATTTTGAATATAATAAGTGTGAAATTCGCGTGAACGCCACAGATGACAAATTATTGGGTTGGCCGCAAAGCAGAAACTTATTTGAAAATTTATTTGTTAAAATAAATAATAATATTTATTTTGTGTGCAACACTTAAAATACTTTATTTTAGCGATATGTCAATCACTCTGGTCTCCACTTTTCCCCCACTTTACTAATATTAAAGTAGTCTAAAATATCACGTGATATTAATTCTAGTTTTATCTTGAGTGGAATTCGAACCCACAAGCATGTTCAGTCAGGCCCATACTATTATACTGCGATAGTGTGAAAAGATAAAGAAAAAGTTACTTTAGTTAGTAAGTTAGTTAGTTAATAACAAAAATCAACATGCAAATAAAAAAACATACACACACAATTATCTGCCACAACACATCAATCTCGACGTTTTAACAACTAATTTCTGGCTACACTTCGTTAACTATACATTACTAAAGTATGACAAACCTAATTATATCTGTGCAAGAACGTGACCGCAGTACAAACACATTACAAATTACAATGAAAATAATATGGAATTTGCGGTCATAACATAATATGCCTATGCCAGTATATGACGCTTCAATCTGTCTGACATGTATGTTAACCTATTATCAGACATGTCTTATATGACCCGAGAAATAATAGCTAGGTGTTATTCATGTTTTTTGTACGTAGGACTTATGTTTGTCTGTGATTAGTAAATAAGTAATGTTGCAAAGTTGAATGATTAGAGAATCTAGTGTTAAGACACTCTGTTCCTCTTCTGCCCTAATTAAATAAAATAAAGTAGCCTATGTTTAACATTGGATTATCATCTATATTTATGCCAAAATTCATTACGATCCGGTCAAGTGGTTTAGATTTTTCATATAAAATTGCATCTCATATTTCAACCCTTACATTCAAAATAAGTAAGTAGACTATATTTGACCCCGGATTTTTACTACTTACTACTTATTACTTTATTTTTACTACTTTCATTCTAAAATTCATCCAAATCGAACCGGTAGATAGGCCGTGAAAGCGTGACAGACAGACAGACAGACTTTTGCATTTATAATATAAATATGGATTTGAAAGTGTGGTATACTAAGTACATAAAAATAATAAGTATTTAAATTTATGTACCTAAAAAATACAAAGTTTCATGGAAAAAGAAAATTTCTCGAAGATTCATCATTATCATTCGATATATCATTATCGAGAGTCAGCCACTTAGTGCCTCCTTTCTCCACTTTCCTAATACACTCCTTTCTCACTTTCCGCCTAAAATCTAAATTAATGTTTACTATTTATAATAAATTTTAATAAATTTAATTCATTAAAATATCGACTACATGCAGCATTTCCATGATTTCCTCTAAAACGTGCAGACATAACCGCCGACGATTTTTGTATTTGCATCCTGTTAATTCATTTAACCTTCACGTGGTCGGTGACATCTCATAAAGACTGGGGCACACTGAGATAAGGCTTCATATACCTATGTAGAACTTAAAGCTGGGGATTGAGTGTAAAATGGATAGGGCATGTGCTTGGAATATTGGAATAAAAAATAGAATTATTACTTAAAAATATATGTAGTATAATACATGTTGGGAGCTTAGAGATAACGTGATAAATATTTTGAGAACGTAAAAATTTTGAATACAGCGAGACTCGAACCCGCGCCTATTGGAGACTGTGCAAGCGCTCTGACCGCTAAGCCATTCGTTCCACTTTTTAGCTTCGTTGAAATTCTTATACCTATTTATTTTTGGTATATTTTTTGTTTATTTGTCAATTTCCTAAGTGTGTGAATAACACTTTAAATGTAAAAAAAAACTTAAAGTCACTTTACAAAATTTGTTTATATATTTTTGAACGTGATACTTATAGGTTCAATATCCACGAGAGGGAATGAACATTTTATCCATTTGCATTTCCTTTCCCTATTAAGAAAAAGGTGGCATTTAGTTCGGTCATCCTATGAGTATCTCATCTCTCAAACCTGTCTTGTCAAACGTCAAACAAATGTCAAACATGTCAAGCGCGCAAAATGTCTTGACACTAGATTCTCTCTACCTACTTCCATAGATTAAAAGCGAAACTAAAAAAATAATTAAATCAAAGATAATTTCCAAAACCAACAAGCTGCAACAAAATATAGACATGCATAAAACAATTTCATACAAAAAAAATATTCTCTCTCGCTATAATGACCTATAATTACCGCATCCACGAGTGCATCATTGCAACTGCCGATAACTCAGTGCCCTTAAACATTGATTGACGGCGGACCCTCGGTTTTACGAGGGGTCTAATTAGCGACACAGTGTCTCGTCTCCATAAATATACTTATTTTTTTTTTGTAATTTTACGCTTTTTTCGCTTTTATTGGACAGAATCTAGTGTTAAGACACTTCGTTTTCGACTTACTCCTTGTTTTTTTTTTAATAAAATAACGTGGAGAATGGAGTGTCTTAACACTACATTCCCTCTGCCGTGTGCTGTGTGCGGGATACAGCGTGAAGCTAAAAAAACGTGAACGTAAAAAAAACTTATATAATTAATTATTAACTTAAGTTTTTTTCTCCACACATAAAATAAATAATTCAAAAGTGTAAATAATTAGTTTTCTGTATGGAACGGAGAACAGAGTGTCTTGGTACTAGGTTTTCTCTGATAACTCGATGCTGGAATAATCAAGAGGCCATAATTGGTTAAGATTTATTTTTTAATTTATAGCTTTTATTTAAATATAAATTTTATTTAGTGTATATTATTAAAACTTGTATACTATACCTATACAAGAGAGACGATATCTTAAAATAATAATATCTACATTTATTCTTAAATAACTAATGAACAAATCCAATAAAATAATTTTATCAAAATCGATATAATAAAATGAGCAATAAAATTACTATATCTTAACATAATACGCAAATAAATACAACATAACGAACTTCAACAATAATTCTCTCAAGAAATCCATACATTAGATTGGTAGCGAACGTTTAACAAAGATAAATAATCAAACGATCTTTGTTTGTTGGTACCATAATTTAAAATTATCAGTATCTATTAAGCTATCTGTTGACCTCTGGGTCAATAACAAGTACCCCGTTTATGGTAACCACTAAGAATCCTTATGCGTAATCAGTTGACGGAATCTTAAAAAACTTTTAATTTTATGATTTATGACATTGATAACTTGATCTTCTCTATGGTAATATCAATTTAAGTTAACAGCGGTTTTCTTTAACGATAATAACCGTAAATTTATTATTAATATTTTACCGTTAAAAGTCATATAGAGCTTTTATCTAGTATTCGGAAGCATTGATGTTGGACAGTCGGTAGATGTAAAGAATTAGTCAGTAAATATTTAAAAATTAACGATAATATGTATCTTTGAATGATCGTATTTAAGAGATGAATCGATTATTTTGAAATTATTAATAATTTAGATTATTAATTAATATGTTTTGATTAATGTTTTTATGACTGTATATTTGATATTATTTTTGTCATTATAGTACATCTAAACTGACATAAAGTAGTATTTAGATATGTTAAATGGCGGAACCCAACGCTGTCTTTGGCTTAGCCACGATGAAAAAAACTATAAAATAAGAATTAATATTGTATGGACTTTGGGCGTAAGTCCATATGGCTATGAAGCCATCTCGTTCAATTAAAAGCATCGCAATTTCACCTCTATGATGTTTTTTTACTAGGTATAGCTCCTTCATCTATCTATTTTTCAGTATATAAAACCGTGTACCGCTGTTTTCACCATCTTGATATCTGATTTACTTGAAAATTTGCACACGTGTCCAGATCTGATAAGAAAAATATTTTTATAGTTTATTTTCATAGTTTTTAATTTGAAAAGCTTTTAATTTCTTCTTTAAAATAAGGGTTAATCATTTTATGTTGCCCGTCAGAAATGTTTATTTATTCTACAGATATTCTCGCATCACTTTTTAAATACTATATAATTATAAGTGTGGTTTTTGGTTAAAAAAAAAAAAAAATTGGAAGACAGTTGTTAAAAACGATTGCTTACCTCTGCTTTAAAATAATATCTTATTATATTTCTAATAACATACTAGTTAATTTCTACCTCTATACTAGTAAATATAAAATTTAACAAACATACATACAAAATCGTAGCTAAAAGACCTTTTTTTAACAACAATTTTTGGAAGTTCCACAATATCGTTTCGCATTTACAAAGTAGAATGTACTGAGATCACGTCGAGCACACATCTAGTACAATGCATAGGTCTATTTAGTGCAGCGGAGTGTGACCTTACGTGATCTGCTTGGTGATGTGCTGATGTAGTTTGTTATTATATAGTTTTTTTTACTGTAGTACCTTTATATTCATTTTAAATTTATAATTTTCTGTTTTTATAAAAAGTTTATTCATTTTTTTTTAAATATGAAATTATTTTTTGCAGCTTTACATTTTTTTGCATAGACAGAACCTAATGTAAAGACAGAGAGAACGAAAATTTAAGATATAGAGTTAAGATAATGCGTCTTCGTCATATAAGAGTGGGGAAATGAAAAAAAAAATATATAAGCCTTTCCTTGAGTAGGAATGGAACCCACAACCATAGCTTTTACAGTCAATATCTCTCCCACTTCGCTACCCGTTATGAAACTTATTTTAGACAGCAATCAACGTACAAACGTACACTCCAATTTTATTTATTTCTATGGATTAGTTGTCCAACTAGACTCAAAAACCGCCACCGCGAGACAAGTACAAAAATAGAAAAAAACCTTGTTTTTAAAGATTGCCATACAAAATTGAATTTACTTATTAAACCTGTCAGAGTTACATACTGCAACTGAATTTATAAAAGATTTTATTGAAAAGTTTTACAATTTCCGTATATTTTTATTATTATCTAAAGATTCATACAATACGATTATTATATTTTCTAACTTTTGTTAACTAAAACACGAACATAAATGCTTAATTAAATCTGTAGAGAATTTTTAAATAAAACAATCTACATATTTGCAAAGTTATTTCAACAACATGTAATTTAACTGTTTTTTACTGCTTCAAGCTTTTTCATACATAGTAAGGTAATTATGAAATATCTAGTGACGAGACATTCCGTTCTCCACTTTCCGCAAGAAATCGTTTTTGCTTACCTGATTGGAGATGATTTAAATAGTGGCAATCGAACCCACAATCAATCGCGTTTACTATTAAACGCTGCCCCACTGTACAACAACCGCCTTAAAATTCAACTGTCGTTGTCTAAATAAATCGTAAAAAAAAAACAGTTACCGTCATCATTCTAAAGAACCAGACGCACTGACTCCTAGAACTAATAACAATTGCAAATTTAAAAGGAAGCACAGTGAATATGCTAATTCTTTACATTGAGACCAAATGACCGCCAACGCGAACGCCGATATAATATTGAACGAATCTGTTTTGAGACTATTGCCGCTCCATAATGGAAAATATATTTGTTTATTATTTTGATCGGGGCTAGTCGTGGCGCAGTGGCACGAACGTGTAACTGTAAAACGACTGGTTGCGGGTTCGATTCCCACTCGAGTAGTGGAAATATTTAGTATTTCTATTTCCTTCGCTCTGGTATCAAAACCAAAGCGCGGCGTTAAGTTTCGCCACTTAACACGCAATGCCTCCGAATTCGGCGGAAAGTGGAGAACGAGGTGTCTTAACACTAGGCTCCCTCTGCCTACCCTATTGTATGCAGTATAAAGCGTGAAGCTAAAAAATATATATATATTATTTTGAAGGCTTCGTAGCGCCGTTGTGGGTTTGATTCCCACTGGGGGGAATGGTTTTATTTTAAATTTTATCTGAAATAAGGCAAAATTGAGTTCCGCCACTAGACATGCATTGTCTTAGATTAGAGCGAAAAGTGGAGAACGGAGTGTCTTAACACTAACTTCTCTCTGCTTACCCTGCTATGTGAGAAAAACAGGTAAACTGACAGTGTTAATGGCTGTTATACTATACTATAAGATATATTTAAATGCTTATTATATTTAAATTATTCAATGACAATTTTTAAATCTTATTTCATATTATTTTTATTTTCTTTTTTTTTATTTATATTATATTTTTTCTTCTGCTCTAGTAAGAACGCATTAAGTTCTGTCACTAACAAATAGTGTTTCTATATCCATTGGAAGTAGAGAATACCTATAGTGTCTTGAAACGAGATAATATTTACGGGAGTCGAGCAAACTTAAAAAAACTAAGTCAAGCTATTTACTGTTAAACAAAAACACAAAAAAACTAGTTATCGAATATATACGTTTTTTCTTAAAAAAACATGTTTTTAGAATGAAATCACAAATAATAAGCAATGTACATGCAGAATGCGTACGCGTCGTTCGATACAGTTTATTTGGCCGAAATCTCGCGGTGCTGAGAGGCGTCGATTGACGGAGTCGTAGTCGGTGCGCGTGAAGTGAATAATGCGGACAACAATCATGCCGACCCGGACATGTTAAGTAAAATTTGTCGAATATTTGTATTTACAAATGTATGGATTTAGTAGATAAGTAACTAAAATTTGCAGCTTCAAACTAATTTGTTAAGATTTTTTTTATTTATGTGAAACAACTTTTAAATATTTTTAACTACAATATAAATACAATAAAAATACACTTAGGAAAATTGAAAAAGACATTTAGAAAACGTACACAAATTTGAACACAGCGGGATTCGAACCCGCGCGTTCTCAAAACTGTTCAGACGCTCTGTCCGCTTAGCTATGCGTACTACCAGCTGCGTCGAAATTTTTATACGCTTTACAACTTATTTTTGTTGTTTTTTTGTACGTCAACCAAATTGGGAAAATTGAGGCCAGTCGTGAAGTAAAGGCACAGAGTGTGCCTGTAAAGCGACTGGTTGTGGATTCGATTCCCACTCGAGGAGTGGGATATTTAATATTTCATTTTCTTTGCTCTGATCTCGAGGCAATACGGCGTTGAATTCCGCCACGTCACACGTAATGCCTCCAGAATTCGGCGAAAATTGGGGAGTGTCGAACGGGTAACGTTAGATTCCCTCTGCCTACCCTGCTGTGTGCGGGATACAGCGTGAAGCTAAAAAAAATGCAAACATAGTAGATATTGCGATTGTACTCGGTAGAATGATCATAATTTAATTGTTTTCTTTTCTTCGGTCTGGTAAACAAGACAAAGTACGGGTTAAGTTCGAGACATTGCGTGTTTAGTGGAAATTGAATTCGAGTGGAAACATAGAGTTTGGACACTATATTCTCTCTGACTACGCTACTACAAAGAGTCACTATAGTGAGTGTTCTATATGTAGACACATATATATAGTCTACACATTCTTATGAATTAATTTAATCATTATCCGAAGTTTTCGCTATATCAACATATCGTTTTAACAGCGTCACCTGCTAGTAAAACGCTTATTACAAAAATTTAAAGATTAAACTTGCATATATTATAATAAATTGTATAACTAACACTAATATATTACCACTGTAGGTACATTTTTTTTAGCTTCACGCTGTATCCCGCACACAGCAGGGAGAGGGAGAAGAGGGAACCTAGTGTTAAGACACTCCGTTCCCCACTTTCCGCCGAATTCGGAGGCATTGCGTGTTAAGTGGCGGAACTTAACGTCGCGCTTTGCCTCGACACCAGCGCGAAGAAAAGTTAAATATTAAATATTCCACTCTTCGAGTGGGAATCGAACCCACAACCAGTCGCTTTATAGGTGCCTCTGCGCCACGACTGGCCCCACATTGTAGGTACATGACAATTTACATTGTCATGAAGACACATTGAATAAGTCGTCGACGTAACGAATAGATAACCAACACAGGATTGGCACTTACAAATTACTTTTATTCGCTGCCTTTTAAATGCACGCGATACCAGCGATTTGTTTTGCAATGGCTACAAAAAAATAAATGACCGACCGTTGCTCATTTGTATGTGTAATTGTGGCAATTATTTAAGCAATTAATGAAAAAACTAATAATAGTGTATACAACAGTGTTAACTTTATATATTGTTAGTTTATTCGCCCAGATATGGGTGTAGTTGTGATGTGCAAAGGGTTTTGAGTTCGAATCCTTGTCTAGGAAGTTGTTATTTTGAACTATAAGTGTTCTTGTAGACACAGTAACTACTATATGGAGCTTCGTTAACCTACTAACTTTCGCTGAGATTTTGATTCCGTGAGCTTATGAATTCTTTCCTTTTTCTCTATTTTTTATTTATCCTTTAGGTATTTCAGGAAAAATCTCTTAGATGACTTTTTCTATACTTAGTTCTTATCTTTACTAAGTTTTAATGTTCAGCTGCTTGGGATTTGCTACACTCATGAGTCTGTCAGGCACTAAGAAAATAAAGGCTCTACCTTTAATATATAAAATTTCTAAATAGATTACGTATAATGTATAATGTCTCTGAACATAATTATGTGGTTACTAATAAAAAAAATCCTTATCATTTCTTACTAAAAAAAACTGATTTCACCTAACAACTTGCGCACGTGTCGCGACCAGATGGTAACATTTACATATCACGAACCTGACCAGTTAAACCTGGCCTACGAAAATGTACTTCTAAGCATACTTCTTTTATTGTTTATAATTATTCTGTGATCATTGTGTTTTTTTAGCTTCACCTACGGACACCTAGTGTTAAGACACTCCGTTCCCCATTTCCCACCGAATTCTAGAGGCATTGTCTGCTAAGTGGCAGAACTTAACACCGCGTTTTGCATGAAATATTAAATATTTCCTCTCCTCGAGTGGGAATGGAACCTACAATCAGTCGTTTTACAGTCACATTTTGTGCCTCTGTGCCACGACTGGCCCCATTATAATCATGACATATAAAATGACTAATTTTCACCATCCAAATCAGCTTGTGCGTGACTGGCACACTATTATTACCTGGTTTTTCTCACACTATTTGACATTCAACTGACAAACACATCTCGAACTACGTGGAATGATTAGTGGGAATTACAAGAAAAGGTACGGAGTTTGGTCAAATTAGCTGTAATGTCTCAAGGACCGCTTCTCGTTATACGCAAATAGATGTTTGGGTCGCCGTTATTTATTGCTCACCTGCTTCCGTGTGCTTTATAGAGTTTTGTATGTTTTTGCATATTTTAATGGATTTTTTTATATATATCTAAGGCCTTGAGAGTTCAGGATTTGATGAAGGCACAATGTCTGCCTCTAAACACGATGGTTGTAAGTTTTATTTCCACTTGGAGACATGACTATTTAAGTTATTTTCATTTCTTCACTCTATGACAAAACGCAACGTTGAGTTTTTTTACTTAGCACGCAATGTTATAATTTTGAGGGAACGAAGTATCTTTACAATAGACTTACTCTGAGTACCTTCTGTGGGCGAAAAACCGTGATAAATTGTTTTTTTTTTACAAAAAAACACCTTTAATATACCTAAGTAATAACTAGCTCAGATACCTAAATCGATTGTAAAATTTTCAAGACTTGTCGTCTATAGCTGGTCCATCACTTACTACTTCTTCTTATATCTCGATTAGTGTACATAATTCTATTTTTACTACATACATTTATATTTCTACACTTCTTCTTGTCACTGAAATCAAATATTAAAATAATATTAGATCAGTTCTTAGCTACATACTGCCTCATCCAGTGTCTCTATTAGATCGTCAACTGAACATGTGGACGGACAGCTGGGGCAGACAAGCAAGTGTGCCATAGTTTGTAGATTAGCAGAGGCACGAGAATAATAACATTTGATATTTAAATATTTAAAAACATAATTTGTATTAAAATAATCATTGATGCAAATTAAAAGTTTCGCTAAGAAACTTCTTATTTGTTAAAAAAAAGTTTAACTATCGAAAATGGAAAGTTCCCAAAATTAAAAAAAAATGAAAATCGGATTGTTATGACACTTCTGTCTTCTCAATCAAAATGAAAACGTAATTCAAAAGAAAAAAAAGTACTCATTACGATAGTATCTAGAAGTATGCAACTTAATTTAAAAGTATGTCATTAACAGTATATTTCAATTAAAGGCTGTATAATATTGTTCTTATGCCTAGCTACATATACATACATATAAAAGTTAATAAAAAACAAATAATTACTTTAAATTTATCATTTAATACGACAATTGGTCGTATCACAGTTCTTTAACTGGTTTTAATGGCACGATTTAATTATATATCGTGATAACGATACAAAGTAGCTACGAGACAATTTTCCGCGCCGCCATTTCTCCACAGCAAAAAAGTCCGAGCTGTAACTCATAAGTTCATGTCGCGACGCATTCCACTGTGTTCGGTTCGAATCCCAATTTTGGTGTATACAGCGTGTTTCAAAATGAAAACTTGTGATATGTTAAAGGTTTTTTTTTTAAAGAAGAACTTAGTTATATAAATTAATTAAAATATTTGGTATTATATTATATATGAACATAATCATAAATAAATACCACTAAAGTTTTGGGAAGTGACTGACTGTAAAGCAATTGCTTATCATTATAAGCATTTCAATTTCCTCTCATCTTAAATTTTTTAAGCCCTCGGTCAATTGTTTTACTTGCCAGACTATTTTTGCATTATTTAGAATATTCTGTATATTTTTTTAATTAAATTTATTAATAATATGACTTCTGAGATATTTTGTCGTCTAGTGGGTATGAAAATGATGTCGGGCCATGAGTGCACAGCCTTATTTATGGTTGACTTCTTCTCCTTTGTCCTTCTCTACTCTGTGTCATGTCTAAATCATATCAGGCAGAGGCAACCTTCCATTCTGTCATTTAATAATCTTTCAATAAACGAAACTGGCATTTATATTTTTGGGCAAAAAATCAAAAGTTAACATATTTCATTAAAACCCATAAACTAAACATACACTGCAAATCGTTTAAAATTTAAACTCGTGTTATAAAAGTTTTATTTTTTGAAAACGAACCAGCCTGTATCAACAGTTCTGGTCGGTGGCGCCGTCTGTAAATTCCCCGATGCCGCGATAGGCAGCGTATATGTGTGTATGTATAATGTATAACAAATGGGAGACATCCAAAATAAAAGCCTCACCTTGACTTCGTGGGGCCATACCACGTGGTTACATTTTTTGGTATGAAATCGAGGATTTTAGTTAGATTAAAATTGTGAATCTAGATTATCGCCATTTATATGGATTTTGGAAAAAACGTAACTATTTTATTTATCTTTTTTTTTCTTTAACTTATGTCACTTATTATTCGTTGTTAATCCAGAGTCAATACCAGGATTGGATATACTTTGTAACTAAGTATTTTAGCTAATCTGATGACTTACACTTACACTTGTAAAATTATAAAAACAACTTAGAATTTGTTAATAAAATATTTCATAAATATCAACTCTTAAGGGCATGAATGGCGGTTACGAATTTCTATGAACCTACTAAATTAAAAAGAATTATCAGAGTCACGTGCGGGATCGCTAGGTTAGATTGTTCTAACAAAAACAAAACAATCAAAATAGTCAATAAACAATTGCAGTAATACTGACAGAATATATTTATATATTTATTTTAATCTTTTCAAATTGCCTATACTTCCTCCGGTAATATAAAGCGCGGCGTTAAGTTCCACCACTCAATACGGAATAACGTTAAACTTAAAAATGATTAAAAAAATAATTATAAATATACAAATATCGATATTAACATCGATGTTTTACACAAGCTTTGCAACTTAAAACCGGTGAAGCAATCACACTACTTAATACGTAGTGCGGTAGCACTAATCGTAAATTAACATAATATCGATTAATAGATGAAGAAGTCACGTTTCAAAGTTCACATAGTTTAGAAAGACCGCGCACGTATACCATGCCAACCATTTCCGAATGTATATCACCGTATTTACCTTAATTGTTGACTTTCTCCGGCTAATTAAACCAATAAATCCGTGAAATTGATTGAGAAACGATTCACTCCGTCCTTTGTTAAATTCTTTACGTCTTAATGACGTTTTGTATCCTCGCATACCATAGGTTTTTCGATCGGGTTGCACCATTTGAATAATTATTCATTCGTTATCGTAAAATCTATTTCTGAATACGTCGGTCAAGCGACATGCGACATGACATCTACAACGTGTTTCTGTCGACTTTTTCTCAACTAATCGACACTTGTGGATATGTCGATGCCACCGGCCCAAGGCCCAACACGTTCTGTCTTAGCTCTGATTTTTTTGGAATAACCAATGACAAAAGTTTTGTTGTGGATGTGATGTGGGTTAAATATAACAAATGTTTATTTCAATATGATTGTTTGTTAAATATTATTTTAATTGTTTCGAGTGTTTTTTTTAGAGCTCGCTTGTGCTGCCATAGCAAGTTAGGTAGAAAAACAAGCAAGCAAACAAACTTCTTTCTCCACTAAGTGGTAGAAGTATATTGATTTACTTTATTTTTTAAGCATATACTTTTATTAGGAAAATGTAGTAACACTACATTTTCCTAATAAAAATATATGCTTGACACACATGACACTCCATTAATTTCTTTCCTAACCAGATCAGAAATTAATGATTATACGATTTTATATAACATATCAATTTATGAGTAAACACACTCGTATTATTTGATTTGAACCGACAACTGTTAAATTCAATCTATTTAAATTCACTACTTTCTTTAAAATATAAAGAAGAAACAAGACAAAAATAAGATAAAATTATCAAAAAAAGATAATTTTATCTTACTTTCTTATTACAGTTATAGCATAACTATCAAACTAAAATATATATATTATAAGATTAACTAAGATAGCACATTGATTTATAGAGACGAAGTAAAAACTAAGATTTCACCCGTCAATCAGTGGCTTAATAGGCACAAATGTAAATAGTACAAACGGCAAGCCTGTAACGAACAGCCCACCCCAAGGCGCCGCGAGGTTACATCGTCTCGCTTATCTAGGTATATCTACTATGGACGTGAGAGGAGTCGCCGTTTTTAATTATAACTAAAAATATGCTGGGTTCATTATTTATATTTCTACACAAGATAATAAGACAAAATAAAATGTTTTAATAATATTTTAATTATTGAAATTTATTATTACTTAAAAAAATTAGAAAGCTTGTAAAAATTTCAAAGTAGGGTTTTGAACCTGTGGCTTTTATCAACGCTTAACCACTAAGCCATGCGCTCTTGGTTGGGCCAAGAGTATGACTTATAGGCTTATTATATTTTATTTTTTAGATATTGTTATTATTTCTGTAGAGAGATTTTTACAAATTATTGCTATCTAAAGATAATTTTAGGAACAGTCGTTAGGCAAGAGAGAATGCTACTTAATCAACATTTTGGACACTTTAAAAAATGTATAAATATAAGACATTTATATAACGTAATCCACATTATAAAACTTTACTTTAAGAATGTACTTATAGAAAAATACATTTTCACCACAACAAATAACTAACCCAATTAACAAAACTATCCTTATTTAAACGATTCTACAGTTTTCTATATCAATTAGAGGAGCTACCGCCAACCGATGCCGAGTCCTTCGATAACAGAGCCGAGATGACACTGCTTTTTGTTAATCGTTATTTATAGCTTTTTTATTTGCCTCTCCAAAGTGCCGACTTTTGTCCTAAATCACTGCGCCCTAAAGATTTTAATTTTCGGCCTAAAAAATAATGTAGGCGATCGTCCTTGTAACAGGTTGTAAAATGTGGAAAGACATTCATTATTATTGCCCTATTCCGATATAGAATTTTGTCTCGAGTATTTTTTGATGCTGTAGGCTTTGTATATAATCTTAAAATAGCAGTCAAAAAATATACTTATATTAAATATTTTTTTTTGATATTTTTAATTTTAGGGGCCAGTTGGGGGGCAGTGGCACAATCGTGTGACCACTCGAGAAGTGGAAATATTTAATAATTCCATTTTCTTTGCTCTGGTGTCGAGGCATAGTGCGGCGTTAAATTCCGCCACTTAACACGCAATGCCTCCGAATTTGGCGAAAGGTGGGGAACGAAGTGTCTTAACACTAGGGTCCCCAGGGTTCAACGCGCAATCTCCATTTCGGAGGGAAATTGAACAACGGAATGTCTTGACACTGACTGTCTGGATTTTCCTGACTATCCTGCTATGTGGGAAAAAGCGAAAAGCCTCTTTTTTAAATATATTTGAAAACAATTAATTATACATAGCAACACAGTGTAATTACGAACTTTAAGATTTACGACGTGCATATTATAGCGTGCTTTAGTTACTAATGCCTATAGCTGATGAATTATTTAGCTATTTTACCTAACTAATATGCATTTAAAAGATTAGCTAATACTTAATAGCTAAATGAAAGGTTTAATATATGGCAACATTTCTTGTCATTAAAGTCACGTGACTTCTTTTGTGTAGTTCCATATGTGTGTTTTAAAATTTAACCGTTTCTGAAAGTTAATGTTGTTATACATTTGTAGTGAACTTCTGTTTAATAAAAATAAATTAAAATAATTAATTAAAAAACTCGGTTACTGTAATTGGATATTTAAAAATTGTTTGAATCCAAGTAAATTGTATTTAGTATAATTAATATATCTAACCATAATAACAAAGTGGGGAACGGAGTGTCTTAACACTAGGTTCCCTCTACCTACCCTGCTGTGTGCAGGATACAGCGTAAAGCTAAAAATATAACAATAATTATAGCTCAATTTACAATAAATTAACTGTGTTTTTTCTTCAAACATAGGGGGGTAGTCACAGAAAACCAGAAAACCCACAGAAAACCAGAAAGAGTCAAGACACTCCATTCTTCACTTTTCATTTAAAATTCAGACATTGCGTTTAGTGAGAGCAGAGAGCGGAGAAATGAAAATAATTTAAATACAATCACAATATAAATACAAACATAATTCCTCTAAGTGGGAATCGAACCTACAATTAATCCCGTTGCATTCAGATGCTGTTATTAATAAATTTACAATTTATTACTATTTTTTATTCGAATTCATATTGCATAGGACCCTCCTAAGACTTATTCCTTTAAAGTTTAACAAAGTTAGATAGTACAGTTAGTCGTACCAATAAAACGATATCAAGTAGTAGGTAATAGCAACTTACAAGTTGTTCCTGTTTATCACATAATACTTTGATTGTACCATTGCATGCCACACAGTTGCAATCGTGCTATGAACACATTTCAAACTTTTTACTATAGTTTTATATTTTAAATTGTAGTTTCAAAATATACTTATGTGTGATATTTTTCTTTTAATCTAATTTTGTCTTTATACGTTTTTAAGTAGTTCCAATATTTTCTTAAAATAGGTACTATATAAAGAATGCCTTATAAATTCTAAAGCCGAATGTATTAGAGTGTAAGCCAAAAAAAAACAAACAATATATATTCTAACCTAAACTCATTGATTGTAGTCTATCACTAGTAAACTGAGCCTCAATAGTGTTATAGTTAATGTTTCTTTAAATTTTTAGCTTGACTAGCTGTCAACTTCAGTTTCCCTCATAGTACAGTAGGCAAAAAGAACCTAGTGCCAAGACCCTCCGTTTTCTGTATTGAATGGTAGAACACAGCGCGCCAAGTACTCTTCCGAGTAGGAATCGAATCCACAACCATCGTGTTTAGAGTCAGATGGTATGTGCTTTTAATTATTTTTACAAAAAAAAGTCTATTCATGTACGAAAAATCTTGTTTTCCATTAAATTAATTAGTACCATTTACTTAAAGTAGTTAACTGAGCTTTTCGTTCAAAGAAAAGAATCTTAGAAACCACGTAGGTAGCTTACTAGCCTAAATTAGGTTGCTTAAAAGATCTGTTAGTACGTGCTATAGGTATATTCATTTAGTAGATTACTGAGGTTACCAACTTAAAAGAGTTTCTTAGTCTTGCACAAAATTTTTTGCTGTATTTGAATTTGAATTTCTAAACATTTATTTGAATATGTATAGAATTTCCAGTATAAATAGATAAAGTTAGAATTAAATTATATAAAATAAAAAACAAAAAAACATTTTCCTATAAAATAATTTTAATAAATATTGTACGCTATTCTGATATGATATAATTATTATTTTGCAGTCTATTAAGCCTACATAAAGTATACGAACATGTCACACTAAAAATAAAATTCTATAAATTAACGATAAGTCTTAACAGACCGAGTTAAAACCGACCGACGCTTAAATTGTTAACTAACTTTATTATGTCATACATAAACTAAAATTATTTTATTCAACGGAATATGTACAAGTTTTTGACTTTGACGCTTTCACGGCTAATCTACCGGTCCGATTTGGACGAAAATGACACTTCAAACAGTTAAGATCTACTTTTTCAAAGATGGCAACCCCTAATAGCTTGAAATTGGGGTTGAAAGTTTGTAATTAATTTTAACATAAATAAAGTTAAAAACTTAAGGTTAGATATAGGCTACTTTTTTAAAAAAAAACAGCCTTGAGGGGTTGCAATACCTATAACGAAACAGCTAAATATGTAGTTCACGCAGCGAAGCCGTAACCGGGCCGCTAGTGATATAAATAAACACGTAAAACATATAACAATATTCGTGACTTAATCATGACAAAATGGACACAAATGATATATAAAATATATTTTCGAGCGCTCCCCGCGGCTTTACGCCTCATTCTCTCGTCCCAGGGCAAATTAAAAAACAATACTGTCATACAAAAATACGTTATACGTTTACGATGTTCTAAACCATTAACAATTCATAAAAGACTCCATTGAAAAGATCCAAACTTGAAACAAATAACACGAGAACCAGTATAATTTTATTGTTTTTAAGACAATTTTTATAATTCACGATTTGGTTTCGTGTCGTTCGTGTCGGCGTTTCGCATATTGTGAATTGATTTTGTACGAACGCTCTCAAATTAATACATTATCTGTGCGGTGTAAAATGTAATTGCTTTATAGACGTCAATTATTGATATACTTCTATTTAATAGTTTCATATGTTAAGTACTTTTTATCGGATTGTTATGTTTTTGATTTTTTTATGTTAAATTTATTCAATTTACAGAAGAAGAATAATATATCTATGTATAGAAAAAACGTGTTTTAGCTAGATACCTAAATGTTTTCTTATCTTTGTATGTCTATTTGCAAAAAGAAGAGTGAACCGAATTACCTACATGGTTTTCTCTGCCTTGGTTTCTATGATTTTTATGTTTAGTAGGTAAGCCAGAGAGTACTTAGTATCAAAACACTCCACTCTCCACTTTCCGCCTTAAATTAGACATATTGTGTACCTATTAAGTGGCAAACGCTTAAAAAAATCAGCTAAAACCATCAATTCCATTACGAAAACACACAAATATAACAATATCATAAATAAATATTCATACCTATATCACCACAAAGTCGCGAAATCAAAAATTACCAAAAGTTGGCAAACGATTATCATTTCATAATCATACCTGTCAATTTTATTATTATTTATTGTAAAAAGGACAACATTAATTCATTTGACCGATACGTTAAACTGTGGCAACTCCCACGCCGTTTCTAAGAAGCTAAACTCGAAAGTCAATGTGACGAAGCGAAGCGACGGAACACGTTTACTTATCGTTACCTTGTCTTGACATTTTAATTTACTAATTCGTGGTTTTTTTGAATTATGTAAAGAATATAATTGTATTTCTTTTGAATTTATCAATTATTTTGTTCATAATAATGGGGGGCTGTAGGTTCGAATATTATTCCGGGAATTCTCAAGTCATTATTTAGACATTTAATTTTGTCGACCTCATAATCAACACGTAGTAGACATTTCAGTATCCAATTTAAAGTTTTTGCCTTATTTACAAAAATGCGGAATTTAATAAGTTTAAGTAATCAGAGGAGCCTACTGTTTACTGTAAAAATTATCATAACATAAATCATACTTTTTCATGTATAAAAGAGTGGGTACTCATAGAGAACCTAGAGTCGAGACCAGGAGTCTTGCACTTTCTGCACTTTCCGCCCGAACTTTTCTGGTCTACATTTTTCGAGACATTGCATTTTAGCTGGAGGACTTAAACGCCCCGCTTTATCTTACGAAAATGGAGAAGAGACATTTTCTATATAAAAAAATAATGTATCTATTCTATCTATGTATATTTTCCATAAACAAAGGGAAGGTAATTTCATAAGAAATGAGACTAGCTTCAACGTGTCCAACATACCCACCTAGTTTCACAAAATAGCTAGCTAGCTGTGTAACATTGTATTGAGCTTCTAAGTATCGTATGTCAACCGCTGCTAAACTTTCTATCTGCAAAAAGTGTGTTATGCATTTTAATCCTAATTAATAATAATTAGAACAATCTTACAAAGCACGGCGTTCAGTTCCGCCACTTAAATCTAATTATTTCGTTTTCGGGAAGTGTAGAACGGAGTGTCTTGACACTAGGTTCTCTCTGACTACTCTCTCTCGCTCTGCGGAAAGAAGTAAGAAGCTTTTTTTAAGAACAATCTTAGAAATAGAATATTTAGTTGTTTTTTAAAAAGTGATATTTAAAAGATTTGACGCCCTCATAGTGCAAATGACGCGTGCCTGAGTGCTAACATCGTTGTAAGTACGAATCCCACTTGAGACAATAAAAATAAAGCAATTTCATTCATTTTGAGACAACGTGCGGTAAATTGGGACGGCATTTTTGGAAGATGAAAACGTATAATATTTCAGTAAATTTTGTTACCTTGTCGCAAGACACTCCATTCTCCACTTTCCGCCTGAAACCGAGACAGGTAGGAAAGCGGATATATGATGAAAATATATAGGTAAGTAGCGGCCCGCTCGCGGCATCGCGATCTGTTGCGTTATATTGCAACCCTCGGGTGGTTTTTTGAAAATAAAGCAACCTATGTTTAACCTTAGATTACCAAGTATATTTATGCCAAATTTCATTACAATCGGTCAAGCGGTGTAGATTTTTCAAATAAACTTTCGTCTTCTATTTTAACCCTTTAAAAGTGGCTTTTTGAAAAATAAGTAGCCTATATTTGACTCTTGAATTTTTATCACTTTCGTTTTATATTTCATCCAAATCTGACCGGTAGATTAGGCTTGAAAACGTGACAGACAAACAGACAGACTTTCGCATTTATAATTTAAGTATGAATAATCATTCCCCCAAATAAAAATTGAACCCATAATAACCGTATTTACAGTCAGACGCTGCACAACTGCACTACAATGGTCCCTTGGTTTTCTTGTGAATAAAAAACGTATCATAATAATTTTACATCTGTCTGACATTATAACATGACTTAATAAAACTTAAACGGCGTTCAACTTGAACTTAAAAGTCCATCATAAAAGTTTATACGTTGACACTTCATTGAAATACAAGAAAGAGAACAATAATAATCAATCTATTGAATATAAATTGATATCATAACAATTGTACGTTAATAAAAAAACAGTCTAAAATTCATCTGCCGCATTAAAAATGTATGTAAATACGACTGGCATGTTTGAACAATTAATAAAATAAAATTTTACGATCCGTTACGTCATAAATATTTCATAAACACCTTTTCTATAAGGATCTTTTGTTATCGCCATTTTTACGAATTTTCCTATAAAACTATGTTAACAGGATTAGTCGTATGTTTTTTGGTATTCAATAATACTTTTTATAATAATTGAAAATAATTTTTACCCATTTTTACCCACCCCGACTTTTTGACCCATCTACAGCCGTCACAATTAAAATTATAAGCGATTAATCTGGTTAAAATAATTTTATTTCAAAATGTGTAAAAATCACAAAACAAAAGATTTTTTTTTTTAGCTTCACGCTGTATCCCGCACACAGCAGGGTAGGCAGAGGGAACCTAGTGTTAAGACACTCCGTTCCCCACTTTCCGCCGAACTCGGAGGCTTGCGTGTTAAGTGGCGGAACTTAACGCCACTGGGCCACGACTGGCCACAAAAACAAAAAAATAAAAAAATATATTTATTAAATATTTATGTCATAGAACAATCCAAAAAATATATTATATATTTTTTAAATCCATCATATTTACATGATTTAATTTAAAAAGCCTATTCTATTTATCACATTTGACGAATAATCGGTTATTCAATGCATAACCATAGCTAGGGTTAATTCGCTAGGTACAACGCTATGTCGGCTGATTCTTATGAAAGGCGAGTTGGAAATGCCTGGTAACATCGCTTTGCGTTTTTAAACTACGGTTTAAAGTTACTTTTACGTTATTTTTTGTTAAATCAATTATTAAAAGATATATAATCTGTTATCAAATAGTTTCGTATGTAATCAAAAATATATTTCATATAGTTAAATAGATATATTACTCGTTTAATAAAAAAATAGAAATATTTTTGTATTAAAACAAAAATTTAATCATATTTATTAAATATTAAAGTAATTAACTTAATAAACGTACCGACATAACTAAAAATACTAAATAAACATAAATAAATCGTCAAATCGACAGTCAGTGCAACCGGGCCGTGCTCGGTCGAAGCCACAAGAATGCGTCAACGTGTGAGCAGATGCGCCTCCCTCCGTACACCTCTCCTACCCCCTTCCTTTTCAACTAAAACTACCGATAACTCCAAATTTCTATATTATATACTATTTATAATTATATTATATTGAAATATAATTTACGAAACGATATTTTAATATATTATTATTAAAAAAAAACGTAATTTTGCTTACAACACATAATAACTCTTATGGCTAAGGAGATAGAATTCAAAATACAATTTCTACCATCTTGTAGTTACAATCTCTCATACATAAGCAAGTCCGTTAATTAGGATAATGTTCTCGCGCTTACTAGGACATACTGCGCCACGCATTTTTGCCTACACTGTCTTTTTTTGTTCATTATTTGCGGTACGCATAGGTTTTGCGAGGATTTTAGACGGGAAATTCTATTAAACCTCAGACGCTTTTCGTTTTAGGAAGGTCTGACAATGGATTCGCAACTCGTGCATGTCTGTAAAATTGCTATGGTAATCTAGATATGTATGGGGAAAGGTCTAGAATCTAGATGATTAGTCTAACATATATCTCATGTTTGATACATTCTATTTATTAAAATTTATAATATTGCTTAGTATAATATTTAATTATACTAAGCAATATTATAAATTTTAGTACATAGAATACTTATAGCTTTCTTTCTCTTATAACCAAAATTTACGAACGAATTTTATTCAATTTCAACCAAAAATAAACATTATAATTATTAATATATAAAAACGAATGCAAAATAATGAAATCGCGGTACATCGCTAGTGGATGCATCGTAGAGGACGTGAACAGAGCATTCATCACGATGCGTTGAAGCGAGAACCCTTCTCCGTACCTAATTAGGATTCTTTTTAACTATGAACCTGATATGTCGTTAAATAATATTATTATTAGTGTTAAATTTTGTAATTATTGAGTATATTTTTTTCTCTTTCTTTCTTCTCGTATAGGAGGTAAGGTAGAGAGAGAGATTGCAGACATAGTGTCAAGACACTGTATTTTCGGAAATCGAGACATTGTTGACTTGCGGAACTCAACGCTGCGCTTTGTCTTGTGAAGTTGGAGGAATAAACGTAATGTAAACATAGCATATGTATGTACGTACATAGAAACTGTCCCACTGTATCACGTTAATTATGTTTCATACGTTATTACTATTACATACTGAAAATAAGATTAATTTGTTTTAAATATTCATTAATATTTGGTGTAAATATAAATAATATCATTTCTTAAGACTTATATATAAAATCAATGACATTCCATAGTCAATGCATTACTAATAATTTACTTAGTTATAATATTTTCAATGTTTTTTTAAAACGTTTGATTTTTTGAAGATATTTCCACTAAATTATGAATAACTTTAAAATACACCATATTCGCATTAATTCGTTACGTAATATCTAAGAATATTTTATGAAATTATCAACTTTTTTAATTCAAGGAAACAGAAAAACTCATTCCTTGAGCCTATCTACACACAAATGGCTTATTTCACACACACCTTATACAAAATTATACTACACATATTAATAAAACATAAAAAAAAAACGAATGTTTGAGAAAAAACATTCGATAAATGTCGTTATTGGTATATTTTTATAGAAAATTGCATTCATAGGAAGCATTGAAGCAGCAAGCCCCCGCTCTTGTGGATCTAATAACCGTTCTCTATAATTAGCCTTACGTATGTCGATGATCGAAAAAAAAGTAGTTCTAAAAATTTATTTTTCTACTATATTAGTGAATAACGCTTGATTTGAACTTAATTTTTATACTTGCTTGTGTAAATTGTTATTTTTTTTATTTGAAATGTTGTTATTGATGTAACTGTTATTCGCTAAGGATAAGCAGAATTTATAAAGACCATAATACAAACGTACCCTTTTTTCCATTTTTTAGGAAATTGAAAAAACATCTTTATTGAATGTATCAAATTTTGAACTCAGCGCTTAGTGGTCAAAGCGTTTGGACGCTTTCCAAGGACGCGAGTTCGAATCCCAATTTGTTTAATTTAATTTTTAAATATTTTATTTAACAGATTTCTTTTCCATATATATGTTTATTTTTTCTAATACCTTTAAGTTTATTTATTTTCTTTGTACTGCAGAAAGAAGAATAATTGTTTACCCTACATTTTAAATTTTGTTATCGACCACAACAAAAAATTGGAATTTATTTAGCACAGAACTACATCAATAGACCAAAAATAAAACAAAATTATTTATTTTACTGTACACGCGTTTAGTTATAGATCTGAATAAACTGTGGGGAACGATTGTATTTAAATTATATTAATTTCTCTGCTCTGGTAGCGATGGCAGTGGTAGGACAAAGCGCGGTGTTGAATTCCGCCACTCTACCCACAATGTCTTGACTGGCCGAAAGTAGAGAACTTAGTATCTTGACATTGGATTCTCTTTGACTATCCTATCGTACTTTGCGGGGAAAATTCGAAGAAGCGTTTTGGTAAATGTTAATTTTATAAACAGTAAAAACATATCGATGTATCGTAGCCATCTTGGCGTCATAAATTATTAATTAATAACATGTAAACTGAGTAATACAAAACCCATAAATTATAAAAGGTAACAATGCATCATAAATATATAAACGTATCATAAATGAACGTTCAAAATAAAACGGTGCATAGAAAACAAGCTTTTTACACGCGAAAATGTTTGTATGTAATAATTTTTCTTGGCGTCAACATGAAAACGGGCGGGAAAATTAATATTTTAATAATTTTTATTAAAAAGTTACTTTTTTTTAATTAGACAAATTTGCATTTTAATCACATTCGTAAAAAAATATATTAAAAAATGTAAAATAAACTGATGCCTATTAAACCCAGGGGATAGCAACCTTTTTTAGCAGTGGATTATGTTTAAGCATTAAATTTTATTTGGAGCACCAAAATCACACTTCCTAGCAGTATTTAAAAAAGGAGAAAAAATATCATTATAAATAAACACTTGGCGGGTCGCATAAAATTATTAAGCGGCCCCCGATTACCTACATCGATTAGATTCATCGATTAGATTCATCGATTAAGCCACTTATATTGACTTCTTATTATTTTTAAAAACATTTCATATCTTTTTACCTGAGACATAATAAAAATTAAAACAATAAATAACAAACACTGTCACGTAAACATATAAAAACTATTTCCAGAAACTATTGTAAATCTATATTCGTCAATCTTTGAAGCATGACAGTATCTGAGTAGCGGCACCTTATAAGAGTCCTAGTCCATACTTAGCGAGCCCATTTCACGAAGCAAGCTCAGCTATATACTAAATACAATTAATTTTAAACCTTATAATAAAGCTTTTAAGGTATATATTAGACTGAAACGTTAAAAGCTTTGAAATATAGAGAATTAAGACCTAGGTCAATAAATATATGTAGTTATTATTCCGGTTTTTCTAGTTTAAGCATGAATATATATAAACAAAACGTTAAGTCAACACTTGACATCACTTTTTCGTATTTGTTCTTTGATTAAAAAGAAACTGTAATAAGCTTCCTTTTTTTAGCTTCACGCTGTATCCCGCACACAGCAGGGTAAGCAGAGGGGACATAGTGTTAAGACACTTTGTTCCCCACTTTCCGCCAAATTCGGAGGCATTGCGTGTTAAGTGACGGAACTTAACGCCGCGCTTTGCCTCGACACCAGAGCGAAGAAAATGGAAATATTAAATACTTCCACTCCTCGAGTGGGAATCGAACCCACAACGAGTGTACAGTCACACGCTGGTGCCACTGCGCCACGACTGTTCCCAACTTTAATAAGGTGAATTTTGAATAATAATTAAACATTCAACGGTCATAATCAGCTGTCAATAAGTCGACACTTGAAGTGATGCTAGTCCATAAATACATTTCTATTATTAAAGAAAAAACTATTGACATTTAAACAGTTCACTGTATGATAATCAAAGAGATACGTGTTAGGTTTTTAGATTATGGAGGTTTTTTTACATAACATTGTTTGCTGATTGTCGCTTCAACACTGTCTACTAATTGATATTACAATATGCTAGAAAATTATAGAAACATTTTTTTTAGCTTCACGCTGTATCCCGCACACAGCAGGGTAGGCAGAGGGAATTTAATGTTAAGACACTCCGTTCCTCACTTTCCGCCGAATTCGGAGGCATTGTATGTTAAGTGGCGAAACCAGAGCGAAGGACATGGAAATATAGAATATTTCCACCCCTCGAGAGGAAATTGAATCTACAGCCAGTCGCTTTACAGTAAAACTTTGTGCCACTGCGCCACGACTGGTCCCATTTTTTCTTTTATTATAGTTATTATTTATGGAACAAAATGTACGTACTCGTATATCCTTATCAATCTTTGGTTTATTAACTGCACTGTACTGTAACAACAACAATTATTGTAGGTTCGATTCCCACTCGAGGGAATGATTATTTAACAAGAATAAGTTGTAATAAAGCGTATAAGAATTTCGACGCAACTGGTAGTAGAACGCATGGCTTAGCGATCAGAGCGTCTGGACGATTTCCAGGAGGAGCGGGTTCGAATCTCGCTGCATTCAATTTTTATACGTTTTCTAAATGTCTTTTTCAATTTCCTAAGTATGTAAATAACACTTTAAAAATGTTAAAAAACGATTATTTATTATTTTCATTTCTCCACTCTGATTTTTAAGATTAAGGGCGGCGTTAAGTTCCTCCACTTTTTTGACACTACGTCCGACTTTGAAAACCTGAAGCTCTCGTCGAACAATTTCTAATATAATTTTCATTTTTATTCGTTAAACTTAAAATTAAAACAGCAAAACCTCACACAAAATATGAACTAATATATTAAAATACATAACATAACAATATATTACCTCAACATTACCCAGCATCACGAGCCCACCAGTTTAAATAGAACCTAAGCTAACAATGCGGTATAGCGAAATCAGATATCTTGCAAAAGTTGACACAACTCACAACCAGCGTCGAGACCTGCGAATTTCCGCTACACCCATACAACCGAATGTGATTTTTATATAGAATTCCATCGTGCCAGAGTTCAGAGTGCGCTGGTCGTGTAAACATTTAATGTATTGGATTACTTAGCGACGACACTATGCGGTTTCAGGTGTTTGTTTTTAGCTACAGTATTACGCAATGTTGGTTACTTAATACATGTAACGTTAACAGTTCTAAGTTAAATCTGTCTGGCTTACAAGCGCGTATTATGGGTGGCGGGTGATTTAAATTGCTATTGTGTTTTTTTGCTTTGTTATGGGTAATTTCGTTTGTTTTTTATAGTGATTTTAGCTTCACGCTGTATCCCGCACACAGCAGGGTAGGCAGAGGGAACCTAGTATTAAGATACTCCGTTCCCCACTTTCCGCCAAATTCGGAGGCATTGCGTGTTAAGTGGCGGAACTTAACGCCGCGCTTTACCTCGACACCAGAGCGAAGAAAATGGAAATATTAAATATTTCCACTCCTCGAGTGGAAATCGAACCCACAACCAGTCGTTTACAGTCACACGCTTGTGCCACTGGGCCACGACTGGCCACAATGGGTAATTTCGTTTTTTTATAGTGATTTTAGTGGTAAATCGTGGGTTAAAGGTAGTTTGTAATATAGATAATATATAAGAATTGATATGATCTAATTGATAGGTTATGCTTTACTTCGTAGGTACAAGTGAATTAAGTGAAATGAAAATTAACATTAACTTAGTTTTCTATCACAATAATAATATATTCTAGCGCATAAGTTAACTAAAACCATATTATAAGTTATAACTAACTACTTTACAATTCATAATTTTTTGATTCATTTAATGCAGATATCCAAAGTGAAAACATGCCAATATAGACTATCTTTCATATTTTATTTAATTAATTCTAATATTAGTAAAACTGTTTAAAAATATATTTGTTCCACTGAACAATAAATAATATTTAATTTTATAAAATATTTACAATATTTAACATGACTGTCTTAGTCTGTCCACGGATATCTATAAAGTGTTCGGTACGTCGAGTTTTTCTAAAATCTGATTTCGAATACCAAAATATACGCGATTAATTCATTTAAACCAACGTCACTTAAAAAAAATAAATTTTATTTACTTTAAACCACTTCTAGCTATATCTACAAGAGAACTCAACGAACAAACATATAGATAATTCAACGAATTATTAACCAGAAACAAGCCCATACATTTTATACCAAAAAACATAATTCACAACACGGATTTGAGGTTTTCTAAGCAACATGTTAAAGTTAGCACTTTATATTCTAAGTGGTGGCTCACACGGCACGACATCAATCAGGCTGTCGGCAATCACTCCGTGGTCATCACGTAAAGGAAATAAATCAGAGCTTAATGAGCGGTAAACAGCGTTCACACTGACCACTGATATGTTAAGCTAGCTATATTAAAGTTGGCTGGAAAATTCATGGTATTTCGTCTATTAGCCATGAGATATGTTATGTTGTGTACAAATGTATTAATGAAGCGATGGTGGGATTTTTTAATTGGTATTTTATATTAAAAGTGGCGTAACTTGGAGGGTAGATATAGAAATAATATGATTTTTTAAGTAAATTTTAGAGTTATTTTTAAGTTTTGTACGTATTTTAATTCCATAACTTAGCCTTAGTTAAACTGTTAACTAACTATTTCTATAGTTTTGTGGTAGAGACACCAGAAAACAGGTTTCACAGTTACGCCACTTTTGCACTGAACAAGTAAATTGTATTTACCATTAATTGCTTCATTATCAGAAACAAAATGTTATTGATAATCTACTTTCAAAGATAATTATTTTGTTTTTGATATTACTGTTAGTAACATGTTTTATAAATTGATTGTATACAGGTATAATTACATTAGATTTATGTAAATGATATTAAATCTCGGAAACAATAAATGAATAAATGGTGGAAAATAATTATATGAACAAACCAATTAATTGTCTTAAATTATAGAATTATTAAAAATAAAAAATGGTAGACTTTTCATATCAAATTAAATTAAATAATAATTAATATCATCATTGACACATCCAATTAAGTGTTGTATACAAAAAAAAAAAACCATAGACTATACCATTTATATTTCCGATATTATAACCGATCGATGTTCAAGATCGGTTTAGATAAATGAACATTCCAATTGCAGACAAATGTTCCCACAAATGAAGTTCCGCGTGTCCGGATTGGACGCGAAAGCGAAATACATCCTCCTGCTGGACATCGTCGCAGCTGACGACTACCGATATAAGTTCCATAACAGGTAGACCAAGCACGCTGGGACTCATCATCACGCGCATCATTTACATATCTCCTTTCCTACCAAGAATATAGCGTTTCAAACGCTAAATTGCTGGTACATTTATGTGATAATCACTACGCAGGAATTTCTTACTATAGAAATAGTTTCACTGACTGATCGTTGATTGAAGATGCTGCAGCTATACCGAGTACCGTTACACGCTTCTTCATTAAGCTTGTGATTCTACCCACACATTGCACTAGTTCCCACCAATTTGATTCCGATACGCTCTTAATTGTCTGTAAACAATTCGTAACTACGCTCAATTTAAGGCCAACGACATTACGGAAAACGAACATCGCCTGGAATCGTCTAGCCATTAAGGATTCAATGCGCGTCCGATGGGCAATATAATTAAAATATCTTTGTCTCAAACGCCGCGGCGATAACTTAAAAAAACAAAATAACCCACATAAGAGGTGAGAAGTGTGGTGTGACCTGATTAACTAAATCTATCAGTTCATGTCTAGTTAGTACTAAAATGATTTTTGTTTTGAAATTTTGAAGCTGCACGTTTATATTTGTATATTTGAAATCGATAATCATCGTATTTGATTATGTACATTGTTTAATTCTTGATGACATGATGCGATAAGGTCCACCTCTCCATTTTATGTTCGGCCGCTGATCGAAGTCAAGTATCAAAACCGCCGACGTGCAGGTTTAGCAACATCGAGATGCGACCGATAAACTTCAATTTAATATCCGTTAATTAATACGACCCGAGCATTCCGGCCGAAAATTTGACTGTGACTCAGCCGTAAGCCGATAGCGTCGCCGACAAAGGAACCGAACGTCTAGCGCCGTTAATATGATAATTAATTATTACATATAATTACTCACTAATTACGCTATCAGAAATTTCTAAATATGACTTTATTGATGAGGCTGCAGGCTCTCAATTCGATCGGCTTTGTTCCTTGAGAGCGTACACATATGTTTGCGTGCGTCGGTCACGTTCAGCGCTAACAGAAAACCGCACAATGGACGCGACTTACCGTTTTTGGTTTGTTTTGGCGTATACGTTTTTTTGTTAACAAACACTTAGTAACATCTAACAAGTTTAAACCACTTTAATTGATAGCTTTGGAGCGAAAAAATAAATTAAATGCAAAGTATTATAAGTAAATCATAGTCATTTCCAATTTGGTTTGAACATATCGATTTATGTAAATGTACCTAATGAGTGCGGTATGAGATCACAAGCGAAAACAGCAGTTTCTTGATATCTAATGGGCACAAAAAGTGAAACTAGTCTAGCGGCATGTCTCACAATTGACGTGATGTCAAATCGTTGTCGCAAAGAACGAGTCCCAATCCATGTTTTTCTCTCGTATTGCTTGCAGACGTATGTTTCCTGCCTACAAAGTTCGCGTTTCTGGTCTTGATAAAAAAGCAAAATACATTTTGCTAATGGACATCGTAGCTGCCGACGATTGCAGATACAAATTCCACAACAGGTACAAATAAAGAAGTGATGGAAGAATTAAATTAAAATAAGAAAACATTGTAACGACACACGTCAGTTGGACCTAACGCGTCAATCTTATTTTAATGTAATTCGTTATATAAAAGAACAGTAAGGCAAGAAGCATGCGTATAAAATTGTGAACTATAGGGATCTGCGTGGGAATATAATTTTTCTAGACATTTAAAGCACTAAATTTACCGTTTTATTAACGAACCGGATATTCAACGAGGCAAAATATATCGATGCTCGCTATCTGATCTACTTTTCAACCTTATCACGTATTGTTAGCCCATTTTCGTGTCGTGGCCGTTTGGTTGAAGCAGATTTGTCTTTGTCTTGCTAATTTTTGTTCCGCTCTACGCAGACCTCTTTTATTCACAAGCTTTCAACTCACTGCTAACTACTAA
Organism: Dryas iulia moderata; assembly: GCA_019049465.1. Lineage (NCBI taxonomy): Eukaryota > Metazoa > Arthropoda > Insecta > Lepidoptera > Nymphalidae > Dryas > Dryas iulia. Next base: position 9,195,750 of record CM032435.1, on the reverse strand, counting down.
GTCACTTAACGCTTGTCATATATCATGTGCCTAAGAACTGACGTAATGTTCACTTTTTACTTTAACTGAGCATGTTCCTTAAATAACAATGCATGTCTGACAGCTTTTAGCTTAGAGACGCCAAAATTTTTAGAATCAAATAAATATTTTCACGCCTAACAAGTTTCTGTCTTGTGTTAAAAGAACATTGTTTATAACGTCATAACATTTATAATTTATGCGACCACCTGTCTTTGGTGCCGTGTGTTCTTTTTAATTAAAAATTAATTTCACTTTCATTAGTAGCTACATAATTAGCTTCTGGCTATCGATGGGGTTTGATCACCTTGGTTATGGGTCTATACGTTCTAGTATATAGCATTAGTACTTTAATCTACTGTTATCCCAATTTCCGTGACTACATTGTGTATTTTGTTCCCGGAGTCGGTGGATGGTAGCCGGCAAGGCGGACCCTGAGATGCCCAAGAGGATGTACATTCATCCCGACTCGCCGTCAACAGGCGAGCAGTGGATGCAGAAGGTCGTCTCCTTCCACAAACTGAAGCTGACGAATAACATTAGCGACAAACACGGATTCGTGAGTACCTGCTTTATTAGACTGCTTTAAATCGATGAATTTTAAAATATTCAACATTTTATTCATTTTTGATAGTAATTACATTAAGCTTATCGAATGCTATTAGTTATTTGATAAATGCACACTGATTATACGTCGTTAATATTTAAAAATTCATCCGTGTGTAATGTGTATTTTCTGTGACGTCATTGTAACGCTTATCATACGAATGTATATTAACATAAAATATTAGTATATATTTTGTTGCTCAAACAGAATAGGGTGCGTCGGTTTAACATTATAAATGATTACCCTTGTCAATAGTACAAACACCCATTTAAAGCCCACTTGAGACCCTAAAAAGTAGCCTTTTTTGTTGAAGCAAAAAGTTTATAATGCGAGTGATATTATAATTAAAAAGGTTTGGGTGATCTGTCGTCGGCCAGCGGGACACCATTGTGTCGGTCACGGTTATTAGGGTATTTACTTTAGTTATACGTTTAGTATATTTCAATAGGCTCTGCACACCGGTCTTTTTGTGTGCATCTTCACCGTTTAGTGTTGTAAAATTGTTTTTATATTATAAAATACTTCTTTATTCATATAATACATATTGATAGAAAAATTATTATTATTGGTATTGATAGAATTCAAAACAAGGATTTTAATTTCTTTAGCTTATCTTCAAAATGGTTTAACAGATTAAAAAGCAGTTTTGACTAATATATCAGTTTAACATACATTCAGTGTGAAATTTATTTCAATCGGTGGATAAATAAAAAAATTACAATAATGTAAATTTTCTTTACATTATTGTAATTTGTTTGAGTTTATTTATTAAATTGGCCAAAATTTCAATTTACGCAGGCGAAGCCACGAGCCGCTTGCTAGTATACTATAATATTATAAATGTGAAAGCCTATCTGTCTGTCTGTTACATTTTCAAGGCTAACCCGATTTGAAAAACATTTGGAAGGAAAATATTTTAAGTCCCAGGGTCAAATATAGGCTACTTTTTTGTCAAAAATCAAATCTTAAACGGTTGAAATAGGGGATGAAAATTGTTGTGTTTATACAGGCAAAGCCGCCAGCGGGTCGCTAGTATTTTATATAGATAGATAAATGTACCTACATTTTGAACATAGAGTAGTAGTAGAGCTGTATTTAATACTAAAACACTATAAATCAAGTAAACATTAGCATTGATAATGAAGTGTTTATTTTCTAAACCCGTTATAAAAATGTGTTGGCGTTAATTAGCTAAAGTAGGTAATTATATAATTTCAAAAGAAAATTATGAATGACCTTATAAGGTCTTAATTTGGTTGTACACCTGCCACAACCGAGAATTGAATTGACTAACACTATTATTAATAAATAATTAAAGCTTAAAATGTCATAATCTCAGAATAGATATATTTTTGTTTTTACACCTGCGTTTCAGCTTCTCCTATGTATACGTATGTATATAAATTCTTAATACAGATAAATATGTTTTAATTTCTTCTTTGGTTATTCGAAATAAATTTGATGCCATTTTGGTGCAGTGTGACAGCGTCTGAATGAAACTCTATGGGTCGTGGGTTCGATTCCCATTAGGGAATGCTTATAGGTATTTAAAATATTTTACTTTTACACCGTTTTGTAAGTAAGACAAACCACGACATAGAATTAGCCACTCAACGCGAATTGAATTGACACTGAATTCAGAACTTCTTGAATTTGGAGAGAGAGGAATGAGGAATGAATGAACGGAGTGTCTTGTCTCTACATTCTTTCTACCTACTCTGTTATGTGGGAAAAAGCATAAAAAATAATTAATTAAACAAGAACAAAATATTACTTAAAATACAGTTTGTCTTTTGTGATGCTTAACGTATGCTATAGACTTGCATGGTTTATAAAAAATCTTAAATAACAAATAAAAAGTGAATCTTATTTTAATTATCTATTTGATATAGGTTTTTATTTTTTATCATAGGGGCTAGTGCCGCAGTGGCATAAACGTGTGATTGTAATAGACTGGCTGTGGGTTCGATCCCTACTCGAGTAGGGAAAATATTTAATATTTCCATTTTCTTCGATCTGGTGTCGAGGCAAAGCGCGGCGTTAAGTTCCACCACTTAACACGCAATGCCAGTACACGGCAGAAAGTGGGGAATGGAGTGTCTTAACACTAGGTACCTTCTGACTACCCTGCTATGTGCGGGTACAACGTGAAGCTGAAAAAAAAAAAATTATTAACTACATATTAATCATTTTAATTTTATATCACCTGTCAAATATTAGAATAACAATTAAAATAATATATTTTACGTGCAAATATTTCATTATAACCACATTCACAATGTAAGTACAATCCCTCGACATTAAAGTTTATCGATTATCAAGTACCAATAAGAGTCAGCTGTGCTATTGAACTTGTTGACGACGCACACTGGGCTAATAGGTACATATATGAAAAGAAAAATAATATATATAACCATCGTGGCGTAGTGGGAGAGCGTCTGACTGTAATCGTGACTGGTTATGGGTTCGATTTCCACGCGGGGGAATACATAAACATATATACATATTATTTTGATTTCTCCGGTCTGGTACCTACGAAAAAGTCCTGAGTTCCGTTCCGTTCTTTCTCAAAACGTAACGAACGAGAAAAAAACGAAGTGTTCTAACACTAGTTTCTCTCTGCTTACCCTGCTATAAGGGAACGAACGTGAGAGTAAAAAATATAATAAAAATACTGAATTTACCTCTAACTTTATTTTTACTTTATATTTTGAGAATGATACCTAAAATTATGAATAGAACAATGTAAAATGCCTTAATAGTGTAATGTAAAACGCATTTTAACATCACCTCACACGAAGCTCTAGTATTTGAATTCTGTATGTAGGAAATTGAACCCAACATGCATTTTGATAAGGCCCAAAAGGGAAAAACAAGTGTGTTTAGAATTGGTTTTGCTATGTACGCATCAAGGAGTCTACGTGTATGACATATTTACTGTTAATATAATATTCTTTATAGAATTGTAAATAGTTTTTATTGATTTTTTTTAAAAGAATTGTATAAGAATTAAAATAAACTACTTATAAATATAAATAAAATTGAAGTTTCCCTTAGCAATGGTAAAATAACCATTATTTTAGAAAACTTACTGTCTGTCTGCTTGTTTCGGCTAACCTCTGGAATGGCTTAGCCGATTTTTGTGAGACTTTCACTCCGAGATAGCTGATGTAATAAGGAATATTTTAGGCTACTTTTATTGTAGAATTACAACTCTTTTAAATTTTATGCGAACAAAGTCACGGGCACAGCTAATATTGATAAGATATTTTACAATATACTTATAATAGTAGTTCTAATAACCACCGATATGACGTTTAAATAACGGGGTTTCATGTTGTTATTGGATATCTTAACATCGCTCCTCGATATGTGTAAAATGATCGCAGCTCGTATGTCAATTTATCACGCGAAACTCATTCGAGCGATGCTAGCGCTTTTTTGGCAATAATATAGATTAGAAGCTAAATTAAAATAAATATATATACCGTGTCAATTTCTTTTTGTAATATAGGTAATAAATTATATGATATTAAAATAGTAGATTTTAAAGAGAATAATCACGTTAATGTTATATAATAACTATGAAGAAGGCTTGCTTTAGCAATTAGCAAAAAGAACAGTTGATTCAAATTATCTGGGAGAATTATTTTATTATTAATGGTTTAAAGTAAAAATATCTATATTGGAACAAACAGTCAAAGTTACAAATGAATGTGATTATGTCACTAGATTTTTTTATCTACTAACAAAATTAGAAAGATATTTCAAAAAGTCAGAAACCTTATATCATTGCTTCTCAATATATTTCAAGATTTATTATGTTTTAACACCCCTTTGTGGTACAGTGGGGCTGGGTCGGACTACGCGATAGTTGTGGGTTTGATTCCCACTCGGGGCATTATTATATTTAAACTGAAAGCTTCTTCGCTCTGTTACCTCAGACAAATTTCTCGGTTTCAGCCGGAATGTGGATGGAGTGTTTCGACATTAGGTTCTCTCCCACTACTCCACTATGCGAAAAAAAGCTGCAAAAAATATTATAACTTAAAACTTTACAGACTTAAAAATTATACAGCCTCACTGCCTTTTGATATAGTATATCGATTGCTAGACTACAACACTATTTCAACAGATTAAGCAGGGCTACTGAGGCTTGGATTTTCGCCATTCTGCCTAAGTGCCGCGCCGCGATTGTTCATAGCTGAATAATTTCTCGATTACCTGGGGTAACTCGATTTCCACTTATCGGACATATTTTATGAGGGGTGATTGGTTTTTAATTTGATTTACGCTTTGTGATAACGAGCGTTATGAAACATGTCTAGGTTGCCATAGAAACTGTGAACTATAAATATATGTTTTTTAATTTTGCGCAAATAAAATCTATAACATTCTCTCGACGTGAACAAAATTAGCAAAAATATCAATAATTTATTGCACAATTAATATCGATTTATCGTCAAAACCATTCGGATATCCCATCGGAACCTACTAGAAAAAGTCCAGTTTCAATATCACAAAAAAAAAACGCTACCGAAAAGCCGGCGAACATAATACACATCAATGCGTTTACACGACCGCGATCCTATCATAGATAAGACGATTTTTTTCTAATTCGACTGATGAACGTTTGTTTAGTTTTTTGTACGGTTTTTTCCCCGTGTCAGGTCTTTTGTCTTTGACGAGGGGTAATTGAAATAACGACGGTCTCAACGCGGTATGCATAGAATTTGAACAGCTGACTGTTATGTGCCAAGGTATTTTTAATCAAATAAATTTTATCTGTCATTTGAAATGCATTTTTTTTGTATTTTAACTATTGAGTAGTGTTAACTGTTTACGTGCTCGTGGTAATGTTAGTGTCATACGTGTAGGCATTTTGGCACGCTCTTCTAGAATGTGCATTAACTTTTTTATAAAATTGTTGTAATTTTTGTAAAAAAAAATAAATTCGTTACGATTTCAATTATTTGCTTAGGATTTGACTTTGGATCTTATTTTTGTAGTAAGTTAAACCTATATATCTTCTACATATTTTCATTAATTGTACCAATGTTTTTAACATCACTTTATTTTATATATTGACATAAATTAACAATTTCTTAATCTGTGAGGAAAGTCATACAAACTTACAATCAATATTATATCAATTATTTATACCTTCCGTGCAACGTCTGGAGTTTCTGCTAGTATTCACATAAAAAATAACATTTTAAAAAACACAAAATATAAAAAAATATATATTCCAATATGATTAATTCGACATTTAGCGTGTTTGACACAGTAACAGGTAGATGGTCGAGATAGGTGCGTTTTATTTTTGTTTCTGCCCAATCTGCCGACATGCCGATTTTTGTATGCCCGTCAATTTTTCATACAGATAGTATCGATTGTTAATATTCATCCATATTGTGTGTTTGTAACAATAGAATAGTGTAGGATATGTTTTTTTTATCGATATCACTGTGATTTGAAAAGTGATGCAACACTAAATTCGTGTTTTGATTGACCCCCAGCCTTTTATGTAGCTATAAAAGCTAGGATAGAAAGCTTATATAAGTTTTGGTAAGGTATTTTTTTAACTATTAAATTTTAAGAAAAACGTCAAGTCAAAAGTAAAGTCTATGTCAAAACTTTCTGTCATGGGGCATCTAAATATTGTAACTATCTGTTATTTCGAATTAAAAATATTATTAAATGTTAGTTTATAGTACTGAATACATGTTAATGTCTAAAATAAAGATATTATTCTAAGCTGACTAAGCATATCTCTACCTATAGCAGTCGCTTCTATTAGCTACTTTTTTAATTTTTGAATTTGCGAAACCTTTTAAGTATAACAAATCGGGATATGAGTCAAATAACCTTTAAGAAAAAGTTTAATTTCATAATTCTTAAAATAATTAAAAACATTCTTGACCGTGACCCAACAAAGTAAAAAATATATGACATCCTTTGACAATCGACATAGTAACACAGCCATTGCAAATGTTATAGAAGTGACAGTTGTGTCGAAGCCAGACTAAAGTTAATATATTATATTTCACATATTTTTTTATAAATGTATACGTTTTAATTTAAACCCAATAAATTATTAAGGGATTATTATTCCTACATCCTATCTCAATTCATGTAAACTTAACAAGATCTAATACTGTCAAATAAATAGAAAAGAATATTCTTATTACATACAAAAGATAGCAGGTAACAGAGAACCTAGTGTCAACACTCTCCGTTCCCTATTTTACGCGCAACTTACTTAGTAAAAAGGTTATTTTAATATTACAAACAGACACTTCAGTTGTAATTATTCGTATGTGTGTATCTTAAACCAACATTGGATACCACTTCTAACTTAAAACTCACTGCCCAATGACGCGGCACCGTCAAATCAAAGTCCGTAAGTAGATATATAGACAGCAATCAGGATTATTTACAATGCTCTCAGTGAGAACTGCTTTTTATTACCACGCTAAGATATAAATTGGCGTGTCGTCAATTATAATGACATTTTAACTCTTTAACAGTCGCCAAAAGCGTTTATAATTACGGATTAAAGGATGGCGCCTAACCGCCTTTTATTGGGCTATTTAGATCCTATGCACTTGAAGTAGGGTTACCATTATGTTTAATGATTTTACAAGTATGTGTTGAAAGAAATATTTCGATCTCTTATAAGTTTTTTTAGTTGTTTGGGTGTTATGACTATTTTTTATACTTTAAGTAACGTAACAGTTATTATCTTATACTCGTGTCTTTGGGCGTCCTTTGCGTATTGTCTACTAAATACTTATTAACAAAACATTCCGTTCTTTACTGAACATTACATGGTTATTAAAAAAACAGCTTCACGCTATTTCCTTCACAGCGGGGTTGTCAGCGAGACATTAAAGACGCTCCATCCTTGACTTTCCATCCGAAATCGAGATATTGTGTGTTGAATGGCGAAAATCTGCCTGGGGCTATGTCTTAGGTACCAGAGCGAAGAAATGAAAATTTAAATATTCCTCGCGTAGGAATCAAACCCACAAGCATCGCTTTCGAGTCAGACGTTGTGCCACTGCGCCAAGACGACCTCACTTGTTTATTTAGATACATTATGTGCTTGCGAAACACAGACCTGATTACTAACATTTGTATAATTAATTTAAATATTCCTTTGATTATAAACATCATGAAGTTTACTTGGACACTTGCTTGTTGAGCTATACTGTCGTTATTATAAGTATTAGGTACCACTAAAAGCAAGTAAATATTTTTCGAGTTTCAATCAATAATATACCAAAGATTCGACATCCGATATAATAAACTTAAACTCTATTTAACTCCTCGTAATATAATTGGTATGTATGCTTTACCTTTATTGTAAGTAAACATAAGTAGGAGAGGATAGCATTTACCAACCACCAATTATCATATTAAAGTAGCAGCATAAAGTACGTTCCTTCATAATTTGCCCGTTCAAAAAAACCTATACCAAATTGCTCCATAACTACACGAATGAACAACTCGTATTATAAAGAGAGGCACAAAACTTTCGCGTTCCAATCCCCGCTAATCGCAGCCTTCTGTGCCCGTTTTTACAAATCAAAACATCTTGAGTATTCAGAACAACGTCGCTCGCCGCCGGGGGTGTATTCTGAGACTTTACGCCAAAGATGACGAAAAGCGCCGTCTGCCCGTTTTAATTGTGAAGGGCTAATCCGCACCCGGCGTCTTTCGAGCGTCTAATTCATTTCAAGTAGCATTGTATTCTTGATACAGTATCTTCCCGCCCGTGAATACAGCTGCGGCAACTGAAAAATTTGCGTATTTAAAAGTTTGTTGAACCGATCCCTCCGCGCCGGTCGGTGTTTACAATTAATTCGCAAACAAACTTTGACCTTGTGCAAAAACCAACTTGACAGTCTTCCGCTGGCGATGTTTCCAAGTGGCTCTTATGAAATTCTTCTTAAAACTTTCTTACGTAACGGTCTACTGTAACTTTTGCACGGATTCGATAAATACATACCTACCGAGACACAAAGGCCGGCAAACCGGTGCGCTTGCTTGAACAAGAAAGGGCATATGCTTCGTAATTTATATACAGTTATTGATCAAAAGGTGATGTCCTTTGGAAGGCACCGAGGCATCCAGCAGATCGGTGAGCCCTCACAAATTGTTCTCTATTAAGCAGGGGTGATAAAATCTTGGTTGTAAATAGGCGATATCGGTCGTTCGTACGTCTTCCCGGTTCGATTGGTAAAAGGGTTGTAATGGATTAATTATCGAGTGGTTCCGCGGTTTTCAGAATAGGGTCTCGAGTAGGTGAAGTATTGTTTGAGAATTTGACGTCTTACATTGAGGTAGTGGCGGCGGTCGGCTTTGTTTTTTGTTAACTGTTCAGTCACCTGCTGTGAAACACGGTGATATACGAGTCAAGGAAAAAGGTTAAATTGAAAGCTAAACGATAACTTTTTTACTAAATTGATCTTCATGCTCTTTGTTTTATAAGGGACATGTATTGAAAAAATATTATTTATTTTTCTGGTGCTTCTGCTTTTTTGATTGTCTTTTTTTTGTAAATGACGTAAGGTTTAGAGGTTTTTTTTTATTACTCTTTGTGGATACTTGAAGTGTAAATTTTAATCCTGTTTGGATCCTTCACTGTTACAAGATGGGTTAAGCCGTTTTTTGTGAAAAAAATGATTAAGCATAGGCGCCAGTAATCATGTTGTTACGGATGCTTATAGACTGCGTTTTTATGGAGGTAGTTATAACTATTGTTAACATGATATTAATGATATCGTAGGCAGAAGCCTATCTTATCGTGAAATTTAAATTATTACATACGCGGTAAGAATAGCAAAAAATAATTCAGTTCTTTATAATACAGTGGCTATGCCCAATCAATATTTTTAAATAGATACATCTTATTTATAAATTAAATAGATATATCTTAATTATATTATTTATAGAGAAAACACAATTTTTTCTTCAAATATAAATTTCTTTATTAAACACGTTTTATATACCTATAAGAATAGAATAAAAAAGCGTTTTCATGCCACATACCATTGGAGGCAAAAGAATCTAGAAAGCGTCAAGACACTCCACTCTCTTCTTTACATAAGAATTCAAGTCATTAAGTGTCTTAACAAGACGAGAAAATAAAAACTATTTAGATATAACCTCCCCTTGCAAGGAACAAACCCACAACCACTGCGTTCTTAATCAGACGCTATCACTGTGTCACATAACCTTATACATATTACCATACTAAATTCCACACTTTACATACAAAATCTAGTATTAATATTATTTGATGAACTATCTGATATTTGATATGCTATAATTTAATCACATTTACAAGTAGTTTTTATAACGATGCCTCGAGATATGAATGTGTATATTAGTTCTGGTATAATTATAATTATATGTAGGTACATCATTACCGACACCTGATATTGATTAAAGGCATTACTTCACACTACAGTTAAAGCAGGTTTGAATATCAATTATATAATTTGCTTTGAATTACTGGATTCTGTGTAGAGATATTTTTACGGAAATATTCATGTCATAGATTTCTTACTGTCATTCTATTATTTTTTCACACTGATTTATTATTATAAATCGATTCAAATAATCGATATCGATTGATATTTTTATATTATTTTGAAAAATATTTAAAAATCGATATCTATGCATTCATTTGTTTTTTATAGTGATATTTTCTCACAATCTACAAACTGATGATATATCAAAATTTGTTTTCACACATTTTCATAAAAGCTTTAATTGAAACTAGTTACTTATTGTTAAAAATACTTTATTAAATAAACATTTTTATTAAAAAAATATAAGAAATTCTTTTAAAGCAATAAAGGAATAGTAGATATACATAAATACAGGCAACACTATGGACTCTATTAGATATTTAAGTAGAGCCGATGCACAGTTTCCCACGGGAGGACATGTAAATATTTGCGGGCGAGATCAAATGCACTTTTGTAGCACTTTCTGTTCAATCGTTACTACGAATGTGATAGAATTCGAGTTTTGTATGAAATTGGTATATTATTTAAAGCATTATTATATATTTTACTAACCACTAAATAGCTATTATATAAATTGTAATAACCAAGTTATTTACCATAATTTTAATTAATTTATTTTAAAAAAATGGTTCCACTTAATATAATACCATGTAGGTTTTAGTTAAATAAAAATGTCACAGGCATAAAAACTATTTTATATGTTCCACAATAGGTAGGTAAGTACATCATTTCCGATGTCTGATAGCGCAGACAGACTAATCCTTCAAGCCTATTAAATAAAATAAACTATGCACAAAGCATTATCGAAAAACAATAGTAATATTTATAATAAGTTTACGTCTGTCTGTGTGCGTGATATAACGTTTGCGATCGACAGTATCAACTTACACGTTTCAATTTACACAGGCTTTGTCAATATTAACACTTCGCACTTGACATATCTAGAATTATAACGAAATCAAACATTTTAATCTGTGGTTCGTCTTGTAATTGACAGATAAACTAGTGACACGTCACTCCTTACTACATTCACAGCTGGTATAGTGACCAAATGTCAGATTTAATAATCATATCTACGAAAGTGAGAATAAAAATAAATAAAAATTACTATTTTTGCAAAATGAATTTATAACCATCGCATTCGGTCCAATACTGTCAAATTATACCACAATAATGTAAACATTTCGTGAATTCCGCGAAAAATTCCTATTATATTACACTTAACAAGGGCGCGTTATATTTTATTTTTTTATCAGAAGACATTAATAATTAACACAGTTTCTAGATAACAATGTTCTCTAAATTACGTAGATTGCGTGCCAAGGAACGTGCGTGTCACACCGTACCTGAGCGGCGGCCATTTTGTCGACCGAAAATTGGCGGTAAAATTGAGAAAACGACACTTGTGTGAACTCTGCCACCGCGGAAAACAAATAAATTAATGCAAACGACTGAATAAAGCGCGAACTTTTTCGTGAAAGATATTTTAAGCTTATATATTTTTCTGAAATCAAATTTATTGCTATGTGTTAGCTAGTACTTATTTTATTGTTGTTTTTGGTGAAACGTTGTGTGAGTAAAAGATTGATATAATAGCTGTTAGTAAATAATATCAATGTATTTTTTTTCTATTTTGACATTACATTTACACGATTGGAATTGGTGTTAATTAAAAAACGCGTTTTAAATATTATTAATCATATCTTCATATATATGAAGTGGTGATCTTAGCATATATTTTACATATTATTTAAGATTTTTATCTATCGTGTAGGTAAGGAACATGATTTATAACTTTGACTACCATACAAAATAAACATGGAAACGATTTATTTGATATACTAATTTAAACCAACTGAAATCAGCTTAACATTCCTTGAAGTAAATTATTCTATAGCTCCACAACTTCTACAATAAAACTTGGGACATTTCGAAATACCAGATGGTACCGCAAATTCAGAAACACTCCAACTTCTTTTATTTTACCTTTAGGGCCTATAAAACCGTCACTGAGGGCATAGTTTCTAAAATTCGACGTTCACAACTCACAGAGAACCGAGCGTGTGACGATAAAATGTCCATACAAGTGGCATAACTACGTAAAACCAGGATGGTCTGAAGACACGCATCCAGTGGCAAAATTACCTGATCCCCATTCCCCATACAAAAGCTTCAATTTACAAACAAAATTTACTTCTACAATCATTACCCTGAGTTCTATTTACGCTGGTCGCCCTCTATATGTGAGTTAGGGGGCAAATCACCTATTATTAGGGGGGGCGCTAAACTAACGATTCGTGTTGTTCCTTTTTATGTGCACCAGTTGAATATCTGACGGTGTAATTTAGGTGTGAACCATATATTCTTTACGTAATTGTGTTTTAAATTACTAGGAGTGGCGGATATCTTGATTAATTTTGTTGTTGTTAATGAGGCTTGAAAAGTTATGTATTTAATGTGGGTAGATGAATGTTAATCATTTAAATGAATAAAAACGGCTGGTTTTTCTCAGGTAAATCGTATTCTAGACGGTGGTAGTTTTCGATAGGGCCTACTGGGATTTTTATGATTATAAACATAAAAATGATGATATCAAATTATCGTAAGTAGTACCTAATAGTCTATTTGAATAAAGATTATTTTGATTTTTGATGAATTAATACCAAAGCAAGTAGATAATTATATCGATTCTTGAAAATATATTCGTCAAGAACGTACAATTTTAAATCAGGACACAAAAGTCCTTAAATATTGAAAAAAGAAATTAACTATATATTTATTCTATTTAGAAACGTAATAATAGGGAGTGATAAGGTTTTTTAAGTTCATCATCATATGTTTATCTTGGACTTAGCCTAAGATAGCTTGTATAGAAATTTTGTTAGTTACAGCAAATACACTTGCCAACGTCGATATCACCTTGTGATGTATTTCATTTTAAAAAATATAAAATTTAACGAACTCTACCTACAAAAACAAAAAAATAACCATTAACGTTTGTTTCCAAAACAAATAGCAAACTCTATTATGAATCATAAAAACCCGTAAAACATAAAACGTAAAATCAAGTTGAAAAGAGGTGACATGGTGTTCCATCAGGCACCACCATGTTTCTCTTCCGTTCGCCATAAAAAGCTAGCTATCATTCGATTGCATGGCGTGAGATACTCTGACAAATTGTCATGGATATTTGTGACAAGCATGTTTTCATAGAACGGTTGCCTTCACGCCATTCACCTGAATATGTACATATATTGAGAGAAATATCAATTTGTTAATGTTTACGCAATATTTTCTGTACTTTGAAAGTTATTTTTTGTTAGATTTTGGTATAAAATGTGAAAAAAATAAATGAATTGAATTACTATCTTTAGAAGTTTCAAATATTTAACATTTAAGAGTTTTACTTAGTTACAAGAACACTTACTTTTGACAAAAAAGACTTCTTCACTCAGTAATTTCAACATTTTTATAGCAAAATATTAAGTGTTTTTTGCTCACACTCCAATAAATATATAGACCTTATGTACATATGTATATAACAAGTTGTTTTTAAACTTAAACAATGTAGCGGAAACGGCAGAACCATTAGTCAAAAAAGAACACGCGACTAACTTCACGCATTCGTAATACATGATATATTTGCGCGTAGACATTTGACAGTAGAAACACAAATCGGTCTATAAAATACCCTTAATGCTTCCGTTGACAACAATATATTATTTATCGGTGAATATTTGATATATAGATAGTTCTTTTTTACTAGAGGCCGTCATGGCACAGTGGGACCGCTTCTGACTGTGGGCTACATTCAAATTCAGAGAAATGTTTATATTTATCCAGGGTAGTGGGGCCAGTCGTCGCAGAGGCGCAAAGTGTGACTGTAAAGCGACTGGTTGTGGGTTCGATTAACACTCGAGGTGTAGAAATATTTAATATCATTCATTTTCTTCACTCTGGTGTCGAAGCAAAGCACGACGTTAAGTTCCGCCATTTAACACGCAATGCCTCCGAATTCGGCGGAAAGTCTTAACATTAGGTTTCCTCTGCCTACCCTCCTGTGTGCGGGATACAGCGTGAAGCTTAAAATAAAAGTTTAATATTTAAATTATTTTTGTTTATGCGCTTTGGTACCTAAGATAAAGAAAGGCGATGAGTTCTATAACTTAACACGCAATGTCTCGAATTGAGATGTAAACTGAAGACCTGAATGTCTTGAGATTAAGTTCTCTCTGACTATCCTGCTATACAGAAGAAAACGTGTAGCCATTTTTATTTTTTATTTTCTTAAAATAGTAGCTTTGGCTACCAATACATTTTAGTAGAAAACAATACGTCAAAATGATACTCGAGTAAAACATATGACTATAATTTACATAGAAAACCAATAAAATATGCGTCGACATAGTCATGTCTTTGATACTTACAGCATAATGTCCTTAATTCTGTATCACTTAACTGAAGTATCGTGTTTGTGTAATATTAAATATTCTTTATAGTTATAGTTATATATCCTTTTTATATTATATTTACTATTTATACAAAAATTAAATTGAAAAGTAATGCCACACGAAACGACTTGGCAAAGAATTTCAATTATATTCGTAACTTCAGCCACGTGGGTTGCGTAAATTAAAATTTTACCATTTGCTGTCAGTCAGAGTTAGTCATATGATTAAGTTATTATAAAGTGAATATTATATCACCATCTATAGTATTATAAAATAATAAAAAATAGAATATATGTGCGCGCACATCTTTAAAAATACTGGATATATTTGAATGAACACTTTTTTATATAGCTTTTAAGCTTAGGCAGGACTTGGAAGACTTGATTTTTGAGATTAGAACACCTGATATAGAATCTTAATAGACCCGTTATATTATAAGATATAAAACAAATTGCGCCTTTACAAAAGTTATTCAGCATAATGGGTATCTTACTGAGATAGATCTCGTAAGTCCACGCATACAAACTTGCGGGCAATTAACAGTATAATATATGTAGATTATAAAAGCTGCAAAAAACAATATAATGTGTACATATTTTTATCGAAATATTTCGTTCAACAGGTAGCCTAGTTGCCATATGAAAACAATGAATTTGGAATTCAACTTTTTTATAAAAACTATTAAGAATTTACTACAATAATTCTCATTATTTAAAATAAACAAATAAACATGTTCCTAAAGAATTTCCAAGAGCTAAAACATTCGTACGATTATTTTTGACGATTTCAAAGACACTTCTGTACGTCAAACACGATAGGAATGTCTCGTTTCTTGAATATTTTTATTATATTGCCAGTTATCTCTCACACCTGCTCCTTCAGTCGTGAAAACGACAATTTTACATTTTCCGCATACAAGTGTTTGATATGCCACCCGGTTGTTTTCAGTTAGACATACATATTTTAGATGCGAGGGGCGACAAAGATACCTTATGAAGTGATATTAAAAATTTCTTTCGCCTTTTACACATGTACTGTAAAGGTTTGGTTGTTGAAAAGCGATTTTTTTTTATTTTAATATTTGATTTGTTGTAATGTATTTGTAATATGTTTTATATTAGCTTTAACTATATACAATCTATATATAAACGAAAAAATCAATTTTGAGGCCATCATTACGCCATGAGGCAGCCTCTGACTGTAAACACGATCGGTTTTGAGTTCGATTCCCAAATAGTCTCTCAAGAGAACAGGGATGTTTTGAAACTAGATTATAGGCTTCTTGAAAATTTGTACATGTGTCCGAATCCGATGATAATTAACTCATATTTTCATAACATGATCCTAATGTCCTTACCAGGTCAAAATAACTATAAAATAACTTTGAGCTGTTGTAGTTTCTTCCTTTTAATCACTCATTTGTTATAAGCACAAATTGGGAACTAAAGTCAGAACCTCATTATTTTTTCTATATACCTCTCTCTGGTGATATCGTTAATTAGACTATGTAAGTAGAACAAAATGAAGACACATCTTACCAGAATAGTTTGAAATAAAATATATATTCTTAAATCTATATTTGTTAATGTTAACATTATTTTTCCTTGCAGCCAAAATGAATTATACCAGAAATTTGATGAGCTTATTATAGCATTTACTTATATAAACCAAATATTACATAAGCATGTATTCAGTACATATACCTACCTACATATTAATGACATAAAAATAACATCCATAAAGGTAAATAAAAACCGAGGCTTTATATTTGACAGTAAAATGTATATATATAATAGTAAAGGTCACGTAAAAAGCGTGAATGCTCCCTCGAGGAAAATTGGTGATGGTAAAAACCCAAAATAGTTAACATAAACTTGACAAACATCGACTAGCCCGTATTTTTGAAATAATTGAAAATTCTATTCAATTTTTGTATTCATAACTTCTAAGACCTAAAATTTGTTACCATTGCAAAAGATTTTAGTTCTCTCTCATTATACGTACCTCTATAGGCATACTCTCAGGTAGGGCCAGTCGTGGCGAAGTGGCACGAACGTGTGACTGTAAAGCGACTGGTTGTGGGTTCGATTCCCACTCGAGGAGTGGAAATATTAATATTTCCATTTTCTTCGCTCTGGTGTCGGAGCAAAAACGCGGCGTTAAGTTTCGCCACTTAATCCGCAATGCCTCCGAATACGAATACTAGGTTCCCTACCCTGCTGTGTGCGGGATTCAGCGTGAAGCTATCAGTCAATCAGTCAGACCTAAGACAAAACATGGCATTGAGCTCCGCCACCCAACACATTATAGTTCGGTTTCAGGCGGAATGAGGAGAATTACCGTACCGAACGTAGAATTGTTACACTAGGTTTCCTCTGAAAACCCTTCTATTGTAAAAAAAGCGTGATACTGCTAGGTACATATATAATATATATATAAACCACTATAGACTTATGTTTGAATATAAGATACATATACAAATGTCCTTCAATTATATACTATGAGAAAGTAAATAACAACCATTTAGGATTAGATGACTGACTTCCTGTTCATCATCGAAGCACGGAACAGGCGTGACCCGTTTGACGAATTATAAACACACATGGGCGGTCGGTCACGGCCGATTGGGTTCAGATGCTCTATTCAAAGGATTACAAAGTGTCTATTCTAAATTTGGATCTTGCCCCTTCTTGTTTGTTGTAGTGTCACTTTGAGAATTGATACGTTTTGGGTAAGGCAATAATACGCAAAAGTTTAAGATGTATATAACTTAGGTACATATGTATATAAAATTTGTTGCAATGTCAAAACTTTTTAATATCTCCATGCATACTAATACTATAAATATGAATATTTATCTGTCTGTTACGTTTTCACGGCTAATCTACCGGTCCGGCTTGGAATTCACATTGAAAATACTTTAAGACCCAGGTTCAAAAATACTTTAAAAAGATCATCACCTCAGGGTTTGAAAGTTTGTATATAAGATCTAAACCGCTTGACTGATTTCGATTAATTTTCTGAGGCAGATAGTTGATGACATAAGGTCAATTAGCTACCTATTTTTTTTCAAAATCAACACTTATTGGGCTGAAATAGAGGATAAAAATTGTAGTCAATAATAAAAATAAATCTATTCTTATATTAGATTATCAATAGATGTTTTTAAAATAAATAATTTTAAACATGTTTTAAATTAGATAACATCTTGTACTTTAGCTTAGACGATATGCAATTAATATTATAAGTAAATCTTCTTACATTTATGTCTTACTAACTCCACTTATATCGACTACATCATTCTCGGTGGCGAAGTATCCATATAACACGATTACCTCCTGTAGATTCGTCCAGAGATCCTAGATTTTGAATCCTATCTCTACAAACAAGTCAAGCCACTGGTACTTACAATATAAAGACAAAACCACATTTCCTCTTCAAAAAACAACAAAATTTTAATGCTAATTTCATGCAACGACTTTAAACTTTATTTATACAAAAAAATCTATAAAAAAAAGCAGAATGTCATTTTATAACTTTAACCTAATTGATTTTTATCATGTGTCGAATATAAGCAATCGTTCCCACCAATTACCTTATAGCTACATTTATAATATGAATACGAAAGCAAAGACAGGTAGCGCTTTAATCCCGTTAAGATAAAACCCGAATAATGTTAACGGCCCCGGTTTGAAGAGTGACATTCCGTGTTCCGCCACACGTACACTTGGTTAAGATAGGCTGATCGCTTGGTGGTCTTTTTATTGTCATTTTTTATAATCAACATAGTTAAAACGTCTAGAAGTACTTTCGATTGCTATTATTTACTACTGTAGTATAAATAATTGATTGAATAAGAATTTAATATGTTGTGTGGTTTATGACACTGCTGTTTAGCGGTGCTTGTTTTTGTTTATAATTATGAAGGTTTATTCAGTTAATATGGAAGTATATGTGTTAAGTTAATTATATCTTTAAAAAGAAAATATAGTCTACTTACATAAGAAAATTAACTAAAGTTTACTAATTATTATAATTTAACAATCAACTTTGCTCGAGCAATGTTTATATTTATTAGAAACAGTAAAAATAAAGTAAGAATTTGGTAGGTAGTTCAACAATTTGACCTAATAAGTGAATACAATAAGAAATTTAGAACTTCTTTAAAATTTATGAAAAGAAGACATCGTTAATTTATTATGTGCCTAATGTCAGCCAACCTCATCTTAGGTCACGTTGCGTGGCGAATGCGTTACCTGTCATCTTACTTCCTTTTTTATGTATAATGTTTCAATCATGTTTTGTGACATCTCAGATTCACTTGAATATTATTAGCAGCTTAGAGGCTGTCGTAGCGCAGTGGAACATCATCTGACTTGTCGAGACCATTATGGGTTTGATTTCCATTTGGAGCAACGATTATATATTATTTTTATTTCTCCGCTGTGATACCTTAGAACAAGGCGCCGGCTTCCACCATTTTATACTCGATTCTGCTTGATTTCGGCCGAAAAGCAAAAAACGGAGTGTCATGACACTAGTTCTCTCTTACTACCTGACTACAATGTTATACGGGAGAAACGAGAAGCTGCAAAAACAAAACAAAACATAAGCAATATCACGCAGAAATTCAGTAGCGACTAAGTAATATTATAAAACAAAAGGCATATGTAAAAGTGATTATTCCTTTAACTTAAAAAAGGTTTTAAAATAAAATAAAATTATAAAAAAAATTTAATGTGCGAGTAAATTTTCGACGGGATGATAAGCTTATAAAAAGTCAAATTTAAACGCGCAATCAGAGCTCGGTGGTCATCAGCACAAAAAAACATGTGGAGTCGTAACAATAAAATATTTTCTTAATATTTTATCCATATTTTTAATTAAAATCAACTTTTTTACAAAAATCATGCTAAGCTCAAATATCTAAAAGCCTAGAAAGCCACCAAAGTTATCTAGCCTCTGTCTACTAACAATTTAGTGCCTCAACCGCCTTTCAATCGTCGAAATCCTTTTAAAAAGAGCATCCGAAGCGTTTTATCTGGCCATAACGTTATCTAAACAGAATAATACCCTATGAATGCCTTAGATTATATTGAGAGCGTATCTGAGAAGCTACCGGCGGCGGATGAAAGGAAGCGAGATAGCGTTAAAACACTCATTTGTTTTGTCACCCACCCGGCCACCGACTAATGTGCGCTGGTGTAGGTAGGATGGATGCGGTACTTAATGATTTAAGTGTATTTTTATGTAAACCTATCAGTTATATTAAGTTATAAGAAGTATAATTATATTAATAAGTACAGAAAAAACTTAATATCTATTTTTATAGAAAATTATGGAAAAGATGGTATATGATAATTAGCGTAGTTAGAAGAAAAGGTGCATACAGCAAATGTTGTTTTATAATAAAACATTAAAAACAAGAGTTTTAATTAATAAAAAAATATTACACACATTAACATATGTTTAACATATTGTTTTGTTCTTAAAGCTACATTCACTGTGCTAAGATAATGTTTATTTTAGGCGTTAATAGGTCCACTAGTTTAAAGTGAAAACATCACTTATTTGCAATTAATTTTTAAATATGTTTAACCTACCTAATAAGTATCTAATTATTGCTATAATAAATAGGGAAGTCAGAGAGAAGCTAGTCTTAAGACACTCCATTCTGCACTTTCCTTCGAATTTGATACAATGTGGAATTTAGCGCCGCACTATCTTAGGTACTAGAGCAAAATATAAAAATAAGTTAAATAAAATTATTCCCCGAGTCAGATTTGAACCTACAGTCATCACGTTATCCATACTTATACTATAAATGGGAATGTCTGTGTGTTTGTCTGTCATGCTTTCACAGCTAATCTACCGGTCCGATTTGGATGAAATTTAGAATGAAAGTAGTAACAATAACTGGGTCTAACATAGGCTACTTATTTTTTCAAAAATCAACCTCTGAAGGGTTGAAATAGGGGATGAAAGTTTGTATGAAAAATCTACACCGCTTGACCAATTGTAATGAAGTTTGGCATAAATATAGTTAACAATCCAAGGGTAAAAATAGGCTACTTTATTTTTCAAAAATCCATCGCCTAGAGTTGCAATACACTACAACAGTTATGCATGTAGTTACGCGGCAAAGCTGCGAGCGGGTCGCTAGTTTACAATAACATGGCCTCCTACCTGATATTACACAATAAAAAACCAATTATTACAATTTCTCAATTTATTCCAAAATAATTTTTAGCCAAAAGTTGTTAGTTGTCTACAAGAAATCGTTTTATCACAACAAGTATCAACTTTCAGCTTCCACGTTGCTGCGGCTTCTTAGCTTCTTGGAAAAATTGTGGCATTCCAAGGATTTTAATACTTACTTTGAAATCTCGCACTTAAATTTTTGTTTTTAAATTTATTTTCAATCATTTATACTAAGGTAATGGCGATTGTAAATAAACTGTTTTATGTTTATAGAAGCTACGTGTGGTTTTTTCGTTTTAAATAATTTAGAGACCATCTTGGCACAGTGTGAAAGCGTCTGAATGTATATGATTGGTTGTGGGTTCGATTCTCATTCGGAAAATGATAATTTAAATTACTTTCCTATCTCCGACTTGGTGATAAGACAAAGCTTATCATTGAGTTCAGCCGTTCTCCACGCAATGTCTCGTATTCGGTTGGAAAATGGAGAACGGAGTGTCTAGACACTAAGTTCTCTCTGCCTACCATGCTATACAGGAAGAATCGTGAAGCAGAAAAAAATATATAATTTAATAATTAAACATTTTTAACACATTTCTTTAAGAAAGCTCATTTCATTAAAATATTGGTAGTCGAAAGTAAAAGCTCACTCACAACCTTAAATAGTCAGCCGATAAAAATCTTAATGTGGTCTTATAATTAATTTTTAAGTATAATTAGCAAATAGTTATAACGTAGTTTTAAATTAACCACATAAATATGAATCTCTTTAATCACGACAATCTTAAATCCCAATTAAAACTATTGAATAAACATTGATTGATTAATTATCATTAAATAAGTAGGAGAAAACAGAAACGTTGTATTTAGAGGGCGTCAGACTGTAAAGACGATGATCGTGGGTTCGATTTCCACTCGAGAGAATGATTATATATTACTTTTAACATTTTTAAAGTGTTATTCCACACTTAGGAAAATTGTAATAAAGGGTATAAGAATTTCAATTTCGACGCAGCTGGTAGTAGAACGCATGGCTCAGTGGTCAGAGCGCCTGAACGGTATTCAGGAGGCGCGGGTTCGAATCCCGCTGCGTTCAAATTTTTATACGATTTCAAAATGTCTGTTTCAATGATTATATATTGTTTTTATTTGTCTGCTCTGGTACTTCAGATTTATCTTGCGCATTAGCGCATCATTGAATACGCTAATTGTCTTGAATTCGGGCTGTAAGTGGAAAACGGAGTGTTTTGCCTCTATGTTCCCGCTGAAAGCGTTAAAACAGAAAAAAATACCTTTTCAAACATTATATTCAAGTAACTTTCATTATTCACCTAAACAGTTTGATTTACAACAAAAAAAATATGCGAGTCTTTTATTAGTCCCAAAACTCGGTATTAAAGCTTCATAAAAGTTAATTAAAAAGCCCGCCTTAGTTGATTACAATTAACGATTACAATTATAACGTGACCTTTCATAATAATATTAGCATGTAGCAAAAAATAGTTAGAAGTGTGAATAAATAATAATTATATTATAACAAATAATACCAAAGGCACTATTTACGAATGAACACGCCACCTGTGGACTGAGGGAACACTTAACTTGAAGTACTGACTAATTTGTGAGACTGTAGTAAAAATATATTTTTTTTAGTATATAAATGCCCTTGTGGTTCAGTTGTGATTAACCTGAGTTATGATACAGGTTTTGGGTTCGAAGACTACTCAAGGTTTTTTTTTTAGTTTCACTCTGTAACCTGCACACAGCAGGGTAGGCAGAGGGAACCTAGTGTTAAGACACTCCGTTCCACACTTTCAACCGAATTCTGAGGCAATACGTGTTAAGTGGCGGAACTTAACGCCGCGTTTTGCCTCGACACCAGAGCGAAGAAAATATTAAATATTTCCACTCCTCGTGTGGGAATCGAACCCACAACCAGTCGTTTACAGTCACACGTTCGTGCCACTGCACCACGACTGGCACCAACTCAAGATCAGTATTTATAATGCAGCGAATGTTTTCTTGACACAGTATTCGATTCGATACGTATTTTCTACACACAGTTACTATATATTAATTAAGTATAAGCCAATGTAGCTTTCGTCCGGTAATTAACTGATCGGCTCGTAAAAATTATCTTTAATTGGTTTAATTGTTAAATTGTAATTGTCCAAAATATAGACTTTGTGATTTTAAACATGCATTACGAATTGAGTATCTAAAAATATTTATATATAGGTGTATAGGTGTACTGTTGGAAATGTGGAAATTATATATTTTTAATAAAATTAATTCCTTTAAAAATGTTTTGTCACTTAAATACATTAAATTATTGTTATTTATATTCGCTCTTATCCTCTTCACCTAAAATTCCAGTAAAACAGGTACGAATTTACATAAAAATTATTCATCATTGCGTAGGACGGTGTTGAAGTGAGAGCCAACTGGACTAGTCCCTAGAACCAATACCAATAAATAGCATTTAACGAAAACAACTCGTAATACTTGATGTTTATCGCTATAAAATATACATTATAATCGTAAAATCTATTAAGCAATGACATAAAAATTAAATAATTTAAATAATAATAATAATGACAATTTCCATACGTACCAAGTTGAATATCTAATCATTTTAAAAATACGCGGCGTAATGTGAGCTCACTATGGGCAATGAATGAAGAGATAAAACCGAAGTGCCGCCTAAGTATTTTTATATGTAAAGGACAGATTATAACGGTGTTTATTGATGGCTGAACACCGGTAGTCGTTTGGATCAGAACGTATTGAATAAAAAACCTTTTTCGTAAACGATCACAGATAATGCAAAATTACCAAACCGGGAATACAAGAAATAAGAAATTACACGTATTCGTATTAATTGTATTTTTTATATTATTACAGAAAATTATACTTTTTTTATCAGACTATAAACGGATAAAAGTATAAAATTACAAGTATAATTGAATTCTACAAAAGTATGAAACGAAACGTAAAGTTTTAACGATATATTTATAATCTACAAAATTTGCTTTGACAACTAACTTTCCGAATATACCTACCTACTGTCAACGTCAAATGTGTCCATTAAAAGCGTTCGTCATAAAACCCAATCTCGATTCCGCCATTTAAAACCGTCGTTTTATTAAAATTTCGAAACTAAAAAGGTTGGTCCTTAATTACGATCACAAACGAATCTCACTAACCCGTCAGTTGCATTAAAGGGAAACCTGACCGAACATTGTTCATTAATTGAATTGCAATAATAACTGCGCGAATAAATATAGCCGCGCGAATAAATTCATACTATATAGACTATTGGAACCATAAAGCGGTCTTTATGCCTAACAAATCGGCGTCCTTTGAGAAGTACAAACGCGCCGCGCGAAATCGCGTTATATTATTCGACGTTTAATGTTTTCGTCATTGAATAGTTACAGATTACATAAAAATTTAAAGTGATTGCAGAATAAATTTTTGAATTTACTGCAGTTGGACCTTTTATGTGGGTAAATTAATTAAAATACCGCGTTGCTTTAGTCTTTCTTAGTTATTTAAATCTCAATAGTTTATCTGTCCGTGTCTGTGTTACTGACAGATATTTGTGGAATTTTCTACACTTTGCTGCGTGAATGGCGTTCACGGTCATGATAATAGGCTTGAAACATATCTAATTTGGCCAATATATGGGTATATGTAATTTACATGATTATTTGTATATTTTACTATTATACTATTTGTACAACGAACAGATAAAATATTTAGAATTAACATTTTAAAAAATGTCTTTTAATTTAAGGATTGGTAAAATAAAAAAAATGCTCAAAATTTATAAACTTTACAAATCAGTATATAATGATATCTATTATACGATATGATGATATCTAATAGATACATTAAGCTAAAACAAATACTGTGCGTAAAATCGAAAATGTTATATCATAAAATACTTCAGTCTGATATTTTTATCAATAATTAGAATTCATAACCATCGACCTTCTAACAAACGTCTGATCTATTCATACTCTACCATATTATAAGAGGAAATTTAACGCATAGTTAAAGTTTAAGGCGCAGCTGGACATCATCTGACTGGAAACACAATGGTTATGGGTTCGATATCCGCTCGGGAAAATGATTATATATTATTTTCATTCCACTCTAGTACCTAAAACAAAACGAGCCATTATTATCCACCACTTAACACGCAATGCCTCGATTTCGGGCGAAAAGTAGAGAACGGAATATCTTGACACTATGTTCTTTTATTTACCCCGCTATGCGGGAAAGAGCGTGAAGCTGAAACATAAAGCTTTATTTGTAGAACTACGCTTGTTTTCTATAATTGTTTTGCTTCTAAGCCTACATAAATGGGCGAAGACGTAAGAAAATTATGTAACATAATCGTATTACCGGCTTCCTGCCTAAGTATACACGCATTTCTATAAACAGCAATAAAATACGTTCTAATTCCATTTGCTAATTTTAAAGTTAAGTAATGCCCGCGTAAATATATAATAATAGATTGATTATAATAATATTATGCATTGATAATTAAATAATGCAGATATTTATATCGTTTGGCTCCATTTGGTGCAATGGTGACGTGTCAGATCCGAATTAGGGAATTGGCTTTTAGTTTATTGTATTGTTAAATGTAAAAGATGTTAAATGAGTGAGGATATGCACATGGTAAGTTAAGAACGGAGTGTCTTAACACTAGGTTCCCTCTGCCTACCCTGCTGTGCGCGGGATACAGTGTGAAGCTAAAAAAAACATTATTCATAGGACCGTCAGACTAAAAATCTTTAAAAATTAACTACAAAGAAAGTAAGGAATACGTTTTATTAGAAAAACTTATTTCTATAATTGGTGTTCATTTGTGATACAAGTCATCATATAGTACCCGGCAATAAATAATGCACATCGTGCTTAGAATGAAACAGTCGGTCAGTTTCGATTTCGTAGAGCGCTGTCTTTGTCACTCAGTTGATATGTGACGTTTCTCATTTTTCTTATTTTAAGCGACCGAGACAACGCTCTACGAAATCGAAGCTAACCGACTGTTTCATTCTAAGCATCGATGTGCATTATTTATTGCCGGGTACTATACATAACATAAAGATCTTTTCAAATTAAAACCATCTTCAATAACTAAAACCCGAGAAGGATTTTTTCAAAATACGGGTTTCATATGTGGGTTGAATTAAGGATGACAGTGTCTAGGATTTCGTCATGTCCTTATGAAGATTGCCAAAAGTTTTGATATTAAGTCTGGAATAAATATACATCTATTTAATATACATACACTTAATATCTCAATTAATTTCTACTACCCTTTTTAGCTTTACGCTGTATCCCGCACACAGAGAGAATGTAGTGTTAAGACTGTGTTATGTACTGTTTATGGGTGCATAAATAATATATATTGTACTAGCGGCCCGCAAGCGGCTTCGCCGCGTGAACTGCATAACTGTTTCGTTATATTGCAACCCTCGGGGGAGGATTTTTGAAAAATAAAATAGCCTATGTTTAGCCTTGGATTACTAACTATATTTATGCCAAAATTCATTACAATCGGTCAAGCGGTTTAGACTTTTCATACAAATTTCATCACCTATTTCAACTTTTAAGAGGTAGATTTTTGAAAAAATTAGTAGCCTATGTTTGACCCCGGCTTTTTTACTATTTTCATTCTAAATTTCATCCAAATCGGACCGGTAGATGGCCGTGAAGGTGTGACAGACAAACAGACAGACTTTAACATTTATAATATTAATATGGATTATCCTATCCACCTTAAAATGTTATAAGAAGTACTATATTTAGAAAGAAATAGAATTATCAGGAACATTCTATTGTTGCATTTATTTTAATATAAATTTACTTAACTAATTAACCTCAAAAAAAAAATAATCATAAAATCTCAAAAAATAATAATTAAAGTATAAAATAAATGTTTTATCTAATATATTTAAAACCAATACTAACAACATTATTATTTTTCATATAAACAACAAATTTCAAGTACCTACACTTAATTTGAAATACACGAAATATTTTCATCCTAGCCCGTAATAACGATTGATCGGTAAATTAAAATGCCTATACAAATTGCAACGCCCGCATCGTAGTTATTTTAACCCGCATCCTTTACTCTTTTTGTGCTAGCTGGTAAAAAACGCACAAGGTTTGAACGTTTTTTTTAAACTGAATGTTAGTTAAACGCCATGTTACATTGTAATTAGGTTATGTTGTAAGAGCAATTTGCTTAGAATGAAGTAAGTACAAGTTTGTGATTGATTTTCGTTTAACGAATAGGTTTAATGGAATGTTGTTTTACACCATAGTTGATATATCTAAATTAAACCTACTACTGTGGCCAGTCGTGGCCCAGTGGTACAAGCGTGTGACTGTAAACGACTGGTTGTGGGTTCGATTCCCACTATTTAATGTTTCCATTTTCTTAGCTCCGGTGTCGAGGTAAAGCGCGGCGTTAAGTTCCGCCACTTAACACGCAATGCCTCCGAATTCGGTGGTGCGTGGGGAACGGAATGTCTTAACAATAGGTTCCCTCTGCCTAATCTGCTGTGTGCGGGATACAGCATACATAAATTTAAAAAAACAAAAGAAAAAGCCTACTATTTCATTATTTTTACAGTTTTAAAACCATGTTAAATATGTACTTCTTTTAAAATTAACCAAAAGCTAATAGAAAATATTTTAATGGTGATTACGGTTATTTGTTCAAAGTTATGTTCATTAATTTATATCATTAACTAGCGACCGCTCGGGACTTTACCTGTATAACTAAGTTACAAAGGTAAGACAAATTTTCATCCCCTATTTCAATCATATTACTGATTTTTGAAAAAAAAAGAAGCCTATACCCTGGATCTTCAAAAATGTTCATTCCAAATTCCATGGAGATAGCGCCGTTCGATTAACCGTGAACGCGTAACAGGCAGACAAACTGCCTTTTGCATTTATAATATACCTAAGTGAAGATTCATCAGTAGGATTAATTTACTCATCACGTCATATAGAAGAACTTCTTAGAAGTAAACTAGGCATAGTAAAAGATATAGCTTTATTCCAAGAGTGCTTTTACCATTGTCGCTATAAAGCTGTATCCCGCACACAGGAGAGTAGACAGGGATCCTAGGGTTAAGACACTCCGTTCCCCATTTTTCCCCGAACTCTGAAGGCATTGCGTGATAAGTGAGGAACTTAAAACCGCAATTTGCCTCGATATCAGACCGAAGATAATGGAAATACTAAATATTTCCACTCCCCGAGTGGGAATCGAACCCTTAACCTTTACAGTCACACTTTGTGCCCCTGCGCCATGACTATCCTCAAATAC
The DNA here is from genome assembly GCA_019049465.1 of Dryas iulia moderata. Taxonomy (NCBI): domain Eukaryota; kingdom Metazoa; phylum Arthropoda; class Insecta; order Lepidoptera; family Nymphalidae; genus Dryas; species Dryas iulia. The sequence goes on along the minus strand of CM032435.1, from coordinate 9,167,565 downwards.
CATAAAGTAATACATTAAAAAGTAAGAACCGACAGAGACCACCAATAGAGCTTGTTATCATTATAATTGTCGGAATCTGAACACGTTTTAAGTTAATTGAGGCGAGCCCGAGATTATCGATATAGGATTTACGAGCGTGCGATAACGTATGCGCTCCTGAGAAACATCGTGTCAATTTGTCGTATGCTTAAAGGATTTGGGATCGTTCAACTATTCTTTCTTGGGAGTATTTAATTATTTATTAGTAGGTTTACATTACATTATATATTAACAATGAACTGAGAATATATTCTATGTCATTTTTTTTGTGAAAAAGGGTTATATATTGCAACGACCTTAGCCTAGTTGTGTTGTGTTGTCAAAACTTCGAAATGATAGGAATAAAAGTAACGAAGAAAAAAGATAATGCAAATTCCAAGTAAATTGCATGCAATTTCATATAAGTATTTTTGTTCCTGTGAATTTTGTTAGTCAGGAGATATTCGCAGTTTGTCGTGAAGATATAGGTATCTTAGGAGTGAGAAAGATATTGATTCATCATCATTGTTTGCAGTTGTGAGATCCTAGGTAGATCAATTCGGTCTCTATACACTCCAAACAGAGATATTACGTAACTTCTTCCATATACTATGTATAAGCAAAACAGAGAGTCAAAAATATTTTACAAAACAACCTACAGTCTTTATGAAAAGTCTCAACTGTGCTTTCTTGATAAATATATAACTCAATAAATATAGAAGTTCGTGATTACTATAATATATTGCATATACTTAACATTGGTGGCAACTCTGTAATACTTTTTACCATACAATTTACTAACTTTAATACCAAAGTAATGTGCAGATAGAACTTTTATATGAATTAACTAACTTGTCGCGGTGCGCCAACCGCTGTCGAGCATTCCGTGCAGGATTTTGGCACGATGTCATCATAGTTGTTTCTTTGTTCTTTTAAATGTCTATCAATAAAATTGATTGTAAGAATTTTAACTTCATTATTTTTAATAAAAATATTTTTTTTTCAATAAATATTTGATTTAACTAAAGCATGAAAATATGATTGGATGCATGAGTAGTTACAAGTCCTATTTACTAAAAGAAAGTTGATTCACGCTGTTTCCTGCATAGAAGGATAGTCAGAGAGAACTTAGTGGCAAGACACTCCTCCTCCACTTTGTCCACGTGGTCCATTCAGTGGCGGAACTCTACGCGTTTTTCTTAGGTACCACAGCAACGAAGTGAAACTAATAACTCTCACGTTTACAGTCAGACACTGTGACACTGCGCTATGAATATTTAGCTTATTTATATAGGATTTAAATTATTTCACTGACTCAGTACGGAAATCGAACCTGCTAAGATCGTAGAACACTAACTATTATACCACATTTTTTTTAGCTTCACGCTGTATCCCGCACACATCAGTTCGTTCGTTCCTCACTTACCGCCAAATTGAGAGACATTGCGTGTTAAGTTACGGAACTTAACGCCGCGCTTTGCCTCGACACCAGAGCGAAGAAAATGGAAATATTAAATATTTCCACTCCTCGAGTGGGAATCGAACCTACAACCAGTCGTTTATAGTCTTATACCACTGACTATCATACGCTTCATAAATAGATACCTATATAGATAGATAAATATGTTAGTACATTCAACTTTCTACAGCATGGCTATCACGATGCGACAACCATAAACGTCACGAGCGCAGTCCTACGAAACTATTTTGGCAGAGTGTCAAGAAAAGTTATTTAATTTTTTTTATGGATGACAAATTCTTATATTTGTTTATATTTAAATAAAATATTAATTTACATTCGTTTTTTAGATTATAGTTGGGAGAACTGGAGTGGCTTAACAGTAGATTCTCTCTGACTGCCCTGCTATGTCTATATGCTTAAAGGCAGTTTCAAATAAGTATATATTGCTTAGCATATTACATAATATAAAATAAGTATGACAGCATCTTCATCATCATCTAAGACACTACTTCTCCACTTTCCGCCACGAATTCGAGAGATTGTGTTTTGAGTGTCGAATCTTAACGCCCCGTATGATCTTGTTAAGCAGAGCGAAGAAATGATAATAATAAAATCATTATTATTTCGCCTAATGGGAATTGAAGCCATAATTAATCACAATCCCAAGACACTATTGCATTGCGCCCTTAAAATTCTTCATTTTGTGTAATATAAAACATCTTTAATATATTTCTTACAATTAATAAAACATAAATTATGGTGAGGAATGTTAAAACTAGCCATATATTCCAAAGGAAATCCTTCACATATGTACAACAATGGAGGGATGTAGCTTTTTGAAGCTCTAAATGAATATTAATACAATTTATTAGATAATAATAATGCTGCGACGCCATTGCTCCGCGTGACGTAATAACTTAAGCCCCTTGCACACTGGCGAATAATCCTAACCCCCATTGTGATATCACCCTAACATTTGTCACCCTAGGCTCAGTGCAACGCCTTTGTGCCAATGTACTAAGGTTCATATCCGCGTGGGAAACATAACAAACGAGTATCAGATACGAGGGCGATAGAGAAATGTAATAATACGTACGTATCGTTGATCTAGGAAATTATAAGTACTAGTGAGTACAGATTTTTCCGGTACTCCTCTGGGCTTACTAACGAGATACGGTCGCAGTGTTTTGATTTTAACTTGATTATTTCGAAAAATATAACGTCTGAATACATTATTGCGTAGTGGTAGTAAGAAAATTGAGTAAATATAAGAAAATGTTTAATAATATAGATTAACCCTTTATTAACAGCTTTACCCTTTTTCCCACATAGCTTAGTCAAAGAGCCTAGTGTTAAGACACTCCGTTTTCCATTTTCTAAAGGAAATCTAGACATTGTATGCTAAATGGTGAAACTCAACGCCGCTCATTATCTTTGTCATATATTTATTTGTATTTTTCATTTTGGAGATATAAACTTTGTAATATTGTTAAAAATCTAATCTATTTAAAACAATGCTGACTCTTCAAACTTGGCCATGGAGTGTCGTTAAATGCTCTCTTGAACAGATTCGTTGACGAGTATTATAATGCATATAGAACAAGATATCATGTGAAACTACAATAGGTATATAACTTCTTTTTTCTATAAACATATAATACAAATCTTTATTAAAAGAAGATAAAGTAAGAAGAACATAATATATTTTAGCAAAATTAAACTTTTTAGTAATAAAAACCTTTATTTTATCATTTTTCTGTACACTCTTTATACTTTTACATTAAAACAAGCAATAGGTATATGTGTAATTATGGGGAACGGAGTGTCTTAACACTAGGTTCCCTCTGCCTACCCTGCTGTGTGCGGGATACAGCGTGCAGCTAAAACAAAAAAATATATGTGTAATTTTAAAATATTCGGTACATTTTTACTTACCAATAACAGTATGGGGCATTGTAATAATAAAATCAAAAAATATATTTTCTACTAAATCTATACAAAAACTTATTTGACAGCTCTACATTGTAATAAACAAAAAGCAAAAATGATGTATTTTTATACCACATAATATATGCTATATATCAACATATATGTACTTATTTTATGTCATTAAATATACGCTATTATCATATCATAATTTCATATCAAAATACTTTAATTAAGTTTTACCAAGCCTATATTATATATTACTTTTTAATTTATTAAAAAAATATATAACATATTTTAAACAAGCACCTAATTTCTCACACAAAACGATCTTAACACTAAAAAAATCAGATCTAAACCAAAGTAGTCTAAGACTACTTTACTTTTAAAAGTAACTATACTATTTCACACAAACAGACGTAGGGGTGACAATAAATCCGACGCTGTGATTGGGCGGCCGGCGTGACGTCACGAGCCGGTCACGCCCTTACTTATTACCGGATTAGAATGACCGATGGTATAGGTACTAGTATTAAGTACGGATCTATCACCGCAGAGGCTAGCTTGTTAAACCACTTTAAGTAGTATATAGAAGTATGTATGTATATAAGAATATATGGTGAAATAATTTGGAAATTTTCGTTATAATTTTTTTTAAGCAGATTCACCCTTTTTTAGAATAGCAAGGTTTTTAGAAAGCTCCTTGTGTAAAATACTCCGTTTTCTATTTTTCGTTTGTCGAGACGTTGCGTGTTAAATGGCTGAACTCTATATTGCTCTTTGTCTTGTAATAACAGTAGAGAAATTAAAATAATTTAAATGTAATCATTTCTGCGAGTGGGAATCGAACCCACGGCAATCACGTTAACAGTATATTAAAAGTAGAGTTAAGTACATTATGTTACTTACTATTTACAATTTTTTTTACATATTTTTGTCTAACTAGACTAGGGTCCATTGCTGTTCTTCTGTATGAAATTTCAATTCATAACCTTTACGTAATAATATATAATCTAACTACATTATTACGGAGAAACCGAAGAATATAGTACTTAATTGCCACTACTAATATTCTAAATATAGCCGAAATGAAAAAAAAAATGAATTCCCATTACCAAACTAGATCCAAAGTCAACAAAAATCCAATTCGACTAATAAACTAATCTATAACGTATCCCTTTGGCACAAAACTTTTCTTTTTCTTAGAACTAACATACAATACGATGCGAAAAATGTAGACCGCCTAAAAAACTGCTTGTAGAAAGCATTGCATTCTTGCCCTCGCGGACCGGCGGTTTGGGCTCACTCCATAATTGCCTTTGGCGCCCGTCTGCATCTCACTTTTATACCTTTTTGTATGGACCTGGTCCCTTTTGTTCATCGCTTGTTGGTTTTGGGAATTAGCATGTCTTATTAGCATAACTGTCCGATAAGACGTGATTGCTGTTTTAACAGCTGAGCGTGCCTCGGCGCAGTGACCGGCGTATTTTTGCAAAATTACTTTTGCATATTGTGTGTTTTTTTTACTTATTTGTACTTATAAGGCGTTTTAATTTAATGTCTTGAGTTCAAGTATATGATACTTAATATAATATTTATATTCGTAAAGGCTCATCAACTTAACTAATTAATTACCATATAATTGCAGACTACACACAGACATATTAAATCGAAAAAAATAATCAAAAACATAAGTAAATCAACCTCGAATTATAGCTCTATAAAATCTATTGCAAAATTTATACCACTCTTAGCGAGTGGCCGTGTAGAGTTTACGTTAAGCAATAAATCAGCTGTATACTCAACGAAGCGCATACAAGTCAGTCCTCACTAAAGGGACGATGTTGCCGATAAAATATGCGTCTGAGACTCCGGTCACCGAAATGGTAATATTGTTAACAGGGAGTAAAATAACTACAGGGGAAACCAAAAGAAGAATTATGCATCATCTTAAGAATTTCTCAATAAGTTGTGGTGTGCGCGTGGGGCCGACGCGGGCGCCGCCCCGCGGCGAGTCGGTGGCGCCTCTATCGATTATTCGGACCTCTCGCTCGGGCGTAGCGCTGCGTCCCGCTCGCGCGCGCACGGGTGGCGCCCGCCGCGTCATTACCGGCCACCTCGGCTCGCGACCTCTTCAGGGCTCTCGTTTAAACAGACCTCGCAGGCTATATCATTAATCTATTAACATCGTAAGGTGGGCTCGAGAACATACGAGATGATTTCTTGTTTTTTCGGCGTAAGAACCACCGGCCGTGGTGAAAGCTAAGCTCGCTCCCACTGGATGATCAGTTTTATGGTCCTTAATTAGGTTACCTTTCAATCAGGGTTAAATAAAAAGATATTCTTATATCTATAATTGAACGAAATCGTAAATACGTGGAGCGTCTAGTCACCAATACAGTCAGTCCTTGGGTATCATAAAATATAAAGTAAGTCTATATTTCCATATGAAACCAGAGTTATAGTTAAATTTTATGAGAGTACTCCGGCCCGCCCTCCGGCGTAGAGGTGCGGCTGCGCGGGCGCCGGGCTCATTCATATTTTGTACAACTGCCCGTTAATTACACCCTCAAGTCGACTCGATAGCTCTGATTAAGTTCTTGACATTATGTTATTTTGTCTTTGTAATAACAACTCCATTGCTTGTTTTACGATGGTTTCTGGCTGTATGGAAATTCGTCATCAAAACAATTTGTTGAGAATTACACAATTTATGGGTGCGCTAGAGTCAGTTCTGTCGGCTATGATAAGCGAGAACTGGCATTAGAGTAGGCGCGACTAGCAATTTTCTGTAAATACCACTCAGATAATGTTAAATTTATCTAACGTTTTCAGTATTAAGATATAAAATACCAACAGCTAAATTGGTTGAGACACGCTTATGCATCGTGTTTTACATTTCAATACGCGTTAACTTATTTACAAGATTAGTTCTAAACGGGACTTTCAATTTATGTACAATTATTATACAAGGATCCTCATCCTACTTTGTCACGACATAAGGCGTTATATCTCTTCCATCTTTGTTTAACTTAATAGGTAGGTATGATTATTGCCTACTAGCTGTGTCTGCGACGTCGTTTGCGTGAAATTTAACAAAGAGTTAAAATTCTTAAATTAATGTAACCCTAGCTACTTTCATTGAAAGTCCCGTGAAAATTGATCCATTCCACAGATTAGCTGGAACAAACAGACAGACAAAAACTGTAAGAAATGTAATTTGGTATACCTATGTACCGTGTATACATAGGTACCATAGGTACATATGAATTTATTAAAAAGCGGCTACTTATTAAAAACAAACAGTGTTATTTATTCGTCTACATTCATAACCATACTATTTTTAAATAAATTAAATGGTTTCGTATAACTGATTTCTGGCGGAAAGTGGAGACCGCAGTGTCTTTATATTGGACTCTCTCTGACCCTGCTGTGCAGGAAAAAGTTAGAAGCTGCACTTTTTAAAATATTTCGTAATTAGACTGTATAAGTATGGCCACGTCTCTCAAACAGTAGCAAATTCATCTATTTTACTTATAAATTATTTATGATGTAAAAAAATATATTGTGAATACAGTATTGCAATTTGCATTTAATCTGAAACCGGTACAGTTAAGATATTATACCTTAACCAAGCAGCTGCTACAAAGTATATTATACAGATAAACATCTATTTGAAATGGGAATATTTTTTTTATTTAGATTTACGCTTAGCAAGGTAGTCAAGAACCTAGTGTTTACACACCCGTTCATTCTGCACTTTCCACTAGAAATTGAGACATGGCTGTTGTATAGCGGGACTTAGTTTAATGCAGGGCTTTGTTTTAGTAAAGAAAGTAGAGGATATAAAATAATTTAAATAATTATTTCCTCGTGTAACGATCAAACCCACAATCCATAGCGCTTTGCAGTCAGATGCTGTTCCACTGCACTACATTGGACTCATGAAAATTCTATTTCCCAATCTGGTAAACAAGACAAAGCACAGCGTTAAGCTAAGAAAATTCGGGAGAAAACTGTAGAACGTCAGAAATGAAAGAGTGTCATAACATTGGGTTTTTTCTATTGTTGTTTCTTTATTTTATGGCTTTTAGGCGTGCCAGTTGAGCACAATTTACTTTGCTAATGTCACGTAGAATGGAGAAGACACGATAGAGAATGGTTAAATAAATTTTGAGTAAATACCACAAAATTGACAAGACTTTTTGAAAAATTGATTTTACGGTTTAAAAATAGAAGGTCATATTATTTAACCCACCACCTGAAAAGAAAATGACAACACAAAATAAATACATTTTAATTATATAAATAAAGTGTTAGTACAATCTACTTACAATAAGGTTATTTTATAGCTTAATTTTGTTAAATCTAATATATTATGCCGGAAAAAGTTTCAAGCTGTATCAGTTAAAGAATGAATGAAAAGCTCAAACGACTGAACGATTTAGAATCTTTCATTCATTGATTTAATTTAATTGAGAGTCTGCGAGATTATAATGAATGTTTTGGAATTTAAATCAATAAATTGTGTTATAAGTATATATAGGTGTACTTATGTAGGTACTTATAACACAATTCATAATATTCATTATTGTAAAATTAAAATATGAACTATTAAACATATTTTGTAAAGTACATTTACAAAATTATTCGTAACAATGACTATTTATAGTAAAAATGTTATTCACGAAACAGTATTTCGTATTAAATATGCGAGAGGAACGTAACGCGTAATCCGCGTGACCAATGAATTAACCGAAATGTGTGCTAGTTAAAACCACATTTGAATTATTTTAAGGTTATTTTATATAACAGCTCACAAATATGTAATTATTTTACATATTATATATATAGAAATAATAACAAACTGACTGTTAAATTAAGGTCTTATTAGATTAGACTTTAGATTTAATTTTCAATATAGTTACTTATAAATATTTTTACATACATAATTATCTTTTCTCTGCTATGAGAGTGCAGTGCAGTGAAGTTAAAGTGGAGTGTCTCGACACTAGATTCTCTCTGACTACTATGAGCGGGCACTGCAAAAACTATTATCAGAATACTACAGCTAAATATATATATGCATAGTAGGTATTATGTGTACGTTTTAGAGTACAATAAATACCATATTTTAAATCAAAATTTTAAATAAAAATTGCGACGTATTTGCGAGCCATTTGACATGAGACCGATTAAACGAAATGCTTGTTGGTTAAAATTGGTCTTAAGGGAATTATTATGGTAGAAAATATTGAGCTAAAAGTATCTTTGAATATAAAAAAACTTAGTTTTTTTTAGCTTCACACTGTGTCCCGCACATAGCAGGGTAGGCAGAGGGAGCATAGTGTTAAGACACTCCGTTCCCTACTTTCCTCCGAATTCTGGAGCCTTAACTTAACGCGGCCAATTGCCTCGACACCAGAGCGAAGAAAATGGAAATACTAAATATTTGCAGTCCTGGAGTGGGAATCGAATCCACAACCAGTCGCTTTACAGTCACACTTTGTGCCTCTGCCCAACGACTGGCCTCTTTAAAAACCTTAGTTAAAAGCCATATTAATATTTGGCTAGAAAAATATCCAATAAATAACTTGGTCTCAGGTCATCGTGACCTAGTGGGCCAACGTGTGACTGTGAAGCGACTGGTTGTGGATTCGATTCCCACATTTCTCCGCTCTAGTGAACAAGAGAAAGCGAATTTTGAGTTCTGGCGGAAAGTGGAGAACGGAATGTCTTGACTACTGCTATGCAGGAAAAAGTAAAATGCTAATAACTGAGATATAACGAGCTTAATATTACGTGAAGGAAAACATTGGATCTCTTTATACAACAATTATACATATGGAGGTGTAAAAAATTTGGCACAGTTATAGTTTACATGGAGAGCAAATGCAGATAGTTTAAACTTTCTATTATAGTTCATAACAAATACATTATATTAACAATTTAATATAACACACACGACCATATATTTTACATCTAACATATATTTTTGTGCATATGAATTGCTAAACAACGCGAATTTTACTCATTGATAGCTCAAAGTCTTCAGCAAAGTGCTATGTAGTCAAATATTAAAAAACTTAGATTTTTTAGCTTCACACTGTGTCCCGCACACAGCAGGGTAGGTAGACGGAACCAAGTGTTAAGACACTCCGTTTCTCACTTTCCACCGAATTCGGAGGCATTGCGTGTTAAGTGGCGGAACTTAAAGCCGCGCTTTGCCTTGAGACCAGAGCGAAGAAAATGGAAATATTAAATATTTCCACCCCTCGAGTGGGAACCGAATCCACAACCAGTCGTTTACACACGCTTGTGCCACTGCGCTATGACTGGCCCCAATAAAAATAATATATTTCAAAAAAATAAAATAACACTCTGTTAGCTTCTACTCTATCAGTGTTTGTTTAACAGGCGAGAACTTAGTTTAACCGGTCATTATGTTTCCTTTTTATGATTTATATTTACTTTCGAAATTGATCCGCTTACTTCTTCATTTTAAACGTAATTACCAACTTTCATCCTGTTTTTGGGTAAAAGGTTTTTTATCTCCTGCATATTTTAAGTTATGTAGTTGTAGTCTTTTAGTTCATTACTTCATTACTATCTCTTTAATAGAGCCAAGTGATTATAACAATTTTTTTATTAATAAAATAACAACAAATTTGTAACATGGTTACAAAATCAATAATATTAGCGGTAAAAGAGGCAGGAAGGGACCTCGGTTCACCTTCGAGAACATACTATCGATGATACTGGAAGAAGGTCACGTAATAAACAGGAGGATCCCCTAAGGGCGTGTATAAAGAGGTTGATGACAGTGGACGAAACGAAAGAAGTATGCAGGGATCATAGCGTTTGGCACTCCGTTCACTCCAACTACAACTACCTCGCTAGAGATAAAAAAGCGTGAACTTAAAAATAATAATATAAAAAAAAAGTATCTAGAAACACAACAAACTAAATGAAAACAACAATAATTAAAACCAACACCTTAAAAGAATAAAACATAAACTCCACAACAGATACTCATACACATCATCCAACCCAAATACCTGAATAAAACCTCTTTTTTCATTCAAAAAGATAATAAATCATTGCGAAGAAATGTTTGAACGCTTATTAAAGTAATTTAGCACTCTGGCCGTTCCGTCTATGTTTGTTTTGCAGGCGAGAACTTTACCCAACCTATTATTACGTCTCGTTATTTTTTAAGCCAGGAGTGGCCAACGCTTGGCTCTGAATTCACCGAGCTTTTGTTTACGGCTAGTTATTCGTGTTACTGAGTGACTGAATGAAGAGTTTAATGGACATCTTTGCAAACAAAGCACCTTTTTTTTCCTTTGTTGTTTTAATTTGAAATTTTGTTCTCATTTTTTTTGTAATGATAGGCACTGATAAACGCAATTTTGTTGTTCGTTGTGTGATTATTGAACGCGATAGTTAAACCTTCGGATCCAATTCGGGAATATTTTGATGATATAATAAATATTTTATAATAAAGATGTTTATATAGTCTGCTCAGACAAATTGACTTTACCTTTTAAGCATGTAATATCTCTAAATGAAGGATAGAGAGGGGGTCACTATTACGTTCATTACCCATTTAATACAAGAAATCAGTTTAAACGAAACTTGATTACAATATAAATATATAACATTTTTAGTCATTGAGCGAATGACATACATCGTAAAGACTAAACTACTGAGGAAGAAAGCTGATATTTAGATACATATTTCCTAACATTGTTATGACATTACAAAATCAGATTTTTTCTGGTTTCCTCCTTCAAGTCTTGTAAGCCTAGTTTTTAAGTAATGGTATTCAAAAATATTATAATATTAAAAATTATAAACGAAGATTTTTTATTATAAATAAATATTATAATAAAAAATCTTCTTTTGATCATATGAACTAGGACCATACAAAAGTCCATATATATTGTATTCGAATTTTCACGCAATCGAAGTCGACAACAACTAGTTGACATGTAACACTACTATACTACTATAGTATTACCTACTATTGCATATACCATCTAATACAAATAACTATTAATTTAATACCCATAACGTTTATTAAGTATATAAAATAAATAAATTTATTATAACATAAGTGGGCCAATGGTTGGCAACCCCTTCCCCCGGACTAACCGCCAGCGGCGCAGGCGCAGCGCTCGTAAAACGTATTATTATCACTAATAATCTCACTTTTCATTCATCGATAAGCTATGCGTCAATTTGCTAAGTTATCATCAATTTTACTTATTATTTTATTGGTTTTCCTGTTGTTTGCTTTTTTTTTGTTCTCCATTTACATTTTATTGTGCTTAAATGTAAATTAGAAATTTGAATTGTAAAATAAAAACGCCATGTTTGCGCAGTTGGGGTTCGGCCGATTAAGGTTTGGTTCATGGGTTCAAGCCCCACTTATTAGAACATATTGATGTTCTTAATAATTATATTGCACCTGCTTAAGTCAATTAAAACTGCACTCTCTCTCTGCAAATATATGGTAGACGCGTCAAAAAAAAATGTTAATACAATCATTAATTTCTTTTTGTATACAATTTACAATAAAACTATTTAGTTATTATAAAAAAAAATGATATTTATAATAGTTATTAAGGAAAAAGTGGTCATTAAATTTCTTAGCTATACAAATTGCCAGTAACACGTTATTACGTAGAAATCCGTATCTAGGAATCGCAAGACCCGCTCTGCATACCTCATTAATTGCGCACGTATCATTACTTGACGCATTTATCTTATAATTAAATACACTTAAGAATTATATAATTAACAGAGTTTTTATGCATCTTAATGTATGTTAGCTTTTTGTTTTTTTAAAAAAAAAGTATAACGAAAACGTTAACGAAACCGTTTCCGTTTTACATTAAAGTTAAGTAAATGATAAATTATGATTTATTTTATATATAGAAATGACATAGAAGTGTATGGAAGGAAATAAAGTTTTTCATACTGGACAAAATCCTTTTTAATAGGTATGCAATATGATCACAGTGGTAAAGTGTCCATATAACACGATTCCCACCGGCTTATCTTGGGTGTATTATAATAAATAAATGATATAATTTTGTATACAAATAAACTTATTGAAACAAACCACAGATATTCCAGTTTACAATCATCCAGAGAAACTATATATTTTTTTTTTAACAACAGCTTACCACTACAAAAATTTGACATTCCCCACTATTAGGTTCTAGCCCACACATCCTATGTCAGGCGTAATTGGCCTATATTCAAAATCGTACTAAAAATCATTTTTCTCCTTCGTAGGAGCTCATCTATAGCCAAAGTCAACGGATGTTGTCAAAGTTGCTGTGGCCCAATACATCGCCTAGTGCGCCCAGAGACCCCCACTCAGACCATTTGGTTAGTAGACATTTCATTTTTTTATAAAAAAAAAACTATGTGCTTAATAACACAAATCAATTAAAGCATTGATTGTTATTTATGCAGCCTAACAACTTACAATATTAAATATTAATTTTATTTCTAAAATTTAGGATACACATTTAAAAAAATACAACTCAATAAACATAATTTAAACAACAAAATCAAAAAAGCAAACAATAATATATTTTTTGTTCAACATTTGAAGAGTCCATCTAGCTAATTATTAGAAAAAAAAAGAATCCTTCAGTTCTAAACTAAAGCATTATCACATACAGCCTAATCAAACAGAGTGGTAAAATTAAAAAATAACGTAACAAAATAACCGTCAAAACACATCCTTTTCTTATGACGCCCCTAACAAGGAGCAAGTTACGGTTACCGTCCACTGAATTTAGCGTAACAGTATAATTTCATTAATCATCACAATTATTAGAAAAATGTTATACATTTTATATATTTTATGTAAATGCGCTTTTTATTTTATTGTTAAATAACCTTTTTAATCATCGTTATCTTTATTATTATATTATTACGCTTTCACCATTTTTATCGGTTTGTTTGTTACGGCTAATCTCTGGAACTTCTGGACCGATTTTGAATTTCTTTCACTAGAAAATAGCTGATGTAATAAGAAGTAACTTAGGTTACTTTTATTTTAGGATATATTTTTTTTAATTTCTCGCGAACGAAGTCGCGTACATCAAGTACTTTAAATCATTTTAATTCACAACAAATAGCATCTTATACTATAATCAGCAGTGTATATCTTCTCTATAAGTAGAGCGTTGGTTGATAAACCTAAAGCGTACAGCTTTTTTTACCAAAAACCTTTATGGTTGAAATCATAGCGGCAGATGTTAATGATTCTATTATTATTTACGATCGAGCCTTCTATTACCTTTTATTTTTTGTCTAAATTTACCTACCGGTAGGTAAGTGGGTGAGCTTGGGATTATTCGTCATTCGTCCGTGTAATTATTGTTAGGAATGTTGTGTGCAAATACATATATTACAAAAATTGATAAATTATTTTGAATGATTTACGCAGATATGACAGTGCTTTTTTTAATTTTACTAGGCAATTTTCAAGCCAGACTTAGGTGTATCCATATTAATTATAATGTATTTGTAAGTTATAAGTATATATATTATTTAATATTTTTGTAATAATACCCATGAAAATTGTTAACAGGCAAAACATTAATAGGTTTTCAAAGCGTCACTCTACCTACTGTGTTATCCAGTTTTGATCCATAGACAAGTTCATCTTTCAATTCAACATGTGTGTACGATAATTCTTATTCTTAAACCTGTCATTCGAAATTGTGTAAGAAACTTTTGTGATAATTTTAGTACTTTGTGTACGATAATTCTTATTTTTACTCGGGTTATATTCATTGTCTTTGCTTTTAATAGTAAACTTATGAATATAAAGAAAATGTCAATTTAATAACAACTATTTTATATATTATTTGTCAATTTAAATAGATTAAAAGTCAACTTGTAAGTGACTAGAGAACACTACAATAAAGTGGTGACGTTCTCATCCGGGTTATTTTGAAACATGTAATACTTTAAGTGGCGCAATCCAACCCGTTCACAGGCTTCTTTAACCAATAAACTGCACTCAAAGCCAAATGAAACCTATTATTAGGCATAATCTGGCTGTACGTTTGTTTTTTTTTTGTCATACAATACGCTCTGTAAAATATTATTGGCAAAGATCTTATTTCATTAGGTATATGTCCGTTTTTTTAAATAAATTATAAATTAAAAACACCAAAATATGTCTTTTACTAGACAAAACAAAAGATTTGATGTATTATGATTCAATATAGCACCGCAAATACTTCCTTGAAGTCATAAAGTACAATTAATTAGTGTACATATGAATAAGATCGTATCGTCAGTCACTCAGTACAAAGATTTATCTCAACCATATATGGTGTAAACGATCTCATAATTATACGTAGATAAATAAATAAGTTATAAATCACCGACGAGATATTATCTGGTGGCTATCAGTTAATTTTTAATCTGTATTGCAAATGTCAAAGTGTTTTATACAAACAATTCATTTAAAGATTACACTCGTGTCGTATTTGTGATTTTTAATCTGTAATTGAAGCATCTGTATAATGACAAGGAAACGTCAGAACAATTTATTTTGTTTTTATAATAATATTTATATATGTACGTAATTATTATGATAATGCTAAAGGTATTGTAAGAAATACTGTAAGTATAATCTATTTTTTGTATTTTCAACATATTATTGCTAAGAATTTATTGTTTAACAAATGTACAAGGGAGCTAACATTTTTATTGTTAGCGCACGAATTATAAATTATTCATAATTGAATATGAAATTATATATAGCTTCTTTAAGTAAATAGTAAAACTGGCCTAACCATGTTGATTTTAATTTTCTTACTTTTTTAATTTTATCATTGTCGTAAAATGAAATTATTTAATATTTAAAAGATAGATATGTATGCTGAAGAATTTGAATAGAGTTCATACACTATACGTATGTACTGTATAGTGTATATTCTCAATTTGAAATTAAAGTTTTTTTAAGACTTTCTTGCAAAAAGCATAGTGACTAATAACAATGAATAATTTATCAATGTTTGTCGTGCCTGTGATTGATTGACTTTCAAAATAGAAAATAATAATATAGTGAATATAGAAAATTTAGTCGACTTAACACTATTCCAAACAGTGTTAACATATACAAAAAAGGCAAAATCCATACCAAACAGATCGTAAAACCATTCTCAATTCTTTTTTCTCATAAAATCTTCTTAGACCACCTTACTTACAGTCTTATACAGCCGTAGGCGCCAGCGCTCATCATTTAGAGGTGTTCGTACACTAATTATATGGTAGAGAAGTTAGATATCTTTAACGAGAATCAAATAAAAATATACCTAATTACATTAACTTTAAAGTATAATTTCATCTTTAAACAGTATATAATAAAATCTCTCAAAATTGGCGTAAAAAGTAATTACGATATGATTAGGGGTTTCTTGACAAAACTAACAAGCTACGTAATTATACTAATAAATAATCACATGTCGTTAGGCAGCTGTCGATGTTTCCGTCTGTTTGTTTATTGCCACTACTTTGAACTAATGTTTAAAAAAAAATTTTGACTTTTCCATTTATTTTTTTTAATTTTGTAGGTATTAATAGGTGAGCATATGGCAATTATAGTTAACTAGCTCTTTATAACTGTGGGTTGTTTATGATGGACTGAATGAGTCCTACGCTTAAAATGTTAGGCGTAGCTTTAATTTATGTGTTCGAAATTGAATCCATATTGAAATTAACGATTTAGATTGGCATAAATTGTCACTACTGCAGTTAAATTGCTTGTAGGTAGCAAGAGAAGGCCATTAAAACAAATGCTAGCATTTTTAAATAAAAGAATAATTGATAATATGTGGTTACTATTGATCCTGAGTACGCTAATTAAAAGTGTTGGCCAATAGAGGGTAATTATCACTTAAATATATGCTACATTCATAGAATTTCCTTAAAATCTTTATACATTTAAAATTCGAAAACTGGCCGAAATAATAGACATTCTGTTTCGTCGCGGAACTTACCTATATTTTGAAGTATTCCAAAACTTAAACTAGGTGAAGTACACATGAAAAGCTTAGTTATGTCACTTTATTTCTTACTACCATATGTATAAAATGGTGAATCCCAGCACTTCCTCACTTTATTTATAATAAAGGAATAGATATATTTTATAATAAAGGAATAGATAAGATTTGATCTGAACTTACGTTCAATAAAACTCTTCTTATTTGTATCATGATGAAATATAACGATAAAATTACTGATCATTATATGAAATTTAGCGTAACAATTTATTCTCTGTTAGTATTCATTATGTTATTGTATTATACAATAGACATTACATTTTTTGTTAAATATCTTCACTTCACTTTAACCACCCTCATGCTTTTTCTCGCTAAGCATTATATATGCATAGATATGCATAGATTTGCATTGATTTTCTGACCATTTATGAGAAATTCTAATATCAAGATGCTCCGTTCTTCGAATTATATACATTGCGTGTTAAGTGTCGGATCAACACTACTTTGTTTCACTTGTTATAATTAAAAAATAATAATTGGGGGCCAGTCTTGGCGCAGTGGCACGAACGTGTGACTGTAAACGACTGGTTGTGGGTTCGATTTCCACTCGAGGAGTGGAAGTATTTAATATTTCCATTGCCTTCGCTCTAGTGTTAAAGGCAAAGTGCGGCGTTAAGTTCCGCCACTTAACACGAAATGCCGAATTCGGCGGACAGTGGAGAACGGAGTGTCTTAACACTAGGTTCCCTCTGCCTACCCTGCTGTGTGCGGATTTCAGGGCGAAGCTAAAAAAATAATCATAGTAATTAATTCCCTTTAGTCGAAATTAAACCAAAAACCAAATGCGTATGCATCTAACTCTATTCTACTGCGCTACAACAGGCTCTATAATGTAGATAAGTACCTATATACGTTACTCTCTATAGAAGGGCACCATAGTTAGCTGTGATGTTACTAATGATCACGCGTTAAGGCATACCGGCAAAGAAAAAGTGCACATTAGACGAGTGTAAAAAGATGTCGTACAGTAGTATATTATATGATTTGACGTTAAATGCTGTAGGTCTCAGAAAATGTGCAATAAATATGAAGATATAGTATTTACTTACGATATTTTAAAATTCCCGCGATTTCTCAAGGTAGTTAGAGAGAGCTTACTGGCAAGACACTCCGTTCTACAATTTTCGCCTGAAATCAGATATTGCGTGTTAAGTGGCCGTAGTTACATTCAGACGCTGACCAACTGCGCCATGATACCCTAAATGTACGATATTTTCTTGGATTAAATTCCATGCCTACCACCTTATATATCATTAAATGTTTAAAGAATTTATTTAGAGTTGAAAATTTGAGAAGCTTCTACTACTGCCGCCTACGAAATACGTGATAGAAATGAACTGATGATCGTTCTAGACAAGCCGAGATTTTTTGAGTGGTTTTAGGTATACTTATACTTAATTTACTTAAAATTAAATAACATATTTAAAATCCACTGAATAAAATTGCATTTCCACACGCTACGTACAGGTGTCACGTCACTATGAAATTAATTTGTTACCTATGTATTGAAATTCATTCGTGGGACATAATCTGTTGTTAGTCAATAATCATATGACAGCAGAATCATATTGAGAGCTGCTTCAAGCTTTTTCTCGCAAAGCGGTATTCGTTGAATAGTCAGAGAAAATCCAGTATCAAGACTCTCCGTTCTCTACATTTAACTTGAAATCGAGACATTGCGTTTTGAATGGCGACTTAACGCCACGCTTTATCTTAAGTACCAGAACGAAGAAATGATAATGATTTAATCATCCAAGTAGGGATCAAATCCATAACCAATTGTATTTGCAGTCAAACTCTGTCCCACTACGTCACGACGGCCACTATGTGTAAATAGATCTAGAAAATAAAGTTTTTACGTATTATTATTACGGTATGTATCACTAGGTTCCCTCTGACTACCTTGCTGTGTGCGGGATACAGCGTGAAGCTAAAAAAATAAATAAATATATGTATATACAGATATGAGATCATCGTAGAGTAGTTAGAAAGCTTCCGACATTCAATGCAATGGTTGTTGCTACTTGGATTAAAATGATATTAAAATTATTTTAACTAATTAAAAGTCAAAGAATAATGCCAGAGCTTCGCCACTCAACACGAAAAATGGAGAAAAGAGTGCCATGACACTAGATTATCTTTAACCCTACTATTCCATAAAAGTAATTTAAAAAAAAAAACAAATATTTTAACCAAAAACTTTGTATAATACCCCATAAGAAGGTCATATACCTAATAAAACTTGACGTGATCTCAATAAGTCCCATATCATAAGCGCATCGATATTGAGGCCAATCAATTACTACCCCTCCCCACCCCATGGCCCATGGGACTTGCGTTTGATGTATAGTGTCTTATATCCTTTAGGGATGCGTTTCCATTTTTTTTAAGTTGATCAAAAGAAACACTGAGATTGGTAGGTCAAATTCGTGAGGCTACTTCTTGAATAAGCTATGAATTTTAAAAAGGGTAACTGGTAGTTAAAAATACATGTCGTTTTAGTATATGAACGCCTTATTTTTAAAATATATCTAAGAATAAAGAATATATACATTTAATCTTATTAATACGGTTACTTAGAATTTTTGTTATTTTAGTTATTTTTATTTTTAAATGACATAGAAACGGATGACAAATTAAAATTACTTAAAAATATAACTATCATATTCGCTGTTGCAAATCATTAACAGTAAATATATATACGTATTAAAATATTATATCCTTATCGGATCGGGAAAGGGTTTTCTAATTATCAAGCGATCAGGACCTCGACAAGTGGGTCAAAAGAGTGTTGCAAGATATCCTTATGCTTACTTAATGATACACAAATAGATGATAATAAATAAAACTCAAGAAGAAAAAACATCGGACTGTAAATTAAATTGGTTGTGGGCTTAATTCCCACTCGAAAGAGTGATTATTTTTATATTAATATGATTTCTCCGCTCGTTGTGTCTCGCCGATCAACACGCAATATTTCAATATCAGATGGCAAGTAGAAAACAGAGTGTCTTAACACTAAATTCTATCTGATTACCTAACAATGAGGGAAAAACTACAACTGTAAAAAAATGAGACAGAAAGGCCTCTCATTTGTTCTTACAGTAATATATTAAACGTAACTCTGTTTCTCTTTCTATCTTCTCTTATATTTTCGTCTCAATTTCCGTTCGCCTCACCCGATCACAAATTTTGTAACGCTCTCACCACTCATTCACCAGCTTATAGACATTTTACTTAAAAAATGAATATAAACGCATACCAAAAACACTGTAGGCTGTATCAACGACAAATCGCATATAAATGTGGCCACCGCATTGCTACAATCGAAAGTTATGTTTACACGGAAACCCGGGCCTATTCCGTGAATGCGTCTCAGATGGTGAGGCATCCGAGGCACGGCCGGTACACCCATGTAACAAGTACTTTACGCACTTCGCTGTAGAGAAAACTAGTTTTTCTATATAATACGAGTATCTAGTCATATTTCCGTTGTTATAAGGTTAAAATGATAGAATGAATTGTAATAGGTAATCTTAAATTGTGTTTGTTATCGATGACAGTTATTCGAAGAATCTAAAAAATATCCGATAAGTTAAAATGTAGAATATTCTTTCATATTCCAAAAAGCCACTAATCCGTGTGGTATATATACATATATAGATCTTTAACAGCGTTTCACTGTAAATTTTATGAGTTCCATCCGTACTTCATGCATTAAGTCTACAATAAGATCAAGCGCAGCGTTGAGTTCCACCTCTTGCAATGCGGGAAGTAAAGAACGGAGTGTATTTAATAGGACGAATTTGAAAGTAAAATAACTTTATTTAATGTAAAAGAAATGAATATCAAGTTATAACATTAAAATCGCTTGTAAAGGTCTTACTAAGTGAAGAAACCTAATGTTATAACCATCTTATATCATATCATAGATATGAATGTTTATATACAAAAAAGTATATTAGCTACTATAATTTAAAGAGGCGATACATTCCTATCTCTAACGCCAGATACATACAAAAAATACTTTGTAATGCAGATATCTATCTATTTGTACGCGCTTATGAAAAACTGCAACGATTTATTAAAAAATATTAACACTGGAATCCGGTCAAGCGTATTATATGTTTATAAAAATATTTTTATATATATAAGAACGTTATTTATTTCATTTTGTATGAGGTTACGTCTGCAACATAAATATAAATCGCATGGGATCCCGCCGGTGGTCCCATTAAAATAAGTTAATGGGATGTCATCGTAATACTATTGCACCTGTATATTTCATAGACTTAAGCCTTAGTTATGAATAATAATTTGATTGAGCTTTTTAATATTATTTAAAAAATATATATTATATTTGTGTTATTAATAAGTTTTAGGTTTTGACTTTGTTTTGTAACTTGTTATGTTTATATAATTACAATTAATTTAGGCGTGAACAACTAACATAAAGCCTGGATTCTTATAGACAACACTAACATCTTTATGAATCTTATTTTTCTTCTATGTCAAAGTAATGAAATTTAGTTTAACTAAAGGTACGGACCATATGTCCTTAGTGTCTTTATAATAACAATATTAACAAAATAACTTGTTTAAATATAAAACTTTGGTATACTACTACTAATTTAGAGAAATTTCCTATTAACAATACCTTATGTGGCGTTAAGTTCCGCCACTTAACACGCAATACCTTCAAAATCGGCGGAAAGTGGGGAACGAAGCGTCTTAACACTAGGTTCCCTCTGCCTACCCTGCTATATGCGGGATACAGCGTGAAAAAAGATAAAAAAAATTTTATAAATCTAATATACTCACGAATATAAAGAGATTATCAGAAAACAAAAATATATCATAATTAATTTAAGAAATAATATAAAGAATAATGTGAACAGTCATAAAATATTCAATACACATTTCAAACTAAAAAATAAAGTTCTCGCCTCAACAATTAAGTTTACGCATTAACTTAATAGAGTTCGTTAAATAATATCACAATGGTATAAAAGACGGTAAAAATACCATAGAATTCATGAAGTTAGCAGAAAAACCGAACCGCCATAGCTGAGATATAAACCGGCAAGTTTTTACCACTTCATGGAAAGCTATTTGTTGTGCCCAAGACAGTAAATAGACTACATCTGAGGAATAGTAATTGGTATTGAGATCGTACAATCAATGAATGATTTTTTAATTTTAAATTTATATATGTACTTATCTTTTTTTATTGTTATCTGTGGTATTCGTTTTTTTCTATAAATGTAGAGTAAATGACTGATGATGTGTACATCTTTATAAAATATGTAAGTGTTACAAATTAGTTGCCGTGTGTTTTTAAAAAAATTACGTATATTCTAGGTGAAATTAAAAGCTGCACTATAAAATGTCAAAAAAAGTAATTTTTGATCTTTTACTTATGTCGAAGTGCAAAATAATAGAAAAAAATACTATATTTTTACAGGAAAGTGCTAAATTCCATGTTTAATATATAGATTATATTTAAAAGGCGAAAATCGAATGTTGTCTGACCTATAACGAAAAACACAAGGCTTCCCTACTATAATCTTTATCAGAACCTATAGTCATATTTGGTTTCGATTTTCTACCAATATTAATCTTTCAATAACTCTGAATAAAAAAATAAATTTAACAAATATCTATTTCGCAAGATAGACACGAAGTCACGTGACATTACGAATAAAATACCAATGTGAAAAAAATAAAAAAAATTATACACTATATCAAAAAAAGTTTCTTTTTATATATCAAGTTATTTTACAACTTTATTATTTTTATCCCCACTTCAAAGCACTTTGCATTGTCAATAGATCATCGTGACTTAGTTCCAGCGAGAGAACACGCCTTATCCAGCCTATAATTTTATCTGTCATGAAATCGCTGATACTATAATTAAGTGTTCAACAATTAGTGCTAATGATGGCGTGACTACATCGTATATCTACAATTGAATTTTCTTACAACTAGAGGTTTGTTGAAATAGCAAACAATCCGTAGGAATATTTGTTCTTTACATTACATTTTACCTTTAGATTTATATTGTATTAATTAACTATGATATGTATTTACTGTTGTTCTTCTTAATTATTAAGCTATGGAGAAAAGTTTTTTAAAAGTACTTATTTGGTGTGTAACTATATAAAATTAGGTCTTTTTATAAGAACTTATTTGAGTAACTATACAAAATTAATATTAGACAAATTTGATTTCGTGCCTTGTAGCGCTTTTATGCTGAATAAGTAGGTGCGTTGATCTCAGTTAATTGTCTGTTTATTTTCAGATAGGTAGGTAGGTATACATATGACATAGAACTGTCAATGTCACCATTTTATATTAAAGGGAAGGTGATGTTAACTTCCTTGTTATACTTGCTCGCTAGATAGAACAAATACTAAACACTTTGCTAATCTAGACTTTGAACCAAAATTTCATCACACAAAAACCTTCTTAGATAAAGATAACTAGAATAGACTATACACTTACCTTATAAGCAACAATTATTACTTAAAAGATCATTCGTCTAGTTAAAAGATATCTTAATTGGAATATAAAAGTTTTAAACGTTCCATGTCCTAATTTTGGTTACCTCATAGACTAAACCGGTTAAACCCAACGGACAAACGAGAGACAGCGCATCACATATATTAATAGAGACAGACCCACAGCTGTAATACAGTTTTATAGTGAATGAAGGTATAAAACTATAAAAAGCCTTTTACCGGGGCCGCTTAAAGCATCATCACTCAAGTATAAAATCACCGGCACATTATTATAACAGATCTAGAAGGACCCCTAACACGGAACTCTTTTTACTTTGAGAGGGATCAGTGTAATTGGTCTAGAATAGTTTGATGTTACTTGTAATTGCGGACGGCGGCGCCACCGTCTTTATGAATTCCTGTTCCACATTTAAATGCGTTTTAATGCATTGAAAATTGGAAGCGTAAAACGGAACGCTTATGCAAAAATTGTTGGGCCTCTGTCGGTAGATTGTCTATGTTTCATAATTGTACTCGAGGGTAAGTTTGTTTTAATAGTTTTAAAGGCTTTTTGTTGCTCTTAGCCCCTTTTTTCTTTTGCCGGTATTAATAGAAACGGAAAGGGTATTAAGTGTACAATCGCTTTTGTGAGTATAGTTTAAATGAAATGCGAACATTTGTGTAGAACCGATTTCTGAGTGGGACGCCGTTTCCGACACTTATAGGTGCAGGCGAGTAATGCTACATCTTAGGTTCACTCCGTGTAGGCACTCTTCAAGCGAACTCAACAGTGAACAGCAATTACTAGAGCCTTTGAGGTGATAATTTCTCTTTTATTTCACAGCAATAAGATTCTCCCTATAATAAAACGCCAAATAACAGGTTATATTTAAAGTTGAAGTGGCGAGAACATTATTCCTGTGATAAATTATAATTTTATTAGTATTTCTTCCTTGTTTTTATCGTCCACTCATTGACTACAATTCTGCATAATAATTATTGCTAACATATAATTTCAACTAATTAAAATGCTTTAGTAATTATATTATATGTACGTATTTATGTATTAAACAATGGTTTTATTAGCCAATTAAATTAGCATATATTATGTACTGCCATCTAGCGTCGAGCGTGAAAAACTAAACTAGAGTAATAAAACTTCCCCTATGCAATTAATATATTTCAAAAACAAAAACTGCCCTCGTATTATGAAAATTCAAATTTTCCATGTCTATTGATTACCTAACACAGAAAAACAAAAATAACTATTTACTATTATTGCTTTACGCTTGTTCCCACATAATAGTCAGAGAGAATCGAGTATCAATACATCGTTCTCCAATTTCCGCCGGAAATCGAGACTTTACGTGTTTTAGCGGAAGTCGCCGTGCTTTATCTCAGATTCTAGAACAAGGAAATAAAAATAAAATATGATCAGTCCCTCGAATGGGAATCGAACCCACAACCAACCCGCTTACAATCAGACGCCTATCTACAATACATAAAACACAATTTAATATAACAATACACGAACAAACACTTGATTATTCCACAATATCAAGGCGTAAACCATAAATCTCCATACAAACAAACAAACAAACACTGAAAACAAAGTCAATAGCAATAGCAATGGCATATATAAAAATATAAAAATAATCCACTTTTGTCGGCATATCAATTTCATGCCGCAAAGGCTGTGTGCTCAGCGTGTTTGCCTCACGAGCAAACATTAACACTTCTGTTCAGCTAAAAGGCACACCATGCACCATCATTCTGACCTCTTTATCATATACTAGTTAATAAACGTGGCTGCACTCGTGTAATTGTAGTACATTTCGAATATAGGTATATAATATTTAAATTGGTATTAGGTAATTTCATAAATAATATAGAAGTTCTATGTAATTGCGAATTATTGTTATGAATGATTAAAATTTCTTACTTAACTTCTCTTCAACTGAAAGGCAAAACGTGCCATTCAGACCTCTTTATCATATACTAGTTAATAAACGTGGCTTTTCTCGTATAAGTGTAGTACATTTTGAATATAGGTACCTATATATTATTTGAATAGGTATTAAAATCATTATAAATATAAAAAAAATGTTTAATTGCTGAATATGAAATGGTTAATGACAAAATTGTAATTAGTTAGGGTAAAACTAGGTAAAACGCCCCAGTTGACAAAACGCCCCACAGCCATAGCAGGCACATTAAGAAAGCTAGATGATACACGTATTGCACGGAGAGTAGCTATAAGTTGATAAACAACATAGCTGATGTGCACGTGTGGTTTATTACGCTTCTTTAAAAAATATTAATAAATTTAGTGTTTCAGTGAAGTTACAATTTGTGGTAAGTTGCAAACATTTTTTTATATTTTAATACTCATTAAATTTAAGTTAAATTGATATTAACTGTTGAAAATACACATAAATACACTTTATTATAAAAGTTCGTTAAACGTGATAACTTTGAAATTGAGGCTTTTTTCTTGATAGGGCGTTTTAAAAAGCAAAATTTGCAATACGCCCCACCGCATGTTTTTTAAAATGCCCCCGTACCGAAATTACATAGATACCAATTTATATTGTATTTTAATTACAGAGTATGTCTCTTAAATATAAACGCAAGACTCTTCGAGCTTCTTGGAGGCAACGCGATCTGTATGAAGTAAAAAAATGGGAGAGAATGAAGCTTCAAAGCACTTCCAAGTTCCATCTTTGAGAAGCACATTAAAACTGTTCGGATATGGACATAAATAAAAGCGTTGAATGTACAGAAAATTACTACATAACAAAGTCTTCTGAAGACTGGATTCAAGTTTGACACGTTCAGGGTACCACGTTTGTGTAACAACTATGGGCAGAAAGCTGAGAGAGAAGCTGTTAAAAGCAGCAAGATTTGATTTTATTCTATTCAACTATTTTATGATGATTTTAATTTGGTTTATGTCAAAGTTAATTTTGAAAAGACTGTTATGTTAATCATTAATTTAGAAGACTGGTGTTTTTTTATTGTTACAAACTTTTCTTTTGATTAATTACTTACAAATGAAAATTTTTTTTTTTATTTAGAGTTTTTAAGGACTTTTAAGTCTTGCCTTACATTTGTGTTATGTTTGTAAGTTATTAAACTATTGATATATTGTGTTTTTTTACGTTTTGGATAAAATTTAGGTATGGACATATATGAGGACATTTTAAATTGCATGGGGCATTTTATAATACAAAACGAGGCGTATTAGGTAACATGTACCTGATAAAACGCCCCACTCCATGTCTGCAAAAAAATTGAAATACATCTTTAACCATCGTTCCAATTACATTAAGGTTTTGTAAAATTATTGTTAACGAACCAATTAACGTCCAGGAATAAAAGAAATAATTAAATCTATGATTATTTGGGTTTTATTGAAGGTTAAAAAAAAGTGGGGCGTATTACCAAGTTTTACCCTATAGCTAGTCATATGATTCGGCGTAAATTGGACTTTTTTCGGATATTGATTACTATTGTTTTAATTAGGTAGAACTATGCTGGTTTAAGGAAATCGGTCCTGTCAGTATCATTGTATTTTCTGTATTATTATAGTTAAATACCGAAAAGGTTTCTTTTTAGTATTCCTATCAGTTATAGAAATAATTTAACGTCATACACAAATTAAGAAGCTTGAGAGCTAAGTGATGGGTCCACCCAGTAGCTTTAAAGAATCGCGGTGAATTAAAGCAAAACACTGCTAATTGCTATATATTTTTTCCTATGTAACATAACATATAGACTAACTTAATAATTGAACTTGTAAGATAAAACGTTATTATTTAATAATTTCCCGAATTTATCTTCACACTTTTCCCTACATAGCCGGGTAGCTTGAGAGAACCTAGTGTCAAGCCACTCCTTTCTCTTTCCACCCGAAATCGTGATAATTAGTACTGAATGAAAGAAAAATGAGTGGGAATCAAATCCACATTCTTCATGTTTACAGCCATACGTTGTCCAACTGTACCACGATGGCTTAATTGTTGTAATATATCAAAATACACAACAAAATATCCCTAATTTATTATTATAAGCAATATAACATAATTTCATATATTTTTATCTGCCATACTGATACGTGGCAAAGGCAATGCTCAACTTGTTTGCAGCACGAGCAAACATTAACACTTCAGTTCAGTTGAAAAGCACTACGTTCCGAATTCATCTTTCTCCACAAAACAGATACGGTTTGCCAAAACTTCACTGAATAAATACTGGCATTCATAAAATGAATGATATACTAACTTTTACTTTTGGTTTTGCTCTTTAGATACATGAAGGTTATGATATAAAAAGTGAGTTAATAGAGGCTAGTACTTAAAATTAGCTTGAATATCTACCTAGGTATAAAAAAGTAATTTTGAAATTATTTGGTTAGTCAGGTTTTAGTAGTCAGATTTTTTAAAGTATTTGCTTAATCGTCGAATTCCTTTCTTTAGAGGACTGTTGCCTAAAAATTAAGAAGTTTCTAGTTCAAAATTAACTTAATTTGATATAAAAAATGGATTACACATTAGCAATACACAAATCGCAGAGAGAATACAGATTTTTTTTATATTAACACTGATACCTCTTGTTAATACGCTTAGCACTAACTGCTTTAATCCTAGACAGGTGTATTTTGTATTAATTCGCCAAAAATGATTGATATCTTTTAATATGGGAAGAGTGAGGAACGGAGAATGAGTGGGGAACGGAGTATCTTAATACTAGGTTCCCTCTGTCTACCCTGCTGTGTGCGGGATACAGCGTGAAGCTGAAAAAAAAAAAAACGTCTTTTAATATATATATATAGTTTCTGCTATAACAATATTTACAACAATTATCAGGATCGAGTATCTGCGCCAGGTTACATATAAATTGAGTGGCTTGATGTGAGGTAAAATAACGTAGCAAGTTTTTTTAACACTGATTCATTGATAGATTTATCTTTACCTTTTTATCTATTATCAACTTCACGCTTTTTCCAGCAGAGTCAGAGAGAAGCTAGTGTTAAGTTACTCCGTTCTTCACTTTCCACCCAAAATCATGACATTGCGTGTTAAGTGGCGGAAACCAACGCCGCGCTATCTTCTTATGAGACCGGTTAAATAAAAATAATTGAAATATAATCATTCTCCCGAATGGGAATCGAACCTGAAATATACTATAAGCTAAACTTTGGTAGCTACATAAGATATATCACCCATATGTCATCATTGCTTTAAATAATTTAAAAACACACCATTTTATTATAATAATTGTAGTTTTAAAAAGTTAAAACGCAGCTAACAACTACTACTAGGCACATTCATATCCCGCAAAGGCACAATGTTTGACTCGCGAATAAACATTTAACACTTCTATCGGGCTAAAAGGCACGCCTCAGTCGAATTCAAAACGTTATCCAAACTTTATACCGTATTTATGAATACGTTGACATTGCTCTGCTGGCTAAAGACCATGGAAACTGAATTTTTATAGTATGTTTAATGATTTTTAAATATTTATATTTTATTATTTTCGCGTAGTGTCTAGGTACTCGGTTCTCTACTTTCCGCCCAATTTTAAGATATTGCGTGTTAAGTGGTGAATCTCACCGTCGTGTTTCGTTTTATCAAAACTCCTGAATAAACTGAAACCCATATTTAAGGTATCGAAACTGGAATCATCCCATTTAGACTGCATTTAGATTTCTCTGCGAGAACATGACCTGTGATTATCCTTATATATTTAGGTCATATGTAAATTAGCAAATATCGCATGATCTTCCAAAGGTATTCTGGATTATCAGCTTAGCTTAATATTGCTAATTTATATCTATAGGCACTTAAAGACAAAAAATACTTATTCTAAGCGTAAAAGCGAACAATGATGTATTAAAATACGTTTGTATCTATATATCTACCTACCATTATGACTAGATCTTTTTTCTTCCCGTAATTTGTTGATTTCATGCTTCAAGCTTATAATAAAGTGGTAACTTCATTCAACATTCTCCCTTATAACGAACCATCTTCTTTATGTATAGGGATACAACTTGATATTGGCGATATGATACGCACTGGCGCTTTCGAAATTACATAACTGAAGAACTGAATTCGGCAAATTTAAAAACAACAACAACAATGTAAAAATCAATGCAGGTCTTTTACCAATACAAAGCATTCTTCCTCGCGTATTTCGCGTTAGTATTTTGATCTCTTTACTCCAAATAAAATTTGAACCTCTCAAATATAAACTGTTTTCTAATATCCTAATAGAAGTACGAAAATTTGCGTTTAACAATCATGGTACATTAACAAAATAGCCGTTTTTTCTATAGTAATGTATGTAACTTATAAGTGAATTAGTGCAAACTCCTTCAGTCACTTAAATAAATATTGTTATTATTTTTTCTGATTACTTTATGATTGCTCTGCTTATTCATTTTATATATCGTTATATAGAATCTTTATAAGAAACTACACATATTATAATCAGTTTTAAAAAAGGGCAAATTTAATAACAAATATCCTTAGATATATTATTTCATGACAGCTCAAGTTTTAGTTTTTGGAGTAAATCGATATATGCACTGAAGTGCATCATCCGCCAACCAACACGCAATGTCTCTTATATTGGCAAAGAGTAAAGAAAGAAGTGTCTTGACACTATATATTTAAGAAAATGCGTGTAACTGAAAAAAAAACCTATTACTTAATATTACATATATTTTAATATCTAAAAATAGCTACGCCCTTTTCCCTGCAATATTCCATTACAGGTTCAATCAAATTAATAGATGCATAACGTGTTTTATAAATCTCCATGTTCATTTACAGATGTTTACAGTATTCTTGTAATTTATAGTCAATAAATATTATTAATATAAAATAATAATAGTATGTAGGCACGTACGTAATACCTGTCTTTTTTTAGCTTCACGTTGTATCCCGCACACAGCAGGGTAGGCTGAGGGAACCTAGTGTTAAGTTATTCCGTTCCCTCCTTTCCGCCGAATTCGTAGGCTTGTGTGGTATGTGGCGGAACTTAACGCCGCGCTTTTTTTTACCGACACCAGAGCGAAGAAAATGGAAATATAATTTCCACTCCTCGAGTGGGAATCGAACCCACAACCAGTCGTTTACAGTCACACGCTTGTGCCACTGGGCCACAACTGGCCACACATACCTACATACCTGTTATCACTCAATATCTTAATTTGCGGGCGGAAGGTAGTGTCTTGACACTAGGCTCTCTCTGACTACCTTGCTATGCGAGCAAAAGCATGAAGCTGCAAAAAATGTATGTACATAATGCACTCTTCAATACCAGATATGTAAGATAATATTAATACGTGAAGGCCTTAGGCCTACCTTTTTTAAGAAAGTTATGCAGTCGGAGGAGTATGAAATTTGGCATACTTTAAGTTTATATGGACAAGAACTGCAGAGTGCTAATATTTTTCATAATAATGTATCAGAAATACTTACATTAAATTAATAAAATATTTATTACATGATTGATGACGACTACGTGATTGTATGTCAAATACACTTTATTAAAATTATATATTTCAACGGGGCTACTAAAAAGTAAAATTTAATTTAAATATCTGTTCAAGTTTTGAGCTTCACGTGTGTTCTGAGCTAGGCAGAGAGAACTTAGTGTTAGAACACTCCGTTATTTCCTTAGCTGTAAAGCAAACCGTGGGTTACAAGGGAAAATATTAGCGTATTGTATTGATTTTTTAAGTATATTCATTTAGTAGTTTGTTTGTTATATGAAAATTATATCAATTTATAAAAGACTTTAATTAAAAAATCCCATTTATTAGTTTACTGGATTTGTTGAAAACTTATTATTTATAAACACGTAAATTCATCATTGAAACAGATAAATACAAAAAACACAGTAGGTACTAATTGAAGCTCCTCGTTATCATTTATCCTATAATTACTGTAATTTTTCATATGTGTACTTTAATAAGTTATACTGCACGCCATAGCTGGATTAAAAAGAAATAAATTAAAAGGTTATCTGTGGACTTTCACTACCTACGAAATAAAAAAATGGAATGCTCCTAAGTAGTTTAATTAAAATTAACTTGCTCGCATGAAACTATTTAACACCACTAATTTATTAATTCAAATGGTTGTTAGATACAGAATAGTTTAACATACATTTTTCATTTCCTATTCTGATATCTTTAAAATGTCACATTTATATTTTCCTCACCATCTGTCATCTGTCATTTACTTGTCTACTATTAAAATGAAGACGAAGACACTATATCATTCAGCCTAAAGATATCGTATTTCAAGAAAAAAAAAGGTTTTAATGGCGCTCTATTTGCCCCTGCGTATTATGTTTAGTATCGGTGACTACTTTAAGCTTCCTGCTGTCTGTGGTTTCAGATCTATCAATATGGAAGATCGATGAACTTATGTTGACTCTTCTATAATAATTTATGTACTTAGGTTAAAAATCATAATCCTGTAGAAAAATTCTTAAAAGTCTTATATTTTTTGAGATCATTATCCAGAAAGATGCGGTGAATGCGGTAAGAATTGATATTATTTTTGCACCTACATACAAATTCTTTAACAGTTAATCCTCTTTAATTAAAAAATATAAAGGCGCCATCATAAAATCAAGTGACAGATGTAAAATGGAATATGATTTATTGTAATGCACCGGCCACATGCGCGCTTGTATCGTCAATATTATATTGATAACTGGACGAAAATGTACAGTTTTAATGAAAAGTGCTTGTCATTTAAATATATTTCTTACTAAACTTCTTTAGGGCAATTTTAATTTTTTTAACTAAGTAGGTATTTAATTCAGCTATATATATATTTCATTAAAATGTTTACATTCGTGTGAGTGTATTCATCATCTAGAAACTAGACAATGTTTAATGAAATAGTAAAAAAGTTATTCTTATCCAAATGCAAAGAAAATTATATTTTACCATACTTTTATAGACTATTCTAGTAGGTACCTACTCTAAAAAAATGAAAATACCAATTCACCAGCATCTATTAAAAACTCCATTTAAAATCATCCACACGATACGATAACACTATCAAAAAGACAGATAACACAACACAATCCACAATCGTAGTACTTAAAATACTTAAAATGTAAATATAGGAGATAGAGAAATATCTGAAGCAAATTGGTCCAGACCAGCGTCTGGGAACCGAGATAGGTAGAGGTAATGCTGTAAGTGCGCGACAGTACAGCGGCACCTGTGTCGGCGTACATAAAAGACGGTGCGCTTTGTACGGGCGCTGCGGCAAATATTTATTTTAATTTAGTGCCCGCCCGATCGCTCGTTAATCGCTAATGGATATGCTCCTGCGTCCGCGCAACTTGGACGCGAAACGATTGTTTTAAGTTTAAATACTTATTAAAGGTTCTCCTTTTTTATGTTATATTAATGATTGATCCTTTTTTTTTTGGTGAAGAACAGAGTGTTTTGTCACTAGTTCTCGTTGTTACGCGGGAAGGTGGTTTTAAAAACAAATAAGATAGGGGTTTAAAGATTATGATTTATAAGGTTAGTGTAGCTGTACTAAAATTGATTTTTATTGATATTTTGATTATGGGTTACATTAATAACCTACCGTTTATTGACGCAAGCTTATATAAAATATGTTTATTTCAATTCTTAATTTTAAATATGTCAATAAAACCATCTTGTCGGTACATTTTGAGTGACTCAATCATTTATATCTATTCATTCCCGCTTCTCCACACCAGTGTCGTATTTGCCCCAATGTTTGTCCAAGCTTTTTGTGGTAAAAAGGGCATTAGTGAACCCTTTTGTTTGCGATGCTAAGACGGTTTGCGTGTCAACAGAGAACGCAAATATTGATACATCGGCGGCTCCTATGGCGGTAATCTGGTTTAAAAAATAAAAAAAATATATATTAACTTTTTGTTCCTTTAAATGAAGTAGGCTATGACTTCCATTTGAAGTTTTAATGATGCATTATATTTTTTTCTTGATAGGAACTATAAGATCTTTTTTTTTTTAATTTATGAATTGCTTATAGCTTAAGTATTATTTAATTTCTTTAAAAATGGAGAATAGTGTCTCGACACTAGGTTCTCTATGATTACTCTGTTATGCAGGTAAAAGTGTAAAATTGTAAAAGTCTTTGAAGGACTTAGTAGCTAACAAGAATATTACTATTACTTGACCAATTTTAAACCGTAAACAACAAACAGAATATATATTCACAAAAGCAAAGCTACTTTCCTAACGTTTCACAAAGAACATCTTAGAAACATACATACATACTACAACTTATATTCGCTCCATCGAAGCATCTATTCAATGTCGCATAGAAGGAACATCCGAATAAAAATCGATATACAATTTCAATCGATACTGCATAAGCGCCAGACTTTGCCGAAATCCCTTTCCTTCGAACGAATTCCGAACATTCGCAATAAAAAAGTTCTATAGACTCGAATCACGTCTCGATGCCGTTCTGCGAATTAAAATCACAAAAAGCTAGAAAGAGACGGTCACAGTCTCAGCGGGTGAGAGCGGCGCCGTAATATGCAATGCCCACGCCCCTATAGGTATAAAATTCAAAATAAGATTTCAAAGGATGTAAAAGGAAAAACAAACAGTCGAATGGTTTCTCTAGTTTGTTAGAGCGAGATAAGTGCGGTTCGTCGGCTCCGCCCGTAGTTAATATGACTTATGGCGTATGTTTACCGCGCGAATTAGCCATTTGGCGCGAACGTAGGGCGACGCCCGTCAGCGTGAGTGCAATCGTATGGACGATATGCCTTAATTAGAATGATTTTTTCTATAAATATGTATATATTTCTAGATAGAAATGGGTTTCTTGAAATTTTATGTTTTAATTTATGTATAAAAATAATTTATAAGTTTTTAAAACTAAAGTATTTGTCAAAGATAAGGTTGTTATGAAGAAGTCTCTTGTGTTTACTAGTCACAATAAAAACTGTTGACTAGTAGCGCCATCTAGAGACGAATAGCTTAAACTAATAAAACTTTGATATTAAATTAAGATAAGTATTATTTTTTATCTAATATATTATAATAAACATATTTAATAGTATAAACAAAATAATAACCAAAAGTTCACATTCTCCAAACCGTTACATTGAATGGCACTCGAACAATTGTTACAACAATTATTAAAAAATATTACAAACTTTTAATTGATCGTTTAACACGTGATATTCGATCTCGTGGATACGTCACGAATCGTAAATTGTTTCTAGATTCCGTTTAACGTAACGTCTCTATTATAGACAACAATTATTTTTTAATCTGTGTAGCGTTTAGCAATTATTTTATTAACTGTTTCCGTGTCGAAACAAAAGCGCGCCGACCTCTGGCGCCATCTCTGGCTTGTTAAGCGAACCTTCGCCATTAGGGACGACCCATTAACAAAATTGCCGAATGTCGATACTAAAATTGATTATTTATAATTATTTGTGTCAATTAAAAAAAATCACATCAAATAAAAGGTTTTGCTCAAAAAATTAAATAGCGCGCTTTCGTATTGTAAATGACTAAATGCTGTTAGTCAACAATCTTATGCATAATTGAGATCTATTATTTTAGAGTATCGTTTCAAAAATAATCTTGGTTTTTTTATGTACATTGTTATCAGTCCGTTGTCGATTACATTTAATCGACAAGCAAAATCATCGACAGACCACCGTGCATCCTTATTTACATATTAATTTGTTGTCCAGCCGTAAAATAAAGAAATTGGACGGACGAATAAAAGATCCGTAATTAAGGCAGGCTCACGGTACAACTATAATTTTATTTTAATGTTATCGTTTTCGAAATGAACTCGTCTTAGTTGTACCGCTTCGTTAGTTTAAAATATAATACTTTTTTAGCTTTCGTCTTGTTTACGACAATTGTGTGTGATATTTTTTTATTTAGTCTAGACGTGATTTAATAGATAAGTTTAGTTAAAGAAAGATTGCTTTTTTGCAAAATAACACAATAGCTGGTTTGGATGATACATATGTATATTTGCTAATGCATTATATGTGTTAAAGACATAGAAATAAGAAATTTGAATTTGAACATTTGCTTGAAAATATTCCTATTTTTGTGTTATTTCTACCGAGTAGATATTTTTAATTACGTTGAATAATAACAAAAATCTTACTAAAATATCAAATAATGTAGTAACTCCATTAGTTGATTCTTACTTTTGCTGATGTTTCTCGTTTTGATATTTTACGTTGTGTGTTGTGTACAGACTAAAGTAGTGAAATTATTAAAACTTTTTATTATACTTTACTTGTGACCTCCAAATCGGAGTAACGTAACTTCACGCTTGTCTCTTATAGCAGGGTAATCACAGAGAACCTAGTGTCAAGTCACTCCATTCTCCACTTCCACCCAAGAACGAGACACAAAAATAAAATAATTAAACCAATTTCGTATAGTGTAAATTACCCTACAGCGTTTTCCGCGCGATGAACGAAAACCGAGAGCGCTCGCTTAATTGTTTTATGAAAAAAGTCGCCGCCGAAACTCAATCTTCCACATTAAATCTGAACGGAAGCCCGCCTCATCAAGTGATTTAATCGAATTAAAAGCAATTTCAACTAATACGAGTCGGGGGAAGCAATAAGTCAATAACATTTGTTTCATAACGCGGTCCCACGGTAGAGTTAAGATGGTCAACTATTTTATTTTTTATTTTGCACATGATGATTAATATATATTAGCATTAAAAAAACTAGCTTTTCCTTTTACCTCATGTCAGTAGTCATTACCTTTCATGTCAGTCTGAGAGAGCATAGTGTTAAGACACTCCGTGCCCCACCTACCATCCAAAATTGGTGGAACTTAACGCCGCGATTTGTCCTAAGTACAAGAGCAACAAAGCCAAAATAAGTAAAATATATTAGCTTCACGCTATATCCCGCACACAGCAGGGTAGGCAGAGGGAACCTAGTGTTAAGACACTCCGTTCCCCACTTTCCGCCGAATTCGGAGGCATTGCGTGTTAAGTGGCGGAACTTAACGCCGCGCTTTACCTCGACACCAGAGCGAAGAAAATGGAAATATTAAATATTTCCACTCCTCGAGTGGGAATCGAACC
The DNA here is from genome assembly GCA_019049465.1 of Dryas iulia moderata. Lineage (NCBI taxonomy): Eukaryota > Metazoa > Arthropoda > Insecta > Lepidoptera > Nymphalidae > Dryas > Dryas iulia. The sequence goes on along the minus strand of CM032435.1, from coordinate 9,131,420 downwards.
CACAACCAGTCGTTTACAGTCACACGCTTGTGCCACTGGGCTACGACTGGCCACGAAATAATTAAAATATATACAAAAATATAATTTACCTAATATTTAATAACTAACTAGACGAGCTTTTCACTTAAACATGTTCTTCTATCATAAAAAGCTTAAATTGTACTACTATAATGGAATAAATATAACGCATAATTACCTGTGCGCTCATTTTCAGTTATTTAGTATGGTAATAACTAGTCGAATAGTTTTTTAAGTATACACCCATAACCAAATTCCAACTGGTAAGTTTTAATGCAGAATGACCATTAATTTATGTTTTTGCAATACCTAACCGCCTTTATTATACGGTAACCGAAACAATAGTCAGTTGAATACGTAGTCGGCTTTAACGAACTCTTAAAGGAGGGAATTACTAGTAAAACTAGTACTACAATTGTATAGAAGCTAGAGAATTATATAAAAACCTTGAATATTGATTTATAAGGGGAACACTGTGCGCATCTCGCTAGAATTTTAATGTTTTGTTTAGCATACAAATATACATTACGATTGCAATACAAAGAGTTTGTGACGGCAACAACAATAGATGCACATATCTAGATTATGGATGCGTGGAATCTTTTAAATACTAAATATCAGAACTTACCGCCTCCTTGGTGCGAACGGGTCGGCGCATTCCTTTGGTAACTACCTACCTACCTTATACATTATTTATCGTTTGAATTGATGTCTCATAGACTTATGTTGAATATATGTCGTTCGAACGTTAACTGGTTCAATTGTATTTTTTATTCAACAGCTAGTAATGTCTATTGTTATATGCGTAAGGTTATATATATGAAAAAAATATACAAAAGGTAGGTAGAAATATCTACGTTCCGTTACGAAATATGGAGCTTAATATAATATATCTATATAGATATCGTTTCTGATAAAAAGAACTGTACGAATAGACTACTACCGGCCGTTCACAGCTTTGTCCGTCTAAACTACAGAATTATAACTATCTCATATTCTATATATTATATGAATATGATGGGGCCAGTCGTGACGCAGTGGCGCTTTTACCCGAATTACTTTATAAGTTTTAATTGATCTACCTGAAAACTAATTATTTCAAAACAAATATATGTCTACAGCGATTAGGGACAATGTATCTTTAAAACAATATAATAATTTTTGGAATCGGTTAGGTAGTTTCAGAGATTACCCAACTCAAACATACAAACTCACATACACTTACCTCTTTACAATATTACTATAACCAATCAGAGTTTACAAGCCTTAGCCTTAATAATAAGTAATAACTAAGAATTTAACAGTATTTTTTGATTCACGATTTCTCACAGAACTTTTTAACAATGCCGCTCTGTGACACCGCTTATTACCATCCAAGTCTAAGGGGCACGTAATGCCCCTTAATTTAGTAACCGCGAGGGGTCAGCACTGTCATTACGCAATGAAAATACCCAAATCCGATACAACCCCAAATTCACTAATATTCAACTAGCTTTTAATATTCTTTAGTAAATCTTTAAATACATTTGTAATGCGATTACTTAAGTGTTTCTTTAAATCTATAAGTACTTGTAAAAAATAGTTACACTATAATCATATTTTAGCTGTACTTTGTAGTATGACCGTTTTTTTTTGGCGCTGGTAAATGGGTTTACGCAGACCATCCGTACGCAAAGAACTTTTTACTTTAGTACGGATGATACTGTGGGACTCGTTGGAGAGTCCGATACTACCCCCTAAAACCCAGCGGAAACCCTCTCCACCCTTGTGAGACGAGAAAAATTACTTTATAATAACATTTTAGCTCTTTTTTGTATTATGTAACTTAACTACGTAAAAAATTGAAAAAGACATTTTTTAAAGAAATAACACTTTAAAAATGTTTAAAAAGTACGTAAAAAATGTTTTTTATTTTTACATGAAAATCTGAATAAAACGAATATCTCAAAACAAATTGTTTATTTTTCGACTATACATACATCTATCTATTAGTAAAGTCTAACTTTTTACAACTAACAAAAAAATCAATTTATCGATTCCTCATTACTAGTTATGCAGTAAAGAAATACACACCTACAAATTAGAAGCAATTCTAAAACTCCTTGAAAATAAAAAATGGAAGAACAATTATCTACCTAACGACTGATTAGGTATAAGCACTGCCTTTACAAGATCACGATCACTTCATGATTCATTCAAGGGACAAAGAAATAATAAGGTTTAATGGTTGAAACTTTGCCACAACTAACTTTTATAGAAGTTAAGTTATTATTGATGACGCAAATTCTGAACTACCTTCATAACCATATTAGATAATGATACACTTCGTATATGGCGCAGTCGAGAGTCTAAATAAGTGATAGTGATTAATCCTAATTCTAATCGTACAATCCATACTTATAATATAAATGCGAAAGTCTGTGTGTTTGTCTGTCACGCTTTCACAGCTAATCTACCGGTCCGATTTGGATGAAATTTAGAATGAAAGTAGTAAAAATGACTGGGTCTAACATAGGCTACTTATTTTTTCAAAAATCAACCTATAAAGGGTTGAAATAGGGGATGAAAGTTTATATGAAAAATCCAAACCGCTTGACCAATTATAATGAATTTTGGCATAAATATAGTTGATAATCTAAGCTTAAGCATAGGCTGCTTTATTTTTTAAAAATGCGCCCTCGAGGGTTGCTATATAACGAAATAGTTCACTCATCATTGACTAGAAAATGAGAGACTTTTGCTAGAAAACGTATGAAATTGAAACGCAATGGGATTTGAACTTGAAAATCGTGTTAACCGCTCTGACCGCTAAGCCATGCGTTAAATTTTCGCTATGTTTAATTTTTTATACGTTTGGTGAAAATGTTTTACAACTTTCTTTAAAGTTTGTGAATGACACTTTATAAACGTTAAAGTAGAAAACGAAAGATAAAGTTATTAACAATACATTGACGAAAAAACGATCAAATTCATAAATTCTAATAAAAGGTCACATTAGCACAGTTGCAAAGGTTTTCTACTATATTATAGACGTCTTAGCTTTAGGTCACTTAAGATAAGAATACACTAGACCTCAATACATATTAGATACTTACACCTAAAGTGTTGCCTTATTTACATTTTACTAGGAAGATCTCATCAGCTTTTTAAATCTGACATACCTACATATATAAAAAACCTTTCGAATTTTACATTTCAGCTGGTTATAACCAACACTATCATTTTATTTTATTTAGGCAATAACCCTATAAATATAATATATGTAATTCTTCTTTACAAATAATAACCCAATGACGTTACATTATAAATACAAATATTAGAAAATAAATAATTATAATAATAAATACATTATTAAAATTTACATTCAATCATGAGTAAGAAAAAGAGATTTTTAGAAAACGTATAAAAATTTGAACTAAGCGAGACTCGAACTCCCATATCTAGGAAACCGTCCAGGCGCTGTGATCGCTAACCCATACGTCTACTGCCAGCTACATAGAAATTCTTATACGTTTATTAATACTAATTTTTGCTTCAAGATAAAGAAAAAGATCGATTTCTAAAAATTCCTTTTTCTACTTTCTAAATAAATTAATAAGACTTTAAAATGTTAAAAAATGCAATCTTGAGTATTTAGATCAAGTTCCTAAGCTGTCTAAAGTGTGTTACGCAGACGATCCTGAACTCGATGCACAAGTACCAGCCCCGGTTTCACCTGGTGCGTGCCAACGATATACTGAAGCTGCCGTACTCCACCTTCAGGACTTACGTCTTCAAAGAGACTGAGTTTATAGCTGTGACGGCATACCAGAATGAGAAGGTACAATTTTTATTATTATGTTATAAAGGCCATAATTGGGATAGTGTCTTATTGCAAGTGCGATTGATTATGGGTTCGAATCCCACTTGGGGAAATAATTATAGTTAAATTTTTATGTCTCCGCTTTCATAGTTTTACTACAAAGCTCACTAGCTTCTTTCTCTGCTATGATAAACCGTGAAGCTGCTATACTATATTATCTTTAAGCTATCCTGCATTTTAAAGAGAATATAGAAAGATGTTAGTGTAAAATTTTTAAATTTTAATGTATATAATACAAACCTGTAGAGCAATTTAGTAAAGTAGTTCAACATTATTAGCGCTCTATCTGAACTATAATTGCAAAATATTAAGTCTATTACACAACATGATAACTTTATGATCTTTACTTTAATTTCAACTTATTTTAATATTATTTGACAAAATTACAATAAGTTATTCAGCTTCAATTAGATTATATTATTTTTAAAGCACAAATTTGTATTACAACGAATAATTTGATCGTCGATCATAATCATCTAATTATATTAAGAAAAGTGTATTTAATAAGGAATCATTTTCAGATAACGCAACTCAAGATCGACAACAACCCGTTCGCAAAAGGCTTTCGGGATACAGGCGCGGGGAAACGAGAAAAGAAGTAAGTATTTACACCTAGATTTATTACAAATTATATATATGAAGATATATAAGCTTTCAGGCCCTCGTGGCTTAGCTGGATAGCGTCTAGCTGTAAATAAGATGGTTGTTGGTTTGATTCTTACTTCGGTAAATGTCAAAGTCAAAGTGAAATAATTTTATTTAAAATAAGAAGTTACAAGCTTCATTTTTTGTACGTCAAATAGTTTACCACCGGTTCACTAAATTTAATGCCTCAGACCTGAGAAGAACCGGCGCAAGAAACTCAGCGGGATTTCTTTGTTTGGTTATAAATCTGGTACCCAAAGCGCGGCGTTAAGTTTCGCTACAACATTCAAATACTCAATTTCTGGTGGGAAATTGAGCATGGATTGTCTGAACATTAGATTCTCTATGACTACCTTGTCGTGTGTGAAAAGCGTGAAGCTGTTAATATAAAAATATAAGCTTAATACAAGATTTTTATATCAAGTATTCTTTATTCCTCATTCATAAATATCTTTTTCTAAGAAAACATTAACATTTTATGTACCTACTAAAAATATCTTTTTATAATGATTCTTGAAACATCTCAACTAAACTTATTTTAGTAAATGAAATTCAAAGCAACAAAAAAATTGTAAAACAAATCAAAATGACGAACGGCATAGTGTAAAAATTATTTATAATATGTTTTTATAAACGTACATACCGACTTATCGTACCGACCACATCCTCTTCATTCTCTAGTTAAAATTAAAAAAAATAAATACATGAAAAACTACCTTATTTAAACAACAAAATTATTCGAATTTCGTTAATAACAAAGAAAAAAATGCATTAAACATTATAAATTAAATGGAAATCCTCCACTTAATTTGTGGAAGCAATTAATTTGTCTGTTATGAAATTATTTTCATAACGCACATCGACTCTATAATGCTGTATTTACATATAATTGTTATTAGTTTCTGTTATTGCCTAATTAATATGGTAATTAAACGTACAATCTTCACACTATTAGTTGGTACTGGCGTATACATTGTATAGGTGTATTACAGAACTTGAATATGAGGCTTTGGAATGCATTGTAACCTATAACTAGGAACCGCCTCTTTGCTCTGCATGGCGGGAAGAGCTGAGCAAAGTACATATTTAATGTTATTACATGTTAAAAAAGTTTGAAAAGCAAACACTGAACACTAACATAACACTTAACGTTCCATAGCCTAAGTCTATGGGCATTTTTGACCATTTAATTACTATTTATGCAAAAACTATTATACAATTAGAATTGTCACCAAAAAAACTTTACAGCCTACAAGACACTGTCCTCAATATCCCTGCCAAATTTCAGAGTTACAAATAGCCCAGGAAGAGTTAAACCACAACAAAACACACTTTTACCAGTAAGATAAAAGTGTAACTGATCGATGTATTTGCGCTTGTGCACGATAATCTCTGAAAAGGCTTTACAGATTTAAATATTTCACTATTGTATTTTCGTAACTTCCTATGGCAACATTGAGTAGTTACTTTATTTCAAACGGCTTATAACTCAATTAATAACTGCAGTTTACATTGCTGTGCGACAAAATGGCTCTAAAATTACTGTTTTATTAAATTGACTGAAACAATTTACGCTGACGATGTCACAAGCGAGTCGCTAGTATAATAAATAACCTAAAACAAAATTTAAATCAAATTTATTCTACTCTATTCTAGTTTTCTGTAGCGTACCGACATTTTTTACTCATTAAAACCCTTTTTTGGAATTGATAAGTTATCTTACATAGCACGCATGTAATTATGGATTCTATCGCACTCTCTAAGTGCAATTTTCCCTCTTAAGGCATCTAAAAAAATATTAATGCAAAATTTTTCACTTCTAATCTCAGTAGAAATCAACATAATTTATCCGTTGATCGATTACACTGTAATGTATGATGTTTATATGTAAATTTAACGTATACGTAGCATTTAGTCTTTGTATTTTAAGTAAGTTGTTTTTGCTATATAAATAAATTAAATAAGCCAAATTTAAAACAGGTAAATTCAAGTCTACAAAAAGTGAAAATTAGTAAAATAAACACCAACGTAGGTGGCAAAAGTAAACAGTCAAAAAAAGGTGCAAAATAAATCACACCAAAACACACTCCACAGATAAACCAAACTTAACAGCAAATTAAATTAGCTATCTGTGAATCTCCAAATTAATTAGGACGAGTTTCCGAACGCACCCGACGCCCGTTCCAAATTCAAATTAAACCAATCTGGCGCCTCCTTATTCGTGTTCCGCGCTCAAACATGGCGGGTAACGGCTCAAAATGGTGGAGTCATACGACTTGGCGCTTTTTCCGACGTCTTTAGCGTGCAAGGGAGAAAATTGGATTTCCGCGATAAAATCAGCTTTAGTTTTTTCGCCGTATAATTTGATAGCGGGGATAGCTTGTGATTCCGCTAACTTATTTGAAATTCAAAGAGAACTCAATTAGTGGACAGTCGATGCGAGGCATTACGTCTGCCAGTGAGTGCCGTCTGGATGGAGTTTCGTGTTTCGATATGCAGCATTGTTTCTTATATTATAATTTGACAACACAAAATATAAATGCTATGAAAAATACATATCCTTATTTGTCGACTTTATAAAGTAAAATTACCATTTATTTAAGCTTTTAAAATAGTGTTCTCACGTCGCATTTATATTTGCTTTAATTGAACTGACTTTATGATAGCCTGAGATAAGAATAACACGCAAAGAACTTTGAAAGTTACAGGTAGCTATTTGCTTAGCGAGCGTGTTCAAAGCACTACGTATTTGAATAAGGTAAAACTAGCACCTTCTATTTTTACCATGTTGTATGCGATTTGAATCTTGTATATTACACTTTATATACTTTTTGTTTGTAAAGAAAAACAAAACGCTATTAGGCAACGCCAACTCGCTCGCACCTTTTATTGACAGATTGCCAAGTTTTACTATTTGTGTAGGCAAGTAACAAACACTGCTGCAATTCAATTTAAAATTCTAATTTTTACTTTATTATTATCGTTTACACGTAGCCAATAAAATTGAACAAGCGTTTAAGACAAGAAATGAAATTATTTTAATAGGATTCGAAAACACATTTTAGAAAACTCGACTTTTCGAACACTTCAGTTGTCCGAGTATTTTCTAAAATATATTTTCGAATACTGTAAATAGACGCGTTTAATCTGGTTGATGGTCAAAATGTATAAACATTGCGAAAACAAAAGATCTTACTCACCAAAGACGTTTAAAAACTTTTTTTACCTAATTTATTCAACAAACACATTGCATAATATAAATTTTGGTCAGTTTAACAAAAACAACGGAGTGGAAAAGCGTGAAAGGCCAACTTTTGTCCGTTTCGGAAGTCACATTAGTGTTTAAAGGGAGGCAGGAAGGCATCTTTAATTCGCTTACCCAACATTTTGCACCGGAACCGTCGCAGCATCCGAATTACAGGGCGTATGCCGGACGCTCATCTTTTCAAAATGGCCGCTGAGCGGAAACGCTCGAAACGTGAACGTTTTGACAAATATTTTGTGAAAAGCCCGAGGACGTTACACAGTTCTATTGAAACGATCTTACATAAAGTAATATGGATTGAGGCAGACGTAAATCCAAGCTCTTCTGATATCCGAAATCTTTAGTCGATTTTTGAATAATGTAAAATTTGGGTAGCAAATAAATTATTAAAAGACTTGTAAGAACAAAAATAAAACTAAATTTATGTTATCTTACTATACGAGTATAACGACTTATTAGTTCGTATATACGTAGTTCTTTTAAACATTTTTAAAGCGTTATTCCACACTTCACTAACTAAATTTTCACTAAAGGAAATAAATCACTTAGGAAAAGGAAAAGGAAATTCTTTAAATATCTTTTTCAACTTATAGTAGCTTTATGCTTTTCCCGCATAGCAGGGTAATCAGACAGAGCCTAGTGTCAGACACTCCACTTTCTGCCCGAAATCGAAATGTCTAGTGTTAAGTGGCAGAACTCAGCACTGCGCGCTGCAAGTTATAAGACACAACTTTATATAAATTCGCCATTTATCTCCAAACAATTTCATTTTATTTATTTATAATCTTGATGAAAAATGTAATATAACATTTAATAGATATTTCAAATTAAAAAACTATTACCTCGCCATTTTAACACTAGCACAGAGTCAGAGCGTAATCGTTCTTTATGTTAGCGGCATTCCTGTGCAAAGGTCAGCTTTGATGTACATTAATCGACCACTGGACTAATTAGTGCTGGCAACTTAGTTTGTTTTACTTGCGTTCTGACACGTTAAATGTCATGTATGAGGAGTACATTATATTGTATCTCTATTGTCTGGGTTTAGATACTTCAAATCGGTTTCATTTTGAACCTATGGCGCTAATGTATTAGAAAAAATATTTTTAAATATTCTTTTCTTATTGATAACATCGTTATTTACCTATTTTATTGCCTTTGCTTACTTATAAGAATAGTTTGGAGTGATTTCCTGCTTAATCGGAGGAAAGAATGTCAGGAGTCAAGACATTCTTTTCTCCACTTTCCGCCCAAAGTCGGGACATTGATCACGGTATACGCAATAAAACTTGAAGTTACCAGTAGTACCTACCAGAGTGGAGAGTTGAAAATGATATGTGTATGTATATGTATAATCATTTCCCGAGTAAGAATTGAAATATAACCAAAGTAACTGGTGAAAATGGTAAAAAATATAAACGGCGTCAACTGTAAGATAATTCTCACAATCGCAAAGCCCGAATAAGCCTGTGTCTCAGAATATTCAATAAAAGAGGGGTAACAAACTGCACCGTTTTTTGAGGATAAAAATTTGGTAAAATTACAGGGCAAGCCACCCCCGTACAGTTTACATTGTAACGTGAACACCCTAATGCGCGGTTTAAATTAGGGTTGCAGGAAACTCGATTATATTGTATAATTTCTAACTTAATTATGGATAAATAAATTAATGTTAGTTTTGTATTCATCGAATATGTTTCTTATTAAAAAAGAATTTGTTGTACAATAATTTTATGATTGAATGTAAAACATTTCGCTGAATTGTAAGTAGAACATTTTTTTTAATTTCTTGAACTATTTTTATCCCAAACAAGTCGAAAAAATAATAGCCATCTAATAAAATCTTTGTTTTCGCGTTAAGGAAAAAACAGGAAGTAAATTTTTCTACATTTAACATTTTATAAGTAATTTACCTAAATTAAGGAATTTACCTGTGACTACGGACTTCTATAAAGTGTTGGAAATGTATTTTTAAAAATGTATTTTCAAACACCAAAAATATAGGTGATTAATCCAGTTAGCAATTGTTTTTTTTTATTACAAATCATTCGTTATTTTCCTCGGCAAATGTACGTAGATATTTTTTTAACAAATATCTTTGATAAACCACTAAGTCTCTATAATTTTATGCAAAAACATTACAAAAAAACAATAAACAAAATTAAACAAAAACATCCGAACAATAGTAATAAATTACAGCAAAGAGATAACATTATGTCAACCCTAAGATCCGTGGGGTGGCACAAATTAAATTCTATCAGTTGGCGATGAGACGAGTTAATAAAATGAATTTAGTACTGAACCCCGGTAATCAGGGGCGAGCGGTTGCGGATACCGTTCTAGCGAGTGACGTATTTAGGGATCAACAGGACAATGGTTGGAAGCATTTGTTTTGCAGACAGTATAATTGACCGATGGGGTTAGGACACTTTTGGTCTTTTGTTTTGTAAACGACAATTACGATATTGTGCTTCAGTTGGGATATGCTGGACTGAATGTGATGATATGATTGTGAGTTTAAAGTCCTTGAAAAGTATTCTATTAGTAATATATATGCGTCTATGGGGGTCAAACAAAATATATTATAAAATTTCTTTTTCATCATGTTCACAAATAATAAGTTGACGTACCACCAAGCCCATCTCTATTACCTGGGCTTAAATATAGTTTTTCTTTCGACATCTTGATTCATGCCAAAAGATCAATGTCATATATATTATATTCCAAACGTAATTCTCGTCCAGGATAAGAATAGAACGTAAACGAACAGCAATTTATTTCCCGGCCACGTAATAAACGGATCATTGAATTCTTAAAAAACTTCCAATAGTATTTTCGTGACACGTTCGACGGTGAAAGGGCGAAGTTTCGGCACTATCATTAGGAGATGATTAACCTTTAGCGGTCGAGGGTCGCGAGCCATTAGCCGAAATGTCAACCACTTGACACCCCCTGCTCGGGCTTGGTATTTTAAAACGGATTAATTTTTTAGTCTTTTAGGTGTGTAAATATTAATTTTCTGTTCTTTAATATGCACCGTTTTTTGCCTTTTTCAAAATTAAAGTCTTGAGTACTAAATAACTAACTCAAGTCATTGTTCGACGCCCGGCGTTTAGTTCCGCCGTGCAATATCTTAAAAATATAAGACGGATTGTCTTGAAACTAGATCCTCTCTATGAAATAACTGCACTATGCACGTATATACCTAACTATGCAAGAATGACCGTGGAGCAATGAAAAAAGCCATTGTTTATCAAAGTTGAAAAGTTTAGATATTTTGCAGGATAAAAATCTATTATTCTGTGTGTTTTAAGTTATTATATGTTTTAAATTTCTTAGATTTTTGCGTCAATATTGTCAAGGGATATATAAAAGTAAAGACTATACATACATAAATAAAGTATCTACCACACTATATGCCTACTTTATGCCCATTGTTTCACAAATGATAGGCTAACATAATATTTAAAACTTCTCTATTTATAATTACTAAACAAATAAAACAATTCACAATGATAACACGAGCAGTCTGTCCGTGTACCGCAGGCAGGCGCTGCTGACGGCGCGGTCGGACACGCGGGAGGACGACGACGAGAGGCCCCTGGACGTCGGCGGCCCCTCCAGCCCCCCGCCGCCGCCGCAGCAACACACTAGTAGCTGTAAGTATATTAATATTTGCCAAAAAGTTGAAGTAAATGCTGTTCATAGTTTACTCTGTGTGGTTTCGTGGGCTGGTAAGAGTGCAAAAACACGACTTTACTAATGCAATTTCAAGATGATAATTCAGGCAATACTCACACGAAGAGATTTATTTCATTAATGCTTAGTTTTGTACGTGTGCGTGCTAAATTTTTATAATTTTCTTAGAATAGTCACAAAAAAACACCTTAGGAATCTTCAGATTGCTCTCCTAAAAAGTTGTGCTTTTCCAATTGTATCAGTGTATGTAGGATTCTTTGATATTTGTAATTTGAGCTAACAATTAATTTTTATTGCAGCCTGGTTTAGTTCAAGTGGAGGCGGCGCAGACTCCGGCGCAGAAGAAGCCGGTTCCGATTCCTCATGTTCTGGCGGTGCGCGAGCGCCGTCCCCTCCCGCGGGGCCCTCCCGGCCGTCGCCGGCGCCCGACGTCTCACTCGGGCCGCCGGTGCAGCCGCCACTCCTACCTTACCTCTACCCACCCTCCTTGTACCCTCCACCCTTTTTCCCTCCTCACCAAATGCCCCCCGGGTTGCTGTTTAACTTGCATCCGCTGCTTCAGCAGTATTCGTTGCCGCCTCCCCCCGCGCCGCCCGCGCCCGCAGTGGCGCCTTCCCTGAGTAAGACGCACAGGTTCGCGCCTTACGCGTTGCCGGGGCTGGGGTCCGCGTTCGAGCAGGTGGCCCCGCGTGCGCGCAGCCTCAGCTCGTCGCCGGCGCGGCCGCGCGGGGGCTCCCCGCCGGCGCGCGCGGCGTCCGCCGACCCGCCGCCCGACGCGCCCGACGCGCCCGCCGCCACGCCGCCCGCCTCCGACCTCAAGAGCATCGAGCGCATGGTGAACGGTCTCGACGTCGAAACGCAGGACTGACTCCAGTGTACATAGAGTGTATTTATATCGGCTTTCGTCCGCGAGGACACGGGCGTCGTTTTGTATCGTTCCTATTTTGTTTTTCTGTCGAGTTCTATTCGGGTCGAACGTAATGTTTGTAAATAGTTAAGCTTACACTAGATGGTTGTTTAGTCATTAATGTTCGATCGACTGTCATGCGGCGTTCTCGGTAGTTGGGAGGCTTTCTCGATCGTAGGGCGGATGAGAACGATAGTTTGGAAATAATTTGATTTCTATTCTCACGTGCAAAGATATATTTTTGATACAAGTTCTTCGATTTTCCTAACACCATACGACAGTAAAACATGACTCTATTTATTTCGTAAACTTTGTCTATGATTGATGCGGAAGCCTTCCAAACAAGCCGTGTATTGCAGATAAATCTAACAAACAAGAGGTCAATGCCATGGATTTGACTTGGCACTTCACTGTATCTTAACAAAAATGTCGTATCTGACTACACACATTCTTGTGTAAAGCTGAAATTCTTCTATAAAAATTCTTGATAATTATAACTCAGCCATATTTCATATATTGATTATGACACTGACATTGATTGTCATTGATTATAATAGCATTACTTGTCAAAAATAAAAGTTTAGTAATTTCAAAATACGACATTTTTGAAATTTCAAAGTACGACATACATATGTTATTAAAAGAATGCTGCAAGGTTAACAAGCATGACGTCACAGAACACGTAGTATTCAAACACAATAGTTTTCACATTAGATTCTCCACTGCAATAGCAATAGGGATAGATAATTCGATGAAATGGGCTTTTTTAATAAAAAAATACTTATTTTAAACCAATTTTTATTGGTATTTCTTAAAAAAATATTAAGATAAATGTTTAATTAGTTTATTTTCACTCGTTTTAATATCGATTATTACTTTTATTATCACTTACCGTACATACTAATTTAAGTGCAACGTCACCGGCCCCTTTCATCGTAATATTTTGATTGTTTTAATTTCCCACATAGACTAAAAGTAATGAAATAATATCGCTTTATTTTGTAAATACAATATATTTAATAAGGTATATTTACGTGTTTACTAATCAACATATTTTGAAAATATGTTTTGTCAATTGTGCTGTGAGAATAGTGCATTTAGTCGCTGCTTTCAAAAAATTAAAAAAAAAAATAAATGAATGAATAAATAAATAATAATATAAAAAAGTTATAATATTCAAAAGAGTATTTATTACACTTGATTGGGATTTTTGTTTGTATGTAAAAAAATATAATATGATAATTTAAATTAAACTTGTTTGTACATTATTTCCGCAAGCAACCACTAAATGCACGTAAAACGATTGATAAAAGAAAATCTAAGTAACTGTAAGTTAAAATTTTGTAATATATAGTTGATAAATATTTAGTTAAAATACAAAATATATAATAAATGAATATAATTTTTCCATGGAATTCATTAAATATAAGAATTACATTCATTGGGTCATAGATAATGTACGTGGATATTGTTTTCTTTTTCTTTCTTTATTATTATATTATTATTGTATTATTAACGAACCAGTGATTTGAATAAACCGTGGTAGTCGATTTGCAGATTTTTCTACAGAAATCAAACAAAAAAAAATAATAATGTTGCTTTGTGAAATTGAATGAGACTGTAACTATTTGACAGCTGTATTGAGAACTATTCATTAAAATATATAGATAAATCTATTGATAAAATCAATAATATTGTTTTCTTTAACACCGTATATAATTATTATTTAATAACTTTGGGGTATTTGGAACGTAATGTTTCGGATTCGAACGGAAAGTCGAGTGTTTTGTCAATGATCCGTTTTTTCTTTCTGCGAGATGCAGGAAAAAGCAAGAAAGTATAAAAATAACTCTACGCATTAGAAAAGTGCGTTAAAAGATAATTCATTAACTAACAAGAGTTTACACAAATTCATACTAATGTATGAACTTCACAAAAAATATTTATAAACATTTATACGATTAGGAATACTGAGTATTTTCCTACATATATTTTTACACATATCCTATATTTGGTGAGGAACAAAGTGTCTTAACACTAGGTTCCCTCTGCCTACCCTGCCGTGTGCGGGATACAGCGTGAAGCTATTAAAAACATCCTGTATTTCCTATTATTTTACTACCTCAATCAAAATAAAATTTAAAAAAACAAACTCAAAAAACCTATCACGATATAGAGACTTCATTCGCAATATTGACGAAACTTCTCTCATACATACAAACAAACGAACAAAAAAAAAAAACCTAACCAAACACACTGACAGCTCAACACATAATTTGAACAAAACAAAACATAGATCCGTAATCTTAGCCGTGACACTCCACATAAAACTTTTTGAAGTCATAACAAGCGCATAATTGTTGATACTCCCAAGGCAAGGAGCATGGCGTAACTTGATAAAAATCCCACAAGGTGTCACGTACTGGCGTAATTGCGTACACAATCAGATGGTCTCGCCATTCGCCCACTTATAGTATTTGTATGCTAAGCTAGTTTTTCTTTAGGCGATAACTTGTAGGTGCAACGCAAAGATGGTAGATATGGATAAGTAAGCACCGTCAGCTATCGCGGTGCTGGAGTGATGAAGTGGAAAGATTGTGGCCTGCTTTATGTCCATTCATGTAACGAGATTTGGGTGTGTAATGAGAAATGATAGCTTTTGTCTTGTTGTTTGTACGTGGTTAATTTAGCTTCAAATTTTTGGAAAAAGAGCCAAAATTTGTTTTTTTAATAGAGAACGGAATGTATCGACACTAAATTCTCTCTGACTACTCCGCTATTCAGGAATAAGAGTGAAGCTAAAACTGCTTTGTTAACTTTAATTGTAAGTATTTACATATAGGTAGACCTGAAGGCACTGTGGCGCAGTGGAATAGCGTCGGAGTGTAAACATGGCTGGTTGTGAATTAGATTCCCAGTTGGAGTAATTTATTATAAATAAATTTTGTCCATTTCGCTCTAGTAAATACGACAAACTACAGCGATAAGTTCCGCAACTCAATATACTGTGCCTAGACTTCAAGCGGAAAGCAGTGTCTAGATATTAAGTTCTCTCTGACTCTTAATAATACGGAAAAAAACGTGATGTGGATTAAACATATCATAGATAAAAATAAAACTATCTATGAATCAATAGTAAAAAGTTTGACAACGGTATTTAGAGCTTATACCAAACCATCAGATTTATTTCAAAATAAACGCAGATGTAGCTACTTTTGCCAACATTATCCTAGCAGGAACTTGATGTCCTTGATACGATAATAAGAAAATTTTAATCGTGTCGAGTTGACAATAAGTAACTAGATTTATTACACATTCATAGGTAGATACTAAAATATATAACCTGACTTTATTTTAAATGATTTCGACGCACGTATTGTAGTGAGAAATGGCATACTTCTATCATCAGATTTGCCACAAGATAATCTAATCATGTACATTACATAAAATGTAAAGGAGTAAAATCTAGCCAACGATGATGTCATACGAGTTTCACCTCAAACAAGTTAATGTATACGATAGCTCTTTACGGTGATACGTTCTTGATATACTTATTAATTTTTTAATTTTATATGGATATTCATATTTCAAAAAAACATTAACTATCCTGCATAGCAGAATTTTCTTAGCGTCGTCCCCTTTTCCTCTTTCCATCAGAATTTAACACGTTGCATGTTAAGCGGTGGAACTCAACGCCGTGCTTTGTCTACAATATAAAGTAATATATTGTAAATAATCTAAAATAGTACACCACCAATCTCCCACGAGTGGGAATCGAACACACAACCATCGCGTTTACGGTCTGACACTGACCACGACGGCCTTTAAATTTATAAGAATGCTCATCTTTTTAAATGATGTAATATTTACATAAAATTTTGGTAAATCTTCTCTATGGTACGATAACTTAAAGATATAATACAGATAACAGATAAAAAATCAACTTTTGTGGATTTAATTTCGTTTTGAAGTAAATTTCATACTAGCATTATAAATGTGAAAATCTTACTGTCTGTCTGTCACATTTCTACAGCCCACATACCGCTCTAATTTGGATGAAATTTAGAAAGAAAATATTTAAAGATGGGTGAGGGTCAAATATAGGCATTTTTTTAAAAATTAACTCCTTAAGAGACGAGTGTTTGTATGATAAATTTAAATCGCTTGACCGATTGTAGTGAATTTTGACATAATGTTGATAGTTGACGAAGCAAGATCACCGTAGGCTATTTTATTTTTTTAAAAATCCAGCCCAAAGGATTGAAATGGAAGAAAAACAACTATAGTATAGTTATAGTTTCACCCGGCAGGAGCCGTGAGCAGGCGGCAAGTAAGTATATACATATACAGCAAGTCCCATTGATCTGGACGTAACGCTGAATTACGCCAAACTTATATGATATATCTAAAGGAAGTGACATAGCCACAGATAATTAGAATCCCAGTGACTATACAACAAGTCTGATAAGTAGTGTCGAAGTGTGAAATTTTTGTAGTGATGAGCCGGCGTTAAAAAATATAGGATAAGGCCGTATGAGGCCGTCGTGACGCAGTGGGATAACGTATAACTGTAAAGCGAACGTTGTGGAATAATATTAAAACTTTCATTGTTCAATCTGTTACCTCACCAATGTCTGACACTCAACACGCAATGTCTCAATTTAGGCAGAAAGTCGAGGATGGCGTGTCTTAACACTAGGTTCTCTCTGACTACCACACGGGAAAAAGCGTGAAGCGGCTTTTTGATACTTTTCATCTAGGATGCCTAAACGAATAATTTACAAAAAGGTAAGCTGGCCGGAATTCGTTACTGATAGGTACCTATATATTCTAGGGTCTAGAATCACTGCTCTGCAATATTTATATATAATGTGTCGAGTTTTGCAGTTTTTATTGTAAATTATTTTTAGCTTTTAATAAAATGCTAAATGTAAAGATAAAAGGAAGGAAGGAGACGGAAGAAGTAACCTATTAAAATTAAAAAGCCTATAAAAAGAACTAATTTTTGACACCAATTTAGAACTCCAAATTTCCACATTCAAAGTGATTAAGTATGAACAAGAATAGCATTCGTCACGCTTTAGTTTTTAATTGAAATGGCGTTATTAACGATGCGCTAGCTTACGTCTTAAATATTGCTAAACCTAATTTCAAATTTTCTAATAAAAAAAACTATCTATAAAGAAGCAGCTTCACACTGTTTCTTGCTTAGCAAGGTAGAGAGAATCTAGTGTCATGACACTACTTTATTCATGAAACGGTGGGTTGAAACACTAGTGACGGGACTTAACGCTGCGCTTTTGCTTAACCACAAGAAAAAAATCAAATTAACTTAAACATAATTATTTCCCCAATTGAAATCAAACCCAAAACCATCGCATTTACAGTCAGACGCTGTCCCACGATGGCCTCACTATTTATAATCACAATTAATCACCTTTAATCGTAACACATTCATTAAAATAGCAATTTCTTGCAAAAAAATAACAAAACGAACAGCCAAGCTGGCGGCGTGAAGAGTTATTTCAAGAATTTCGTGCCGTGAGAATGAAAATTGAAAAAACCAGCTAACAAGGTATAGGCGAATGGTCAATGGCCATTATAATTAATGGTTAAATCCCATTTCTTCTCGTTTCCTTTAGGACTGATCTTATATTTTTATCTCCCTCGTTGAAGCGCACATCGTCACAAATCACTTGAGACAATGCAGACAGATACGGTGGCAATCTACTTCAGAGGTTTACAAATTTGGGCCCGCTTTATAGAATTTAATTTATTTTATATATTATATTTGAATTTATTTAATATAAGTCATGGCCCAGTGGCACAAGCGTGTGACTGTAAACGACTGGTTATGGGTTTGATTCCCCCTCGAGGAGTTTAACATTTCCATTTTATTCGCTCTGGTGTCGAGGTAAAGCCCGGCGTTAAGTTCCGCCACTTAACACGCAATGCCCCCGAATTCGGCGAAAAGTGGGGAACGGAGTGTCTTAACACTAGGTTCCCTCTGCCTACCCTGCTGTGTGCGGGATACAGCGTGGAGCTAAAAAAAAAATATTCTCTGTAACCATGGCGCTATGAGATATCTGGCCGCAAAGGCGATTGGTTGTAGGTTCAATGTCCACTCGTGGGGATAATTTTTGAAATCATATTATTAACATAAATATTTTAAAAAGGAAAATTTATAGGATAAAGTAAAGAGCAGAGGACCTTGGTACTAGATTCTCTGTGAAAATCCTGCTACGTGCTATAAAGCTTAAAGGCTATTTTTTTATAATTATTTTTCAAAGCATGATATTATGCGTAGTATTTCTTAAACAGGTCGAGAATAGAGAAATGGACATTATCAAAGTTTACTTTCTCTCACACGTCAACAGATATAATAAAGATATATAGAACATAAAATAAAAGAAACATTACAGTTTAACAATATTAAGTATCAAAGTATATATTTAAATAAAATTAAATTTAAAGGCATTTTAAATTAAACTGCCGACAGAAGGAAAATGTTAAAATTGTGTTTTGAATGTTGTGAATAGTGAAAGTTGCCTAGTATATTAATTTTAATACTTTTTAATTTAAAATTGTTAATTTAAATTATATATAATAAGAAAAAAATAAGAGTAGGTATTTTTTATAATGTAAATATACTAAGATTAAATATTATGTATAAATATTTACCACTAGGTTCCCTCTGCCTACTCTGCTGTGTGCGGGATACAGCATGTAGCTAAAAAAAAATATGCATGCATACTACAAATTATAAATAATGTAAACTTAAAAAATAACTAAAAAATGAAATCGATGCAGCCCAAACATTGAAAGCACATGGTACAGAAATATATTCTAAGTTTATTTAAGACGTAATAAAACTGATTTAGTAAGAAATTCTACTAGAGTTGTGGAACGAAAGTGTAATTTGGTAACAAATTGATAACATCAAGTGAACCAATTCTAAAATCTAGACGCGCCAGAATGCAATAGCAAAGTTTGCTAAAAAAGTAGAAAATAATTCTTCAAATCCAGTTTATTACCTAATTATGACTTTAATAATATTCAAAATTTTAATAATATTTGATAAAAGTTGATCGATACTTAAAAAAATGTAAATGTAAAGGTGCTTTTTTAATTTTCTTTTATACGTACTTTATGAAAATATTTTTAAAATATAAACTCAAAACAATTATTATAAATCGTCTTACAATGATGATAATTTTCTATGTGGGTACGATGGTTGCAGGTTACGCCACTCACTACGAACTATATCTTAAATAGGCAGATAGTGTAGAACGCATCATTCTATACCTGGTTTCTCTTATATATGCATACTGTAAACTATTATGCATATATGTATAGTGTTATATGCTATTATCTATTCTTTCATAAACACAAGAAACCCTGTTTCAATTCTGTAGCGACTTGTTCGATTGCATAGTATGTATACTTATGCTTTTCGCTTACTTAGCCAAATATATAGAGTATAGCTTCAAATCCTCTAATATCTCTATACAAAAGTCTGTTTAAATTAAAAAATAACAGACAGATAGTAAAATATGATACAATTTCGTATTTAATGATAATAAAAAATAATACAAAAATACACAAAAACTTGGATGACTTGGATGACTACCCCGCTATGTACCTTAGAAAATATAAAGCCTCTTTTTAAAAATAATACTATGAATATATGTACGGAAGTCGTGGCGCAGTGGCACAAAGTGTGACAGTAAAGCGACTGGTTGTGAGTTCGATTTCCACTCGAGGAGTGGAAATATTTAATATTTCCATTTTCTTCGCTCTGGTGTCGTAAAGCGCGGCGTTAAGTTCCGCCACTAAACACGCAATGCTTCCGAATTAGGTGGAAAGTAGGGAACGGAATGTCTTAACACTAGGTTTCCTCTGCCTATCCTGCTGTGTGCGGGACACAACGTGAAGCTAAAAAAAAAATTATGAAAAGTGCCAGAGATTTGTACGTAGGTATCTATAGGAATGTATGGTATGCCTGAATTGATATATCATGTGGCTTGACGGTACAGCACGGGAACAGTCATAGCGGTTTACAAATACACAGATTATTTCAGTGAACCGAACCAATTTGCCGAAAACGAAAACGGGGAAAAAATATCGGAATGTAAAAGGTAAAGTAACAAAAGTTTCCCGTCGAATATATCGGGAGCTCTCTCATACGTTACAATTTTTTCCCTCCTGTACCGAAACCGGCAATTGTTCGGAAACAAAAAGTGACATTTATTCGGCCATTTTCGCGACGACGAATTGCGGCCGACAAAAAATTATGAATTTTTGGACATTTCCATCGCCGGTGGCGCGGTTAGGCGCCGCAGAATTTTAACGAATGTTCATTGACAACATCTTTCGCTGTCGGTGTCGGCTTTTTTATTATTTTCGGGATATTTATGAGACAAGCCCCTCGGTTCGACGTCGTTGTCACCCCGGGGTTGTAAGGGTTTCTTGTGCGGTGGAACGAGGTAATGACTCGTAAAATTAGAGATTGGTCGAAATTGTTTTAGCAACAAAATGTTTAGTTTATATCATCCAGATCACGTTTAGGTCGGCTTTCGTGATGAATTTACTTCACGAATTCATTTATTCCTTTTACAAAAAAAAGATCTTCTAAGATCTGTTTTATTTGGGGCCGGCCACATGATAGATAGTGTCACGACAGCGCGACACGTGATGCACGAGGCACCTTCCTAGACGGTATAGTTCATGATATGATCAATAACATACTATTTAAGATAATAATATCTTCATTTTAACCGCTACACAATCCTCCTTAAAGTTTTTACGATAAACGATAATATTAAAATTTTGGAGCATAAAAAAGTAGAATTTTTTCTTTCCTTTAGAAAAGTCTTTAATTAGAAATAATACTTTGTACTATATTTTTATCGAGTAAGTTTTAAAATAAATAGGATATAACTGCAGGAAATAGTTTTATATAAACAATAAAATGGGCATAATGTTTAATAAAAAAGTAAGAATATTTACAACAAATATTGATAAATATTCAACTACAATACATTAAAGCAATTGAATAAATGATATCCTATCGATTGATTACATCCTATTTTTTGTGTGTTTTTGAAAATATGTACATTGACGAATACAAAATGAGTTTACGCAGAAACTAATCGACGAGTAATTTAGACAGACATCCATCCGGCCCGAGACAATAGCAGCCGGCATGCATTATGCATCGCACTGCCGTTTTCGGGAATATGAATATGCGAACATTGTCTAAAATTCTGCACCTTGAATCTCTTAAAACTGTAAAAGATCTTTCAACAAGTGCAGTTTTGAATTCGCAAAACTAAATTCTATATACACAAAATATGGTCTATTTTTAATCAGCTGCAATGCAAGGGCGCAGCGGGAATGATTCACGCAAATGCAATCACGTCGGTACATTCAGTTTTTAGTATGCACCCGAGTCGAAAGCACTTGACGGGTGGGCTGATCTATTTCCGACTGCTACCGAGTAGCGAGCTACCGAACTGCACTGAGATTACCTGCCACGATACACTAAATTAATGACTCCCGCGACCCCGATATATGTCTTTCAGCGTATGTTAATACGAATCGAGATTTATCTTATCGCGGCCGCCAGCTAAAACGTTCCAACCGATTCCTCCCCACGATATAAAGCGAATCAATGCGTCGCGAACGTCGGTGTCGAGAAAAAACAGAAAGTAATTTTTACTCCAATCAATCACCCGAAAAACGGGCCTTGTTCGTCGGGTAATTCGCTAGAATTCCAGCTGAGATTTAGTAGCGGGTCGCGTGCTAAACCAGAGACGATATAATGAGCGGCGCGCTCATTGTCCGAACCAAAAAGAAAACATAAATATCCAAATGAGAATGGAAAAACGGCAAAAAAGCTGAAATAAAGGAAGCTTCAATTGGACAAAGGCGCCGAAGAGGGATAATTCGTCGGGGATATGCACCAATTGTCACTGTTTTGCTCGATTTTTAAGTGGCGTCCGGCGACAGCGTGGACGATGCGACGCGGGCGCGAAGACTATAAAATTGTCACTATCAAAGATTCGAAGTTCCTTTCTAAATAATACTGGTAGGGTTGGTAGCGTTAGATTGCTATACTATAATATGTTAAAGCAATACGTATACATTATAAGTAAATAAGTTGCTGGTTACTTTGTAATAATCTTGTTGGCGGCGCGACTTTAATCACTGTAAGAACCTGCTTTTTCTTTCTGACACTCATTTTTTCTATATGTAAGTAAAAAATGTATGTGTCAATAATGTATGTACTAAATATCATTTGTTTTACTTTCAGTGGATTTTTCTTAACAAATTAATTCATCATGTGGTCATCGTGGCGCAGTGGGACACCATTTGATTGATCTTGATATTTTAGTTCGATTCCTGCTTGGTAAAATATAAGATAAACTTGGCGTTGAGTGTTCAGAAATTCGGGCGTAAAACGGAGTGTTTTGACATTGATTTCCCTCTGACTTCACTGTTATGTTGGTAAAAGCTGTTATTTTTTATATTAAAAATTTATGCCTCATGAGATAAAAAAAACCTGCAGTCCCCGTTGCAACGTTATTTTTATTTTATGAATGCTTAAAAATACAATATCGATATTAAATATCTGGAATTTATATGAAGATATATTTATAAAAAGTATTCGTAAAAAGTATTATGTGAGTGGGTATGTATGAATGTATAAAAGACATAAGTACATAAAATATTCAGGATATTTACGACATATACATTATATATAATATCAGTAGGTCGTATAAATTGATTGCTACCAAATCCGAGATATAGGCACAAAATAGGAGCAAAGTCAAAGGCTAAAATAATAAGCCAGTTACGTTGCCATTACACAAATTCCCAACCAATAACAAAGATTTTTATCTACCCGCTAATATAGAATGGTACCTAATAGATGCCAATCTCCCTTTGCGGGTCGCCCAAGTCGTCCGCCTCAGGTCCCTAGATCGGCCGAGACGAATCAACGTCAAGCGTATAAAATCAACATTTAATATTCGACACCGGTCGCAATCGCAATAAATGTCCAAATATTTGTTGCAATGCATTTCGGTGAATTCAAATAAAACCGTGACTAAAGTCCCTAGTATCCCTAGAGATCGGTCAAGTGCTATGGCCATCCACAATCTATTTCAAACCTTATTTTTTAACTAAAAAAGTCTAATTTCGATTGTATCACACTAACTACTTCCTACTTAAGACGTCAGACTTTTGTGATCGTATTTGGTACTCAAAGACTGTAGTCTTATGATATAATTCACGTTATCATATTTCGTTGATTCTCAATCAATCACCAGTGGATTTTGGACCTATTGCTGTTAAGAATAGAGTTCTTTTATCAGATTTTAACCACCACGTTGGTAAAGTGGACAAACCTTAATGCTACATTCGCAACGGCTAATATTTTGCGGTAATATTGGCTAGCAGATACACGATAATATATTGGGTCGAGCTGTGGCTCTGTCACGGTTTTCATATCAAAATTAAATATCTGTAGAAGGGAGAGAATTCGTGCAAACAACAAACCAACAGTGTTTTATCTGTTTGCTTTGCTTTCCTATGAACGCAATAAGATTTATCTTCCTCTTTATAGTGTCTCCAGTTCCACGATAGTAGTAATACTGTATGGTAGCTATTTAGAATGAAATGTATGTAAGTGAAATTGAATTTGGTTTCATGTTAATGTATATCAATTACTATAATATTATTTTGGTACGTTGAAGTCTTTGAGGCAGTGCAATAGCGTCTCAATGTAAACGCAACGATTGTAGGTTCGATTTCCACTCCCGGAAATGATGAAATATTCCAAATTTTGAATTCTTCGCTTGGTACCTAAGATAAAGCGCGACATTGAGTTACTTTACATGCCTCTATTTCGGGTGGAAAGGGGAGAATGGAGTGTCTTAGCACTAGGTTTTCTTTCCTTGCGATACGGGATAAGCTGAAAGCTGCTTTTTATTTCATAATACGTTGTATTAACGATGCTTAATAAAATTTTATCACGGATCCTAATGCTAGAACTGAAATGAAACTATATTAAATATTAATATTGAATTAAAGAATTTTACACGCTAATGATGTCCTTTTACGCCCATTTTGTTAGTACGATATATTTATTCATTTTTCATTGTACATCATAAATATAATTACCACTAAAACAACGAAAAATAACAATAATAACTAGTATTTTTTTAGTTTCACGCTGCATGTCGTATATCTTCTAATACAGACAGCCATCAGTACGTATTATATGTATAGACCGAGTTATCAACCGTATCCACCAGCCAGCTGACTCATGTACTCGCATTGTCACACTTCCCAAGCCTTTGACTGTGACCTTTTGATCAGCTAATCATTCATCACATTACAATGGATTAGGTATTTATGTTACTGCGAAGCATCGAACTAAGATCAATTGTAATATTTTCCAATATACATACGTTTGCGAAAACTTATAATAACAGGTGATGGAAAAGGCTTCTATGTATGGCTTATATATCTTTGATTTTAAAAGCGGAGAAGATTTAAAATTTTGAAGTTATCATTGTTTTTACCTATTTTTTAGTTTAAAACACTCCGTTTTCCCACTAGATGACAGTTAAAAATCATATCTACAAGTGAATTCAAATATTTGTATAAAAAATTAAATATATTATATATTTTTGCTGTCGAAGTGACTCCTGTCGTAAGTAGAGGCATAGTAAATGAGTGACTTCCCGCCCTGCATTAATCAAATCGACGTTTTATGATGCATCATATTATAGTCATTGGTGCTAGACTTGTACTAAAATTTAGCTTATATTATTTTAGTTAGCATATATTAATATTAACAACACCTTAATACCCACCCACGGGTCGGTATAAAGAATCTGAACGCGACAGAATTCGAATCTGCGCTACTTGGAATACGGTCAAGCGCTTTAACCCCCAAGCTATTTATGTATATGTTTAGACGGCGTCGAACAGGTACGGGTTCAAGTTCAACTAGGTTAAAATTAATAAATAAGGTCTATACTATGTTTTATATATGTATTTTATCTTACCAACTGACAATTTTTTTGTTATTTTTTAAAGAATAATTATGAAAATTGTCCCACAAAGCTATTAGAATCATAAGAATTTCAACATCGCGTCGCGTCATATCAGACGAGAGAGTTAATATAATGTTTGAGCATTTTAAATGATAAATACAAAAATTGAATCATTTTCTTTACAAATCTGAATATCTTCGCACGGGAAATACTTGTACTTGTACATGCATTACGAACATCCGAACAAAATACCATGACAGGTTTAGGGTGAAGCCAAGGGTCGTTTAAATTACACTGCATTAGCGACAGGAAGCGATTTGAAGCGATATTTATTTATTGGCCTGATTTATGCATCGGCTGTCAATTGCTAAGGGTGCGGTCATATGGCCGTGTTGCGCTTCGGCGATTACGACGCATTGTACTATGTTGCTGGAAGTGACCATCGATATTGTATGTTTGATAACAATTATATTTTTAAAATGATATAATTTTGTATAACATGCACTTATGCAGGTTAGAAGAGAAATTCAATGACACATACCTTTCTCCTTATTTCGTCTGAATTTAAATTGGTTGCCGGAACAGAACTTCGCTGTTTGTTACAAGACCAGAGAATGAAAAAAATTTAAGTATAGTTTTTATTCCTCCGAATGACAATCGAACACATCACTACCATCGCGTTATTAAATCAAACGCTGCCCAAGAGGGCCATGAATCACCATAGCCATTTTAATCCTTATAAAAAATTGAACGAGAATCCTTTTTTACAATGACAAAAGTAATTCGCCAGTCGTAGCGCAGTAAACGACTATGGTTGTGGGTTCGATCCCCACACGAGGAGTAGAAATATTTAATATTTTTATTTCTGCGCTTTGGTATCAGAGGTAAACGCGCGGCGTTAAGTTCCACCATATTCGCCGCCACACGCAACGCCTCCGGATTCGGCGGAAAGTGGGGAACGGAATGTCTTAACACTAGATCTAGAAAAGTCTAAAATAATCTTAAGTTATATCTATTATTTTGGGAGTTTCAAATGACTATATCGAAGTTGCTTTAAGCAATCTTAAAAAAATAGTTATTTAAATAGATTTTTGGTACATTTCTATACCACATCCAGGTCCAAAGAGTAACACAGTCAGTTTTCACGCGCGGCTGGAGCTATTAATATTCAAATTGGTGCGATCTGTCGCCGCTCCACGGACGAGTGTGGACGCGCCGCTATAATTTATTTGTGAACAAAGCAAAACCGAAATTTAAAATGGACTATAATTGCCGTCACAATCTCTTATTGTATTTTAATACAATTTGATTGTCGAGTAAAGTGTTTTGTCACGCTAGTACGTTTGTATAAAGGTTTTTTGGTGTCTCTTCTCACAATGGTGAGACCTATAGATATTATTAGTTTCTACTTAGTTATATTTATGTTGTTGGGGCTAGTCGTGGCACAGTGACACAAAGTGTGACTGTAAAACGACTGGTTGTGGGTTCAATTTCCACTCGAGGGGTGAAAATATTTAATATTTCCATTTTCCTCGCTCTGGTGTAGAGGCAAAACGCGGCGTTAAGTTCCGCCACTTAACACACAGTGCGATTAAAAACTAGCTGTGCGACTCCGTCCAGTTTTAGGTATTAAGCAAGAAACCGCTCCGTTCAGATATTAGACGGAACAAACAAGCAAACAGACATTTAAACATTTTATTTTTCTTTCATATATTTGCCGTGTATGCATTTAATAAAGCGTGGTTATTTTTATTTACTTCTATAGATAAGTTTATGTTTAGAAAAAAGTCAATTTGTACTTGCAGGTTATGCAATTAGCAACACCTATTACTAACTAATTAACAAACAAGGTAACAAACACTGACATTATGAATTATCTCACACTTAGCGAGCGCCCGTAATTTTTTACATCGTCATTTAACGCCAAGTGCCAGAACACTTATTACCGTCTAATTGTGTTGTAATTGATAAAATTGTAATGGACATATAATTACAGCTGATTCTATATGAAGAACTGATAAATTGACGCCGTTGTAGCCCATTTGTAGCTACCTAATTACAAACTATACTTGTGAGATCGAATCCTGTTCAAAGAAATAGTATCTATAAATATAATGAAAATGTAACTGATCGCTGTCTGTACATGAAAGATGAATGAGACTGATTATTATTGGAGCCATGTATCAATGTAATAGAATCCAAAAAATATATTTTGAAAATTCTTATCTATTTGGGCATGTTAATCACAGAAACGGCCTAAACGACTTAAAAGCAGTTTTGACTATTTTATTTTGATAAGCTTCTCTTATCATATAGTATTCATTTTATTTCAATCTATTCATAAATAACAAAAGTTATACATTTTTTTATTATAAATTAAGCATAATTTGTAATTTAAGTGAGAACTCGGGCGGGCGGAGTCAAGACACTTTTTGAGACATTGCTTGTTCAGCGGCAGAACATAATACTATTCTTAGTTTTACCATAGCGGAGAAATAAAGACAATCATTCTTCCGAGGTGTGATCGAACCCACAACTAATACCGTTTACAGTCATGATGTCCCACTGTCTTTTTCTTTGTTTTTTTTTGTTTTATAATACTATTTTATCACTCTGGGGACATAAGGTATGTACTTATTTAACATGATTCTTCTTTTATCATATGCAATACATTTTTTTGTTTACAATTGCAGTACTTAAAACTAAGACTTAAAGATATACCCTAAGATAGTCCAGTTATTACAAAATTTAAGTTGCCTGTATCCATGTTAATACAACTTATGATATGAATATTAAACGTAACCTAACCTAATTTAGTACAAGTGTATAACTACTACTATTTGTTACATCTATTTCGTACTATCTGTCGCACTTTTATAATATAAACACTTAAAACATTCCGCTTTAAGTTACCCAAAGTGGAATTGGAATTCGCAACTGTCACGTACCTACTAACTGATATCGCTCACTAAAGAATGAAAATGAAGCAACCCTCAAAAAGAAACTTTGATAGGGCATAACATTTTTTAAAACTCCTAAAGTCAAATATTAGAGAAAATAAAAACTTTTTGGACGATGCAATATACACGAACGCTTTTAAAACAATCGGTAATTTTGAGCGAAGTTGCTTTAAATGTAGATCCGAAGCCATTATAACGTCACCGGGCGATCCGAAAGAGACTTACGAAATATATAAAAACTTTTCACAATTAAAGGCTTCCAATTCCACCGCCAAATTAGGCAATAAAATTAAAAAAATAAAATATTTCTCACCACTCAGCTACAGTACTTCGCAATTACCGACTCAAGCCATCGTTTCCGATAAAAAATTGTTTTAATGTGTGAATGAAACGCAATGCTCCCAAAAACAATTAAGTACCTTTGGAAGTATATCCATTGAAATCTTTTTAATTAATATTATGTGAAATTTACTCTTAAGGGATTAAAGACAATTCCTGCGCGACGGAGGCGGTAATTAAAATTAAGTTGCAGGTCATTAGCAAAAAGTGGCGCAGTGGGACAGCGTTTCACTGTAACCGCGTAGTTGTGGGTTTGAATCTCATTCGGAGAATAAATATATTTAAAATATGGCATTGAGTGCCACCAATATCACGCAATGTCTTGATTTCGGCTGAAAATGGAGAATGGAGTGTCTTGACTCTTGTGACTTCTTTCTTTGATAAAAGAAAATTCAGAAAAAGCTTGAAGCTGCATCCTGATAATTTAAGCTAGACTTAGTTAAGTTACGCTAGCTAGCATAAATCTTAAAGAATACAGTATAAATAACCAACTTAGTTCTTCACTTTCGATAGTTTAGAAATACTGTGCGCAAGATGACGGAATATAACTTAGAGTTTTGTATGATTAGAATATTCAAACGAATATCAACTCATAAGTGGTCGTCTCATATCATAAACTTAATCATGCTGGCATATTCAAAATAGTTATGTTTATAATTTCTGAAAAGTCTATTTCACTTTTATCGTATTACAATGTAAGAAAAAAAATCAAGTAAATTGTGTTTATTTAGGCCATCCTGGTGCAGTGGGACAGCGTGACTGAAAACTCAATTTGTTGAGAGTTCGATAACCGGGGTGTTGAGTTTCCCCATACAATACACAGTGTCTTGAATTCGAGCGAAAAATAGTGAATTATCTATAAAAAGCCAGTCGTGGCCCAGTGGCACAAGCGTGTGACTGTAAACGACTGGTTATGGGTTCGATTCCCACTCGAGGAGTGGAAATTATATTTCCATTTTTCTTCGCTCTGGTGTCGAGGTAAAGCGCGGCGTTAAGTTCCGCCACTTAACACGCAAGCTTCCGAATTCGGCGGAAAGTGGGGAACGGAGTGTCTTAACGAAACGAAAGGGGAGTGTCGAACGGGTAACGTTAGGCTCCCTCTGCCTACCCTGCTGTGTGCGGCATACAGCGTGAAGCTGAAAAAAAAAAATCTATAAAAAGAAATATGCTATTTGCCATCAAAACAAGTTTTGCAAAACCTTCATTTTCATTATATTTGTCCGTTATATGAATCAAGTAGAAAAACAGATACTGCTACTACAATAGCTATAAGCTTTATAACTTTATTCTGCTTTTTGTGATACCTTACAATCAATTACAAAATTCCATTGCAACATAGATATCGCGTTAAGTTCAAAGATTTACGGGCAAAAAATGAACAACACTAAGGTATATTCACATGAATAATAGTTGAGGTAGAGGTTATATACGCCCTTGTGGTGCAGTGGGACAGCGTCTGACTGCAAATGCAATAGTTGTGGGTACGATTTCCACTTGAAAAATGATTATATAATATTTTTAATTCTCCGCTCTGATTCCTAAGATAAAATAATATGTCAAGTTCCGTTTTCATCGAGTGCCTTAATTCCCTATGCCTATGCCCTACTGTGTGCGGCATATTCGGCGGATTCGGAAAAAAGAAAAAAAAATCGTCACTGAACGCAGAATACCTTTATTTTGGGCGGAAAATAGAGAAATGTTTTAACACTACATTTTTTTTTATTACCTAGCTATGTGAGAAAAAGCATAAAGTTGCAAAAGAAAATAATAGTTACAATCTAAGCTTCACGCTGTATCCCACACACAGCAGGGTAGGCAGAGGAAACCTAGTATTAAGACACTCCGTTCCCCACTTTTCGCTGAAATTGGAGGCATTGCTCGATAAGTGGTGGAACTTAACGCCGCGCTTTGCCTCGGATACTAGAGCGAAGGAAATGGAAATAATAAATATTTTCACTCCTCGAGTGGGAATCGAACCCACAACCAATCGTTACAGTCACACGTTCATGCCACTGCGCCACGACTGGCCCCTCTGACAATCTAAGTACGCTATGAAATATAAAAACTTAGTAATTTATTCAGTTTTAAAGGTGCCATCAATGAATAACGTGACGCCTGACATGTCATGTCATGTCTATACCTATGCTAACAATAGTGGCATGTGAAATAACCCGACGTAGCTGACAATTTGCCATATTAGAAGAACAATGCGTTTAGTAGGAATACATATTGAGACATCATTATAGCAAAAACGCAACGCGAGTCGCTACAATTCTGTTTACTGTTTGTTTGTTAATTGTTATTAGTTGTGAGCCCATGAGAAGTTTTACTATTGTCATTTATGTATGTATTTATTTGTAGGTGGAGGAAAATAGTTGTATTAGTTTATGTTTAATACTCTTAAAATGTCACACACTTAGGAAAAGAAAAACGTTTTTAAAAAACGTATTAAATTTTGTACGTATCAAGAGACCCGTTGAAAAGGTCTCTTGAAAGTTATCCGACTTTTTGACCACTAAGCCATAGCTTCTATCTAATATTTTCAAAATTGTTAGAAGCTATCTCTTACTTGATTTAAAATTCTGTATTTTTTTTAAAGCGGACTTTTTCCCCTGTGCCACTACGGTTGTTTAAGAAAATCCTGTATCAAAAAAGAAAATCTTCTATGATGCGAAATTCTTTTTTGAGAAAAATAAGAATATAGGAAAATTAGAGCATCTGAACTAAAAACCTTTTTTTAATAATTTCCATTTTTTTCGCTCTGATGTCGCGGCAAAGCGCGGCGTTAAGTTCCTCCGAATTCTGCGAAAAGGGGGAAACGGAGTGTCTTAACACTAGGCCCTCTGTCTACCCTGCTGTGTGCGGGGTACAGCGTGAAGCTAAAAGAAAGAAAAAGAAAGAAAGAAAAGCGCGGCGTAAGTTTCTCCACTTAACGCGCAATGCCTCTAGAATTGGGCAGAAAGTGAGGAACGGAGTGTTTTCATATTAGGTTCCCTCAGCCTACTCAATGTGCAGGAAAAAAAGACTTCACATATTTTTTTTGCCGTTACACACCGAGTATAATGACCCACACAATGTCATTCGCTAAACGGAATTACATAATTACGTTAAATCACACACCGCGTTCATTGTAACACCTGACTCGGTCACACTCGGGTGAGACGATGCTATTCATTTGCCTGACAACCTTCTTTTGTTAGTTACTCTTAAATAAACATATACCTACGCATATAACTGTACGTAACTAGCTTTAAGTAACGTTTACTTGTTCTGGCTAAATGTCAATCATATATTGTTATTCTATTAATAAGTAAAAAACAATTGTTTGATCCTTTTTTAAAAAAAATAAGGAGATGTTTAGTGCGTTAAAACTCATTAATTTGAATTGCAAATAACAATGAAATTAAAAAAAAAACAATTAAATACTAACAATTCATTATTTGTTTGTGAGGAAATCACATAAAAATCACAATTAGCTAAAAATTATATAAGTTGTCAATGCTTACACTACAATTAACAATGAATTAAGTTTTAATTATGATTTTCGCACAAACGAGTGGTCAATTGTTATTATGTAATTGTTAATTGCAATTAATTTATGCCCAACACTCATTACCGACAATGTCATATAAAATTTAATACATAGCATAATAATAAATATATAGCTCATCCAATAGTGCAATGACGTGTTACGTGTTAGTCAATTTTCAGAAGAACGTTTGAAATTGATTGTATAATGCGTATGCTTAATTTCTTTACTATCGAAAATATTGCATAATATCTACGTGAGAAAACTCTAAAAAAACATTAGAATCTACCAAATAAAACAAATAAACATTTTATTAATTACATCGTTGTTCTATTAGATGAGCATTATGTACTTCATTTTAATTTTACTTACCTCAGAAATTCTGCGAAGTAGAAAATTAAAAGCACCAGTCACCGCCTCGATCAAATTCCAATATGTTGTTTATTTAGAAGCAGTTCAATTTAGTTGCATTAAATTTTTTAAGTCATTTTTTCACTTTTTATAATTAGAAAGCAAAGTTTAAATTTTAACACTGAACATATTTTCCACTTTGCCGGGTAGTCAGAGAAAACCTAGTGTCACGATGCTTTCTCCAATTGCAGCCCGAATATATCATTTTTTTAGTTATATTTATTTTTTGTATGTATTTTGTAAATTTTGTTTTAGTTACTTTTTTTTCTTTTTTAATGAAGGTAAGTTTGCAAATTACCACGGGTTACTGTACTATCCAACCGTGCTTTTTTTTATTTTATAAATGATATATTTTCATGCATGTACAATTGTATAGTTAGTAATTATACAATAAATACTAAAGATGTCTAAGAATGTGCTGTCTAAATTAAGTAAGGTTAATGTTGGTTTTTCTACATAATAAAATAAAACAAATTAAATATATTTACGAAACATTAAAAGAATACGAATACGAGACATATTATTATGAAAAAGAAAATTATATATTTTTTTTAGCTTCACACTGTATCCCGTATTTTTTTAAGCAAATT
This sequence comes from Dryas iulia moderata, assembly GCA_019049465.1. NCBI lineage: Eukaryota > Metazoa > Arthropoda > Insecta > Lepidoptera > Nymphalidae > Dryas > Dryas iulia. The sequence continues at coordinate 9,098,128 of CM032435.1, read as the reverse complement.
TCATTTCTAATTCCAACCCTTTACATATGTTGTTGATGATTGTTTGTTAGATGTTTACGTATTCAGAAAAAAGTGGTCTATATTTGAACCTGTGTCTTCAATAATCTTCAATAATTTTCCTTCTGAATTTCATCTAAGTCGGGGCTGGTAGATTAGCTACGGACGTGTAAAGGACAGTCAGACAGTTTCTTTTCAAAATAAGTAGCATACAAAAGTAATAACAATTATTTTATAACCAAATTACAAACCCATTTATAGCACAAACGTTGTACAACATGTTATACAAATGATCGATACAATGAAATAAAAATCGATATGGTAATCCAAATGTATCCGCATATTTAATCGATTTAAAAAATTTAATATAATACAATTAAAATAGATATTTTATACTCAATAGTGTAATAAATATAATCTCAAATTTTATTATGAAAAAACAACGGTTTTATACCATATTATTTAGTATAAGTGACATTCAAAAAGCAATAATAATTATTTTCTAATACAATTACAAAGCCATTTATAGCACAAAGGTTGTATACGAAGTTGTATGAATGATCGTTACAATGTAATAAATATCGATATGATAATTCAAATGTATCCGCTAATGTAATCAATTTAAATATTTAACTATAATAAATTTCAAATATAGCTTATTTAGGTACTTAGTGTAATAAATATCAACCTAAATATTATTAATGTATGAAAAAAGTCTATTTTATGATAAAGCATAAATAAAAAAAAATATTTAGTACCTTTAAATGATATTCTAAAACCAATAATAATTATTTTCTAATCAAACTACAAAGTCATTCATGGCACAAAGCATTGTATACGTAGTCACAATTTACAATGAAATAAATATCGATATGGTAATTCAAATGTATCCGCTAATTTAATCGATTTTAATATTTTACTATAATAAAATTTCAATACAGCTAGCAAGCTAGCTAGCAGCTAGCTAGCAATAGTTACTATATAGTGTAATAAATATCAACTTAAATATTATTAATATATGAAATAAGGCTATTTTATAATAAGACAAATAAAAAAAAATTTAGTACCTTTAAGTGACATTCAAAAACCAATAATAATTATTTTATATCGATATGGTATTAATATCGATATGGTATTAATTCAAATGTATCCGCTAATTTAATCGATTTAAATATTTTACTATAATAAAATTTAAATATAGACTATATGTCTACTACATATTTTAATAAATATATGAAAAAAGATTAATAGTTAATAAGACTAAGACTAATAATTTATGCTAAACTCATACATATTAAATTATTTAATACCTTTAAGTGACATTCAAAAACCAATAATAATTATTTTCTAATCAAACTACAAAGCCATTCATGGCACAAAGCATTGTATACGTAGTCACAATTTACAATGAAATAAATATCGATATGGTAATTCAAATGTATCCGCTAATGTAATCGATTCCCATGACATGTGGCGGGCGTGGTGAGGCGACGCGGCGTTATTTCACGGCTGCGCGCGCGCAATCAGGTGAGACAACGGGCGCAACGGTACGACATTTCACTAACTGTTGTAAATTACTGTTTTATTACTATTCTATCAATGTTTGAATTTAATTTTATATATATTATATATAATTGTGGATGATGGGTAAAGTATCATAGTTTATTTATCTACATGATAGGCAATGCAGCCAAGTTCAATGCATTTAAATCGTAATATAGGATCCTAAATATAGTTAAACGATTAAGTAATTAGAAGAAATAAAGGCAGCCATTAATGTTTTTTACATAGGTAAGTATTTGATAGAATGATGAAGATACTTATATATGTTTGATCTATTTTTGCTCTTATTTTTCAAATTTAAATGTTCACTATTCATAAATTTTAAATATTTTCAACATCAAAATATTACTGTAAAAACTATCGAGTTCATCCTCTTTCATCAAATAACAAAATGTTTGTACTCCCTCTTAAAACTTAAATCGTTTTAAGCATATAAATAAATGGTTCCTAAGTACATGATGAAGTGACGTATCTAGTATCTACGATGACATTAGATATAAGCAATAAGATTATTAAAAGTAATAAAAAACATACATCATGAGGTCATCGCAAAGCAGTGACACAGTGTAGACTTATGAACGCGATGGTCGGGGGATCGATTTTCGCCTGGGAGTAATGATAGTATTAGAAAATATTTTCATTTCGTCTCTATGGTACTTAAACTTCACTCATCATACAAGCGTACCGTTGAATTTTGCCTGTGAACACCTCATGTCTCGATTTCGGACGGAGTGCTTTAACACTAATTTCCCTTTACTACCTACTACCCCGCTAAAAAAAGTGAAACTGCAATTACTTTTAAACATTTTTAAAGTGTTATTCCACACTTAGGAAAATTGAAAAAGAAATTTAAAGAAAACGTATAAAAATTTGAACCCAGTGGGATTCGACCCCGAGCCTCCTGAACACCGTTCAGGCGCTCTCACCACTGAGCAATGCGTTCACCTGAACGGTATTCAGGAGGCGCGGGTTCGAATCCCGCAGCGTTCAAAATTTTTATACGTTTTCTTTAAATGAAACTGCAATTAAATAAAGTATTTATATTAATAATAAAAAACTCTATTAAGCCTAAGAAGATTTAACATACGAACATGTGTATTACATTGGAAACAAATTCGCAGCTAAACAAAACCGACAGCGGCAAGAAAGAGGCATTTAAAATAATGATAAGATCGCCCGCCGCCGCTGATCCCAGAATCAATATCGGGGATCAGGCAAGTGTCCAGGGACGAATACTATACGAGTTGATAATACTGGCAGTGGCTGGCCTTATTATATGTGTTATATGTGTTACTTGTATATGAGACGATACACACACAGATAGTATGAAAAATATTATTAAATGTTTTGTAATTGTAACATTTTATAAATTGTAGAAAAAGTGTTTATCTATAGAACTATGAAGATTGATGATAATATTTTTGTTTTAAATTTCATTCGTATTTTACCAAAGTATTAGTGTGTTTTTTTTTTAAATTATTCTGACATAAAGTGTGGACTAGGAAAAGTAAGAAATTATATTCACAACTAAGGCGTACATACCGACCGCATCATAATCTCGACAGTCACACCAATATGATATTAGAGTAATTTGAGGTTTTAAAACTTTATTTAGTATTCTGTTCATGAGTACCTAAATATAACAATTCGTATTTTCGTATTTTCTTAGTCATTACAATTAGTAATTTAATCGTTTATACAGTAAAAAGGTTCCCACCTTATTCATTATAAATCTGCATATATTCTTTTATAAAAAAAATTTAAACCAACCAATAACAGTCCAATCTACATATAATATAATTTTTTAAATACACAAAAAATCATAAACATCTCTCGTGATATCCACCCAGCTACCCCCAATAGATGTGTCCGTTTCGGAGATAAATATGTAATCTTAATATAATTGCGTCTAGTTCGATCCGCAAACATCCCTCCTCACCCTTATTGACTCTTTCGGTCGGATGCCTCGATTGCCTGCGACTGATCGCACGAAACATGCCAGTGACATCGAATCGTTCACCATCGCTGTAATTAAACAATGTCAAGTAAAGAACAAGGAATAAGATTTATTTATATGTTTTAGTTATTTGGTTATAGAGGAAATTTGTTTTAGAAAACATTTTAAAGGTAATACAAAGTGACAATACTTAATACAAGTACAAGTGGGTGGGTATACAAGTGGGGCCAGTCGTGGCGCAGTGGCACAAATGTTTGACTGTAAATGACTGGTTGTAGGTTCGATTGTCACTCGAGGATTGGAAATGTTTAATATTTCCATTTCCTTCGCTCTGGCTTCAGAGGCAAAGCGCGGCGTTAAGATCCGCCACTTAACACGCAATGCCTCCGAATTCGGCGGAATGTGGGGAATGGAGTGTCTTACGTTAGGTTCCCTTAGACTACCTTGCTGTGTGCGGGATATAGCGTTAAGCTAAAAAAAAAGTAACAATGCGTGGTGCTGGGTGGTGTTACTCAACGCTCAATGTCTCCATTTCGGGTGAAAAGTGGAAAAAGGAGAGTCTTGACATTAGGTTTTCTACCCTGCTATATAGGGAAAAGCCTTAAGTTGTATACATGCATACTATAAAGCTTTAAATAATGCAATGAGTATATTTACTTTGATTATTTTTTTTTATTTTAGGTACAATTTAGGATAGCAGTCAATATTAAGTAATAGCAATATTTCCGTAAATTTTTATAAATAAATACTTAAATATACATTTTTTTACTTTAATTATACTGTCCACAGTTTAATGTGATAAAAGTAAAATTCAATGCCCATTTGTCTGATACATTAAAGAACTAAAGTTCAAAAGCTAGTAGCTAAATAAGCTACACTCAGTTAGTAAGTAAGAAAAGAAGGCCGTCGTAGCGCGTTTGAAGAGTCTGATTGTAAACTTGATAGATGTGGGTTCGATTATCTTAGGGGAACGACTATATATTATTTTCATTTCGCCACTCTTCTGGTCCCTGAGACTAAACGCGGGGTTAAGTTTCTCAATTTAACACGCAGTGGCTCGATTTTTGTTAGAAGGTAGAGAACGTCTGTCTTGACACTAGGTTCTCTCTGGCTACTCTACTATGCGAGTAAGTGATTAAAAATAAAAGGCTTAAAGGAATAATTTCAAAAATATTTTCTTTCTGTGCTTATTGTCTTTCAATACCAAAAAAGTATTTTACCTTAAAACAAAGAAAAATAAACACTAAACTTATAAACTTGTCCTTTGCATCAGGTGTTGATAGAGATGTTAACACGCTATTATTGTAAGTATAAATTTAATCACTAAAAGTTGTCTTACATGCTGCTGGAAATATTTTCGTATTAAAGCTATTTTTTATTATATCTCAGTAATTTTGATTATAAGTGGAGAATGAAGTTTTAACTTGGCAATAGATTCTCTTTGAATACCTTATTTTGCGAGAAAAAGCATGAAGCTAGTAGTATGTAAAAATTTGAAGGCGCGGGTACTAATCCCGCTGCGTTCAAATTTTTATACGTTTTCTAAATGTCTTTTTCAATTTTACTAAGTGTGGAATAACACTTTAAAAATGTTTAAAAAGTATTTAATAAATAGCATTCTCTCTTACCAAACTTGACTTGACTTGACTTGACTCGACAATTGTTCATAGAATAATCTTTGGGTAGCAGAAATTTGTAAAAATCTCTCTACAGAGATGCTAACAACAAAAATAAGTTGTAATAAAGCGTATAAGAATTTCGACGCAGCGGATAGTAGAACGCATGGATCAGTGGTGTGAGCACCTGGACGGTATTCAGGAGGCGCGGCTTCGAATCCCGCTGGGTTCAAATTTTTATACGTTTTCTAAGTGTATTTTTCAATTTTCCTAAGTGTGGTAATTTTACACTTTAAAAATGTTTAAAAAGCGTGAAGCGTTTTATCACCTGAATACTACACCAACGGAGCTACAACAGCACCTCCAGGTACTTACGATACGCTACCTAAGATAAAGCACGGCATTAGCGCCATCACTTAACACGCAAGAATGGAGTGTCTCAACACTAGGTCATCAATCTATACCTATGCCGTAAAAAGCATGAAGCTGAAAAAGAAACGTGAATGAATATACTCTCAGTATAGAAGAGCTCCTAAGATTTTTTTCCCGAAATGAAGATAACGAGACATGAGGTAGTTATATATTATACTTGTTAGGTTTACTATTCGTGTTACCGTTAGTCAACTTAATTTTGAAACTTTAAATTATATGTAGTAGGCTCGTAAGTAAATATCGGCCACCATGTAAACTGTACGCGTGTAACAGTGTCAACGGCGACCAGGTGTTGTAATGCTATTAATATCAATTGAACATCGCCCGTCTGCTGGCCAGCGACCACCATAAGCTGACACCACCACCCCTCGAGCCCATACATTAAAGTACAATAAACTCACCATTGTACAGCAGGCGATAGGTCAACTTAATTCGGAAACGAAATATTTTATGAACCGATTTCCGTTTTACGAAGAGTAATGCGATTTTACGACTAATGCTATCGTATGATGGTAGCTTTTTTTTCAAATTACGTTTATTTATTGTAGATGTATTGAATATATTTTATTGTTTTCCTACGTAAGTGTATTTTGTTTTATTTAATATGCCATTGACAAGGCTATCTTGGCACAGTGGGACAGCGTCAGACAAATCATAGGGTTTGATTCTTACTCAAGGTGAATAATTATATTAGAAATATTTTAGTTTCTACCGTTTGGTACTTAAGACAAAACGCGGCGTTGAGTTTTGCAACTCAAGTGTGGTAGACGGTCTTGTATGGGTCCTGGGTACTGGGTCCTCTCAGCCTATCTTGTTATGAGGGAAAAACCATGAAGCTAATATCGAGATAATGTTGAAATTTAAAACAATTTTTATTTATTATTTGTTTATATTTATTATTTGTTTATAGTAGTATTTATTAATTGTTTACAATATTTTTATCCTACTTCTTAACTAAACGTTTATAGCCTAACTGACTGACTAAATTCCTAATTGACATACCCTGACTGGGTTCGAAACCTATCCTACCCCAAGACTAACTTTTACGTCTATAACGACGAAAAATAACGCCAAGGACATATTAGTAAAATTCCATCACCATAGTCAATAGTAATCCATAATTACATTTTTTTTAATATTATGAACAACGTCGCTGCCACGCGTCAATAAAGGAAGACACGAATACGTCACCCACGATTTTTCACCGACTCCCCTTTAAATGATAGCCGTCATTTTTTAGGGAAAATCAGGAAAGATATACAAAAAAAAACAATCACAATCTCATTAAACTAAGCGTGGTGGTGCACGCGAACTGTCTTTTTGACAATTTCCATGTTATGAATATATTAAGCTAAGTCTACACTTGTTTTATATTGAAATTATATAAAAAAACTAGCTGAGCCCACGACTTGGTGCACATGAAGATTAACAAAAAAGTTAATTATGAATATTTTAAAAATAAAAGCAGCTAGTTTACTTCTTATTATCTCAGCTATTTAATAGTAAAAGCTGTATCAAAATTGATGTAGCTATTCCAGAGATTAGCCAGAACTGACAAACTGACAGACGACTATATAGATTAAATTTATTAAAGAGTAAAAGAAACACATTTTATATTTCTTTCTTTTTATCCAGATCTTCTGACAAGGATCAAGCTATGAAAATATTGTATGACCACCTGATTTGAACATGCGAGAAAATTTTCTAGGACATCCAAGTCAATAAATGGGAAATATACATGTCCATATATATGCTTACACGACCGTCATGTTACAGTCAGACTCAGTCCTATATATCAGCATATTCGTAACAGTTGTTTTTTTTAATTTCACACTTCATTCCTAGTACGCCAGTGTGGCCAGTCGTGGCCCAGTGGCACAAGCGTGTGACTGTAAACGACTGGTTGTGGGTTCGATTCCCACTCGAGGAGTGGAAATTATATTTCCATTTTCTTTGCTCTGGTGTCGAGGTAAAGCGCGGCGTTAAGTTCCGCCACTTAACACACAAGCCTCCGAATTCGGCGGAAAGTGGGGAACGGAGTGTCTTAACACTAGGTTCCCTCTGCCTACCCTGCTGTGTGCGGGATACAGCATGAAGCTAAAAAAAATCTTAGTACGGCAGACATAGAGAACGCGACAAACATTAACATAAAATCACAATTAATATATTTCATAAAAGTTATTTCTATATCATAGCTATTTTACCACTTAAGCGTTTTAAAAACATTTCAAAGAATAAAATAATAGCAAAGTAAGGAAAATATTTGAAATAAAATAAAATGAATACTATAACAATGCCCAGTGTAGAATCAGCTCAACATATTTTTCGTTTGTTTTACAACGTGTTTATCGGCTGCTATTTGTTAGGTTGATTGACTAAGTTTTTCACTTTCATTATGTTATGCGTGCTTGATATATTAGAGTTAATGTATCTAAAGAAAAATTAAAAAAATAGCATAGATTGGATTTTATATTACACTCAGTTTTTTTTCAGTTAAAAAAGGGTATATAAATGAACACGCTTTATATTTTTTTCTTTATAATGTTTAAACTAGTATATTTGGAGCCAGTCAGAGCGCAGTGGCACAAGCGTCTGACTGTATACGGTTATCTGGTTGTGGGTTCGATTCCCACTCGAGGAGTGGAAATATTTAATATTTCTATTTTCTTCGCTCTGGTGTCGAGGCAAAGCGCGGCGTTAAGTTCCGCCACTTAACACGCAATGCCTCCGAATTTGGCGAAAAGTGGAGAATGAAGGTACTTAACACTAGGTTCTCTCTGCCTACCCTGTTATGTGCGGGATACAGCGTGAAGCTTAAAAATCTAGTATATTAATATTATTTTTTGCAAGCAACGTTTAGTTGTTATATACTATAATATATAATATATTTTATAGAACCTTGTCTTATTTTAAGAATAAATGAATTTGAAGATGACTTGATGCTTAGAGATATCGTCTAATTAAAAGAAGAACTAATAGTGATAAGGTCGCCTTTGCATACTACAATTATTTGTTTGTGTTATTTTGTTTTTATCCATTCTGTCTTCTTTTATTTTTGTATGTGTGCAATAAAGAGTTTTAAAAAAAATAATAAAGAACTTAGTAGTAGAACGATCACATAAGTCAACATAATATATCAAAGCTCAAATTTAACTTCCTCTTCTTCTCTTGCTTACAGTACGGTTCCAAGCTTTAAGCGACTCATTCGTTCTTATGAATCTTTTTTATTTTATAAGACAAATCCAGAAAACCTACTAAAAAACACTGATCTTTTTTTTTAACGTTCCAATCGTTTTGGTAACGCCACATTTTAAGTAACGAATTCCACGCTTTGGTTATACTTAGTGGCCAAATAAGAATCTATATCATAAACACAAATATATCTTCAATCAGTATTTGAAGCACTACTTGTACTTTAGTGTTCCCATATGCCCTGCTCTGGCTTCATTTTTGACATAAAAATGTAAAGATTTTGTTTTACACTCTCTCTCTCTCTTAATAACTATTGACCCCCATTGCAATTTTTTAATTCTTAATTACATATAAAATAGACTGGCTGTTCACTTTATCGGCCATTGCGTATCTCTGTATGGTCAAATGACGCTATATTTCAAGTCACCCTCGGTCAAAGACAAAGGCGTCAATCGGAAACCCATTTAAGTGACAGGTTCATACGGTTATGGTGTTGGGACACGGCAACCTCGAGCTAAGGGCGTGCTTGCAGTGCTTCTAATGCTTTTATATTTATTTGTATGGGTCACATCTGTGTCACATATGTCAAAATGAAATCAATGTATCTATGCGCAAAAGAATGCATTTTTTGCAGCTTTACTCTTTTCCTCACATAGCAAGGTAGTCAGAGAGAATTTAGTGTTAAAACACTCCGTTCTCCACTTTCCGCCCGAAATCGACACGGAATTTAATGCCGCGCTTTGTCTCCGGTTCCAGAGTGGAAAAATTAAAGTAATATATAAACCAAATCGAACCCTCAACCAAATCGAATCATCGCGTTTTCGATAAGATGCTGTCCTACCATACCACGATGGTCTTGTTGCATTCTTCATTATTCATTATTTATATCCCAGTACGCATTATTTTGAAAAGAAATGTTATAATTTTTAAAAAAGATCAGAGTAAATTAAATGAAACTATTTTAGTCGGACTAATCGCGTATAATTTGATACTCAAAAATGCATTTTAAAAAACCCGACATTGGCATTATAACTCTATTATTTTTAATTTTTTAAAGTTTAGTTTAGTTTGTTAAACTAATGTAAAGTAATCTAAAGGTCAGACTTTCTAAATTATATATTGAATATATAGGATAAATATACACGATAAATTCGCTTAAAGTAGTTTCATTTAAAATGTGTTAAAATAACATAAACTAAATATCTTATTAAAATCATTTTAAAATTACATGTTTTAGGAAAAAGTTACGTATCCTATTATATAAAATTATTATAGATAAGTACTATCATTCACAGTAATATACATAATTTAATATCTATACCAAGTTAACCTATCGCCAAGTTAACTAAAAGCGAAGCGAAAGTTGTAAGAGATAGTATTTCGAAGCGTCTGAGAGGGAAAGTGTGGCGCAAACACTCCTCCCTTCAGAGTTCGCGCCAACTTCGCGGATGCGGGCTGAACTTCGTTTCAATATTTATACGAATGAACACGTTTATTGTAGATAAGTTTATGTATTTACAATAATATATGAATGTTTATATGGTTATTATGTAATTGTATTTATGTATGTATGTATAAAAATAGTATTTTTAAAGTCTGTGTTTGGTAAAGTTTTCAATTTACTGAAGTGAGATAGTAAATAAAAAAAGGAAAAGATCGTTAATAATAGAAAATAACAAGATATTGTTGTGTAATTTTAATAATTTAATTTATTTTTTAGATTTTTATTATATAAAAGAAAACAGGTTTCACAAAAAATAAATTGTTTTGCCAGAGGACAAAGTATAAATAAATTAAATATAATAATTTCACTGCGTGAGTATTGAACCCACTATCGAATTATATTTATACGTATGTATAATATGTGCGATCGCGTAAACATCTGCCTCAAATTTATCAAGGACGTTATAATTCTAAATAAAAGTAGCCTAAGTGACTCCTTATTAAATCACCTATCTACCAGCGAGAGTTCCGTCAAAATCTCTCAAGCCATTTCAGAGATTAACCGGTACAAACAAACAAACAAAAATTGTAATACATATATATACATACATATTAGTAAAAGCAATTATTTTAATATTACAAACAAACACCAATTTTATTTATTTATGTATCGACTATAGATCGACTTCAATTTTGAACTATTCCGATAGCCATCTTCCCGACCTACAGGGGCGTTGCAGGTGTAGAATTCTTTATGCCATAAACATGTCCGGAACAGCGTACTTCGAGTATCTACAGGCATTCTTTGCAACGTCAACGCTACCAGGAACTATAGTTATGGGATTCCTTCTCCGCTGTGACCACTTTTTACTCGTTGGCCAGGCATGTCGTCATTTTAAAAATTAAAAGTGATGCCATTTATAAAAATTAATTTCTTGTCTTTGCTACTATATCGCAAAGCACTTGAAGGCGTTAGAAGCAAGTGTGTGCACGTTAATATGAGATAAGATCCATTGTGTAAATAACTAAACTGACTTATGTTGTAAATTTTAATAGCTCTCTTTTTTTCTTATGTTTTATGCTGCAAATAAATCTTATATAAGTTATTGGTGAGTTATTTATGAAAGTGATGTGTTCTATTACAGCGACGTTGAAAATAAATGTAAGTATTTTATTTAAAAAGATAAAGTAGTAGTACCTAGTGAAATTGTAGAATTTGAACTCCTTACCATCGTATCATGGGGATTTTTTTTCTTTCCTTTATTAGAAATTGTGTAGTTTTTTGTTTTATTATTCTATAGTTAAAAAACACCTTTAGTTAAGTTCGTTAGCTTGGAACGAGCAAGTTGTTCACTTATTACTTCGCCAATGTCACGTTCTGTGGAGAATTTGTGACGGAGATTGATCGGTAATCACACAAAATTAAAAAATGTTTATTTTAAGCGAAATGTCAATAATAATCTATTCCTCGAATTATATAAGAAACGCAATGATTAATTGTATAATTTTCGAGTAAATAGTAAAATAAGTAATAACAAATTACATTAGGATGTTGTCCTATTTTTCATCTTCATATGTTTTCTCGCAAGGCAGGGTAGACCTAGAAAAGAGAACGAACCTCGTATTAAGTCACTCTGTTCTCCATTTTCTGCCTCAATTTGAAACATTGCATATCTATCGTCAGGCTTTGTCTCAACAGAGTGTAGAATTAAAAATCGTTAAAATATAACCATTTCTTCGAGTGGATATCGAATTCACAACACAGTTAGTCGCTATTCCACTACGCCATGATGGCCTCTAAGCTTATTGTTAAACGTATTGTAATATATAATGTTTTTATTGTCGAAATGAGTTTAACTGTTTGCGACATATGTCGCAAGCAACAATCAAAAGGGGCATCACGCTTTAGTGGAGCCAAAACTGTAGCACGTAGCTCCAGGGTAGTTATTGATTGCATTCTGTATAGATGACATCTCGTAGATACTAAATATTCATAAAGTATCCTTTTGGTCCAGCATTTTAGTAGAAAGTGTGACTGCGAATTGCAAGGCTATAAATTTGAATTCAAAAAAATGTATTTTTTAAGTATGACAGACTTATAACCTAATATCACGATAATTTGTTTTCGCGATTTTTACACATCGAAATTAAACTATTTAAGCGGAATTAGTAGCGTATGTTTTTTTGGTTTTAAAATTTTTTTTACAAAACCCCCATGCTCCGAACACTTGTAAAAAACTAAGCTGTGTTTTTGAATATCAGAAACATATGCGGTAAATCCGATTAAATAATTTCATTTCTAAATATAACAATCTCCTTATCGGAAGAAAAATTTGGTAACTAGTAATAACAAAAGTACCTATATCTTTTTGAGAATATTTATTGTGTTTTGTTAACAAGTAGTCACAAATTTATAATAAAATACTTTATACATTTATCATAATATGATAAGAGCATCCGAATGCTTAGGGACGTGAAGAACGGACTGAATGAACCGAGTTTTAACGCTTGAACGCTTAAACTGAATTGACTCGTTTTGTCCGAAACCACGTTTTGCACATATCTAAATAAAAGGGTGTCCACTAGTCACTGCGCTATCCGCATAAATATGCTATGTAATCACAGTGTAAATTAAAAACATCCTTTTAATTTTATTTTATTTTATTATAAGTATGATTGCAAACTTGATGGTTATAGGTTTGATCCCTACTTGGCGGAAATATAATCAAGATTCATTCTTTAATTCTTTCTGTCATTCATTTATTCATTCATTCATTAATTCAATGATTCAAATTGAAAGATGATTGTTGATTTTAAGTAAATACTTAATATTTTCACTGCGTCCTTTGAATAAAATTATTTGATGTTCTTGTCATTTTCATCCAAAAAATGGTTACACAACATTTTGCTTATTTCATGTTGCTAACTAAGGCTTACCTATATTTAAAAAAAACTTAGAATTTTCAATGTTTTTAAACAAAAACACATTCAAAACATAACTTTCCGAGAGCCACGAATTGGAATCCTTGCATAAAGAAAATTTATATACTTTCTTAATATGGTTTAAATACTTATTTTATTAGAAATTATAAAGTTATCCTAAGTATGTATACACTTTTATAAATCAAAATAACGAAAAACTAATAAAGCTTATCACCAGGTCTTATCACTTACAGTTTATGAGACTTTAACCGTATAATATTTACTATCTGATAGAATTAAGTTCACGATTTCTCCGGGGATCATCGATTGTCAACCGGAATAAAATGTTGGTAAACAACAACAAACACATTTCATTCTCTCGATATCAATCTTGGAGACTCATTGACCGTTCGGGATCCGCGCGAACCCTCCCCGATAATGTTACTGTATAAATGAGATCGATACTACAAGTTTTCCCATCAAATTAACTAGAAACTCAAATATCGCCCTATCAAAACTATATCTAATTCATACCTCCTATTCTCAGGACATAGAGTCCATAATAGATAAGGAATGTAAAGATAGTAGTGGCATACGCTGATAAAGTGGAGGAAAAGTAATAAAAGTCAGTAATAATTGTTGGAGACGTATTTGAAAGAATCATATATGCTGTGAATACAATGTTGTGCCATCGTGAGTTGTTTAGTGGCATGTATTTGATTTTGATTCATAAACCTTTTAAATTTATACATTTTTGTACATAAGTTAAATATTGCTAATCTCTCGCTTTTCTAATTAAATTTAATATAGTAAAATCAATCTACATTATTTAATGTATTGAACTATTTATTTTTTATTAAATAAATATGATATTATAAGTATAGTATTTTCTAAGCAAAACAATCTAAATGTAAACATCAGCTTACATATATCTCATAGTTATTATCTCTAAGCACCTCTTGCAGAAAGCAAGATAGAAAAACAAAACCAACAGATAAGTCAAAATTGATTTAAATAAAAAAATATGCTATTAGCGTATGTCAGTCGATCGTAGAGCATAAAAATAATTTATTTATCTGTGAAACTTAGTCTAGGGGAGGAAGATAGTGTTGTCCTCACTTATAATTTATGGGAAACACCAATTTGTTAGTGCGATATTAAACGTAAACTGTTGAATGGACCGAAAAGTAGGGAGTCGTGTCATCCCTAGTTTTATATTGCTTTTCATTTTTACTATACGCCCGTAATTGCTTTCAACATTTTATCTCCTTATGGTTTTCTAACAGATTTCACTTTTCTTCAGATTAACATCACATTATTTTATTAATATGTACTACACAAGCAAAAAATTCTTACAGATTTAAAATTTGATGAATGTTAAAAAAGTTAAGCTTTGAAAAATAATAATTAAGCAATTTAAAAAAATAGTATATTAGAAACTCTTTTCAACTACTTATGTGTACCGACATAATAAAAGTATTTTAAGCCGTAAATAAATTAAAAAGATCGATACGAACATTCTAACGCTAATTGCGCAGCCTAAACGGCGTGGTGTCGGGCGGGTTATAAACCAAATTTTACGCACCATAACCTTTGTTGACAACTCACTCGTATAAAAGTGCCGTATTTTGGCGGGAATTCGGAGATGCAATTATAGTAACTTACTAATACTCCACTACTCTAAACATTTACCTAATCTGTATTACAACTATATTTTTTTTGTGTTCTTTAACATTTCAAAATGTTTATTTAACACACTTATGATTTTTTTAAAGAACGTATAAAAATCTGAATATAGCAACATACTGCTTCCAAGAACACGTGGGTTCGAGTCCGGTGGGGTTCATATTTTTGCAATTAAGTTGAATAAGTTTTCTAAAAATCTTATTCAACTTAAATTTTAATTGATTTTGAAACTATTGATAGGTATTTGTTTGTAATCCAAATTAATTAAAGTACTTAATTTTAAAAGTTTACGCACTTACTATAAGGTATATATGTAATTATATTAAATAATAAGATTAAACATAATTCTGTACAAAACAAATATTTTTAGAAGTCAAAAACAATTATCTGATGACGACTGTGTTCCGGTTCGGTGACATGTAAGCTCTCCATATTCCCACCCATCCTTCTCCTTCTTTCACCTTCAAGGCCAGCAAACCTGCTAATATTGCGGATGTCCATGGGAGAATGTAATTACTTACCATAAGAGGGCCCTTCTACTCGTCTGTCGTAGTTTAAAAAAAATTCAACCATCCTAAAATCCAAATATTAAAATATCAATCTTTGTAAGTTGTGAGCAAATTTCCATCGGATATATGAGGTATCAATCAGTACAAAGAAGGTACCTTTGTAGTTTTATTCATGTTCAAAATCGCTATTTTACATCTATATTAGAAGGTACTTAATATGACATCTAATAGTTTGTCAATATATATATCCTCCTTATAACAAAAAAACATATTTTGAAAAAATAGCACAAATCCTTTTTTTTAGAATTTTTTCATAGATGTGAGATAAAATATGTATTTTTTTTATTAATGATTAGCAATGTATTAAAAAGGAATGTTAGTCTATTAGGAATCATTGTGAATACGTGTTTGAATACAATTAAGTCCATACTTATAAAAGTAGCAGCAGCTCTTCTAAAATCTCAAGAAAATTATTTATTATAAATTAAGTTAAGAAAAAATCATTAACACCAGTGTCCACCGCGTTTACGCGTTCATAAGTATGGCAAAAAAGATATGATTTTATATTTTAAAATGACTCAACTTAAACATAATATACTACAGAGAATAAATGTTAGTTATTAAATATTTTAATATCTCAATTGATGAATAAAATGACATCTCCTTCACCTGAACTATATTTCATAACGTTTAAGAACGTTTGTTCGCTGTCATTGATATGATAACGTGAAAAGTCAAGTTCCACCTCACTGACAGTTACTGTCAAAAGTCAAAATACAAAAATGTTTACATTTTAACCATTAAAACTAAAATTAAAGTTTGTTCAAATACATCCGGCATTCTAAAATATATATTTAATTAAGTGTGAAGCTGCTTCAAGTATATTCATTTATAAATCATTGGTTCAACTGTTTAAATCTTGAAACTAGCGGGAAAAATCTTGAAACTAGCGGGAAAACTTTAATTCCAATACTTAATTATATATTCTGGACAGTGAGCAAGTACATTCCTATTAGACATCATGTCTGATGATGTTACATCCATACCAATAATAGATTTGACAGACGATAGCGAAATTGATGGAGAAATAACGACTACCCAATATAGAAAATCTCTAAGGAAAGCGCAGATTAATAAAATTTTTTCTCCACCTACAGAGACTATTGATAAAGACACAACTAACCCTTGCATTTCATCACCATATCACAGAGACATAGGTGGTGTAAGAGTGCTTCTGCCAGTTAACCCATATAGATGTCAGATAAATGTAATGTCTAAAGTAAGTATTCACTTGTAAATAGTTACAACATATGATAAATACCAACAAATAAATTACGACTTTAATATTTTCAGGTAATTAGAGCTATTGATAATGAATGTCAGTGTTTAGTCGAGAGCCCAACTGGTACAGGAAAAACCTTAGCCCTACTTTGTGCATCTTTAGCTTGGCAAAAACGGGAAAAGGGTAAGTTTATTTACTTATGCTATATTACACATTGTAACCTTTGTTTACATAGACTATGAAATTTAAAATCATGTTTTTCCTCGACACTATTCAAATAAACCAAATGTCAAATTTCAACCCTCTGTTCCTGTTACTTTTATCTGTGAGTTATTTAACTCTCAGTCTATATCGGAATACTTTTATACAAAAAAGATTTTTCTTCAAAAATTTCAATGTATATGACTTGTTTAAGATTATTAATTTAAAGAAAAAGTTATATGTGTCAGTAAAGATATTGTCAATTTACTTTATTATAATTCTTTACTAATATTAGAATTGTTTATATATTAATGACATGTGAAATGTTATCTTTGTAAAATGAAATAAAAGATCTTCTTAAAAAAAACCTATATATAGCTACTTAATTTGCAATTGTAACTATTTCTGGCATGACAGGTAGGTAGAGAGAAGTCAGTACCTTCTACAAGCATTCATACTCGTACCCACATACTAGTTTTTGTATTTGTATATATTACATATATTCTCCCATGATAATATCTCCCTACCGTGCAATGTGATTGTAATAGATACACAGTTGGTTTTTAATTTTTGTATACATAAGTCATCTATTTTTGTTTCTTTTTCATATTTTTGTAATTTAAAGCTTATATTATTCAAACATAATGTTAAATACTATTCAGAAATTTAGTCTCGCACTAAAACAATTCAAAATTTGGATAAGTCCACTGCTACAAAAAGATTAGTCGCCCCTGGTTTAGAAGATTAAATTTGAAATTACTATAATCTGCATATTTAAATTATTAATTGAATTTATGTAATATATATACAAATTTATTACTTAAAGTCATCATGTTCGTAGAATTACAGTAATACTTAATTCCCAGTAGAGTATATGATTATATTCAAACAAACATTGTGGTGGCAAGACAAAGCACAGTGATGACTTCTGTCATTCAACACTCAATGTTTCAGATTCTTGCAGAAAGTGTCTTAATGCTAAATTCTCTCTGCCTACCCCTGTTATGTGTCGAGGTAACATTATACAATTGTATATGAAGCTGAAAAAAATGTTAATATGTTTATTATAGCAAATTATTTATAAATATTCCCTTACTAATGTGCATGTCACTTAAAGCGAACATATATGATGTCATCGTTATTTTATTTTTCAGATATAATATATTTTTATAAAAAAATATTAACTATACTACTCCTCATCCATGATATCATTATTGAATAATTGTAGAAAGGAGTCTAAAGTTTTTTAATTACTGTTATATTTAAACTATTTTCATTATTATGCTCTGAATAAACTAGAACAAGTCATCGAGCTCCGCCACTCAATACACTTATTTCACGAATTTGAGTGGAAAGTGGATAACGGAGTGTCTTAACACTAAGTTCACCTTGATATATGAGAAAACGTGGAAAGCTTAAAAAAAGACTATTCCTATTTAAGTCATAATCGGTATAAGACGGCCAAGTTATAAGACGCGCAAATTGATCGCAAGTGGTCGCGTGCTCCAGTTCGGCGTAACCGACAAGCTTACACATAAATCACAAATACTGTCACACGACATCGCAAACAGCCTAACATGAAAATTGCAGCATAACCAAATGCAGTCGCTGCATGCGAACCATTTGCATAGTATAAGGGGGTATCTGATATTTTCCATGTTTTTTATTGTTACCTGATTGGACCATTCATTTCTTCAATAGTCTTGTAATACTGATGATCCTATCGTTTTAGAATGTGAATTGTTTCAAATATTTATTGCTTATTAATGTATGGCTAGGATTTTTAGTTATGCTTTTGTATGAGGAATGAGTGGGGAACGGAGTGTCTTAACACTAGGTTCCCTCTGCCTACCCTGCTGTGTGCGGGATATAGCGTGAAGCTATTTTGTATGAGTCTGGAATTTTCGGAATTTATTTGTTACTTAAATTTTCATGTATAAAAAGTTATTTCAGAGTATTTAGCGCATGTGTTCAAATTACATGTCTTCTTTCTTAGTTACCCTATCTTGTACTTAAAACTTAATGGTTGCAAAAAAAAATCATATATTATACAGCTAATATAATGTGCTAGGCTACATGTCGTTCAATTTTTTTTATTATATTCAATTATTTGTATAAATAATTTTAAATTTTATAGGTATATGCTTTCGACGAAACAAACAAAAAAAAGCATAGAATTTACACGTCTTAAAATGCCTTAAGGATCTTAAAACAATGGATATGGTAAAGTTGCAATATGTAGCTTACATGTGTTGTTATAGCACAACACAATGAGTTATTTTGTGTAAACAAAAAATATTTAAAAATGAAACTATTTTAAACGGTTTAATCGCATATATTTTTGATATTCGAAAAAAATTGTTAATGACATGACGTGTCAAATATTTCAAAAAAGTCCGTGGTCACATCTATCTTTAACATCTATTTTTTTTTTAACTTCACGCTGTATCGCGCACACAGCAGGGTAGGCAGAGGGAACCTAGTGTTAAGACAACCCGTTCCCCGTTTTGAAATTTTTCAAAATCACGAAAACAATAGATCATATAACAAAAAAAATATTTTTAATTTAAACTTTGCCCCTGCAAGTAAGCAAATGTTAATCGCAAGTCAATAATTTCTAAGTTCCATATATTTTGAAACATGTTTATGCCTTTTAAAATCGTAGTACTGCTTGTCAACATCGTATCGACGATCTTGTGTCGTAGACACTTTATTGGAATTACACCTACTCACGGCACAGGAAGCTACATTATGCCTAACTGTCGAAGAGATTTTACATTAGACAAGTTAGCGTTTACTTAACTATTTTGTATCAATGTTATTCGCTTTTGTATTTCGCTAATTGTTATATAATTAATCAAGGGGCCAGTCGTGGCGCAGTGGCACAAGCAGGTGACTATAAACGACTAGTTGTGGGTTCGATTCTCACTCGAGGAGCGGAAATATAGAATATTTCCATTTTCTACGCTTTGGTGTCGAGGCAAAAGCGCGGCGTTAAGTTCCACCATTTAACACGCAATTCCTCCGAATTCGGCGGAAAGAGGGGAACGAAATGTTTTAACACTAGATTCCCTTTGCCTACTCTGCTGTGTACTCTGCTGGGGTTTTTTTTTAGCATCACGCTGTAGCGTGAAGCTAAAAAAACAATTTCATCTGTGTTTAATTAAATTAATCTATAAAGATGTATCAATTAAATTGAATAAAAATTAAATTGAAAAAGAAAGTATAGCGAGACCTAGTCTGTGACACTGTCTTGCACACGCCTGAAATCTAGACATTGTGGAACTCAACACCGCTTTGTGTTAGCTACCAGAACGGGCAATAAAAACAATTCAGATGTAAAGACTGTTCTGAGTGGGTTTAAAACCTTGTTTGTGATCATGGTTTGATCCCCCATTGAGTGTATAGTCACACAATTTTACACTGCGCCACAACTGGCTCGGCAGAAATTAATAAGAAGTTAATATGTTCACGATTGGTAGAACTTACAAAAAACTAAGGCTAGTACTAAAGTAGTGAGAAAAAAAGTATTAAAGCCATTTGGTGTTGGCGTGTTTGATCTAAGTCCCCAACTTTTCTGGTCACGACATTCTTTCGCTAATTTTCTTTATGTCAAATATCTTGACGTCTCAATCATATGCCCCTAAAAGATTTGGACAGATTCTAAGTTTTTGATTTGTCACGGAACATTTGCGGTTAGTTTCACACGAATTTGAAATAAAGTTACCAACTTAGAACCTGATTTGTTATTATTATGTGATGCTCAGTAATATTATTTATGTATATAACTATTAACTATTAGCGATCCGCTCGGGGCTTCGACCCTATAAACATACTTTTTCCTACATATTTTTTCATCCGGTATTTAAGTCCTTTAGGGTTGGTTTTAATAAAAAAAGGCATTCTATGTTTGACCTCGTGTCATTAAATTTCCTTATCTAATTCCGAATCATTCTTAGAAAATTCAAATTCCATCCAGTAGATTAGCATTGAAAGCGTGACAGACTTTCGCATGTATATTATACTAGTGGCCCGCCTGCGGCTTTGCCGCGTCTTCTATGTGGCTCTTTCGGTATATTGCAACCCTCGGTGGTGGATGTTCGAAAAATAAAGTAGCCTATGTTTAACCTTGGATTATCAACTATATATGTGCCAAAATTCATTACAATCGGTCAAGCAGTGTCGATTTTTCATATAAACTTTCATCCCCTATTTCAACCCTTTAGAAGTTGATTTTTGGAAAACTAAGTAGCCTATGTTAGACCCAGTCATTTTTACTGCTTTCGTTCTAAATTTTATCCAAATCGGACCAGTAGATTAGCCATGAAAGCGTGACAGACAAACACACAGACATTCGCATTTATAATATAAGTATGGATTATACGTCAAACATATTTTTTCAAAACTTTTCTGTTTTAAAAATGATATGTAACTAAAAAGATCTCATCTCACCCGTAATATTTACTCAAAACTTCAAAAACATGTTAGAAGATACAATAAAATAATTTGGTAAATCTACATAATGTATGTTGACCTACTTAATTGTTTTGCAATTAATAATGCCATTATTGTTAGAAAAAAACTGTTGATTTTAAATGTGCAATAATAACGCTAAAGCTAATTTTTATTATAATACAAAGGAAGGCATAAAGAAAAGGTCACTGCGTTACCTTCGTCTTTTAATATCTCATTTTTTTCTTTTGAAAGAAATGTGAAAAGGGAAAATGTCTCATGCTTTTTCCCGCATAGCAGAGCAGTCAGAACTTAGTGTCAAAACACTGTCCAGCACTTTATGCCGAGACAATGAGTGACGGAACTCAACACTTTTTATGCTACCTTCCTCTTAGGTACCAGAGCTCTCACTCGCCGAGTGGAAATCGAACTCACAACCATGTTTATAGCTAAACACTCACACTGCGCCACGACGGACGCACTAAACTAGAAAACACTTTGTATTTTAATCATCTATTATTCATTCTAATGTCCCAAACGATGTTTGAGCCTTACCTTATAATTTTGAACGCATCAATTACCCTGGAGCCGAAACCGCACGGGTATGCGACACGTCGCCGCCCCAACATGTCTTTGAGCTTCCCTCACCCACTCTCCCTTTACTTTTACCGCTTTTTTGCCATTCCGCGTAGCTGACAACCCTTTTGCTAAATTGAATTAGTATGTCTCTATTTAGGATATGCCTTTGTTGCCGGCCTTAACATCAAAGTTGCTAAACTTTCACAGAAACCTAGGTATTATTAGCAATTTATAATTAATTTCTACATAACACATTCCTACAAAGATTGCGAAACGGATGCATAAATCTTTTTTTATTATATATAATCTAGCGTGTAATAGATAAAACGTTTATGTAATATGTCCGTTAGCTATTAAGCGTTTTAATATTTGAATCGTGCATAAACTGTGCTTAAGTGTGCCTTAGTATATCAGGACAAGGTACCTCCCGCGTCGCGTTAATTTCCCCAGCAAGGGTTGCCGCCGATGTCGTCGAATCGTAAACGTTATTTATGACGCCGCCGGCCGATTATTGCCGCGAACTCGCTCTTCCACTCATTTGCATACAAATTTATGCAGTAGTGATCATACCCTTCGACTTTACGTTTCCGCATTTCTTCGTTGGGGAAACGTTTCCAAAAAACACTGTTAATTTTTTAAATTTTGGTCTAATTGTAATAAGTAGGTATATCTAATTTATTAAGAAGAAACGAAAACAGTTAGAGACCATTGGGCTGCTGTGGGATAGTGTTTACTGTAAACTCGGCAGTTGTGGGTTCGATTCCCACTTGAAAAAGTGGTTATGTTTAAATTACTTTCGTTTCCAGTCGTTTCGTTTCGTTATCTTTTCAGGGTCTGATATTATAATAAATCTATAGACATTTTAAATTTCCAGACAAAAAACAAATTGATTTTTGTTGTTCTTTTTTCCGTCAGATTCACGTTTTTTTTCTCGTATAAAAAGATAGTCTTTTAATTGATACAAGTTTATAATTGACATTTTAAATCTCGCGTATTAGTTACCTGGATATTAATTCTGAATTGGTTATTAGTTTGATTGTAACAAAAAGAGAACTTTTTGATTTTTTTTAAATGTAAAGTTCCGCCACCCGGAATGCAAAGTTCTTTAACAAACCTCGTATTAAAATTAGCCACTGTACCTTTTTTGTTGATTAATTTCTACTTACATACAATGTTTTGTTAAATAATTACATGTTTATGTCAGTAGGTTAACCATAAGCCTATAAATTTTGTAGGCACAGATTTAAAATTAATACTATTGGTCACATAAAAATATGTTTTTTTTTTATATTAAAAGTACCTACTACAAACACTGCTTCATTAAATTATAGTTGAACTTAAATATAGATAATACAGATACTCGTAGGTAATATTTCCAAGCAAAGCAAAAAATAAATAACTATGTTTAATATGTTGAAAAATATAAATGAAGTGGGCTATTAATAAGTAAAGCATTCCACAGATCCTACGTAGGCTGGACAAGTGCAAAAGTCAATTTTACAGAAGGGTGATTTGAACTTAAAAGTTGGCAAATTTTCTCAAAAAAAATGTTTGAAATTTCTTAATGCTGAAAATTTGCCCATTTCTTCTGAACAGTGACAAAAATAAGACGTTGAATTTTTGTACCTATACCAGTCTATACAGCAGTGGCGAGTCCATATGACACCGTTAAAACAGACATTTTGTAAATTATCAATAAATAAATAGATTTCTATAATAATTATTTCATAAACTAACAAAACCACTACCACAATCTTTGGAAATTTAGTACAAGACAATTACATCGTAAAATACCTATCCTTACTCAGTGTTTTACAAGATCCTTTAATAATATTTTTTATTCCCCGAGCGGGAATCGAACCCACAACCATCGAACGCAGTATACCGTCAGACGCTGTCCCACTTTTTTATGTTTTCTATTACCGGCTTACGTCTACAAAAAAATCACAATTTGCTGCTACGTAGTCTTAAGAGTAAAACGCAACTTAACACTGACCTATCTTCATGACTTACCTAAACTAGACACCAATATAAATTATTCTAAGTATAAGAAACTAACGGTAGGTATGCTAATGAAGCGCGTCCGCCGGTGCATAGAGCACGACCGTGCCGTGACAATAAAAGGGGTAGCCGAATTTGGAACATTTAAATGTCGTTACTTGAATAGCAGTAAAATAAATATGATTGTGGCCTGATTTAATCTAAATACACCGCTTCCGCGATAAATTTTCTAAAATATTTTTACAACAAGTTTCGATATTATCTGAGAATTGATTTGAATTTTCATTGAATATAAATGTTGAACAGTGATAAGATTTCAACTTAATGTTATTTCTTTTTTTTGGATTTTAGTAGCATAGATTACTAATGTGTAGAGTAGCTTCAAGCTGAAAAAGGCATTTAGAAAACGTATAAAAATTTGAACGCAGCGGGATACGAACCCGCGCCTCCTGAATACCGTCCAGGCGCTCTCATGAGTAACCCATGCGTTCTACTACCACCTGTGTCGAAATTCTTATACGCTTTATTAAAATTTATTTTTGTTGTTAGCATCTCTGTAGAGAGATTTTTACAAATTTCTGCTACCCAAAGATGCCTTCTAAATACCTTTTCCATTTTCCCAAGTGTGGAATAACACTTTAGAAATGGTTAAAAGTATTTAATAAATAGCATTCTCTCTTGCCAAACGATTGTTCGTAGAATAATTTCTAATATTGTCGTGTCTTTCACGATTGTAATGTGTAAATGGATATACGTAAAGAAAAACTTTGCTAAGCTAAGAAATTTTATTTCAATTTCTTTTAAAACATTTGTTGTGATAAAATATTTAAAAGCAGCCCGCATACGAGGATTGCTATGTACCCACTAGTCAGAGAGAACCTAATGTCAATCTAATTTCAAGACATTATTCTCCATTTTCCACCCGAAACCGAGACAATGCGTGTTAAGTAGCGGAACTTAACACCGGGCTTCGTTTTATATACTAGACATAGCAATGAAAACAATTTAAATAAAATGATATACCGGGTATAAAACATTCAAACGCTGCTCATCACACATTCTACAGCACATTTACACTCAAACGCTGCTCCACTGCGCCTAATGACCTCATTGATGATTTTAATAACAGACATAAATGATCGATTAAGTGAAAACTTCCCACAGCCGTTGACGTAATAAATGTCGTGATTTATAGAAATTTGTCAACATGCAATAATTACAATATTCATAATAATACTAATAACCAATAAATAATTAGTAATCTGTAAATTGACTTGAATAAGTCAATCAGTTTCTTGCGTCGTTTCTTCTCACGCATTTATTTATTTATTAATATATTCTTTATTGTATACAATTTACAGAAAAAATATGCACAATAGGCGGTCTTAGCAGTAAAAAACATAAATTAAATTTAATGAACCGGTGGTAAATTATTTGATCTTCAAAATTGAAATTCTAATTTGTCTATAGATATACATAATAAAGATGTAAGTAATCGACAGATGTATAATGTACACAAAATAATGAGTTTTGAAAAATACATTTAGAAAACGTATAAAAATTTGAACGCAGCGGCATTCGAACCAGCGCCTCTTGGGTACCGTTCAGAACGCATTGCTCAGCGGTGAGAGCGCCTTCAATTTTCCTAAGTGTCGAATAACACTTTAAAAATGTTTAAAAAAAATATAATGAGGTTTAATTTTTTTTTAAGTGTTTTTTGCACACGCCAATATTTTTATGATTTTACTGATTTAAATACATTTTAGGCTATTATATTTGGTTTCTTTCCTTAACATTTAATGTTTATTTTAATTCAATCGAGATATTTTGAAGGATATTGAGACAATTAATAGATACAAAAAAGGGTTAATTAAAGTAAGTTGATAATTATCAAGAAAAGCTATAGGAAGTATAGATTTAAAAAATCCACTAATATAATCGCTCACCTATTAAAACTATATTAAAACTGTCCACTGCTGCTTT
Source organism: Dryas iulia moderata (assembly GCA_019049465.1). Taxonomy (NCBI): domain Eukaryota; kingdom Metazoa; phylum Arthropoda; class Insecta; order Lepidoptera; family Nymphalidae; genus Dryas; species Dryas iulia. The sequence continues at coordinate 9,072,313 of CM032435.1, read as the reverse complement.
TGATGTTGACGTAATAATTGGTGTGATTTATAATTATTTATCAACATGCAATAATTAGAATAGTCACAATGATAACAGAATACTAACAAGTAATAAATTAATGTAAATCTGTAAATTGACTCGAAAAAAAGAGCGCTGAGTTTCACGCGCTATTTCTTCTCAGTTCTGAGACATTACCGAAGTACCAACCGGAGGGTAATTTATTTAAGTTTGAAAATGAAGCATATTTAAAAATGAGAAGTATTTTGAATTTCGACGATTATTTGACTTTATAGTCCCTTTATACCTTGGAAGAGTACTGCGGGAAAATTACTTCTACATTGATGATTACATTGATTTTATTATTTTTTAATTTGCACTTTATCGTTCCTTTCTCACACTAAAACTTGTACTCATACTGATAAGAGGTATCAAAGTAAAATCAAGTGTAACAATTAATGTACACTGATATTATTTATTAAGTAACCGAACATCTACACTATCCCTGTCTTTCTATTAGTCAGGCAATGACTTTGCATTTGTCATCTTCATGTGACATTATATACGTTCATTATCATGAGTTTAATATGCTAGTAAAATGCCGTGAAAATATATTTAATAATATAATTAAATTAAATGATATTACTTATTACTTATGTAAAATTAGACAACTGTCTTGGACGTCACATCCGTTTTTTTTTCCTTTTTTTCTATTATGTTCAGTGTTTATACTCTGTCTCGCACTTTACCAATTTTAAGGTGATTGTGACCACAATCTTTTTAGAGGACTGATTTGGTTTTACCTGTTCTATACGCTAGGTTCCAGTGTTAAAACACTTCGTTCTTTATTTTTCGAATGAAATCGACATAGTGGATGGTAAGTACCGGAATTTAACGCCACGCTTTAAGTACCTTAAGAACGTAGAAATGAAAATAATATATAATCCCAAATGGGAATGTAACCCAAACCTTTACAATCAGACGCTACGTCACGACGGCCTCCTAGTGTTTCTAATAAATTTAATATACATATATAATTATTTTACTTCGAAATCTACTTACAAATTGTAATCCTTTTAGTTCAAAACATCCCTTATTCATATCTTACAAACCATTAAGCGACAAGTTTATGCCGCGTGCCATGTGCGCGTCGTCGCTACCCCTAAAACCCTAAACGAAGTCATTTTTTAAACGTTTTTTTTTTCTCGATTCTTATACGAAATGGTAATTTTACAGTTTTAAGCACGTCAATCTATTAATGTGATGGACGTTTACCTTACCTTTCGTGACTGTTCGAGTTTTATTTGGAATTAGTGCCTATCTATTGTCTTTAATATTTTTTTTTTAAATTGTACCATCGTTCCGCCGTAAATATAAATAGGAAGGCAGCTCGCTATGCACTGATTGTTGATTTATAGTCGCGACTTGTTTCACAATTCTTTTTACTTTCAGATCTAACCGTATAACCGTTGTAAGGGCCAATTTGTACCTACGTAAATATATTGTAAAGTTATAAAAGTCGAATAATTTTAATTTTAGGTCATATATTATAAACACTCTCACGCTTTTTCCCGTAAAACAGGGTAGTCAGAGAGAATTTAGTGTTGTGACACTGCCTTCTCCACTTACTGCCCGAAATTAAGACATTGCGTGTTGAGTAGCAGAACTCAACCCCGCCCTCTATCTACCTGTACTCAGGTACACTGAGCGGAGAAATTAAATTAATACATAATCATTCTCCCGAATGATAGTCGAACCCATAACCATCGCGGTTTTAGTTAGATGCAGCGCCACTAGGCCTCGACGGCCTCGTAACCAACGTAAATTATGTATCTTTTTAAACATCAAATAATATGTTAGAAGTATATTAAATAAATCTTAATTTAAACTTAAGCTTAGTTATAAGCAAAAACTATACTTATTAAAAAAAAACCTCTAGTATTATTTACAATACTATTTTTTTAGAAACTTGTAAGGAAGTTTTAATAGCTTCCTATTTATGGAAAACAAATAATATTTATATGGGGCTATATAATATTATGGCCCACTCTTATTTAAAATTAATTAATTAAAGATATATTTTCGTATTATTTTAAAATAGAACACTTCTTTATAAATTCATAAATAATACAAATTACTTGGAAGTCGTGTTGTCCTCTTTAGAAATTACTCTTTTAAAAATTACGTAAAAGTCATAATTTTGGGGCAAATTGTTCTAGCACAGAAGTAGGTATTAATTACGCATACTAAAAGTTTAGATGTATGTTTTTTAAATTCTGGACTTTTTCAACTATTATATTCCTACATTTGTAGAAATTTCTTTATTTTTAAAACTTGCATGTTTCATAAATATTATTTTATTTTTGAACGCCATCTATGACGGAAATAACAAACTACGTATATAAAGACAGAATAAGTATCAAAAGTTGAGTACAGTGGCGCCATCTCATCAAATTGTTAGGAACTTTCTACTCTAGTTATAAATGCGTAACTGTATTTTACTTTGCGGGGACTTAAGAATTCTCAACAATTACTGCTACACGCAAAGACATAGATTAACATATAATTGGAATTAAATCGTTACTATAGCATATATTTAGTATTTATACTAATTTAATATTAGTCAAATGCTATTTGGTATACTTATTCAAAAAATATTGTCCTTGCGATGACGAAGTGGGATGCATCCAACAACTGATTAATTTAATTCAAACATTTATTTGCTAAGTCATTTTCACATATATTTTTGATTAGATGTGTATATATATATATATTACTAGCTTTTACCCGCGACTTCGCCCCTGTTTACTTTAATTATTAGGATTTTCGGGACGTATTTACATACAAAAAACCCCTCCATTTTACCCTTTTAGGGGAGAAGTTTGTCCATTTTATCTGAACCGTTAAATTTATTACCTAATTATTAAATTTATTACATAACACTATATATCATTTTTTAAACTGATAAGTCCCGAAATGAGAAATTTCCCATACCAATTTCACCCCTCTGGTTTTCCTCTTTAGGGGAGAATTTGTCAATTTCGTTTACACAGAATATTTCTAATTGTAATCTAAAAGTAATATACCTATTTTCATACTTGTAAGTCTAAAAAATGACAAAATTCCATAAAGTATACACCCCTATTTTACACCCTCAGAAGCCCCTTTCTTTCTGTAAACCCCTTTCTTAGTACTCACTTGCATCATAAAAAGAACCCTTGTACCAAAATTCAAGTTTCTGAGTGCAGTATTTTCGGTTGTGCGTTGATATATGTATGTATAAGCCAGTAAGTCAGTCAGTCAGGTTTGCCTTTTATATAAATACTAGCGACCCGCTCGCTGCTTCGCAACGTGACTACATAGCGTTTCGTTATATTGCAAATCTCGGGGGTGGATTTTTGAAAAGTCAAATACCCTATGCTTAACCTTGGATTATTAAATATATTTATGCTAAAATTCATTACAATCGATCAAGCGGTGCAGATTTTTCATATAAACTTTCATCCCCATATTTCAATCAGAGGTTGATTTTTGAAAAAATAAGTAGCCTATGTTAGACCCAGTCACTTTTACTACTTTCATTCTAAATTTCATCCAAATCGGACCAGTAGATTAGCCGTTAATGCGTGAAAGACAAATACACAGAATTTCGCATTTACAATAGATATAAGTATGGACTAGCGGCCGGCTCGCGGCTTCGCAACGTGAACAACATTGGGTTTCGTTATTTTGCAACTCTCGGGGGTAGATTTTTGAAAAGTAAAATATCCTATGCTTAACCTTGGATTATCAAATATATTTATGCTAAAATTCTTTACAATCGGTAGCCTATGTTGGACCCAGCAATTTTAACTACTTCCATTTTAAATTTAATCAAAATCGGACCTATTGATTAGCCGTGAAAACGTAACAGGCAAACAGACAGACTTTCGCATTTATAATATAAGTAAGGATATACCTATATTTACTCTTAAACATAAAAATGTTACAGTACTTCGAAGGTTAATTATAAAATTATTCGTTTAGGCAAAAATTGTTGAATAATAAACACACTTAGACTCAAATTTTTGGTTTTATATAATATTTTTTTTATCGAAAGTGTGTAGGAAATAACATTTTTAAAGATATCGACATACATGTATTTTTTTTTTTTTTTAATAAAGGAACTCTGTCCATGGGCTCACAGGTGCCCATGGCATTTGTTAGTATTAATTTGTAGTGTGACAATTTAAAAAGACTTATATTTATTAATATATGTTAAACATAGAGCAATACGCTTTCGCTCCTTGTTGCTCTATGATTTTACACTATATTCCGTTCTCCACTTTCCACCTGAATCTGAGACGTTTTTCGAGTGGCAGAACTTCACACTGCATTTTGTCTAGGCGGGAATAGAACGGGAAATTATACATAATTTAAATATACAACCATTCCTCCGAATTGAAATTGAACACTCGACCATCGCGATCAACATAAAATCATAAATATAAGTTAAAATTGTATATTAAAAATTAGACTTAAATATTTAGTTTTGTATGATGTCATTTTTTTGTCGTGTAAATAATGGATTTAAAGATATGGAAACACATATTTCGTATGTAACACATAGAGCAATTTACTCAAGCAAGTTAATCTATGACTTTAATACCTATAATAACACCTTAATGAGTGGCGGAACTCAACACCGCGTTTTATCTTGTTATCGGGACGAAAAACTGATAATATTTTATATAAGTATATAATCATTCCCCCATGTCTAATCCATAGCCATCGCGTTTACTATCAAACTCTGTAAAACATGTCGTCACGATGGCCTCATTTATCTGTCATGAAAAATATACTATAGAGATCCAAATTTGAGTATAAAAATCCAAAAAATATTGTATAAACATTATGACTTGAGCGTGTGAACTCTTATGTATGACTCTTATGTATTACAAGAGCAAGGAAACGAAAATAGTTTAAATATAATAATTTCCCAAAGTGGAGATCGACCCAACATTTACGTTTACAGAAAACTGGTGAAAAGAATTCATCGCATTAGTGCATGCTAATAAAATAATAATTTAGTAAAATACCAACATAGAAATCGCAAAAGAAATAATTAGTATATTCAACATATAAGGTACATATAAAGAGTAGGTACATCTACTTTTATATATTTTTATCTACTATGTTGTCGATTAAGACGTTTATTTTTAATAATAATGTATTAAAGCAGTTCGTAGAAAATAAATTCTTTTAATTTAAAGAAGTTTAAAGGTAATTTAAATCAATAACGTAAAATCTATTTAAATATATAAAAAGTTTTTATAATATTTCTTTATTTATCTAAATATATTATACCTATTTATTTTTATTTACATTGTACACAACTATTGAAAGAAAACAACAATAAAATAATGACGACAACCGATTTGTCTGAAATGCACTTAACTCAAGTGACAGTTGTAAAAAACATTAATCTACTGCATTTGTCGAGCATGCCCTCAGAGAAAAATCCTTTGTCACATTTGGCATATCAATGGCACTACCTATGTATTAATTATAAGGTACACGACAATCTGTATAATACAGCTTTTAACTACACACCCTAAAATATTTTTTATTTGAAAACAAACTCAACCTTCTTGCTAGGTATTAAAGTTGACAATTGTGTCACATCTAGCAACATTAGCATGTGAAAACTGCCATTTTCGCTTCCCAGCCACTCTATTTTATGTTCTATTACGTAGAAATACATCTCAATGTTGCAATCAGATATCAAAACGCTAGGGGTGTGAATTAAAATATAATAAAAGCGACAAGAGGGGTATGTCACACGAGCGCTTAGTGTCAAGCTTGTGTCTTTGAAGTTTCATGTAAAATGTTTGGATGGGCTTATTTACGGGGCAAATGGCGTCCGTGTTGTTCTGGGCGTACTTATTGTACTCGTGTCAGGTTTTGATGACAGAGTATATACTCTCGCCCTAAGCTACTTTGATTATGACTAGAAAATTGCATTCGCTCATTTTATTTTATTTTATCTATGTACTTCTAAAACAATATTGACATTGACAGATTAAATATAGAGGTAGACGTCAAGACGGTCTAAAGGGCTGTATAATTAATATCAGAGATAACGACTTTTATAATAGACACAAACAAGAAGAAGAAGACAAGAACCACTTGGTACTTGTGCTTATATAAAACACAACAGATTGATTCTTTGTATATTTACAACGGTTACGTATGAATTTAATTATCTAAAGAAGAGTTATTTGTAAGAAAAATAATTTAAAATTTTAAGTTTGGTGGTAGGAGATTCGTTCTCCGACTGGCTCGCGACTACTACTACCACTAGCATGTCAAAGACGAACCGCCAAATATCTGGTGATGTGTTCCGGTTCGATGGCATGTAAGCCAGCTCTCCCTATTCCCACCATTCACATCCTTCTTCCCTCCTTCTGTCCTACATCCCCGAGGCTGGCAACGCATCCATAACTTCAATGTTGTGGATGTCTATGGGCGAAGGTAACCACTTGACACCAGGTGGCCCTTCAGCTCGTTTGCCTCCATCATTCCATAAAAAAAAAAAAAAAAAAAAAGTAAGTACCGTTAGCTTTAATAAAGAATTCCAACCGTCGCGTCGCGGTTTGCTTTCAATGAAATTGTGTAATAGACATATAATTCTAAATTTTACTTGAAATTATCAACAGGCAGTTTTATTATAAGGAAATATTAATAAAGAATATTATATTAAGTTCACGCTATTTCCACATAGCAGGGTAGTTAGAATGAATCTCGCGACACTCCGTTTTAATTTATTAGAGGCACGCTTAGAATTATTGCTCTAAGGTGGATGAAACTAGTGAAAGTATATACTTTTCAGCAAACATAATCTATATACTATTGTATTGTATAAAAAACAATAATCAGCTTACCATTTACTTCAGTTATTTCACAGCCCGCGAGTACCATTCCTATAGCACTGAACTTATATATCGTTTGTACTACGTATTACGAACCTAACATACGATGTTTTCTTTATTCTTACGACATTACAAATTAACCTTTTCAATTAAAGCTTTCTTCTTTCATTGATTCTATAAGTGGTTAGAGCCCTTCGTGGGCTTTTTCAGCAATAAGCAGTGGTAATCAACTACGATTGTGGTTGATTACCACTGCTTGTTGCTGAAAAAAGTTACAAAAAGGAATGTAACAGAGTATTAAAAGTAATACTAAAACGTTTTTACACAACTTATTATAAAAGTAAACTAATATAATTACGTAAAATGATTCCACAATATCGCTAGTACTAAAATTCTTATTATAGGAGGAGGAATCTTATAAAACAAATACACTAAAACAACAGCTTCTCGCTTTTTCCACGTGGCAGAGTAGTCAGAGAGAACCAAGTGTTGAGATTCTCCGTTCTCTAATTTAAGACATTTACTAGAGCGAGGAAATAAAAATAAATTAAATATATTCATTCGTCTGAGTGGGAATCGAGGCCACAACCCAGCGTGCTTACAATCACACTATATACTCGTATGCAGGTACTACTAAATGGTAAATAGTTTATATTCGCTATATTGCAATAAATAACATTTTTATTTATATATCTAATTATATAAAAATGTCCACAAGTTTACGTCGCCTTCTATGTGTAAAATAAAATCATTGTGAATACTTATAACATCAGTTATTAGTCCATACATACATTGGCAATTTGTTTTTTTTTTGTTTTTTTGTTATCCATACTAAATTATAAATGCGAAAATCTGTCTGTCAAATCATCGGAAACATTCGGAATAAAAATCAAACAAAAACTATAGATTTTTTAAAAAATCAACCCCTAAAGAAAAGGCTGAAATAGTTGATGTAAGTTTGTATGAAAATCTAAACCACTTGACTTGAAGTTTTCGTTGATTTTTGTCAGGTAGATAGTTTATAACTAAAGGTATAGGCTCACTATAGACTCACTATAGACTACCTATTTTTTCAAAAACCTACCCCTGGGGGAAATAATAGATGAAAATTTGTGTGAAAAGTATAAAGCGCGAGAAACCAACGTGAGCGAGCCTTCGAATGTCCGCAACAGCTATAGTTTTGTACTTAGTGTGGGTGAAACCACGTGCGGATCACTAGTTCTAATATAAAAATATATACATCACAGCAAGAATAAGTAAAGGACATAGGGGATATTTCATATAAATAAAACAAACGCTCATTTCCTTCACTCCCAGCTCATTTATATTATCCAGAGGGCCGGGTCCTTTTCAAGTATAACTGACGTGTAGCACTCATTCAATTTCCTGTATTGACTTGAGGATGGTTTCTAATTATTGTGGGTCTTACGGTTGCCCATTTAAATATTATAAGGACTTTAAATTAAAATACATGCTATAGAGAATTCTTATATATCTAACTAAAGATAAAAAAAACTTAACCACAATTTTAGACATGAAATTTTTACATTGTTATTTAGAAAAGATTGTTGTAAAAAGATGCAAAAAAAACCGTGTGAATTATAACAAATATATAAAATATATATTGCAAAGATTGCACTTTTTTTCATAAAATTAAACATTAATCGATTACCTCTCGCTCTCGAGGAATGATTATATTTGAATTATATGGCGGATAGTAGTAGTACGGAGTATTCTCACACCAAGCTCTGTCTGCCTTTCCTGCCATGCGGGAAAAAATGATGTCAATTTAAAAGGCGTTTAAAATACTGCAAATACTTAGTACAGCGTGTAGTGTATTTACGTTAAGAATTATGAAAGTAAAATATGTCTAGAAATATGAACAACTAGAACGTAACATTTAAATAATTTGAATAAAAGTACAAAAAGTCTATTTTGTAGAAAGAGCTCAAACACTGGTTCGTTTAGGTGTATACCTCTGCGAGAGCTGTTCGCAATGAAACTACTCTTCTTGAAGACATGTAGAAATTCATAAATTAGGAATTTAAATGTATTATATTAAAGATTATCGTAAAATTTTAAAAGTAATGTTAAACTATTTAATATTTTATATATAATATAAGTATTATATTACTACACAAGAAATAAATTATTGAATGTGAGATTTTTTGTAGGCTTCTTTCCATCTTTTACTTTTGTCTTCAAAATATTAAATAATTTATACCTACTCACATTTACCTCTCCAAACATACGAGTAGATAGGCGTTAAAATACAAACTTATAATACTCGAACAAAGAAATCTCTGTTTATTGGCTGTTCTTTCTGTAAATTTTCATCCAAAGATATGAAAACTTTAAAAAATCGTTTCAACATATTTAATATTAAATCGTGTCTCAAGCTATAGATAAAAATAACAATAATTCTTTGTTACGATAACATTTTTACAAATGAAATTCACAATGGATTTGACAAAAACAGACATGTCGCCTACAATACATGCACGTTGACAACACAATGTATTTTTTTGCCAAATAGGATGAGTTTAATCTGAAAAGCCCCTCGAGCAAGTAAAGGATTGAAAAAAATATATTTATTTCTACTTGACATGTATGTATATACTTCTTCGAAAAAGCCCTAATCTTTCTTTTCATTTTGTTGTAATCAAATAATTTATATAAAAACGGACTTTAGTATACGTATAAGATACTATAAGATACTATGTCTACTATAGATTACTATGACTATAATAGAATAAAACCTTAAAAGTAAGTTAACAGTTAATATGCATTACATATCTCAAATTAGAGTGAAAATAACCTGAGAAACACCTTAATGCTGAATAAATATTTAAAATATTACCTTAAGTAAAATGACGTGACTACATGTATATTATAGTGTCATGCCATTTACTGCATAGCATCATAGTCAAAGAGAACCAAGTGTTCAATCACTCCGTGTCCGAAATCACGACATTGCGTGTTTAATGATTATTAAATTCGATTCGTGATTTCGTTATTTGTATTTTATTATGAAAAAATGTAACGAATACGTAACGTTACATCTTATGGTTACAAATAAATTCATCTATTTGTTCATTTAACGAGAAAAAAACAGAACAATTTCTAATGTTACCTGTGATAAATCTTATTGTGCGATTACAACGATTTCTAATGCGGAAGCATGATACTTTGTTCAATTCGGTTGTTATTTATCCTACTTCAGATTGTCACCAGAGATTGTATTTTGACGTTTTCATCCTATTTTGTCGCATTGCCGCCGGCTAATCGTTCAGAAACTATTCTTAATACCTTCAACAATACTTATGGTGAATCGATGCGTCCATTGTCATGTGATACGAATGAATGCCGCAAGCGTGTATTACGCAAAATTTAAGTAGTAGTTTGAAATTGGCGAAATTAGGCTTGTTTAGATTTTCCTTTTTGTATATTTCATGGATTTTATTATTATTGACATATTTTAATCGGTAATTTAAAGTAGTTACGTTAGAACTAATTAGCTATGATCGGTAATTGTAGTACGTACCTATAGGTAATCACATTTGTTACTAAATTGTGAGGGGTTTATTGTACTGAAACTATTATCACCGAACACCATACACGTTGTCATAAATTCACTTTATTTTTTTATTACATTTTCAGTATAGTTTTTTAACTACATATAAGAAAATGCTTTTGTTACACAACAGCAGTGGCTGGGAAACCATTTTAAAGGAGTTGAAATAAATAAAAAAAATGTCTAATAGAAATCAAGCCATAGTGGCGCAATAGAACATTATTTGACTGTAGCTGCGATTGGTAGTGGAAATGGGACGAAATGCGGTGATGAGGTTTACCACAACACGTAGAGTCTTGAATCTGGGTACAAAGTAGAGAACGGAGTGTCATAACATTAGGTTCTCTCTGGCTGTCCGGGAAAAAGCAAGAAGCCGAAAAAAAATGTAAAAACATTAACAAAACACATCATTATATTATAATATTTATACAATTTGTTAAAGCAAATAATATTACCTTATACCGGTTAAAATTGACGTCAAAATATTACTAAAGCCTTTTAAAATGATGGCGAATGTTAATCCCATAGCACAACAGCACAAATAATAAATAAGACTCGATGAAAAGGCGCTAAAGCACCCAATTTCATATACAATAGGCGATACACAGCTCAAAACTTCTTTATGCCCTTCCGAATAAGATTTAATAACGTTTTGTTAGACCAAATGCTCTTTTTACAAACGATTCAATGACCAAAGACGCTCTTTGTAAATGCTACTTACGAATTTTACCAAATTAAATTGAGCTCCATATTTTTTTTCTTTTAATACATTTTTGTGATTTAAACGGAGAGAATTCAAGTGTAGTTGGTTCATTCTACACTGGACTCTTCCCGACAGCTTCAGTTTGATTGATTGCTTTTGTTAGTAAAAATTTTAGTGTAATTGTGCACTTGTATGCTATAGCATATATACCATAGCTAGATATAACAAGTTTAAAAATAACAGGGTAAGCAGATATTATGTTCTGCGTTTTCCAAATTTCATCAAAAAAACTATTTCATTTTTATTTATTTTAAAGTTTAATGCCCAAAACGTATATCACATTTACTTGGATAAGAGATTTCTTCTATATTTTTTGTGACTTTATTACCGTATCCGTATACATTATAATAAAACAAAATCAATTTCTCTTGTAACTGTATCCTTGGGTTTTCTCAATAAAAACATGAAATAGACAATTTCATATTGATAATTAAAGGTCCCTAGTTACATAGAAACATACCGAAATGACCAACCAATCGCTGGGAGCAAATAGTAAGACAATAGTTATATAATATCATGTGGTGTAGTTAGTTTTGGGACGATATTGAAGCCCCAAAGCGATTTCGGACAGCGAAATACTTTCATAGGGCTACCAAAATGACTTTTAGCTAGCGTATAATTTAATATTTAAACTTGTTGTTAATATTATATGGATATTTAATATCCTAACGTATTTAAATTGGAGAATGGACTGTCGTGACTCTAGGTTCTCTCTGATTACCCCGTTACGCAAGAAAAGACTTGAGGCTGCTTCTAAAAACGCAGAGACAGCTAAGTACTAAACAAAGCAAAGCGTACTGTATTTACCATTTTCTAAACGTAAACGGCAAAACTTAACGTTACCTAACCTACGACTTACTGAAAAGACGCATGCATTTTAATTGCTTACACAAAAATTTATAAGTATACTCATTAGAGAATCTTATTAAAGAATATTTTAAGACAAAGCAAGGCGTCGAGTTCCACCATGCAATGTCTCTGTTTCAGACAGACAATACTGCTGAATATTAATACTGTCGTTTCATGATTTAAAATGGTTATTATTTCATTATGAAACACAGTCGTCGTGAAGTTTAATGAAACCATTTTTTTAGATTTTTAGTGTTTATAATTTTATGTTTAAAAAAATCAAAATTTATTACGAGAGTAAGTAAATTTAGTTATTTATAAAGTACTTTGCGACCCTATCCACAAGGCATCTTTGGTAAAACTAACACAGACCTACTACGTAATACGTACGCCTACACGAAGCAAAAGATATAATATCATGTTAGATTTTCTGAAACAACTTGCTAAATTAAATTAGACTACTGCCTACAGTACTGCTTCGCGTAATTTCTCGCATAACATTATAGTCAGAGAGATCCTGATATCAAGATACTCCGTTCTCCACTTTCCGTTTGAAATGGAGACTTTTGTGTTCAATGGCGGAACTCAACGCCGTGTAAAAGATTTGCTTAGATTTTACAGTACAATCTATAATTATTTTATAAGTATTAACTATATATGAAAAAAAAGGATAGCGTTATTATTGTCCTTTATCCATATTTTCTTCGTAACGTCGGGTACGTTAACAAGACGTTCTAATTATAAGTCAGTTTCCCAGGTCAATTTTAATCCTTAGTTACACAAGACTGACTCTTTCATTATATTTTATACCTAATTGTAGTCTCCTTAGGTATTTCTAAAAACTACTTATCTAGGTCATAAACATCAAAAACGTAAAATACCCATAAAGAATATACATTAAAAACGACTCAATAAAGCTCGCATGAATGTAAACACTGAACGAGTACATACTAACTGAAATACCCCACACGGCTTCATGTGAAAATCTAAATAAAATAAAACACTTCTCGGTGTAGCGTACGTCCAAATTAGGCGCGAAATCGCTCACGAGAGCCGCTCGCAAAAACCTCGTTAGCCGCCATGTTTGTTCGGCGACAGTGAGGGGCGCGCCCTCTATGTATACAATGACCACGTAACGAGGAACGATATAAAAATTCGTATTATTTTCTTCACGATTCTAACACACAGGTTTAAGGGCGGTAATCGCACGGTGGTGTACCTCACCCGGTGCAGTGACTCGTTGGTCCGGGTGTGTGTAGCTGACACAGGGGTGTGGGTTAGGGGTGTCGATGTCACGATCGTGCGACGCAATAGCGTATGTGAAATGGATATGCAACTTGATACCGAAAGTGATAGCGAGTTCATAGTGAAGTAGTTTTGTTGCAGCTAGGCTGTTTGATGATATTTTTTTCTCTTTTTTGCCATTTTCAGGTTGCGTTTTTTTTTTCTTTTTGCCAACCATTTCACAGTCGTTGATGTGCACTGAATAGTGTATGTGTAATATATATTATTCGATGTACATTTCTTTTTTATTTAATATATTAGACAAAGCCACTCAACACGCAATATCTCGATTTCGAAAGGATAGTAGAGAATGGAGTGTCTTGACACTAGGGTCCTCTCTGAGTACCTTGATATACGGAAAACGCGTAGAGGTGTATGTAATATGTTTTCTGTTTTAACATTATACGCGTATTAAAAAATATGTAACTTTAAGTCTTAGAAATAGTTATCGCAATACTTTAACAAGGCGATGCCATAATGGCCGTCTTTCGTTTTATAAAAATGCTTTAGTGCAAGCATTGAATCAGCATCATCAGGGACTAGTATCGATTGCGATTAGACCCTCCTTGCGCCCCATCGAGCGGCCAACTAAAGGACACCGTTCACTGAAGTACATAAGGCATTATAAATGTAGATAATGTATTGTATTGTGTACTATTATTTGACTGATAATACCTACTGTTAAAAATATATCGTTAGCTTTAAGGAGCGGAAGTTGAAATAATGGAGTTGTTAAAGAAAGCATTTAATATTGTTTTTTTTGTTGTATATAAGCTATGCTTAAATAGTATTGTTTAATTATTTTACTCCCAGGAGAGTAATACCGCAGTAAACTGTATCCAGAGAAATTTAAAATTGTTACAATATCATCTATACGTTATCAAACTACAACAAAGAAGCTTACGATAAGTTAATTTTTTATGGCTTATACGTTAAAAAACTGTATATGGGCATATTATAACTACATAGCACTTCTCTAGCTGAACCTTTTTTAACATAATTAATACTCATTTCGGAAAATTGGTAGGAAATGAATATAAATTTAGTTATCTCTTTCGTATTTTTACTTTGGTAAGGAAAGCTATCGTATTTCTCACCTACTGTGTGTGAAATTTATTTTATAGATTTTAACTGTGGAGGCTTATTTAAATAACGTAAGCAATAAACATTTTAATCTATACTTATATTATAAATGCGAAAGTCTGTCTGTCTGCCTGTGACGCTTTCACGGCTAATTTACCGGTCCGATTTGAATGAAATTCTGAATGAATATAGTTCGAGATCCAGGGTCAAACATAAGCTACTTTTTTTCAAAAATCAACCCGTAAAGAGTTTAAAATAGAGGATGAAAGTTAGTATGAAAAATCTAAACCGTTTGACCGATTGTAATGAATTTTGGCATAAAGATAGTCGATAACACGGAGTTGAGCATAGGCTTTTTTTTTTTCATAAATACACGCGGCGAGCGAGTTGCTAGTTTTGTTTAAACTGTCATAGAAAACAACAGTGTTGTAGTGATATTAGGATTCGTAAGTCATGTTATTTCTATTTTTCTTTTCTTTATATTAGGTATATATTTCTATATTTTAACATAAAGAAAATATATTTTTATATTTCTATGAACGACCCGCCTTAAGTTTTAAGGGGACGAATTAATTCTAGCAATTAATGGAGGGTTTAGGACCGAAACTCCGAAGTGATCCCCCAATCCCAAAATTCAATTATTGATACCGCCGACTGAGCTTAGCGCAAACGATTTGCGTATATTCATAGCATGAATAATAAATACGGTCTAGTCATGTTTCACAGATAACTCTATTAACTAGCTCATTTCGCACTAACTGAACTGGTAATGGATCGGGATTGTCAATTTATGTGTTTTAACAGCTACTGTCAGTTTTGATGATCCCAATTATCCTTCTAATAAATGTCAAAGTTTGTAATTTTGATACGTTATAACTGAAGGAAAAACATTTGACTTATTTATAAAAAGGTTATGTATATGATGACGAATTAATTTTGATAAAATTAAAGTATTTTTTATGGGAGAGCTAGCAGACAGCTAATATTGTTTGTATTGTAATCAAAGCATTGCTTTTTTATATACGCATATGTAACCTGTATTTTTT
The DNA here is from genome assembly GCA_019049465.1 of Dryas iulia moderata. Taxonomy (NCBI): domain Eukaryota; kingdom Metazoa; phylum Arthropoda; class Insecta; order Lepidoptera; family Nymphalidae; genus Dryas; species Dryas iulia. Next base: position 9,056,824 of record CM032435.1, on the reverse strand, counting down.
TGAAAATATTCTTTCTTTCTTCAGTATTTAAAACTAAGACTTATAAGATTCACAGAGAACTAAGACACTTACGATGCGTAGGTATACCTAAAAGCATTGATCTTTGATTCCCATTATTTTTATACATTCTAAATGAAACTATTACGCTTGATTTACCCCGTAAATTATCTTCAGTGTTGGTTTCACATTTCTGAAAGTCGAACGTTTCGAACACTTTGCAGTAGTACATTAATAAAATAAACATTACAGTCAAACCCAAATGATTGCGGTACCTATATATCACCTTATGTATAAAGTGCACGTTGCAAGTTACATTTTACAAAGACGAGTCTACTTTTCTTTGGAATTTATTCAATCGTGAAACGATTTTTATTAAATTTTCCACACGTATTTTCCATTTAATAAGTATGATAATTTTAATTCGATGCAAACTAGGGCTTGACTACATCGTCGTTTTATATAAAAACACGCATTGTTCATGTATCGCTCGAACCAGTCATGAAGCCCTAACGAAATTACAAGCTTGCATATTTGTACAATAAATAAAGGTTTACATTTTACTTTGGAGTATATAATGAAATTTTATATTTGAAAGTAATAAATAATTTCGTTATTTGAACAAAAAATATTAATATGTGTTTTAAGCGTAATAAACTATAAAATACATTGAATAAAAGATAAAAATATGATAAAGTCTATATTGGGCAGAATATTATTTTTTAATAAATAACCTACATATTTTAAAAGAGAACTGAAATATTATAAGGAAACGTTGCACCAAATTACGAGTGAATAGTGGGTATGTCTGTAAAAAAGTGCAATAGTAGTTATTTAAATAAAGTGATGAAGATCTTATTGTATAAGATTAGGTATAATCAAATAAAACGCGAAAGCATTACAATTAAGTTTTAAAAAAGTATTATTTACTATCTTATATAAATCATATTAAATTGAATATTAAATAAACAAAATTAAACTCAATTTTCTGCAATATCATCACAAAATACTTAAAAACAGCACAGTACTAAAATATCTGTACATTTACAAGTACCCACCTCAAAGTTTAATACAGTTAAAAAAAGAAATTAAGATTTTTTTTGTACTGAATCTCACAAATTACGAGGAAAACTTAAATTTGAAGAATGGTAGTAATGTGGTATTTATGTATTTGTGAAAGTAGCGGCTAAGAGGAGGTAAGGTAGCGCTCTGAGCTACGGGTCGAGCGGTGACAGAGGCAAGTGGCTGCTAATTGCCACTCGAGCGCCAATTACGAGATACGCCGTGACGATATGCTCCGAGCGAGGCCGCGGACTCGCTCCCGGTTGAAGCGTTTTTGAAAATGCTTCAGATAACTCACTTAAACCGACGCTTTGGTATTTACTTGTTTTGGATAATAAATCTGTGTTTTTCCGTTATGTTAGCTAATTAATGTTATTGGAGACAAAATGAATAGAAATGAATTAGTATAAACTATTCAATTTAATTAAAATTCTGTACACGGTATATTCTGTAATGGTTTATATAATTTTGAATGTTTACATGAGAGAAACTTTAAATAACAGAAGTACATAATGTTGTCGATATTTTAAGTATATATATGTACAAACTGTTACTTTATTTTACTGACAAAGTTGATTTTGAAAGAAATTGGTGTATTGTACCTATTCCAATTGCTAATTAAAGTCTTGAAACTTGAAAAAAATATATATAAGTTCAATAACTAAGATTGATTTAGTTGACTTATCTGTCAGACAGACGATAACACTTTTATACACAAATCGGCGTTACGGTTTATACTCTGTGGAAGTGCAATTCCCGAATAGAAATAGTTCGTACACCTAAACGTAAACGTACCCTACGTTTACGTTACAACGTAACAGGAAAAAATGCAAAATTTTAGTTCTGTGGCTACAAATTCTAAGCGCTGATTAGCTTATGCTTCAGCTATTTGAATTAGTCAATAAAGACTATGAGAGCATATTTCAATTAATTCGCTGAAAACAACTTGTTTTAACAAATTATTTAGGTTTTCCTTCTTGTAAAGTTCCATATTTTTAGATGCGCGGTATTAACGAACTGGTTTTTCGAGGTATTCGCGCAACGACGGTTTATACTCATATATTTCCACTATTATATATCATATATTTCGCCCACGCTTATCACCATGTCTCGTACACGACGTGAAGTGTGACGCTTTCGCGACGAATGGAGAGCGAGCGAATGTGAAACACTCGAAACACTCGAGCGAGCGCGGATTACGAGCGCGCTTCAATCGTCAACAAAAGATGTCGTTACCAACCCGCGCAATGCGCCCATGTACCACTCGAGGAATTGCAAACATAGGGAGCCCGTATACATGAGACTACTTGAGTCGTGTATTTTATAAAAGATAATGGTAAATATAGCCCCCGACTATATCTTAAGCCGCATCAATTGAGTATGAAACGTAGGTAAGATGTTGGTTTGTTAAATTTTGAAATTTGTTCTGGTATTGTGGTGCTATTGGGTAGAGTGGAGTACTAGTTGAAGGTTTGACTCCCAGTCGGGAAAATGGTTATATATTTTTTTTTCTCTGTTCTGGTACATAAGGCAAAGCGCTTCGTTAAGTTCTGCGTTAACTCGCAATGTCTCAATTTCCGGCGAAGGGAGTACCATTCCGTACTCCCTTCTTGACATTGCTATTTTTTTAATTAAACTAAATACTGAAATTGTAAGGAAAGTATGATATCATGAGAAGAAGTAAATATTTTTCTGAAGTTGCATTAACGTTTTGAAATTATGTACTTACACAAAACTATTTTATATAGGTACAGTTTTAATTATTCTTGTGATAATTTAGGTTTTATCCTGCATCTATTAAAATAAATGTTAGACTTAATCTTTTCAAAATTAATTACTACCTACTGCATTAGATACGTACATTATTAAAACATTTCAAAATAATAATGTTCTCATGTCAAAAGCAGACCCCGTACACTAAAGAGTAATGTATTAAAGCGAAAAAAGACTCGTGTAAGCGACGTGACTTTCCACTTAACGTGTAGTGCCTCCCCACTAAGGCGTGTCTATTATACACTACATTATATTTATGTGTGTTCATATCCACATACCTACGTACCTCATTATAATTGTACCAGCCGCTACTTCGTCCGTTTTGCTTTTATAATTTCACAAGTCTTACGACTCGAGGAGCAAGCTAAAATAGCATATGCAGGCTAATTGCCGACTTCAATTATTCAAACGAAATTAAAAAGCATCATAAACACGGAGGAGATTATTCGTTGAATAATAGATAAGCGACAAACTACCCTCGGTCCCTATTTTCATAGCTGCGTAGGTATCATTACTAGCTTCTTGTGCGTAATTAATCGCAAGGGCTGTCCATAGTCCCGACGAGACCGGCTTTATTAAATTTTAGCGCTTTCTGGCTCCCTCCCTCGCCTCTCTCCAGTTTCCCGTAAGGGGAGGTCCCCCTCAGAATGAATAGAGCCATCACTTTTACTATTCACAGCGGGCCGGTGGATTAGCGAGATGAATTTCCTGATCCTCCCGGGGTTCAAATTGTGCGTGGGGGATCATTGGTGCGGATTTGCTGCGATTGCGTCGCGATTGTGCAGCCTTATTGCCTATTATATACAGAATTGAGAACACACAGCCTGTTCAAATATTGTTTTACTTAGTATTCAAATTGAAGAATTGCTGCTGACTGTGAAAAGCGTTGGGCTTGTCATGGTTTTGTTTGACACATTTTTATTAGCTGGTTATTTATCTTTTACAGTTGTATAATTTTATGAATTGTTTGAATTATTTCTTTCTAATTTTTAGTAAATGTAATAATTTATTTTATAAGAAGATTTTGTAGCTGATGACATGAGTTCAGTATTTGAAATAACATCAATAAATATGTGCTGTGGGTGTGACTAGAAAGTAAATACGTTTTAAATATTAAATTATATGCCAAATAAATTAGTTATTTATTTGGCAACGCTCGGAGCAAATAAATAAATGTTAATTTTATGGTAATCTCTATAAGCAATTCAAATCAGAGCAACATTCGGCACATGGCAGCTCGGTGTTCGTTCTCACATAGCCGCCTGAGGGTGTAATATTTTTCGCCCCAACATGCGCTATAAAAACACGACGAGTTTGCCCCTTTTGTCCAAACGACAATACATGTTCGTTATTAAAAAAACCGGCCCCGCAATCGATGGCCGCCGGCGTCTGCTCCCGGATCACACAGTTAATTATTGACACATCCGTTTTTTATAGACCCCCAGCTTCAAAGAGCTATTGTGGTTTCCTAACATTATTCCCCTTATATAAAAGCTGAAATTGACTATTTTCTTACCTTTATTCTATTTTCAGATACGATTTCTTTATTGTTAGATAATTATTGGTTATGAGTTACGGTGGAAGTTCGTTTTGTTGTTGATTAATTTATAAATGTTAGTAGGTACTACTCGTATAATTTACGTTGATAGGTATAGGGCTCAACTCAGTATATGTGTATGCTGCCCTTTTTCTTATCAGACTTGAATAAGTTGTGCGTTCGATTCCCATTCAGAGGAATTAAAATTATGTTATTAAGGCCACTTAACACACAATATCTCGTTTATAGACAGAAAGTGGAGTGTACCTAGTGTGACTATAGCAGTCTGATAGAATCTATCAGATTCTATCTAGTGTCTTGACACTAGATTCTCTCAGACTGCTGGAAAAAGCTTGAAGCTGTCAAAATATTAAAAGAAAATTCACGACTAAGACCTACCTAATATCACAATCATCTCGTAATAAGACGTTTTTCAACTTACTGTAAATCAGAATTAATTTACTTCATATGTACTTCATAAGCAGCTTCAAGCTTTTTGTCAAGACACTCCATTCTTTACTTTCACAATCAATAATAATACTTAAAAAATCATACAAGTCTACATTTATTAATTTTCAAAAGCATACAGTTCTTAAACAGTGCTAGTTAACAAAAAATATTGCGGTAATGAAATACGGAGTACTGTCGGCGACATCACTCGCTCACCCCATCTGATAAAGGGTTATCGCGCTCGACACGGTACGAAACCCATCGCTAGCATTCCCGATAACGTTTATTAGACACGAAAATTAGAGCGTGTTTCCATTGTAAGTACGGAAAAGAAATCGTCAGAACTGTACCGAAAATAAACTTAAACATAAAAAAGCTTCAGGCTTTTTCCCGTGTAGCAGGGTATAGTCAAAGAGAAGCATTTAAGATCCAAATCAAACCGCCCAAAATGGAGACATTATGTCGTTATAAAGTGGCGGAACTTAACTTAACTTTGTCTTAGATACCAGAGCGGAGAAATGAAAGTAATATACTATGTATAATCCACGACGACCGCGACAAAATGACTAACTTATACTTAGCCATCTTGTATGTGATAGGTCTAGACTAGATCACAATTAGGTTAGTCTAGATTACTGTGTTAAATTTACAGAAAGGAATTAGTAAATAAAAATTTAAAGGAAAACCAATGTTAAGATAAACTTTTTTAAACTTGCCATTGTTATATTTTAGCACTTTTATAATAAGTATTTTCCGAATGCCCTTCAGTAAACTATGCTAATTTTTTGAAATAGTTGCATAAAACTACAAATTTCGTGCTGTAACTGCGTTTTATGAACTATTATCTATGCTAATGTGTTCAATTATCTTTTAAACTTGCAAATAGTATGCCGTCATATTTGTTATAATATATTCCTGTTTCTGAATTTAGTACAGTGTTCTATATTAACAACGAGGTATATAATTATAATTTGAGTTTAATTGTTGAATGTGCTTTTTTACTGATGTGATTAATTTTTAGCTTCACGCTTTTTATCGCATAGAACCTAGTTTTTAGTAGTAGAAACATTTTGTTCTCCACTTTCCACATGAAATGGCGACATTGCATGTTGAGTGGCGGAACTTAACGCTGCATTTGTCGTAGGTGCCAGAGTCTAATCGAACCCACTACCTATCTCGTTTATATTCAAATTCTGTCCCACTGCACCACGATGGCAATATATAATAGAACTTCGGTCAGCCAGCATGCAAAGTGTTAAAACGAAAAAAAAAACGCATAGCCTTTTCAATAAATTATATAAAAATGCAAGAGATATGAAAAATTATGATGTGCATTATATACTAAACGTATGTATTTATAACATCTTAAGGAATCAACAAAAGGCATTTTGTTGTCCTATAATAATATGTATTATGAAGTAGAAAAAAAATATTAAAATAAGCTTATTTTTCCAATACATTTAAAAAAACATTTAATTTAATATAACAAAATAAATAATAATTATTCACGAACCACGACTATATTTTAGCTTAAAATAACGTTACAAGACGTGGAAACAAACTCTTTCAGATCCTATAAAAATATAATTTGCGTGTTATGAAGAACCAATATTCGTTTGTAATCGTAAATCCTTCTTTCTTTTTGTGAACTGACTATCGCCGTTTACAATCGTATAATTTTTAACTATCAGTTTTCTATGTTAATTTTGTTCAACTTCCCCATATATGGAAAAGTATAAAATGAATAGGTTGTTTTTATCTTCACTATTAAATATGTAACCGATTTTATTATTATGCTTTGAGCTATAGTTCCACATATTTAAAAAGTATTATAATAAGTCCTAAAATTCGTTAACTATTATTGTAATTAAGTTGTTGATGGTGTAGCCAGTCGTGGCGCAGTGGCACAAACGTGTGACTTTAAACTGGTTGTGGGTTCAATTCCCACTCGAGGAGTGGAAATATTCAATATTTCCATTTTCTACGCCCTGGTATCGAGGCAAAGCGCGATGTTAAGTTCCGCCACTTAACACGCAATACCTCCAAAAATCGGAAAAACGGGTGGAAACGGAGTGTCATAACACTAGGTTCCCTCTGCCTACCCTGCTTTGTGCGGGATACAGCTAAAAAAAAGTAGTAATATGTCGTAAATTCTTAAATGTTTTAATTTTTACTTTTTTTCAAGTCCAAGTCCTAAATGATGTTTTTTACAATTTTTCAGATTCACACTTATTCCTCATAGCAGTTAGAGAGAACCTAGTGTCAAAATATTATGTGTTCAGTGGCGGAACTTAGCGCTGCGCTTTGTTTTAGGGTATAGGTTACGATTAAGGTTCTATTATGCGATATTTGTGTATGATTCTATATTTGTTTATTTGTTTTAATTTTGAAACTATTTTTTTAGTTCATTTATTTCATTTTGAAACATGAATGCATAAACACATGTTGCATTTCCGGATTGTCGCAGTTTTATGCATCAATAAAGTTTTCAGATACTTAAAAATTATTAAAAACTTTACAACTCATTTCAATATATTGTGAGAAAATCACGTTTTACATTTTTTTGTAAAAAAAATATATAGAAATTGAAATTTGCGTTACGAAAAGTTTTGTTATGTTGTGATTTTTTTTAAATTAAAAATCGGCATCGCCTTATACGTGAAGTTATAAATATTTTTGACATTCATCATCTTCCTCATCCATTCTTGTCTTAATTTATCAAAAATTTATAAGTTACAGTTATTGTATTTATTTACTTATGTACCGTACTTAGAATAGGTACATGACCTATGTATATAAGTTACCTAATAAATCATTTCACTGCCCCTTCGTATTTTTTATATATATATTAAGAATTCCGCGTTTTACTAAATGCATATATCATCTATACCTACATGGCAGATACTTATACCAAAACAACATTTTTTACCACTTTTGTCTGTCTGTGTGTTCTGCTCATTCCGGTTTTTCACTGGCAGATTGCTAATGTAATAAGAGTTATAACTATTTTGTTAATAACCACGCGGACAAATTCGCAAGCAAAGCTCGATCATCGAGATGTACGATAATTTAAATTTAAAAGGAATTTAAACCATTAAAGCATTTTAAAAATCATTCGTCAATTCGTTTGCCCTTTGAACAAGCGTCATGAACACCTCTCATTCAAAATTGATATGATTGGTAGTGATGCGCGGCGAAAGACAAAGCTTTACGTACTACCGATTTCTAAGAGCGTCACATTACATCGCCGCTTTTATTTGCACGCCCATAGTATAAAGCCTGTATAACTTTGAGGTTTGCCGAAATGACTTTTTTGATTACCTTTTTCGATAGCCGAACTAAAGGCGTATTGTCTTACACTGTTATTTGTTCTTTTTCATAATTGCAGCCACGAAACGTATATGAAAGAGTAGATGTTTGAATTTCATTGCGTGTGTTATGCTTGTGCGTGTGTTTTTTTAAATAACTGACTATTCGAACACTATAATAAGAGGTTCCTACTTTAGTCTTAATATAGTTTCTAATGTGATACCAAAAATAGAATAAACACACGTTCCTAATCGTTAAAGATTTTGTACCTATATACCTACTGTAGGTGTCTAAAAGACCTCTAGTATAGTTCTGCGTACCTAAATTTATATTAAAATTTACAAATTTATTTATGGATGTAAGGCTTATTGTGGTGTGGAACCTTCATTCACATTTTATATAAGGGAACAGAAAAGTATGTATTATATGGAATCTCTAGTTAGAATATTATAAGTACAGATGATGTCGACTAATCTTTTAGGCTTTCATTATCCACAGAACTTTTTAAAAAATATCTCTTTAATAATTTATACAAGTAGTAATGTGTTTGTATATTTTTATAAAAGTGATTGTTACAAAGCACTTTCGTAATTGAAACGCAAATAAAGACGTAGGCGGGTTCGGCGACATCCCGTGCCCGGCTCAGCCCTCTAATGGAAATGACAAGTCTAATGTAACAACTGAAAACATCCCGGTGGACGGATCTAACAAAGCATTCATTTTCTGATGGCGGTAATCTCGCCCAAGGGCGGCATTGTTCATGATTTTCTACGAGTTTTTTTCGCATTTTCTTCTCGAAAAGAATAAAAATACTGAACAGTATTGTCGACGCCGACGCTCGCGTCGTGATCGCGCAAAAAGGAGCCCCTGGATGACAACGAAATGACGAGAGCGTCCGGGTGGCCTCCCCTCTCCCCCACTTGTAAAAATGTCGCCCGGGGTGGGGCGGTGTGCCTACAAGACGGCATTTTTACACACACCTACCAAAGCGAAAAGATCTCTACGCCATTTTTGGATTAACCAAAATTAGGTGTTAGTCCGAGACCTTAGAGCATAAATTTGTCTGATCCTTATAAACTTGACTTTTTAAAACGTGAACTTGTGCTTGCGATAAATCGATAAGTATATACGTACGTTAAGAGTAGAGGGTACAAATTGCACGGATTTTACAGCTCTTTGTGTCGAAGAGGGGAGGGGTTAGCGGTTTCCGTCGGCTGTTTTAGGAAATATGAAATTTTTGGTTTCCTTTGCAATTTCAATATTTTGTTCTTGGGACTCCAATAGACTTTTTTATAGAAGATTTAAAGTAAAATAACAAAACATATCTTCTTTTATAAATGTTATAGTGCCTATCCATCATCATTTATATACGTGTTTACCAAAAGCTAGTCTTTTAAATGAAATCTTCAGTTCAAACGACCCACATCGCAAATCATAAATATAGCAACTTCTATTACGATACATTGCTTGCGTTTCTTGTTAAGGTTAACGCGTGAACGTACAAAGTAAAAATGTAGTAATGAAAACCAAAGTTCAATATTATTGTTTTTATGCTTTTTCCAGAGTATAACTTTATCTAATATGGTTATGTCTAATATTATTATGTCGTTATGTATCGTAATCGTAATCGCTGCGTGAGAGCGTCTAACTGTAAACGCGATGTTTATGGGTTCGATACCCACTCGGGTCGATGATTGTATATTATTCTTATTTCCCCGCTCTGGTACCTAAAGACTAATTCAGACGGAAAGTAGAGAACGAAGTGTCTGGATACAAGTACCTCTCAGTCTACCCTGCTATGTAAGAAAAGCTGCGAAAATATCTATTAAAGTCACTGCAATATATTTTTTTCAGATCGTATCACAAATTCTGTGAAACAAGGTTACCAAAAACATCATCCTGAAAACCAGCAAAGTCCAAGCAAGCCAAGTACAAGCAAAAGCAGCACTAGCGTCACAGAACTTTCTTTCACTAACAAGACATTTGGTAAGTTACAATTACATCTTTCTTATACTTTAACACTAACGTCCACTTGCTACGCCACTAACTAAAATAAATTTGGAGGAATGACTTTACGCAAATGTTTTTTTTTTTTTTTTTTTTTTTTTTTTTTTTTTTTTTTTTTATTTAATGAGTTTTCGTTCTCCACGGACACATCTCCGTGCCTTTGTTGTTCTTAGTTGATGATTGTATTCCTTTTCCTTACTTTGTTTTTTTTTTTTTATTTACTTTTTTACTCGGTCAGCCACATGAATCTTTTTATTACGCAAATGTTTAATTTATTTGAAGTCATTTTATTGATTTTGTTTATTCGGTAAAAAAATAGACATTACAGCGTTTCATTTCAATTCCAAATTGCTCAGAAACCTTCGTGGACTTATACATAACAATTTTGCTAAAGATCAACGCATGATCAAATGCATAGTTAACGATTTTATAAAGGACATACAGACATATTGACTTTTATATAGGTACTAACAATTATTACCTAGATTGTTTTATTTTGGACACGTGCTCTCGACATTATTTATAATTAGTAAATGCTGTAATTAAACATAGTATTTTTCAGAAAATTATTTAAGATTTTTGAAACGTAACACAATTGAATTGCTGTTGTGTCGACGTTAGGAGTTACACAATGATTGTAACATCTATTTTCATTCGGAACATTTTTTATATTATGTAAACTAACTATTCTTCTGATATGCAAAGACGCAGCATCTCATAGGTATAGGTATACATAGCAACATTGTTTTTTTCTCAATCTGAGGATGACCTTAAAATGGTATATACCTATATGAAAAATATATGAAAAAAAATATAATTGGTAGCATTAATCGACATAACAGAAACTAAAACAATGATTTTTATTTTTTCTTCTCTCATTTCCATTTCTTGTTTTATGTTTGTCTGCTTTTTGTTAGTCCGTGCGTTTGTTCAGATATTTCAGAAACGGCTTAATTTTTTTTAATGTAGTTTTGCCATTTATATTTCGCAAAATTGCAATAAAAATAACTAAAAGTTTTATTAAATTGATTCAAACTTGTAAATTTAAGTTTGAAGCAGGTGAAGTCGTGAGCGGGTCGCTTGTATTATAATAATTTTTCTGCCTTGCTTAACCTCTTGTAAGAGACCGTTGTGAAACCGTAACATAACAAATAACATCCTTATAAGCTTAAACACGCATACGTTACACGTCCATGCCAGAATCTGCGCCGGCGCACATCACGCTCAGATGCTTTCCCATATTTAAATTATCAGATCTGTCGATCAGGGCGCCAACAAAACGCTACAGGCATAATGCGTAGCCGTAAAATTAGTTGTATTACTAAAGCGTACAAATGTTCCTTTGTTCATACTCGCGCATCTGCTGGGCGTTTGTATAGAATTGGAATTAGATTTCAAGTGTTTTTTTGTGAATGGTAGACGTAGATGGTGGAATGTTGAATTGATCGTCCCTTTGATGTAATCTATGGTTTGCACTAGTTTGTTTTTTTTTGTTTTGTCTTTATAGTAATACAGTTTTATGATTATTCTCGCATTGCGTGGTGTGGACTGAGGATCTTGTGTCAAAAAGCAATCTTTTCTCCGCTTATCTCTTGATTTCGAGACATTGCGTGTCACCAGATTGAGCGAATGAAAATAATTTGAGCCCGAAAATTGTCTTAGTGGCGGCCGAATTTATTCTACTAAACCACAGAGGCCTTACAGCTACTCTGTTTTCCCATACCATAGTAGGCAGAAAGAACAAGTGTCCATACACTCCGTTTGCCGCTTTCAACCTAAATTCGAAATACTAATAAAAATGTACCTAATTAGTAGTGACTTAAGTGTTCTTAGTGCTGCATTTATTTTACTTTACAGCTTATTAGTTAAACCCATAAATTAGAAAAACCTATAACTGTCTAGAATTGAAAACATTTGAATTTTATTACAAAAATCATTACATTTTCTAAGGATAGGTAATGATTATTTGATACCTATATCAAAATGTGCTTTACAAACTTAATGAACACGTAGTTCAGTGCAATCTTAACTCCAACTAATAAATAAATCCAAATTATAATTACATATACCTATCTATGAGACTCTAATTGCATTGTAGAGCTATGAAATATTCAACAACTTTTAGTTCCCTCTGTCTTAACTGGTTATATGGTCTTTTTTATTTTTAATGGAAAAACGAGCCAAGTTGTCTCAGTAAGAAAGTGTAGGTATATCTTGCCGCGATAGATTCCTTGAATTTATTTTTTTGTTTCTCCGTTCTTGTGAATTAGACTAAGCTAGGATGGCCTGGGCTGGATATGAGTAGGTAGAATTAACCTAACGTCAAGACACTTTGTTCTCGACTTTCAACTCGAATCAGGTACTACTTATAAAATTGCAAAATTATAAAAATCTTAGTTGACAAATTTGTGTATTATCTATAGACTGCAATGGCAAACTGTCTCTATATAACAATTTGCACCGGCTTACCCTTCGTAAATTATTCATTACTAACATTTTCAACTAGGTACACTAGATTTTTAATATTTTTTTAAAACACTACACTACACCAATAGCATATTTATCTGTTAACAAGTTTTATAATTCAATAATATAAATGTCCTGCATTTTAATATTGAAAATACGAAAAAAGTAAAAAAGTGTACCTGTGTTGTGTAATGGGCTCGGCCAATCATCACCTCTCGTGTGAAATGTGGGCGGGGCTACACACCCGCAGCGTCAACCACGCGATCGATTTGAGACGGAATTCGGAATTATTTGGGCCGTATTGCGATTAAGGTAACGAAACGAAAGCTTGAAATGTTTTTATTTATGCATATTTCGTATTTTTTTAATAAATATGTTTATAGGTATTTTGTTGATAATATTTTAGGTTAGGTATTTTTGTTGTGATATTTTTCTTGAGACATATTGATTTAAGCCAAGTCTTGTCACAGTGAAATATGTACATATACGAAATGTATAATATTGAACGTCAAATACCCGATAATTTTTAATAGTTAATTTAATATTACTACACTTCTTTATATGAGTATTCCAAAATTCTATAACCATCTGCCCGTATAATTTTTGTGAAAATTGGTTGAATTGTTTTTGTGCTTCATGTATATATGTACATATGTGCATTCCATCGTCCAAGAACATAAGTATATTTCCTTCGAAAAAAATATTAAAGAAATATTCCAAGAGGTTGTCGGAGAGGCTTTTTCAGAATAAAGAAAAAAATATTTAAAAATATTCATAATTTTACAATTTTATTTGATTCAAACAATCTTGAAAGTTACATTTATTCACTTTACTCGTATATTTTTTGGGTAATTTATCAAAGTCAATATTAGTTGTTTCACCTTTGTGAACTCTGCAATTGTATTCAAATTCAAAATATTCTTTGAAGAAATAAACTTTTGCTACCATTTTTGTTTCATTTGTTTTTGAAGTGTAAATAAGAATGCCGAACTAATTTTACCAGAAGCATTTACAATTACACGATATTTTATACTCCTCTTTTGAATTGTTAAGTTATTTAGTATATTTCATTATGATCTACACTAAAAATGTATTGAATGAAAGATAATAGGCAAAAGGAGCCGAAGAGATGCTCTTTCATATTTTAATATGAAGAACTACAAGTAAGCTATAAATATCCGAAGCCAGAGAACATAACTGTAGCTAACAATACTATTGTTGTGACCTAAGTTGATATTTTGTAAGAGGTTCGTATTACTTCACAGAGTTACCCTAACTTGTTCAAACTTGACGTCTTTTTGCGAACGGTTGTACAAATTCTGTACTAACGAGTAATGGTGATTTTAAAGTTATAAATTCGTAATAAGGATATCTTTTAAACGAATGTTGTTAATATATATGAGCGTTTTCGAAACGTCAATTAAAACAAAGCAAAAGGACTAAAAATTTCAGTATTCTCATTCCTAAATGGAGCTACTATCAGCTACGAATGTATCCTACAAAGAGTCAGCGTTAACCTCAACAATTACTCTTTTAAAATATAATATCAAATATATAAAAATCATTACTTCAGTTTACATTTTTATCTTGTATAGGTACTAATAATACTGGAACAACGTGTAATTTTAAATGCGATCTTTGTGAATACGATTCACACTCACAATTATATTAAAGTTATTTTCATTTCTCTGCTCTCATACCTAAGACGAAGCGCGACATTGAGCTGTGCAATGTCTCAACACTAGCACTTAAAATGCAATGTCTCGATTTCAGGGCAAAATGAAGAACGGAGTGCCTTGACACTATGCTTTCTCTGACTGTGCGTGAAAAAGCGTGAAGTTACAATGAATTGTATATTGTATTCTTGTTTATATAATGTTGTTTGACTTGTGTGTTAATAAAGAAATAATCTAAGTGTTCATATTGTCAAGGGTGTAACAGAAGCGTACTTAATAAAAAGATGGGGTAGCTGCTGACAATTGCAGATCACATGCAGTATTTCATAACGGGGGATTCTTTAAAAGTGAAACCGTGACATTTCCCTCTACATTTAGGCACCTAAACCTTTTGCAAACAACATTGAGAGTACGCGAGTAAATGAGCAGGGGGAGGGGTCCTAAACAAAAGGTGCTAACCCCCCCACCCTCGGCCACATCGACCCGACCTGAAGGGGAGTTGATGAGGTGACCATGTCGTCTGGTCCTAAGGCGCGGTATAAAATAATAAGATTTTAAGTGTTTTATTATTCTTGCTTATATTCGTCATTGTTTTAATATGCCTTTTTAATTTCGGGCCTATAGTGGAGAACGAAGTGTTTTAACACTAAGAAAATGTACGAAAATGCCTTTTTAAACATTTTAAATGCTACTTGATTCTATTATTTATTGCGTACTTGTTTAGATGCAATTCGATTTAATTTAACCACAACAAGATAAAATAGCTTAACCTTAATCAGACCGACCAAGGGTTTGAACTTTGAACCTATTAGCGATACCTTCACGGCTGAACTATCAATGGAATTGATGAAATAAGCATATATTTTATTAATAAATTTACTACAATATTATTTATTGTTACCAATTCTAATTATAGATTGATTTTCAATAAAAAAAATTAAAAATATATAGTAAAATTAAGTATGACATTGAAACAATAAAATACATCACTGTTCTGTTTTCTTATTTACCGGTAAAGTTTCAAAGCTGGAAAATAATATTTCTACAGTGATTTGTAATTTTTTTCTAGTATTTATTTGAAAGTGTAACTTACAAAAATATTTTTTCATATCACTCAATATACAATATATATGCATAAAACTAAAAAAAAAAAAATCCCAAAAAAAAATAATAAACCATAGTCAATACAAACACGGGGCGGTTGTGCTTTTTCGCAACGCGTGTCACTTGTGCGGCGGGGCGCGGGCGCGGCGGCCGACACCGGCGGCGTCGGGAGCCGGCGTCCGGGCGCCGCGTCGCCATGGCAACGACACCGCGACACCGCCCGCCACCCGCGCCACCCCCCAACCCTTATAAACAACTACACACGGCCCACGACTGCTCACTTATATACCACCCCCACACATAAGGGCACATTACATAAGACGGTACGGTCAGGCGATGTAAATAACGCGAGATAACTTCGAGAGGGTCTAATGGAATAGGGAATCGTGTTTTGGAAAGTGCCCCGGAGAATCTCGGTTGTTAGCCTACCCCATGTTAAGTGAAAGTCGATAGGGGATTAGGTTGGAAATTTGATTATTCAAACGTTCAAGTAATAGCTCTTTAGGTTTGATTTTGGGTAGGTATGTGAGACTAATAGATACTTGGTACAAGCTCGTATTGTCATTGTTACGTTTGCTGGAATATGGTGATGCTATGTTTTTTTTCTTAAATAGGTACATTTTATTAAGATTGTGGGGAACGGAGTGTTTTAACACTAAGTTCCCTCTGCCTACACTGCTGTGTGCGTGAAGCTAAAAAAAATTAAGAATGTCGTTGGATGGCGTCCGACTATAAACGCGACAATTGTGAGTTCGATTCCCAATGGGGCAAATGATTATATATTATATTCATTTCAACGGTACCTAATATAAACACGGTTTTAAGTTTCGCCACTTAACACGTAATGTCTCGATTTCTCGGGCGCAGAACGGAGTGTCTTAAAACTAGGTGTTCTCTGACTAACTCTGTTATGCGGTAAAAAGCGTCAAACGTGAAATATATTCGATTTGTCGTTTTACAGAATTAATTACTTTTCTCTCTACTAAATTATTACTTAGAATTCAAAGCAGAAATTAAAATAGGTTTAGAACTAAACTAGTGCTTAAGTACTTTAGTAATTATTTTTAGGTATAGCTATTGTCAGATTCTCGGAAATCTATTATTACATCAAAATTCACCTTTGCTGAAAGAGTCTGTAGTTTTGGTGTTAATAATATGCATACTTTAGTTGTTAGGATAGATTCTTATATACTGACCAAGCAATAATAAGCAGAACAATCGAAAAATGTATTTTTTTACGGTAGGCATTTCTAAGTTTAATATTTATTGGTATATTCGGTTTTTACTTTTTAACCATTTAAACACTATTTTACGTGAAGTTGTTTAATTTTGTATTTTTTTTTTAATAAATCGGCCATCGTACGAATAAAATAAATCTTTATGCTTAATATTTAAAAATGTACCTATATTCGATTCGACTCATTTTCAAGCCTAGTATAAATAACATTAAAACGTATTCGTTTTTCATTTTTTCTATATTGCAAGTAAGGATTAAATAAAAAATATAGAAAATTAGTTAATCAAAAATATATTAAATAAATAAAATTATTATCTTGACCTATCAACAAGTTCTCTGCTCATACCAGTGACTTAATACGTTCTCGTAACGTTAAAAAAATATTTTTATTATATCGCTTCACCCTTTTCCACATAGCATCCTCTAATATCGAGATACCCTAACCTCCATTTTAGGCCCGAAATTGAAATTAGGCACCAGAGAGAAAAAATGGAAAATATTTACAATTATTTTTTAACTTTTCTAAAGTGTTTTTCCACACTTAGGAAAATTGAAAAAGCCATTTGAAGACGTATAAAAATTTGAACGCAAAGCAACAAAAATAAGTTGCAATAAATATATAAGAATGTAGACGCAACTGGTGATCCCGGCTTAGAATAGGATCACCCTGGTATTGGAGGTGTCGTAAGAGGCGACTAAAATACGTGTGGTAGAGTCAAGTTGCCAGTGATGGCACTCGTATGGGCCGACTCGACCGGACCACCACCACCCTCGGCATCTGAAACCGGCGTGAAGTAGTGGCTCTATGCCACTGCGTTTCGCATTAGGTGATGCCGGGCACCGGAGCCCAATCCCCCCCCCCCCCCCCCCAAATATGACAGCGGTCCTGAAAGAGAAACTACCCCAGGAGGGTACCAGCATCAAAGATGCTGGAGAATCCCTCCCTGAGTCTCCAAACTCAGGCCGCCCGTCGAATTCTGGGGAGGGCACAGTTTCCGCGCATTAGACAAGGCAAACGAGGCGTACGCTCCACGGCAACCCCTACCACGCTTAACGTGGATTTTTGTAATATCAGGGGCCTACATTCCAACCTAAATGCTGTCCACCACCATCTTGAGACGGCACGGCCGGCCTTGTTATTCTTGACAGAGACTCAAATCGCCCGACCAAGCGATACAGCCTATCTCACATACCCCGGCTACAAAATAGAACATAATTTTATACCTCATGCCGGGGTCACTGTTTTCGTTAGGGAGGACATGAGTTTCCGTCGTCTTGTCCATTTTGAAGGTAGGGACCTGTCAACCATCTGGCTTCGTATTGATTCGGACGACCGTGTCCGAATCTACGCGTGCCTATACAGGTCCCACAGTGGTAATGCGGAAACGGATCGACTCATGGAGCATATGCAATCGGCCATTGATGATATGCTCTCACAGACCCCCTCCGCTGAGGTCGTGATACTCGGTGATTTTAACGCCCACAATGCCGACTGGCTTGGGTCACGGACCACCGACCACGCGGGGAGGGCTGCATTTGACTTTGCTTCGGCAAATGGACTGTCCCAATTGGTTGATTCACCTACACGAATCCCGGACGTGGACAGCCACAATGCCTCCTTATTGGACCTTCTGCTGACTTCAAATCCGGAACAGTACCAGGTATCAGTCGAGGCCCCTTTAGGGTCCTCTGATCACTGCCTGGTACGGACTGTGGTGCCAATTAAACGCAGCAGTTGCAGAACACCCGCAACTCGTCGTGTCTGGCACTACAAGTCAGCAGATTGGGATGGGATGCGTACCTTTTACTCATCTTATCCCTGGGGGCCGGTGTGCTTCTCTTCTGATGATCCTAGTGTCTGTGCCGCCGCTGTCGCCGATGTGGTTCTAAGGGTATGGATCTCTATATTCCAAGCTTGTGGTGCTATCGGTGGACAAGTCACGCCTGGTTGGTAAGTCCTGAGACAAGCTGCCTTCGGTAAGCGCGAAGTTGATCAACGGCCTGGGCTGCGGCATAGTCACAAGATCCTACGGCGAAAGCCTTAAAAGGGAGTACAACCGATCTTAGGTACTTTAAGAGGCAAATTCGCTAGGCAAAGTACGAGACAATACCACCAAAATCGGTGAGAAGTCGAGAGTACACCGCCGGAACACCGGCAGTTTTGGTTTGGGCGATCCTCTAAGGCTGTGCTTGGCAAACTTTAAGCCAGCCCCGCTTCCTCCGTTAGCACAGAGAAGACTCCCGGTCCATACGCGCGAAAGAGAAAGCCGATCTCCTGGGCACCCCTCTTCGCAGCGAAATCAACCTGGATGACCATTGTGGAACTACTCCGCCGACCATCCCGCGGTGCCAGAGCTCCAATTGCTGACGTTAAGTTTAGTCAAAAGGCGTTCGTGTCGAGCTTGGTTCTTGGACATCCATAAGGCGAGTGGACCGGATGGCATTTCTCCTATAGTGCTCCGGCATGTGCTGAGTGACCGGCGGTGCTAAGCGTTGTTTTACGGCACGAGTACTAATCCGGCCGTAGTCCCAGATCGTGGAAGAGTGCCCTGATCCACCCGATCCCGAAAAAAGGCGATGGCTCAGATCCTTCTAACTACAGGCCTATTGCTATCACCTCCCTGCTCTCTAAAGTAATGGAGAGTTTAATTAACAGCCAGCTCCTGGGCTATCTGGAGGATCATCGGTTGATCAACGACCGTCAATATGGCTTCCGCCATGGTCGCTCGGCCGGTGATCTTCTGGTTTACCTAGCCCACCGCTGGGCTGCTGCCATCGAAAGCAAGGGAGAGGGCCTGGCAGTTAGTTTGGACATGGCGAAGGCCTTCGATCGGGTGTGGCATCGGGCGCTCCTAGCGAAACTTCCATCCTATGGGCTTCCCGAGAATTTGTGCAAGTGGGTCGCTAGTTTTCTCACCGGGCGCAGCATTAAGGTCGCTGTTGACGGTTTTTGCTCTAACTACATGCCCGTGAATGCTGGCGTCCCGCAAGGCTGTGTGCTGTCCCCCACGCTATTTCTCCTGCATATCAATGACATGTTAGAGGATCCTGGCATTCATTGCTATGCGGATGATAGCACGGTGGACGCCGTATATACCGGCCGTGCAGGTCTTTCTCGGGATACCGTCGACGAGTGCCGAATAAAACTTGTGTCTTCTGTTGAGGCATCCCTCGCGAATGTCTCCTTATGGGGTGAAAGGAACCTGGTTCAATTCAACCCCAAGAAGACACAAGTTTGCGCGTTGACCACTAAAAAATCCCCATTTGTCGTATCACCAGTATTCGAGAACACTCCCCTTAAAGCCGAGCCCTATATCAGCTTATTGGGCCTTAAAGTTTCGAGTGAGTGCCAGTATCGCGATCATCTGGAAAGCAAGGCCAAATTGGCCTCGAAGAAGCTGGGTGTCATCGGCCGAGCTAGACAGTACTTCACGTCCAAACACCGATTGTCCCTGTATAGGGCCCAGGTGCGGCCCCATACGGAGTACTGTTCTCATCTCTGGGCCGGTGCCCCCCAGTATCAGCTTGAACCATTTGATCGCATACAACGCAGAGCCATTCGAATCATTGGGGACCCAGTAATCTGTGAAGGGCTAGACGCTTTGGCATTGCGTAGAGACGTTTCTTCACTGTGCGTTCTCTATCGCATTTACAACGGGGAGTGTTCTGGAGAACTGTTTGACTTGATACCTGCCGCCGAATTCTCCAACCGCACAGTACGTTCCAAACTTAAATACCATCCACACCATCTGGATACTTGGCATTCGAGTACTGTGCGGTTTCGTAGGACTTTCCTTCCACACGCCACTCAACTGTGGAATGGCCTACCGGCGACAGTGTTTCCAGGTCGATACGACATGAATACCTTCAAAAGGCGCGTTTACCTCCATCTCAAAGGCCGGCAACGTCCCTGTAGCTCCTCTGGTGTTACACGGGGCCGTGGGCGGCGGTGTTCACTTAACACCAGGTGACCCGAACGCTCGTTTGCCTTGTCCTTTCCATAAAAAAAAAAAAAAAAAAAAAAAAAAAATAATAGAACGCATGGCTTAGCGGTCGGAGAGCCTGGACGGTTTCCAGGAGTCGCGGGTCCGAATGCCACTGCGTCCAAATTTTTATACGTTTTCTAAATGTCCTTTTTTAATTACAATCATTCTCCAGGTAGGAATCGAATACATAAGTTCATTCACGAGAATCATGTTTCCTTTTAGACGATGTCGCGATTAGTATTTTTTAATATTACGTTTTTAATAGATAGGTTACATATACGTACGTAAAGTAATACGAAGACACTTTGTAGTAATATATTGAAAAACTACTTTCAAAAACGTTTTTGCTTAACTTAACCGTATAATTTCTTACATTATAGGTAAACCGATAATACCAACTAAAATTTTCAATTAAAATTGTTTCAAAAATCTTCACTGGACCAATTCAAAAACTCTCGTTACTGTTTTATCGAGTCCTTCAGCCGTGGTCGTCTGAAACACAAACACAAACTGAACAAGAGAAAGATCAAAGGGCGCAAAAACGATTCCGAATCGCCATGAATTCGTATCGAAAATTGATTGGAACTGAGGAGCCTTTGAGGTTCTAAATGAAAATGAATTCAAAAATTGCTTTAGTTTTTTTTAACAGGTTTCGTTTTCTTATTAGTTGTATTTTTGTCTCTATATTGTCTATCACTAGTTTATGTCTTGATATTATAGTTTTAGATATGTTTGTTGTTATAATGTAGAATTTGACTATTGTTGGGTAAATTCTTTTTATAGAGAGTCAACCAATGCAGTATATAGTTTCTGTTAAATCAGACAAATTTTATTGTTATGATGTTTTTCATTGCGATACTTGATAAGGAATAAGCACTGGTTTTGGTTTCAATGTACTATTTTGGAATTCTTATAAATGTACCTATAGATATCGTTATACCCATTTATTACATAAAAGTTAGGCTACGACTTATAAGTTGCAGGGCGATAAACACATTTTGTTGCAACCACATTTCATCGTGTATGTTTTCATTTAGATGTAGTTGTTAGAAAAACGTTTCACTTTTCTCTCCATAGCACAGTAGTCAGAGAGAACCTAGTTGACAAGACAGGTGTCTTGTTCCGTTATCCTCTTCCCGCCGGAAATCGAGACACTTGACACTTGTGTGTAAAGTAGCAGAATTCAACCCCGCGCTTTTTCTCAGGTACCAGAGCGGAGGAATGAAAATAATATATATTTATTCCCCCGACTGGGAATCGAACCCACAACCATCGTGCTTACAAACAGACGCTGTCACACTGCATAACGACGGCCTCTTTTTCTATATGTATATAAATATTTACATATATAAAGATATTGAATACATTGTTGTATTCATTATAATAATTTTTTCAATTAAATTATTGTTTTTAAATGTAACCTACAATTATAAGTTTGTCGTGAAAAAATTCTCGCACGTGTTTCGACGTCCTTCCATTTGGTTCTATCTGTATATGTGTCATCTTATTGCCTTCTATTGTTATCAGTGCCTTCACCTGAAAATGAAAAAAAAAATATTCATAGTTTTTATGTTCTTTTAGTTTTCAAGATTTTTACACATTTTAAAATAACTCTACTTTAACCACTAATCCAATCACCTATATAGTTTTAGTATTCGAAAATACATTTTAGAAAATTTTACTTATCGGAAAGTGTACATTAATCCATTTACTTATTATGTATATTCAAATACCATTAATATACATGACTAATCCAGTTCAAATTCTTTACAGCTTAATAATGTTATATATTTAATAATTGTTTTTAGTAGCTAAGTAGGTATTATTATTATTTTCTGACGAAAAAAACTTCTTATCCCTTCTTTTCTTAGCACAATAATTTGTCTTTTGTATAAAAACTTAATTATAATGCGTGGTGCGTGTAAAATTTTCCGTAGTCTTGAAATATCTATATAAATAGATGTGATTCATTTATTTAGCCGTCAAGATAAAATATTTAGTAAATCGAACTCCAGCAACCATTGCTGGCAACTGCGTACGTACTATTACCTATATACTTAGGACAAAACGCTGCGTTGAATTCAACATTCAATGTCGTCAGGCGGAAAGCTGAGAATGGAGAGTGTTTACATAAAAATCTCTCTGACAGCGACATTTCTCTCTGACAGCGTTATTTCTCTCTGACAGCGACATTTCTCTCTGACAGCGTCATTTCTCTCTGACAGCGACATTTCTCTCTGACAGCGTCATTTCTCTCTGACAGCGACATTTCTCTCTGACAGCGACATTTCTCTCTGACAGCGACATTTCTCTCTGACAGCGACATTTCTCTCTGACAGCGTCATTTCTCTCTGACAGCGACATTTCTCTCTGACAGCGATATTTCTCTCTGACAGCGTCATTTCTCTCTGACAGCGACATTTCTCTCTGACAGCGACATTTCTCTCTGACAGCGACATTTCTCTCTGATAGCGACATTTCTCTCTGACAGCGTCATTTCTCACTGACGGCGACATTTCTCTCTGACAGCGACATTTCTCTCTGGCAGCGTCATTTCTCACTGACAGCGACATTTCTCTCTGACAACGACATTTCTTTCTGACAGCGACATTTCTCTCTGATAGCGACATTTCTCTCTGACAGCGTCATTTCTCTCTGACAGCGACATTTCTCTCTGGCAGCGTCATTTCTCTCTGACAGCGACATTTCTCTCTGACAACGACATTTCTCTCTGACAGCGACATTTCTCTCTGACAACGACATTTCTCTCTGACAGCGACATTTCTCTCTGATAGCGACATTTCTCTCTGACAGCGTCGTTTCTCTCTGACAGCGACATTTCTCTCTGGCAGCGACATTTCTCTCTGACAGCGACATTTCTCTCTGACAGCGACATTTCTCTCTGACAGCGACATTTCTCTCTGATAGCGACATTTCTCTCTGACAGCGACATTTCTCTCTGATAGCGACATTTCTCTCTGACAGCGTCATTTCTCACTGACGGCGACATTTCTCTCTGACAGCGACATTTCTCTCTTATAGCGACATTTCTCTCTGATAGCGACATTTCTCTCTGACAGCGACATTTCTCTCTGACAGCGACATTTCTCTCTGACAGCGACATTTCTCTCTGACAGCGACATTTCTCTCTTACAACGACATTTCTCTCTGACAGCGTCATTTCTCTCTGATAGCGACATTTCTCTCTGACAGCGTCATTTCTCTCTGACAGCGACATTTCTCTCTGACAACGACATTTCTCTCTGACAGCGTCATTTCTCTCTGACAACGACATTTCTCTCTGACAGCGACATTTCTCTCTGACAGCGACATTTCTCTCTGACAGCGTCATTTCTCTCTGACAGCGACATTTCTCTCTGACAGCGTCATTTCTCAGCTTGGTGTTTGGTACCTCAGACGAAATGTGGCGTTATGTTCTGCCACGCAACACGCAATGTCTCGTTTTCGGCCGAACGATGAAGAAAGGAATGTCTTAACACTCAGTTCTCTCTGACTACCTAATTTTCGAGTGATTTAAAAATAATAACAGTTTACACATAAATAATTATTATTTTACGTGCAGTGTTTTTACAATGTAACAAATGATTATGACCTTAGAAGTTTTTGCCACATAGTCATTAGTACTAAATATGACCATGAAGTGTGTACATAGTCAAACCTGATACACAATGTATTTAAATTTATAATTAAAATTAATATTATTTTAATTATTTTAATTTAATTATATTTGTATTTTTTTACTTATAAACTTAGAATTTATAATATTTTAAATTATTTGATATATGCCTATATAACAAAAAAACTAAAAGCAACTGTTGGTAATGATTAATTTTACTTCTTTGCTATACCTATACCAGTTATATATACTGCCGATATATGGCTACTATAGATATGTGGTTATATTATAAAATAAAATAAAAATAATTCTATTTATAAATATTTTTTTAATTTCTTATATAATATATTTAGAGTAAGCCTTAAGTGTTGCATTACTGTTATTATTAACGACTTTTTTTAAATACTTACGCAAACAATATGGAAATAGTAGGGCTGAAGAATTAAAAACGCAACAGAATTAAAATGGACAGTTTTCAAAATATCTTTCAAATTATAATGAAAACATTACAACTACTATTAAAATCATAAAATATTATTAAAATTTCTCTATGTACCTTAAATATTTTCTACAAATTATTTTCTTCGATTACACTTAAAGTTGATTGATCTGTTTATTTATTTATGACTGCTATTACTTATTTAAACATAACGGTTATGAATACAATAAGTTTACAAATATTTGCGTGACTAAAGTTCACGTTAATAATAGACATAATGTTTCAAATATTTATAAGATCTTGTAAGATTACTCAATTTTATAGTTCATAAAAGTGCAAAGAAATATGCAGTAGAACAATTCGTTAAGTACTATTTTAATTATTTGTATTTATGTATTGCTTATGGTAACTTCATCGTGACACAGAGGTCCAGATTTGACTGTAAACGCGATTGATTGTGGGTTCGATTCCCATAAGGGGAAATTATTATATATTATTTTCATTTCTTCCCTGTCTGGTACCAAGCACGGCACTTAGTTTTACGTGACATGACACTAGGTTCTCTCTGGTTACCATGCCATGCAGGAAAAACTGTGAAGTTGTAGGTGGATTGCTTAAATACTATAAAGTTCTTACTTATCTTTACCTTGATACCGTCTGGTTTGGTTTCTATAAACTCTTCGCCAGATGTGAAGGTGATATCAAAAGAAACAAACTTCGATTTAAAACTGAATGTGTATGTCCCGTCTTCATTTTTTACTAAACATTGTATTGGTTTTATTTTCAGAGCCATCTTTCTAGCTAAATAACCTATATCTGTAAAAAAAATATTGTTATACTTAGTAATAATTATACTTAGTACTATAAAACTAAAATTTGGGACTATATGCAAATAAAATCATGACGTTTTCTCGCTTAGCAAGGCAGTCAGAGTTAACCTAGTGTTTAGACACTCCGTTTTCCACTTTTCGTCCGGAATCGACACATTACGTATTGAGGGGTCAATTTAACTGACATGACAAACCGCATGACTTAGACACCAAAGCGGACAAAATGAAAATAAATTAAACATAAACATTTCGCAGAGGGGAAATCGAATCTTTAACCATTCGTGAATACAGCTAAACAACATGTGAGTCTTGACTATATAATAATAAATAATATTATTAAAAAAAAATACAAGAATTTAAAGCAAAAGTGTTCATAAGTATTCGTCAAACCTTGGATTGATTAATATAGTACATATACAACTGTACCGAAATTCACACTATACGCAGGTTCAAGAGGGCAAATAGTGATGGAGCGTCTTCGATAGAATACAATGGATATATCTATTATAGTATTCAATTTTCATTCGCCTCATTATGCATCCCATATCGAAAACAGTAACTTATTGATACATAAATAAAAGGAGAGCGAAATGTCTTGACACTAGGATCTCTCTGACTGCTTTAATATGCCGAAAAAAGCATTAAGAAATAGAATAAAATTAAGATAGGAACATGCCTATGCTCTTTCCTTGTATCCATACTTATATTATAAATGCGAAAGTCTGTGTGTTTGTCTGTCACGCTTTCACGGCTAATCTACCGGTCCGATTTGGATGAAATTTAGAACGAAAGTAGTAAAAGTTATTGGGTCTAACATAGGCTAATTATTTTTTCAAAAATCAACCTGTAAGGGGTTGAAATAGGGGATGAAAGTTTATATGAAAAATCTAAACCGCTTGACCGATTGTAATGAATTTTGGAATAGATATAGTTGCTAATCCAAGGTTAAGCATAGGCTACTTTATTTTTCAAAAATCTACACCCGAGGGCTACAATATACCGAAACAATTAGGCAGTCCACGCGGCGAAGCCGCGAGCGGGCCGCTAGTGAAAAATATTTCTTTGTACATACTTTTCAAGGCCCGACATAAATCACTTTTTCGTAATTGTAATTACTTGTTTCTTTTAAGTTTTTATAATTATCTATCATGTTTTAAAAAATATAAAATATATCGGCAAAGTTCATTAGGTTAATAAAAAGTGAGAAACATAGTTAAGCATATCAAGAGTTGATAGCTTGTCATATATAAACTACGTTTTTTAAATTATTTAATTACAATGTACTTGTATATGTGATTTCATTTCGTACACCATAGAAGCCAGTCGTGGCGCAGTGGCACAAGCGTGTGACTATAAACGACTGGTTGTGGGTTCGATGCCTACTAGAGGAGTGGAAATATTTAATATTTCCATTTTCTTCGCTTTGATGTCGAGGCAACGCGTGGCGTTAAGATTTCGCCACTTAACACGCAATGCCCTCGAATTCGGCAGAAACTGGGAAACGGAGTGTCTTAACACTAGGTTTCCTCTGCCCACAGCTGGCTGTGTGTGGAATAAAGCGTGAAGCTACAAAAGAAACATTTCGTATACACATTGTCCCCGTTTGCGTTACTTAATGACGCAAAGAACCTATACCTAGGCATTTCCTTGTATTTTATACAATAGCTGGTCTATCATTGTGTTTATACATTTTTATTTTGGTATAAATAAATTATTATTACTCATTTATATAAACTTCTGTTTATATTAAATACAGCATTTGTTAGTTCTTTGTGTTCATTTAGAGATATTTCTTGCCGCGTGACGAAAATAAAATTAAAAAACAGCTTTAGGATTTTTCCCACATAAAATGATACTAGTAGAAATATATGTTAGAAACAAACTACGTATAAGCTATACAACATTATTATTTATTTATTAAATCCATTAGTGTCTTTTATCTACTTAAAACAAAAACAAAAATATAAGCAACATACAAAAACAACGAACAAAACATTTATACGAGCTAATATATTATAAATAATTTAATATTAATTATTCAAAATCTCACCAATAAAAGCTAGATAATCCTCAAAATTTTCTGTTGACACCATAACATATCGTTTGCCGAGAAATTCCTCCATATTAAATGAAATAAGTAAAACAACCGCACTCGGTACAACTTCAGTGTTAAATGAGTTTATCTGACAGGTACCGTACGAGATATCGTCTCGTTATCTGTTGATAAAACTAATTCTTTTATATAGTATTGTTGGTAGGTATAAGATATTAATACTACCGAATTGACTAGACGTCGATGAGATTAATCGGTTATATGAACTGATGGTACCAAAGCGTTTATCTATTGATTTTATCAGATTTACTTTAAAATCATAAATTTATACATTAACTAGCGGCCCGCTTGCGGCTTCGCCGCGTAAACTACATAACTGCTTCGTTATATTGCAACCCTCGGGGGTGGGTTTTTGAGCAATAAAGTAGCCTATGCTTAAGCTTGGATTATCAACTATATTTATGCCAAAATTCATTACAATCGGTCAAGCGGTTTAGATTTTCATATAAACTTTCATCCCCTATTTCAACCCTCTAGCGGTTGATTTTTGAAAAAATAAGTAGCCTATGTTAGACCCAGTAATTTTTACTACTTTCATTCTAAATTTCATCCAAATCGGACCGGTAAATTAGCCGTGAAAGCATGACAGACAAACACACAGACTTTCGGATTTATAATATATTTTGAAAAAATAAGTAGCCTATGTTAGACCCAGTAATTTTTACTACTTTCATTCTAAATTTCATCCAAATCGGACCGGTAAATTAGCCGTGAAAGCATGACAGACAAACACACAGACTTTCGCATTTATAATATATTTTGAAAAAATAAGTAGCCTATGTTAGACCCAGTAATTTTTACTACTTTCATTCTAAATTTCATCCAAATCGGACCGGTAAATTAGCCGTGAAAGCATGACAGACAAACACAGACTTTCGCATTTATAATATAAGTATGGATGGAAAAAGCAATCAATATGAATATTTTAAGATTTTAAATAGATTCGAAGCCGCGCTCTCTGTTCTACTTGGATGATCTCCAAGCACTGTAACCTTAAAAGATAAACTTTTTCATTTTCATCTCAATACCTGGAATATAATAATAAAAACTTTTTTTGTTATTCGGTTCGTCCTATCTACAAAATCAGGTGTATGGTGTAGTTTTGTCCATTAGAGATCACTTTTATAATATATAATGTGCAAATTTCGAAGTAAATCGGACTGTGGCTTAGTCTCTTCTTAGCGTTATAATAATCGTGGTGTAAGTTTGTTAATAAAATAATATATGTATAAATAAATAACACAGCATAGATCCTAGATTTAAACTGTCCCAACTAAAAATTTACTGTTTTTCTAAAAACGTACAAAATAAATATAAAAAGCTTATTCTAAGGTTCTATTATAATTTACATGAATTTTTTGTGTGTCTTGTACCTTCTATTTATCTTATACCTAATAGGGTTTTAAATTTATTACGAAAAAAAATCTAATTTATCATTAATAAATTGATTTTCAGGAGAGAAAAGTATATACGATGATAGTGTAAATAATGCCGGCAAGCCATTTTTGAATAGAATTCAGCAACAAGCGGGTCCTTCAAGCGAATTTTCTGATGGTAAGATATTAATATTATATCTACTAAATGTATGCTTACTATTTAAAAGCCGTCGACGCGCAGTGGAACAGCGTCTGACTGAAAATGTTATCGTTCTGGGTTCGATCCCCACTTGGAATGTATATAATATTTAAATTATTTTAGCTTACTCTGGTAAGCGCAACTTTGAGGTTTGCCTTTCTTCACATTATATCTGAATTGCAGACAAAAAATAGAGACAAGCTAGTCTTGGCGCTATGTACCTAAATAGTTTTAAGCTTATTATATATTAAAGATCTCTGTTTTTTATTTACTGTATGACCAAGTTTTATCATAGGAGAGACTTTTTTAAACCATGAAATTAATCAAAGTATGTTTACCTGTGTAGACTATATTTTTATATAAGAATTTTGTTCTTATTTAATAATCCTCATGCAATGTTTTATAAATATTTATTTAGTCTATAATATAAAATTGTTGGATGAAGTACCTTTAGTAAAACAAAGTTTAATAATAATATAAAACCTATTTATGCTTATTACATCTATTGCTTATATATTACCTAATTTCAGTGCTCAGCTTTATAACTTTTTTCTATATTATTGTTGAATGATAACTGCAATTTACTGCAAATAAAAAAATAGGTAATTATTGTTAATCTAGTTAATTTTAAAAAGTGTCTAATAGTCTACTATTTATTTAAAGTTATTATAAAACATAGGTAGGTACAATATGTTCTCGTTTCTTATAAAGCGCAAGTAATGCCAACCAAAACATAAATTTCATAGAATTCACGGTTCGACTGTCATAGACGAGCTCTCGTTTCATTATACCTAAGTATTTAAAAAAGTAAAATTTTTAAAATGACTGCACTGATTCAACATGGCGACGTGCGATGACAATGACGCCATTACTGAGATTACGACTCGCCCTAATGAAAGTATACAAATCGACCCCCTTAATGTAGGGTTGCTATGAAAATCATTGAAAAACATGTTTTTTTTAATACTTTCTTTAAAATTCTTTGATAGCTTGCTAGATATGTACAACTATATACATATGTACTGTATATCAGTGTGTGAAATATGAAATGTGCGAAGTGTGAAATATTTGCAAAAGTATGCCGGATTTAAAAAAAAATAGAAATCTAGGATATATAAACGAATAATTTACATAAGGGAAGCCGGTGGGATTTTGTTATATGGACACTTCTCTGCTGCTGTATATTCTTTGAGTCCTTTCTTGGTACGGTAGAGTACAACGTTACGTTAACAGACGTATAGCAGCTTTAGTTATTATATTAATATGTGTTTTATATATAAATATCCATGTCTTTTCATCATATCACTCGTTTTCTCGCATATAAACAAAGGCGAAGCCCAGCACCGATGACAGGACAGATTTATTTTTAATATTCTTAAAAGTATTTTTCACGCACTTAGGATATGCTACTTATATACGTAAGTTTTAGTAAGCTCAGAGCTGGTCAGAGCGCTAGGACAGTTTTCAAAAGGTGCGGGCGGGAATAATTACTTCCAAGTTTTTAGATGTTTTACAAAAATATTTTAAAATGCAAATATTCTGCATACAAATTACACCTATCATGTATTGTAGAAAAATGAGTATATACGAAGTGGTTTCCAAATTCCAAACTAATTTGACTGACAAATATAGAAGGGTGCGACAGTCAGTTATGAAAACAAAGTTTAATAATAATATAAAAGCCAACCCCCTTCCGTCCCCTCTTAGCCTGTC
The DNA here is from genome assembly GCA_019049465.1 of Dryas iulia moderata. NCBI lineage: Eukaryota > Metazoa > Arthropoda > Insecta > Lepidoptera > Nymphalidae > Dryas > Dryas iulia. Next base: position 9,025,913 of record CM032435.1, on the reverse strand, counting down.
CTCTTTTATGCCAACCCTACCGTGATGTCTCTTACACTTCTGTTCAAAATGTGATGTGCTCTTTAAAGTAGGTATATATTTTTCAAATTACCTTTTATGATTACGCGGGAGATATAAAAATTAAGATGACATAAAATGTTGCAGTTTGTCTTATATTTTAATAATAAAGTATTTTTCAATTGTAAATAATAATTATGCCAGCTTTCCACTTTTTCTCTAAAATATCTAGTGTCCAGACACTACCGTCTCCAGCCCGAATTCGGCCCCGATTTGATATATTGTTTGTCAAACCTGAGCGGAGAAATGAAAATAATTAGATTGTAAATAATCGTTCCAACAACGTGTGGAGTCGAATCCCCAAGTACTTGCGGTTAGAGTCAGAGGACCCCTAAAATATTTTTTTTTAGCTTCACAGTGTACCCCACTCACAGCAGGGTAGACAGAGGGAACCTAGTGTTAAGACACTCCGCTCTCCACTTTCCGCCGAATTCGGAGGCATTACTTGTTAAGTGGCGGAACTTAACGGGGCGCTTTGTCTCGGATACCAGAGCAAAGGAAATGGAAATATTGAATATTTCCACTCCTCGAGTGGGAATCGAACCCACAACTAGTCGTTGTGTAACCAGCTGTCGTACAGTCACACGTTCGTGCCACTGCTCCACGACTGGCCCCACAAACTTAAATATGTTTTTAGTTTACTTATTATTACTTTGTATTAAGAATGTATGCATAATTATTTATGTTATGTCATTATAAATAGTGAAACTGGCCATTAATATTTCACAGCATCCCAAATGCTATAAATCACAAAGGACTTTTACTAACAAACGGTAGTTAAAATTTTAGCTACCTCTGGGAATATGTCATTTGAGTATTATAGTGAAGCGTTTTTTTTTAAAATATAACCATACATACAAACAGACAGATATAAAGAATTATATTGTGTGCCCATTGCGAAAATATTGTACACCATCTGGGTAAACTATACGACTATATCCGCCCACGATACAGTTTTATTAGTTGTTTTTATTACATAAACTTTTTTATTTCTGAAACGATTGAAATATGTAAAATAAATACAAATGTTAAGGGAAGTTTACCAAAACATAGTAGTCGAAACTGCATTTAAAACGAAGGAGCCGTTTTTGAGATTAGCTTAATTAGATTAGATTAAAGATTTGTTGTCTGTACAGACAAACATAGAAAGAGAAATAAAAGAAATGTTCTCGAATCTATTGGGTATAATAACAAATTAATAAATTCAAAGTCAATTAATTTTAATATTTTAAAATATTTTGTTTGTCCACAGGAACATCAGGAGACAATTTAGTAAAAATAAATAAATCAAAACAAGCCGGTAACGAAAATATAAGTAGACCTGATGACCAGGCGCAGGCAGAGAATACTGCCCAGAATAATACGTAAGTTTATTTTCTTTTTTACACCTCCACGTTTTTTTCCGCAAACCATAGAAGAGAGAATAGTATTAAGACAGTCCGTTCTTCACATTCCTTGTTTTGTTAATAGAGTGGAGGAATGGAAATAATTAAAATATAATCCTTTCCTCGAGTGGGAATTGAACTCACAAGCAAAAGCGTTGCATACAACGAACCACTGTCATACTGCGCTGTGGTGACCTTAAGTTGATTTCGAGTACAATTTAAAAATACTAGAGTTTCTAACTTAATCAGTAAGTTCTTAGTGGCCGATACTTTGGACAATTTCCATTGAGAATAGCTATCACATAGCGCGATGCATCGTAGCAAAATCTTCACGTATCTCGTTTTAATCATAGGAAAGAACTTAGTATCAAGATATTCCGTTCTTCTTACTTTCTGACCAATTTCGAGAAATTATCTTGTGAGTGGTAGAACTTCCGAACGCCAACTTCGTTTTACTTGACTAATTTTTAGCGTCACGCTGTATCTCGCACACTGTAGGATAAGCTAAGGGAACCTAGTGTTAAGACACTCCGTTCCCTATTTTATTTTATCCGCCGAATTTGGTGGTATTGGTTATTAAGAGGCTGAACTTAACACCAGAGAGAAGAAAATAAAGATATTAAATATTTCCATTCCTCCAGTAAGAATCGAACCCAAAACCAGTCGCGTTTACAGTTCCACTTTATGCCCCTGAACGACGACTGGCCACAACTACTACTAGACGGTTATACGGAATTACCCTAAGAAAAGTTAAATTGATAATTTTAATTTAATAATTTTACGGGATCATACGATACCCACAACCATTGGTTGTGCAGATAGTCCCATTGCGCCATAATGTATCGACTACACTTATAATAAAAATATATATACGAATGTTTTCCGTTTTAGTATGAAGACAAAAGAATCTTTTTTTTTTATTTTCGTTGCAAAATTTATTAAGCATGCGAATGAAAAAAATAGTACTGTTGTGTTGTGTTTGCATGCGTGTGTGTGTAGATAGATATACTTAGTCTGTGTAGCTTGTAGTATAAAATTGTAGTAGTAAATGATTTTTATGTTTGTATGTTGTGTAATATGACATATTGTGTGTTTTAACCATACGCAATTTAAATGTTTAATTTAAATAGCTACACGATGTTTCGCGCATAGCAGGGTAATCAGAGAAAACTTAATGTTATGTATCTGATGTTAATATTATATCTATAGTAGATTCTTTTTTTTTTATAGCTTCACGCTGTATCCCGCACACAGCAGGGTTGACAGATGGAACCTAGTGTTAAGACACTCCGTTCCCCACTCAGATAGAACCTAGTGTGGCGGAACTTTGCCGCGATACCAGAGCGAAGAAAATGGAAATATTAAATATTTCCACTCCTCCAGTGGGAATCGAACCCACAGCCAGTCGTTTGAAGTCACATGTGCCACTGCGCCACGACTGGCCCCAGATAGATAGATACCAGTGGTAAAGTATCTATAGAACAGAATTCCCACTGGCTTAGTTCTTATAAATATATAACTTCTTTCGTAAACATATTTAATACACATAGACATTTTTAATAGTGTTTTCATACTATAGATCTACAGTAAATTTTCTATAATACGATTTCGGAGGTATCTAACAAAAACGCGTCTGAAGTGAAAAAGTGGGAAAATAAAATGCTTAACCTCGCGTAGATAGTGATTTTAAAAATTACATTAATATTATTTTAAAATTTGCTGCGTTAAGTTTCGCCACTTAACACGCAACGCCTTCCGCCGAATCCGGCGGAAAGTGGGGAACGGAGTGTCTAAACACTAGGTTCCCTCTGTATCCCCTTGTCTTCCCTGCTGTGTGTGGGATACACTATGAAGATAAAAAAAAATAATTTTCTCATCAATTCAAAAAACGGGACCTTTTTTGCGTCCTGGGACACCAGGACACAATACCAAATAACGGTCTGATAAGGCATAACGTTAGTATAACTTGTATAGTATATTATATAGGTATATATTATAAGAGTAGCATTTTAGATATGTTGTTTTAGACTGCTGGATATTTTTTACCTTTTTCTATATATTTATTTATATGATAACATAAACTAGCAACTACTATTATATATTTAAGTATAGCATATATATAAGTATATATAAATATATTCAAGTATTATGTAGTGTAGTTATTTGGGTGTTGGTGGTGTTTGTTTGCAGAATCAATGCATCCTTGTGGCACGAAGAGAACCTGAACAATACGATAGAGATGTGTGTTTCTTACAGACTTCCTATAATTTACTACGGAGCCCGAACGCATCAGCAATTGCAACAAGTTATAGCTGAATTTGGCAAGACAGTGTACAGTGAATACGCAAAAATGACTATATTATCTAGCCGGGACCATAGTTGTATACGAGATTTTGATAACTCCCAATGGGAATCTAGAAATGCTATGTGCTTGTCTTGTACCAAGGTTCGTATAAATTAGATTAACTATACATATGTTAAAAACTAGCGTGCCGCTCACGGCTACGCCGCGTAAACTACGTAACTGTTTCGTTGTATTGCAATCCTCGCAGATTTTTGAAAAATAAAGCCTATGTTTAAGCTTGGACTATTAACTATATTTATGTCAAAACTCATTACAATGTGTCAAGCGGTTTAGATTTTTCATATAAACTTTCATCCCCTATTCAACTTCTTAGAGGTTTATTTTTGAAAAAGTGAGTAACCTATGTTAGACCCAGTAACTTTTACTACTTTCATTTTAAATGTCATTCAAATCGGATCGGTAGATTTGCCGTGAAAGCGTGTCTGTACAAACACACAGACTTTCGCGTTTATAATATAAGTATGGATGTTACTGATAGTTGTCTGTGGGTATATGGAAGATATGTGAAAAGTTTTTTTTATTTTAACAGATCGCAAGACAATGATTTTTATTTTTTTTATTTGTCTGTGCGTTCGTACACGTTATTCTCAAAAACGGATTTACCGATTAAAATGCATTGACTATTGTATTTTGATAATGTTTCCTTAACATTTATTGTTTATTTTAATTCAACCGATTCGCAAATAAAAAAATTATAAAATTTAAAATATTATTCGACAAAATTACTATAAAATAGCAGTTTTGTTGAAATGAAACTTCTTCTGAACTTTAACTTACTTTTTTATAATTTATTTATGTAATTTATTTTTTTACGCGTTTTAATTGTCTTTTTCGGATTAGGTATATATGCGTTAAATATAATAAAATGTATATTTTTGTAATTTCAGACGGGCCCATCAACAGATAATTCTAATAAAAACGGCAGTAACTGTAGATATTTCGATAGTCGTAAGCGTTTGAATCGTGATACACTGCCCCGAGTATTTGATATAGAAGATTTGAAGAAAAGAGGAAAAGAGTTGATAGCTTGTCCCTACTACGCGTCAAGGGAACTGAAAGGAAACGCCGATATTGTTTTCTGCCCTTATAATTTTCTCATTGATCCTAAAATTAGAAATAGTGTAAGTTGACTGTTGACGATCTTCCTATATGATATTCTTTTTGTAACACATATATATTTTTACATACAGCAGGGTAGGCAGAGGAAACCTAGTGATAAGGCACTCCGTTCCGTCACAATGTCTCCGAATTCGGAGACATTGCGTGTTGAGTGGCGGAACTTAACGCCGCGCTTTGCCTCGATACCAAAGCGAAGGAAATGGAAATAATAAATATTTCCACTCCTTGAGCGGGAATCGAACCCACAACCAGTCGCTTTACAGTCAAACTTTGTGCCACTGCGTCACGACTGGCCACATAGATATTAACAACGACATAAGATATTATAAATAATATTTTTTTTGAAAAAAAAAAGCTTTACTTTACCTTTACGTTTATTTCCAAATAGCACGATAGTGAGAAAGAACCTAGCGTCAGGAAACTTCGTTCTCTACTCACCGTCCAAAATCGAGACTTTCTTGTTGAGTAGTGGAACTCAATGCTACGCTTTTCTTAGGTACCAGAGCGGATATATGAAAATAATCTAATCTTTACAAAGATGCTAACAATAAAAATAAGATGTAATAAGTATTTCGACGCAGCCAGTTGGGTTAGTGTTCGGAAAACTTGGCAAACGCGAGTTCGAATCCCGCTGTGTTCCATTTTTTAGTTTAAAAAAAAAATGAAATATTTATATTTTATTCATATATATTTTTAGATGCGAATCAATTTGAAGGATAATATAGTGATTATTGACGAGGGTCACAATATTGAAGATATTTGTCGGGAGGCGGCTACGTTCAGTTTTACGATAGAAGACGTTCAAACGGCTCTCAAGGTAAACATTATTACTAAAATAAATTTGTATTGATAAATTGTTAACAATTTTTTTTAGCTTCTCGATGTATCCCGCACAGCAGGGTAGGCAGAGGGAACCTAGTGTTAAGACACTCCGTTCCCCATTTTCCGCCGGGTTCCGTGAGTGGAACTCACGCGCCGCGTTTTATCTCGACACCAGAGCAAAGGAAATAGAAATATTAAATACTAGCGGCCCGCTCGGGGCTTCGCCGCGTGATCTACGTGACTGTTTCCCTATATTCCAACCCTCGGTGGTGGATTTTCGAAAAATAAAGTAGCCTATGTTTAACCTTGAATTATTAACTATATATATGCCAAAATTCATTACAATCGGTCAAGCGATGTAGATTTTTCGTATTGTTCGATCCCACTCGAGGAGTGGAAATATTTCATTTTTCCATTTCCTCCGCTTTGGTATCATAGGTAAAGTTCCGCCACTTAATACGCAATGCCTCCGAATTCGGCGGAAAATGGGGAACGGAGTGTCATAACACTAGGTTCCCTCTACCTACTCTGTGTGCGGGATACAGCGTGAAGCTAAGAAAAATATTAAACTATTTTTTTCTATATTTTAAGGAGCTTAAAAATGCGATGTCTTTTCGATTTGCTAATAATGACACCTTATCATTCATCGAATACTTAAGTAAGACTTTGGAAAAATGGGAGCAATGGTACGTATATATATTTTTTGTTGTATTTAAATTACATTTATTGGAATTATCTAAAAATCTTTTATTTAATTAATATTATGTTAAATTCATGTTCTATATTGACATGAAAGGTGAACATATTGTTTACTATTTTTAGATTAGATAATAAAATTATTGATCATAAGTCTTGTAGTAAGTGAAGGACGAAGTGTCTAGTCACTTACGTTCTCTCTAACTGTCCTGTTGTGAGGGAAAAAATGTGCAGCGTCTTTTACGCTATATAGGTAAATGACGCTGTTATAACTAACCAACTCTCTTATTAATATCTTGCGGATTGTAACTAACTAACGAGCTAACTAATATAAATGTTATATTCCATTTTGATATTTTCGAAAACTTCAAATATGAGCGTAGTCTAAATTTAAATTAGACTGAGTTATAACGGAATCTTTAAAAAATAAAGCCTTTTGAAATAAAAGTACGTAATATTAAACAAAAAAAAAAAATTACTACTCGTCGAAATTTACTTTCGTTCCTTAAATACAAAATAATCGAAATTATCAGCAACTACCGCCGTAGTGGGGCCGTTGTGGCACAGTGGGACAGTGTTCGACTGTAATGTAATATTTGTGGGTTCGATTTCCGCTAGGGGGTATAATTTTTTTCGTTTCTGGTACCTCAAGTACCAGTCTTAGTTCCGCCCACACGCAGTGTTTTGATTTCGGGCAGAAAGTGCACAGCGGAGCGTCTTGACATTAGGTTCTATCTAACTACACCGCCATGCAGGATAAAGCTTTAGACTGCAAAAAATAACTATTAACCACATTAATTACAGGTTTGAAAACCAAATGCCGCTTTTAAGGAACAGCCCTCTAAGTAAATGTCGAACACTTGTAACCTACGAATGGGAGATGGCAAATTTTGTTGAAACTTTACATTGTAATAACATTGGAAAACTTCAATACCAGGGTAAGAAATCAAAAATATATAAATAACTACTATACCGAAAAAACAAAAAAAAGACATTTTTAGAGAACGTACAAAAGTTTGAACGCAGCTGAATTCGAACCCGCGCCTCTTGGAAACCGTCCAATTGCTCTGACCGATAGTCCAGGATTCGAAATGTAATATTATAATATCATACAAACATTAATTAATTTCCTTCAATAAACCTTTCAGAATTTAAGAAAAACGTAACAGAGCTATCTAATAAGCTGCGAAATAATCCTGATGCTTTGAAGCAGGTCACGATGAAAACCGAAACGTTACTGGAATCCCTAAACACTGTCCTAGGTAAGTAAATACAGAGCGGAGTAACTTATACTAAATATTAATTAACTGACTGTTAAAAGAAAATTAAAAGAAACTTAAATAATAATAATATAGATTTTTAATTTTATTTATTAAATACTAGCGGCCCGCTCGCGGCTTCGCCACGTGGACTATTTCGTTATATTGCAAACCGCAGGGGCGCATTTTTAAAAAATAAAGTAGCCTGCCCATGTTTAAGCTTAGATTATCAAATATTTTTGCGCCAAAATTCATTACAATTTGTCAAGCGGTTTAGATTTTTCATTCAAACTTTCATCCCCTATTTCAATCCTTTAGAGGTTTATTTTTAAAAAATGAGTAGCCTATGATAGACTTAGTAACTTTTATTTTTAAAAAAATAAATAGCCTATGTTTGTTCCAGTAATTTTTACTACTTTCATTCCAAATTTCATTCATATCGGGCCGGTAGATTAGTCGTGAAAGCATGACAAATAAACACACAGACATTTGCATTTATAATATAAGTATGGATACTAATGCAATAGTGTCATGACACTCTGTTCGTTACTTTCCGCACAAAATCAAAACATTGCTTGCGAGTGACGGAAGTGATTATATGTATATGTATGACTTAAAAATAGATTCTTAACGACTTAACCGAATTATATTTTAAATTGTTTATTAGCAATCGTTTATACTTTTAGGTTACATATTTGGCAGCTATATGGATAGCTACGTAGCAATATTAGAATTGGAGTTTAAAAATGGTCTCTTTGAAACTAACGAATGGAGAAGTTCGCCGTATGATAATGTAAGTATCTGACGGAAGACGAAATGTAACTGGTTATGAGAGAGAAAGTAAATGCTCATACAGCAGTGTAGGCAGAGGGAACTTAGTGTTGAATCACTCCGTTCCTCGTTTTCCGCCGACTTCTGAACGCATTGCGTGTTAACTGGCGGAACTTAACGCTGTGCTTTGCCACTTTGCCAGAGCGAGAACATGGAAATATTTAATATTTTCACACCTTGAGTGGGAATCGAACCCACAAACAGTCGCGTTTACTAATCACATTTTATGCCTCTGCGCTATAACTGGCCCCTATAGTAATATCCGAAATGTAAGTCTTCCTCTCTTTCTATTTTCACTAACTTATATACTCTATACTCTCAACTTCCGTTCCCCTCACTCGGTCACATTTTTCGTAACGCTCTCTTACCAGCTTAGTCACCAAGTACATCAAAAAAATTACTTTAAAAATATACTTGCATTAATTTAATTTTCTGCATCAACCAGGTATCGAACCACAAACACTTAAAATTGCATCTATACTGCATGAATTCCGCAGTGATATTCTCTCAGTTGTCCACTGCGCGTAGTGTGGTACTCGCGTCCGGTACATTAACTCCGATATCCAGCTTGGAATCTGAACTGGATACCACCTTCAAAATGAAGGCCATAGAGAAGCATATTATACCGAAGGAACGGGTGAGTTATTTTTTATATATTGTTTTAAGTTTCACGATGTGAACAGATACAGACTCACCGTAATTACTGAATTTTGGAGGTATTGCGTGTTAAGTGGTGGAACTTAACGCCACACTTTACCTCTAATATCAAAACGAAGGAATGGAAACATTAAATACTCCGCGAGTGGGAATCGAACCCACAACCAGTCGCTTTACAGTCACACTTAGTGCCTCTGCGTTAAGTGGCGCTTATTGCGTGTTAAGTGGCGGAACGTTTTAAATATTGTCACTTCCCAAAGGAGAATCGAACCTAAAACCAGTCTCCTTTACATTTTGTGCCATACGCCAAGCTATTTAGAGGCCATTTTTGCGTAAGTGTGGGTGCAAGTAATATATAATTCAAAAGCTATGTTTCGGCTTTAGGTGTGGGTGGGCACAGTGGGCGGCGTGCAGTGCACGGCGGAGGCGCTGCGTGAAAGCAACACGCGGCGCGTGCTCGGACGCGTGCTCGCGCGTGTTTGCGACGTCACGCCCCACGGCGTGCTGTGCTTCCTGCCCTCCTACTACACGCTAGAGGCGCTCGTCAGAGAGTAAATATACTTTATCTGCAGCTACATATCTGTTTTGTTGAAATGCAACCCTTGGGGGTGGATTTTTAAAAAATAAAGTACTTTATGTTTAAGCTTGGATTATCAACTATAATTATGCCAAAAATCATTAAAATCGGTCAACTTTAGATTTTTCATATAAACTTTCATCCCCTATTTCAACTTTTTAGGGGTTGATTTTTGAACAAAATAAGTAGCCTATATTTGACCCAGTTACTTTTACTACTTTTATTCTAAATTTCATCCAAATCGGATCGGTAGATTAGCCGTGAAAGCGTGACAGACAAACAGACAGATTTTCGCATTTATAATATAAGTATGAATGTACAAGTACTTTATATCTAATGCCCCATTGAAACGGTATCACGAGCTGAAGGTCGACTGAGGCGCCCTCTGTCGTCATCATTTGATGGCTCACGAGAGAGGACTCGGAGCCAAGGTCAGAGGTCATATAACTCGGCCACTCCCAAAACCCGGTGACGCCGTCGTCGTCGGCCGTCGCCTAGTGTTAAGACATATCGTTTCCTCCGAATTCTGGTTGCGTGTTAAGTGACGGAACTTAACGCCGCTATTTGCCTCGACACTAAAGCGAAGAAAATGGAAATATTACTAACTCCTCGAGTGGGAATCGAATCCACAACCACAGCTCGCACTTTGTGCCTCTCTGTCACGACAAATGACATTTTTTTTGCACCATTTTTATTATAATATAAAATATAAAAAGCAAAACAGAATGTAACTTCATACTACATTAAAAGTAAGTATCAAAATTTTAAAATATACATTTATTTATTCACCCATTTATACTTCACTTATTCATATAATAGCGAGAATTTAAAATGCGACGTTTTTCAAATGCGAGTGTTCAAACTGTAAATATATTTTATTTTTAGTCAAATTATAGAATTATATTTGCCAGTCGTGGCCCAGTGGCACAAGCGTGTGACTGTAAACGACTGGTTGTGGGTTCGATTCCCACTCGAGGAGTAGAAATTATATTTCCATTTTCTTCGCTCTGGTGTCGAGGTAAACCGCGGTGTTAAGTTCCGCCACTTAACACGTAATGCCTCCGATTTCGACGGAAAATGGGTAATGGAGTGTCTTAACACTAGGTTCCCTCTGCCTACCCTGCTGTGTACGGGATACAGCGTGAAGCTAAAAAAAAATATTTTTCCTATTAATTGTAATTAATATATTTACCTCTTATTTATGTCTAATTTTAGATGGCAGCAATGCGGACTTTGGAATGAAATACTAAAGTCAAAACAAATTTTCAAAGAAGCAACTAATGTCGGAGATCAAACGAGAATTATGAGGGTAATTAGTCATTATATTTTTTCAACTTCACATTTTTTCCCGTATAAGCTAACTACCCTAGTTAGAGGTAACTTAATGTCTAGACCAGTGATTCTCAACCTTTTTTTCTGTTGCGGCACATATTTAACGATTTCAAAATTTGGCGGCACACAAAGAAAAAGATTTTAAATGATATAATTTAAAATGATATAATTAACATTATTATATATTTGCAAAATTTGGCGGCACATAAAAGTGCCACGGCACAATGGCTGAGAATCACTGGTCAACACTTCGGTCTCCATTTTTCGCCCGAAGTTAAGTCGTTACGTGCGGAACTTAACGACGCGCTTTGTTTTAGATACCAGAGCGGAGAAATGAAAATAAAAAAATATCTTTCCCTTTGTGGGAATCGAACACATAACTAGTTGGGGCCGGTCGTGGCGCAGAAGCACAAGATGCGACTGTAAAGCGACCGGTTGTGGGTTCGATTCCCATTCGAGGAGGGGAAATATTTTTTTTTTAGCTTCACACTGTATCCCGCACACAGCAGGGTAGGCAGAGGGAACCTAGTGTTAAGACACTCTGTTCCCCACTTTCCGCCGAATTCGGAGGCATTGCGTGTTAAGTGGCGGAACTTAACGCCGCGCTTTACCTCGGCACCAGAGCGAAGAAAATGGAAATATGAAATATTTCCACTCCTCGAGTGGGAATCGAACCCACAACCGGTCGTTTACAGTCACACGCTTGTGCCACTGGGCCACGACTGACTACGTTTGTGTGTTGTGTGTTGTGTGGCGTAAGGAGTACACGTGTGCGGCGGAGGGTTGCGGCGCGCTGCTGCTGGCGGTGTACCGCGGCAAGGCGGCCGAGGGCGTGGACTTCCGCGACCGCCAGGCGCGCGCCGTCGTACTGGTAACTCGACACTATTACTTTTATATTTTCTTTTTTAGCTTCACGCACACGGCAGGGTAGGCAGAGGGAACCTTGTGTTGAGACACTCCGTTCCCCATGCACGCGTTTAAATATATAAGAAATAGATATGGTTGTGACTGCGACTGGTTGTGGGTTCGATTCCCACTCGAGGGGTGGAAATATTTAATATTTCCATTTTCTTCGCTCTAGTGTCGAGGAAAAAGCGCGGCGTTAAGTTCCTCCACTTAACACGCAATGCCTCCGAATTCGGCGGAAAGTGGGGAACGGAGTTTCTTAACACTAGGTTCCCTCTGCCTACCCTGCTGTGTCCGGGATACAGCGTGAAGCTTAAAAAAAATGTTTAATAATTTTACTTGAATTTCAAATATTACTTTTGAATATTATTTCTTTTAACAATTAACGAAAAAATAAAAAAAAAAGTTTCCTATATTTCAATAGTCTCATTATTCTGAATGGAATATAATATCAAATGAAATGCACATTATAGTTTTATTACATATTATTTATTCAAAAAATAAAAAAAAACTTAACATATTTAAACTTTTGATTTGTACTGACGCGGTAGAGATAAGCAACACTTAGTGTTTAGTGGCAACATATTCAATTCGATGGTTCGATCCCGTAACTCGAACGCATAGAGATTCGAGTAATATTTTCTTTTCGACTTGCTTGTCAAATTCTCTTTACTAACCCGAGTAAAAACAGAGCTGAAGTTGCATCACTAGTTTAAATTTGAGCTAAAATCCAACTCAACCCTGGTTAGTTAATCGAGTTGACACATCACTAAAAAATAAAAACAACTACAAATAAAGGATATTTAAATAATTTCATTTAAATAAGGTAAGAATTGTGATTTATTTATGTTTTTTGTTAATAAAGGTAGGTGTGCCGTACCCAAACCTAAGTAGTCAAGCTGTTGCACAGAAAATGAAATATAACAACAGGAATAAAGAGAGCGCTCTCTCTTCTAATCTTCTGTCCGGCCAAGACTGGTATTCTGTGCAAGCGTTCAGGTAATTTCCTTTTTCGTTTTTGTAATTTATGTTTTTAGCTTCACGCCTGTATACAGCAGGTAGGTTAAAATACTCAGTTCCCCACGCACCGCCGATTGCTCGAGGCATTGCGTGTTTTTTTTTATATCGCCCGGGGGGGGACGGGCTTAGAATACAATTCCCCCTCGCTGCCAGGTAGCGTCCCGTAAAAGGCTGGTAACCTTTAGTAGTTTGGTGGTAGGATATTCGTTCTTCGACTGGCTCGGGACCACTATCGTGTCAAAGACGAATCGCCAAACATCTGATGATGACTTCCGTTTCGATGACATGTAAGCCAGCCTCCCCATTCCCTTCCTTCTGTCTTACATCCCCGAGGCTTGCAACGCATTCATAACTCTAATGTTGTGGATGTCTATGGGCGAACCACTTAACACCAGGTGGGCTTTCTGCTCGTTTGCCTCCTTTAATCCATAAAAAAAAACTACATTAGTATAATTCCACCAAAAACACGCAATGGTTCGATTTCGCGCGGAAAGTTGAAAGCGGAATTTCTTAATATTAGGTTTTCTCTACCCAGCTATGCAGGAAGCGTGAAGCTGAAAGGAAATTACTTTATGTTGTGTGTGTGCGTGTGCGTGTGTGTGTGTGTGTGTGTGTGTGTGTGCGTGTGCGTGTGCGCGTGCGTGTGTGTGTGCGTGTGTGTGTAGTAATAAATATTTGTGAGTAATTATTTCACACAAATATTTATTTTTGCATAGGGCCAGTCGTGGCGCAGAGGCACAGTGTGACTGTAAAACCTCTGGTTGGGGGTTCGATACCCACTCGAGGAGTGGAATATTTAATGTTTCCATTTTCTTCGCTCTGGTGTCGAGGCAAAGCGCGGCGTTAAGTTCCGCCACTTAACACGCAATGTTTCTGAATTCGGTGGTGCGTGGAGAACGGAGTGTCTTAATACTAGGTTTCCTCTGCCTACCCTGATGTGTGCGGGATACAGCGTGAAGCTAAAAAAATCCCATTCGACGGGCAATAAATAATTTAAATATACTATTTTAAATATTTTCATTTCACTGGTCCCAATATCTCTCAAATTTATTACAAATTATATGTAATAATCGCGAAAACAAAAAATAGTTAATTTAAAACATGAATAATAAGAATGTTTGTTATAATTCGCTCAGAGCCCTGAACCAGGCGGTGGGGCGCAGCGTGCGGCACGCGGCCGACTGGGGCGCCGTGCTGCTGCTGGACGCGCGCTACGCCAGCACGCACTACACCGACAACCTGTCCGACTGGGCGCGCAGATACGTCAGTATACACACACACATACATACGCATACACGCGCTCATGTGCGCAGATACGTTAGTATCAGTTATATGTCGTGGTCATATCGTATAATTGACGATTTCATGAAATCGTTGACAATATCATGAAATGGTTGCAGTTCAAGAAATGACCAATTATCGTGAAGTCGTCGATATTGTTTGACCCAATCGTCAAATAATTACTCCAACAGCCGATATAGGCGCTGGGAGCGCTTTTTTATATATCAGCTGTTCGTGACAAAGCTAAAACATTAGTTTTAAATATATTTTTTTATTAAAAATAGAATTTACTATCCGTTTATTTTGAGTAAAAATGATGTTCCTGATAAAATATTCTCTTCTTTCTTTCTTCTCCTTTTTTATTTAATTCATCCTCTAGAGATTAAAAGTCTTTTAAGCTGAAAAACATCGTCATTATATATAATGAGTACGTATTACGCACATATTCTGAATGTATATTAAATATATTATAAAGATCTTACTTTACGATATGGCCAAATGTCGATGACGAAATCGTTAACCGTTGACGAATCAACGATATGGTCAAATTCAGTTGCTCATTTCATGATATCGTCAACGAGATCATGAAATCGTTAATTCTACGATCTGACCATGACATATTTACACACACACGCACACACACAGACACACACACGCACACACACACACACATCAACTTGTAGAAACTCGATTATCCCGCCCTCGATTGTACGGATACGCGATTATCTGAACTAGTGACAAAATGTAATAAATACCTAACCGAATACATATCGTTAATATGTATATTTCAGCGCTTTTCTAAAAACAGTGTTATATGTACATATTATTGGAACAAGAAATAAAGATAAACTTGTAACGCCACGTTATCGCCTCCAAAAGGTAAATAAATCTTTTATAGGTCCGGAGTATACGCATATATAATAAAATTTCACAGCTTGTTTTAGATTTACCAATTGAGAAATTTAAAATCGTTGTAAAAATACATTAATAAGTAAGGCTTATTACTCTTTTAAAAAGTATTTAAAGGATAAAAATGCGTGGAATTAGATCTGATAAGAGTCCAATGCCGATTAGCTACCTTTGTATCAAATAATAAAATTGTAATTTTTATATTTGAAAAGAGCAACTGTTGAGTTTCTGGCCGGCTCTTCTCAGCAGAACTGCCTTCCGAGTCGGTGGTAGCTTTATGTACATTCGACGATTCAAAAGTGCTTACGAAACTCTTTTTGAATAAAGATAATTAGAGTTTGAATTTGTTGTTTTTAACAAACATATAACATTATATACTTACTACATATGCACAAAAGCCGCTTCATACATTCGTATACGACCTGACGACGATGCCTAACGACAACAATCCCGTTAATCGAGTTTCTACTGTACATACTTTTTTATCAACTTACTTACTCTAAAAAAGACATTTAAAGAAAACGTATAAAATTTTGAACCCAGCGGGATTCGAACCCGCGCCTCTTGAATACCGTCCAGGCGCTGTCACCACTGAACCATGCGTTCTACTATCCGCTGCGTCGAACTTCTTATACGCGTTGTTACAACTTATTTTTATTTGTTAGCATCTCAATAGAGATCGGTATTCAGGAGGCGCGGGTTCGAATCACGCTGCGTTCAAATTTTTATACGTTTTCTTTAAATGTCTTTTTCAATTTTCCTAAGTGTGGAATAACACTTTAAAAATGTTTAAAAAGTAAAAAAAAATACTCTAATTATTTATTTCAGTTGGGAAACAATCACCACGATATCAACAGTTTAGTGAACAATCCAAATGGTATTAAAGCGTTCATGGAAATTATGCAGCAAAAGGAACTGCCTCCAGTTCCAGATGATAACCAGTGACAGGAAAATAAGGAAGAAATGTTTTTATCACATTATAATATTATTATGGCTTAATATGACATTTAGTATCGTACCGGCTACTGTGGACTTTCGATATTTATATAATTTTTTTAAGGTTCCATATTAAAATTTATTTAGTTTCTATAGTGGCCATGTTACTTTTTAAACTTTTATCTGTAACTGTACTCATTTTTTTTTCATTTACTGTTTTCTTTTATTAAGTTAGTTAGGCGTATGTCTCACTTCGTTTCGCTTCGACCGTTATGCTAAAAAATTCATTACTCATGACAACGCGATATCGAGTGACAGGCAATAACGTTAAAGTACTTTTTATTAATATTAAATTAGGTTTAAGGGGGGGGGTAAGGTCAAATCATACGAAAAAAGTCATATTTTTGTGATTTTTTATCCAACGACACAGTTTAAATTTGTTTACCCAACCAAAAGTATATTGAAGTATGACATTTGAAGAATGTGTTATCAAATTTTTACAAAAAAATATTAAAAAATACGGCAATGGCAGCAATTGTTCGGACATGTCTCGAAAAAAAGTTGAATTGCGGTGCCCCTCATAACTTGGTGCTGAATCATCTGAAATCAAAAAATTAAAGTTCATTCGTTAGATAATAGTTTTCCCCAGGTAACGCTGGGCGTGTTTTTGAAAAATTCAATTTTTTATATTTTTTCGAACACTTTAAAGTGAAAAACACATTTTTTTGGGAAAATATCGGCTAATTTGTTATTGCGAAATCAAAATTATTAACAAAAAGAAAAAAACTCTCCAGCGTTACCTAATAAATTGTGTACAGAAATAGTGTTTAAAATTTCAAAAAGATCGGTGCAACAGTTTTGAAGATATGAGGGGCACCGACTTTGAAAACGTAAGTTGTGAGAAAACGCTTTAAAGTTTTAAACATGAAAAAATCTGTGTGAAATGTTTATAAGTGAATTTTATCAACATACCTCACACTGAGTCATCAATGCCATGTCCATAGAGAATGTTGCTCTCATCAATGATGTCTAATGCATCTTTTTGCTCCTGCCTACGACGAATCCTGCCTTCTTTGGTTTGTTGTTCAGCTTTCTGCTCTGCTCGGCTTATGCGTGTGGAGTCAGTTATTCGCGCCCAGTCATGAGCATTTGATCCACTACTAATTACCATGTCTAGCATGAAGGTGAGTAAAGCAAAGGAACCTTCATTGAAAACACTGGCTGCCACATAAGCTGCAATTTCAACGGTGACAGAGGTTCCACTCAAGTGCTTCGGTGAGATTTTCCAAATAAGTTAGTTCAAACTTTCATTGTTGTTCTGCGTGAAGCCTCCGACGTTCCAGGAGGCATCTTTGCTCAGATCTTCGTAAACAGGCTTGATTGCATCCAAAACAATTACGGTAACAATAACGCGCTCGGCTCGGAGTGCTCGAGTCGGATCGGATATATGTGGGTGCAAAACTCCGACAGATATAAAAATACTCATAACTTCGTCAATTTTTCTCCAATTGACTTGAAATTTTTACACAATATTCTTTAAATATAAAGCATTCAATTTAAAAAAAAATAAAAAAAAAATGATAAAATAAAAATTTAATACCTTACCCCCCCCCCCCCCCCCCCCCCCCCCCCCCCCCCCCCGTTCTACTACCAGCTGCGTCAAAATTCTTAACGCTTTATTGCAACTTGTTTTTGTTCGTTAGCATCTTTGTAGAGAAACTATTACAAATTTCTGCTACCCAAAGATTATTCTACGAACAATCGTTGGCAAGAGACAATGCTATTTATTAAAGACTTTTCAAGTGTTATTCCACAAATTACTATTACACTTAAGAAAATTGAAATGGACATTTTAGAAAACATATAAAAAATTTGACGGATGGCTCAGCGGTGAGAGCACCTGGACGGTATTCAGGAAGCGCAGGTTCGATTCCCGCTGCGTTCAAAATTTTTATACGGTTTCTAAAATGTCTTTTTCAGATTTCCTAAGTATGGAATATGGAATATACTTTAAAAATGTTAAAAAGCCTATAGATGGTCGTTTTTAGTAAAAACAAAAAATTGAGTTAGGTCAGTTTAATTTTGCAATATATAAATGTTATATATTTATTGATATGAATGGGTAATATATATGTTATATATTTATTGATATGAATATCGTAAAACTGTAATTTTAATTATTAAATTTATTTCAATGTAGGGTATCAAATTAAAACCCTTTTAAAACTTTTTATTGCATTGAAAATTTAATTAATATGTTTTTTTTCGTTTTTTATATATGTTTAGTAGTAGAAAACTTCCTTCTGCTTATTCATACACGAAATGTCAGTGGCTAAAACGGAGTGTCTTAACACTAGGGGGTACTTGAAGTGTCACAAAAAAAGTAAATTTATGCATTTTTCCGGTCCGAGAACACTCCGTTCTCCCATAACATATGGCACTCTCTAATGGCGAAGCATGTCTTTGTCACTCATTCAATATGTGTTAGTTTATAGAGAAAAATTACAATTATAATATTTGTATTTGAATATACATAGGTTCTTAATGAAATTATCTTTTATACCTTATAAATTAGAAGTATTTTGTTGATCTCAAAATTCCCAAAATGTGTATTTATTAGTAAATTAATGTTTGGCATTAAATTAATTTGCATTTATTTATTTTACTAATTTTTATATTTAATTGTATCACAATATATAATTTATTGAAATTTTTAAGCTCTTTTAAAAAGCTTTAAATTGAGGCTGTTTTTGGTAAAGAAATGTCATTATAATTAATACCTTTGTACTTATATTATTTGTATGAATATTTTAAGTCTATTTAAATAATTTTTGCATTGACAAAGACATTTTTAGAAAAAGTATATAACATGTATTCTGAGAGGCGCAGGTTCGAATCCTGCTGCTTTAAAATTTTTGTAATATAGGTTTTCTAATCTAAAAATGTCTTTCACTTTCCTAAGTGTTGTACATAACACTTTGAAATGTTACCATTGTATTATTTTCTCTTGTAATATATAATGTAAATTGTTTTAAAAACTGGCATCACTTAAATATTTTATTTAAGTTACGTTTTATAATTTGTAATTTAACACACACAAAGTCACAATTTATGTATATCTGTTAATACTTGAAAAAAATGATTCTACGTTTTTTTTAAGAAAATTAGGGACTTTTGTACTTACACTTTTGTATTAAATGCTAAGGCAACGCGTATTTTACGTTTCCACGGCGCTTCTGGTTTATATTACTAAGTTTAAAGTTTATAATTGTTAAGACTATTATTTTGTTGTTTGAGACACTTTTCTCCAATTATTTAGCACCCTTTATATTATTATAGTAAGCTGGACAAGTGTGTAATTTTTTTATACCTATATTATAAAAAGGTAATCGTTTGTAAGTTTGTATGTTTGAGGTGGGTCACCTACGAAACTACGTAAATGATTTCAATAACTCCTTTAATGTTAAAAAGCAACATAATCTACGATATGTATTTACTTACGGCCCGGTCTGTCGTTAAAACGTGCGTGTTAAAAAATAAAGTAGCCTATATTTAAGATTGTATTATCAACTATATTTATGCTAAAACTCATTACAATCGGTCAAACGGCTTAGATTTTTCATATAAACTTTCATCCCTTATTTCAACCCTTTAGACGTTGATTTAAAAAAAATAATAAGCCTATGTTAGACCCAGTAATTTTTACTACTTTCATCCTAAATTCCATCCAAATTGGACCAGTAGATTAGCCCCTGAAAGCTTGACAGACAGACATTTATAATATAATTGTGGATTTGCAAATAATTTGTTCACAGCCATATCGATTAACACTTTTAAAATAATTCTGTAAAAACGTTGGATTATATAATTCTATATATAATATATAGTTCGATTAAACTACATATTTGAGCAGTCATTTAAGCGAAAAAGTGTGCCATAGAAAATACAAAGTAACTTTGGACCTATAGTTTATACGGGCGAAGCCACAAACATATTGCTAGTTAATAATAAAGTAAAAAAGTATATAATACTTATATTACAATAATAATTTTATTTAATAAATATTTGAATTGTAAAAATGCTTTTCATAAAATAAGTTTTTATTACCTTTTTGTATGAATCAATGTAATAAGTGCCTTTTTTAAATATTTTAAATAAAAAACGTATAAATATAGGAAACTGTTTTATTTTAATTCTTAATTAATTGTTGTTCCGCTTTGTGTCGTTTTTCAAGTCTGAAAAAAAAAAGAAAACTATTAAACAACATTTAAACTTTGTTAAGTATTTGTAAATCTATGAATTTACTACCAACTTAATAAAACGATTAATTTCAATTATATTAAAATTATTTTATTAATTTATTTAATTTCCGTACTCTGGTACAAGATAAACACTATAAAAATGTTAAAAATAAAAATATTAATTTTTTTAACATAGAGAGAAGTTCCGAGTTTGAAAGCGAACGTTTATGTACTTTAAAGGGCCCCTTAATCCTACACTTAAATCACAAGTACCAGGCTATACTCTAAGGTCTCTCTTATCCGTGATCCATAGAGTAATGTTAAGGAGAATATATTTTTTGCCCAGTCGTGACGCAGAGGCACAACGTGTGACTGTAAAGCGATTGGTTGTTGGTTCGATTCCCACTCGAGGAGTGAAAATATTTCATATTTACATTTTCTTCGCTCTCGACAAAGCGCGGCGTTAAGTTCCGCCACTTAACACGAAATGCCTCAAACGGAGTGCCTTTAACACTAGGTTCCCTCTTTCTACCCTGCTGTGTGCGGGATACAGCGTGAAGCTAAAAAAATAATAACTAAATATATTTTAATACGTTCGTTTGCAGTCGACGAGTCGCTGATGTCGTCGAAGGTGGGACACGTGTAGGAACGCGAACTGGCAAGTACTGCACACGTAGGGACGCTCGCCTGTGTGGTATCTGTAATGTTCATAAATTATGATTATTATTAATAATAGTAGTAATTAATATTACGTTTGTATGTGTAATAACGATATAAAGAATTATAAGTATATGGTAGCTTATTTTAAACATTTTTAAAATTTTATACCACACTTAGGGAAATTGAAAAAGACATTTAGAAAATGTATAAAACTTTTTAACGCAGCGGGATTCGAACCCGCGCCTCCTAAATACCGTCCAGGCGTTCCTCACCACTGAGCCGCTTTTTTTTATTATTACACACTACGGACATATGGTTCATTTTTTAAAAATATTTCTTTTCAAAATTACGAATTTTTTAATCATTTAAAACAGTATTTAAAACTAGGTTTATAGAGTCATTGAAAGTTTAGCACCCCTACGAATATCATCAAATGAAGGAATTTACCTTTTATGTACGTCGAGATCGCATTTCTTATAAAACTTCCTGTTGCATCCTTGCGCGTCGCACGCAAACGGCGTCAGCCGCTCGTGATTGCGTTCAATGTGGTTCTTTAACTAAAACAAACATAATTAATACTTATTTTTTTTAGCTTCACGCTGTATCCTCTCTAACAACTCCGGTATGCAGGAAAAATAGACCGTAGTGTGATTCGATCTATTGACTGTAGTGTGATTCTTACATTACTATGATTCAATCTATTAACGCAGTGATTCTCAACCTTATTTTGTTGCTGCACATATTTAACGATTTCAAAATTTGGCAGCACACACAGAAAAAGATTTTAAATGATATAATTTAATAATATTAACATTATTATATATTGGAAAAAATTGGCGGCACACAAAAGTGCCGCGGCACAGTGGTTGACAATCACTGTATTAACGTATTTGAAAAAAAGTGTTTGCATAGTTTGATAGCAAACAAGCTAATTACTCATTCATAATTTCTAATTTCCATTAAATGTTTGTGTTTTCTGGATATATAATATTATAAAACTGTTCGTTGACCTTAAATAAATAAACAAATGATTCACAAGAAAAATACATTATAAAACAGTATATTTTCGTCGTATAAGGACAGTGTGCATAATATAATTTAGGGCATCGATGTCTCACCATCCTCGCAGCGGAGTACGTGCGATCGCAAGACACATTCTTTTCAGCAACCGGACTATTAATAATCAATTTTTGAAAAAAAATCACTTTTCTCTTTACTTCATCTTAATAGTACACAAACTGTAACGAGCGAATAACCCTATGAAGAAAACCTTAGCGGGCCACATACAATTGACAATTGAGCCGCGGGTCACTCGCTCTCGTGTTTAATTGAGGTTATGATTGATTTTACGATTGATTGAATGTTAAGAGCAGTGTTAAGATTCTCAGCCACTGTGCCGCGGGACTATTGTGTGCCGCCAAATTTTGCAAATAAATATCATTTTAAATTATATCACTTAAAATCTTTTTCTTTGTGTGCCGCCAAATTTTGAAATCGTTAAATATGTGCTGCAACAGAAAAAAAGGTTTAGAGGGTCTGATTGAGTATTTCTATGATTTAGTGTCTGATACGTGTTTCGTTGTTGTATGTAAGTGTTACCATCCAGTGCGCGGTGTACGCGCGGCCGCAAGTGACACACACGTGCGGGCGCGGGCGCGCGGGCGCGGCGCGGTGTCGTCGCGCGTGGCGCACCAGCGTCGAGCGGTAGCTGAAGCGCGCGCCGCACGCGCGACATCTGTGTCGCCGGAGCGCCGCGCTGTGCGTTGCTGGCGGCGAAACATGGCAAATTTATAACTTATGTAATAATTATTAAATTATTACATAAATAACATGTATTATAATGTTATGGTGAAGAATATTTCTGTTTTGTGATCGTTTTATATTAGTTACGTATGTTTATTTGACATTGTTTTTTGTTCCTTTTCCTGAATAAATCATTAATTTAATAAATTGTAAATTGCAATATGCGGATTAAAATAAAAAAAAATGTATACTAATGCATGCATGTGTCCATCGTCAACGATAATGCATTTAACTTTAAGTTTTCAACCTGTGTCACGCTTTTTCATGTGTAAAGTATCACTGATGGTTCTAGTCAAAAAAAAAGTTACATGGTTCATTTTTTGAACGTCAAATAGTTTACCACAGGTTCAATAAAGTCAATGCCTCGGGCTTGAGAAGAACCGGAGCAAGAATCTCAGCGGGACTTCTTTTTTTTAAGCCAATTATGATATACAGATTTATTGTTAACAGTGATACTTTTGAAATAGCCTGAACCGAGCATTTCATTCTCAAGGCGTGTTGTCATTTATAAAATTTTTAATTGTGATAAAAATCTTAAACGTTTTCTGAGATCCTATTGTAAAAGCGTATACACTGTCCCATGAACGAATTATTAACTCGATGTAATCGAATTACATGTTATCTTATAATAAGCAACTTCACGTTTGTTATAGAATCCACAATGTAGTTTTACAGACGAGTTGGGATAGTGTCTAAGTCCTAGGTCATTGGCGGGCGAGAAGCACCGTCAGGTTTTAGTAGGTAAACGATAGTGTTACCATCTTGCCTCACCAAAGGGTAGTTAGAAAAAATCTAGTTTCAAAATATTTGGCGATTTCATTTTTTTTTTCTTTTTAGCTTCACGCTGTATCCCACACACAGCAGGGTAGTAAAAGAGAACCTAGTCTCGAGACACTGCGTTCCCCATTTTCCGCCGAATTCGGAGGCATTGCAAAACGCACTGTCGAGTTCCACCGCTCTACACGAAATATCTCAATTTCCGGCGGAAAATGGAGAATCTGTTATGACTACCATACTATGCAGGGAAAAGAGTGAAACTGTTTGATTTGAATTATCAATATACTATAAAACCATAAAAATATACGATTAATTTAAGATCATAAAAAATAAAATTTAAAATAAATATTTACCTATATGAGATCTATAATTATCTTTCTTCTTAAATATTTTATCACAAGTCGAGCATACATAAAGAACCTGTTTCTTGCACTTCTTATTCTGTTTAGAACTCTCAGCTACTTCAGTCTCTTCACTGATATCCTCAATTTTAATGACAATGGGCATATCATCATCACCCACTTCTGTTTCATTATTTACTACTGTTTCATCATTTTCATTAACTTTATCATTATCTGTATTAACAACTTCCACACCTATATTCAACATGTCTGTCAATTGTTCCGCATCAATTTCACTGTTTAAACGAATAATAAACATGTCATCGTCTTCCGTAGATATATACTGGACTGTATTTTCACCAATCAGTTGATTCAAATTTGCCGCCAAATTAGTACTAGCTTCTAAGTCAACGTCACTCTCAAATATTGTGGCACATTCGTTAACTGGAACTGAATTTTGAATTTCTGTCTTTGGCGGTTCTACGCTCAATATATCATCTGGTAAATCTGTTTTGACATGGTAAAGTGCGCTCATTAAATCTTGATCCACGCTTTTGCTAGACATATCGTCAAATAAAATGCCATGTCTATCATTTATATAATCTATGTCACTGTTCATGTTATTGTTAGTATGGAATGAGTCAAAGTCAATATCATTATATAGTAAATCTTCCTCGTCTTCGTCTAATATGTGAAGTTGTTTCATTTCTTTTAGGAACTCTATTTGCATTAGATTGTCATAATTATTGGCGTCTGGTAAAGGAGGGTTGTAATTCTGTAAGGCCTGGGAGGACATTGTCATGTAATCGTCTTCGGCTGATAGTATGTCATCGACTATGTTGTCTTCAGTCCTGTTTGTATCAACATTGACTTGACTTATTTGTAGTTTGTCTTCGTTGTTGCTAGCTGTACTGTGTTGCCTGATGGAAAAGTATGGAGGTAATTTTAGAATAAAATTGTATTGTGGAATCAAGATTTCAAATAAAACATTAAATGTATATATAAATACGCGAAATAAAATTTTTCAAGATATTTTTCAGGAAATTATTCAGAACCGTGCCACGCTTTCTCTCTAATCATTCCCCCGAGTGGGAATCGAACCCACAATTGTCGCAGTCACAGCCAGACTCTGTCAAACTGCGTAACGCGGCCTGTCCTAAAATAAAAATAAAACACTTAATACAAACAAATATGGTAAGTTAGTACGCACCTTACACAATGTTCCAGCAATGCACTTTTATATTGAAATGTCTCCCCACAAACTCTGCAGTAGTTTTTTCTTGTTTTATCCTCTGTTTCATTCTGATTAGAGAAAAGAATGCAGTTTTTTTGATGACGTTTTAATGAAGCTATCTGAAATTATAAAATATATATTCAATTTAAACTATTTATTTAACAGCTTAACGCTTTAACAGCTTAAGTATGAGAACCTTGTGTGTAAACCATTGTCCAATTTACATGAAAATATTACTTTAAAAAGTAAATTATTATACCAAAACATAAAATCAATATTTATATGGTAGGTAATAGTGAATTAGTAAATACCTGTGTAAATCTATTATTGCAACCAGTACAACTAAAGGGTTTCTCATTGGTGTGTGTTAGCATGTGCCTCTTCAAATTGGATTTATGACCAAACTCCCTTTCACAATATGGACAGCAATGCTTTTTGACATCTGTAACACATGTATTTATATTTATATTTTTACCAATTTAGTGTCCTGAATTTAGTATATGAACAAGTATTTAAATTTTCGTTTCATTATATTATTTTTTTAAAAAAGCAAAAATAATAACAAATAGATTATTATTTTTTTTTATTATTTGATCACTACAGACACACAGTCTTGTAGCTTTTTTTTCCGTAATTCTTTGATTACAACTCTTAAATTACATTGACATGCTACTCAAAACTAAAATGATGTTTTAAATTACCTAAGCGAGCCCTAGATCCTATTACATTTGCTATACTACATTTAAATTAACTCTTAATTAATATAATAACAAATTGATCATTTACCATTATGTATATCTTTATGCTTTTTAAGATCAGAGGGCTTCTGGAATGACTTTTCACATTGATCACATTTATGAGGTCTGAAAAGTCACAATACTATATAATGTTATAAAATTCAGATACATAATTCTTATCACTAACGTTAATTTAAGAAAACTTACTAATGCAATTAACAACTTTTAATTTTAATTTTATTTGTACCTTGAATGTGGAATAAATAGCTATTATTATTATTATTATAATAAATAAAAATACATAAAGAATAATCAAATTTGCAGTTTGTTTTTTTTTTATTTCATGTCATTGTGATATAAGTCCATACACTATTGTTAAGCAGTTCATGCATGTTCATGCATGCTTAAAATATATGTGCAAATATACAAATTGTCTTGTTTATGTCTACTTAAAATTAAAAAAAAGAAAGACAATCTATTGCAGAATCTTTGATATAGTGTACTATTATTTTGTATAAGTATGGGCCATGGAAGAGTAGCCAGTTGACAGCTTTTCTCTCAATATGAGATACAAAGGTTTTAATGGACTTTTATGTCACGAAAATATAATTCCATCCTCTTACTATGCTTCTTATATAAAGAATGTTTTTTTTACTTTTATACAAAGGGACCTTAGTGCTTTTTCACTTTGTTCTTCCCTAGATACTCACTTTGCTGAACCTGAGATTTAACATTTATTGTAATATAGCAAAATATAAATATATTTTTTATATATTATCATACCTATAATCAAAGTGTTTAGTAAATACATGTTGCTGAAGGCGCCATAAAGACTCAAATGCCATGGAACATTGTGGACATTTCCACACTCTTGCTAGTGGCTTGTGAGTGAGACTGTGCTTCATTAACTGTTGCTTTGTAGAAAATTTTTGATTTGGACATTTCTCTGCAAAAATAAATGTCATCAATAAATATGTAACCAAACAAATCTATGATAAGAATGTTTAGGTAAAATTTAAGTTACAATAGTTATTGATTAAATTACAATCTTAATGAATAACACATAGTTAAACATAATTTTGTTCTTGTTTCATACCCAGCCTAGGAAAGCTTTGTCACTTAATAACACTGTTTATAATAAAACTCATAAAGTGTTAATATGCTATGCATAGTCATGATTAAATAACATCATTAACATACCACAAATCCAAAGATTATCTTTAGAATGTACCCTCAAATGTCCATAATATTTTTTTGCATTATCAAATCTTTTTTGGCATATTTCACAGTGTAAAGTCGCTGG
This sequence comes from Dryas iulia moderata, assembly GCA_019049465.1. NCBI lineage: Eukaryota > Metazoa > Arthropoda > Insecta > Lepidoptera > Nymphalidae > Dryas > Dryas iulia. The sequence goes on along the minus strand of CM032435.1, from coordinate 8,998,665 downwards.
TCCATTTAAGTCAGGTTCTTCTAAAGGTCCATCAGCGGTTAGTAACTGTGCTAGTTCATCATCTGTACCTAGTAAAGCACTTTGAGAGGGTAATTCACTTTGAAAGTCATAATCACATTCATCAACCTTTTTATTGAACACCAAGTCCGAGGTTTCCGAATCCACAAACTGAAAAATATATTTGAATAAATATATATAACTGTTGACAAATAATTATAATTTTACTTGATTTAACTTACAGGTAAACTAAAGAACGATATATTCGACTCCATTTTCTTCAATTGCAGAGCCCTGTGTTACGATCATTAATGTTATAAAAAACTCATATACTTTCTTTATAACGTGTTAATTCAGTTAAGTTTTGTCATAAATTTATTATTATAATAGGTTTTGTCTTTAAAAGTTTATATTTTATAATACATTGACATTTGGGTTAATTTTGACTTTTACTAAAAGTCATTTCCAATAACACAACCATTAAAAGGTTATGGTATTATAGGCGCGCCAGTGACACGCTAGGTAAAATTTCGACTTTGCATTGCATGGGATTCACAACATAAAAAATTTAATCTTTTAAATATAATAACTACTTTTTTTATTTAGTAATCGAATTTAAAATAATTATAAAGCGCGGGAATTTGTTTTCAATTTATATTATAAGGAATATCTTACATGAGAGATAGATACTGTAAACCTTTTTTAACATAATTTATAATTTATTAGATTTACCAAATTACACGCGTATTATATTTTTTTCTACAGCGTAAAAGCTCCTATTCTTTGTTCCAATTAAATCATATTCAACACCTTCAAACTCAAACGAGATTTCATACTCCGATTTAGTCTTCACTTTTTAAAATATTCACACATAATTTTTGGATGATAAATTGTTATAAAATCTTGTGATTGACCGCAGACGTGACCACTTACAACGAATAAAGAAACGCTCATAACGAAATACTCGAAACATGCCCTGTATGCATTTCACCGTATATGCCATTAAACTTGAAATATGAAATGAATACACACTATTGTGTAATTCTTTTACTTAATATTTTTTATCTGTACTAAGCCGGAACAGCTGATATGAATGACATTAAGCAAGAAAATTTAAAAATATACAAATTTTCTTTATGAAGTTAATTTTAAATAATAATAGTAACTAATACTAATTGGCTTATCTCTTATCAGTTATTTCTTATCGGTTAACTATTATCTCGAGAATTTTAAACATACAATTATATTCGTTAATTTCAAGACAAAAGTATTATATTTCAATTTAAATGTTTTAAGTAAATTAATTATCGTACGACACTAAGCGAATATATAATGCGAGAACTTACTAAACTACCTTAAAGGCTTGCTGAATTATACATAATGTGTATCACATTTATTTATAATGGAATCGATGAAGTAGAAAGTGAATATAGTCTTATACTAGCTTCTAATAGAGATGAATTTTATAGTAGACCTGCCCAATGTATGGGACCCTGGACAGAAGACCCCACTATTTATGGAGGTTGGAATTACTTTCATGGTTTGATCTATTTGTTTGTTTTTTAATATTTATGTAAATAACTGTGCTTCATAGGTCGTGATATGGAATCTGGTTGTGAAGGAGGGACATGGCTAGCAGTAGCTCCAACAAGAAAGAAATTAGGCCTTTTATTAAATATTCCAGGAGTAATAAAAAAAAATGCAAAAAGTAAGTGTATATTTAATATAATGTTACTTTTTCTGTGGTAAATTATAATATTAATTTACTTTATTCATTTTTCACAGGTAGAGGTAAAATAGTCGAAGATTTTGTAAAAAGTGATCTAATTTTGCCTGATTATATTAAAACAATAGAACAACATGCTAATGAGTTTAATGATTTCTTATTTGTTTCTGTTGAACTTGGGTGAGGAAGCATTTTATATAATGAAATTAATAATATGGAAAAGAAGGCTAGCTGCTCATGTACATTTTTTCTAAAATTTCAGAGATACAAAACCAATAATCAAAACTTATAATAATACAACCAACTCAATTGTTGAGTGGTTTGATCAATGCTTAGGATTCGGAAATAGTCTTCCAGACAAACCTTTAGAAAAAGTGAAATATGGAAAAAATCTTCTTAGAGATATATGTTCTAAATTTAATAAAGTAAATAATAAGAACACATTAATAGAAGAATTAATAAAGTTACTCAAAAATGAACACAGGTATTACTATTTTCTTCTATAATTGTATTGTTTCTCATGTATAGATTTACTTGTATTTGAATTATATTTTAGAAATTTACCTGATTGGCAATTGGAAAGTCGGCAACCAGTTATATATAAAGAATTAAGTTCAATTTTTGTGAACATACCTGAAGGGAACTATGGAACAAGGTATGGTATTAAAATAAGAGAAATAATCAACTTACAAGGAACATTGAGTTTACTTAATTTACAACATTACTTTTCAGAACACATACAATCTTACTTGTGACAAAACAAGGACATGTGGATTTAATTGAAATAACTATGAAATCACCAATTAATATAGAAGAGCCTTATTGGGAAGGAAATGAATTTCAATTTAATATATAACATAGTTGTATTTACAATGATTAGAAATAGAAATTATTTATATATATATTTAGTGAAAAAACTTGTTTTATTGCTGTAAAGTGATACACAGTTGAATATAAAATTAATATATTCAAATGATAAAAATTTAAAATAGCCTTTAAATACAATGTCCACAAGCAACTGTGGTTTAATTTTTAACTTAAGAAATAAAATATGATGTCTGAGTGCATGTAAATGTTACCCACAGTTGAATTATCAAAGCTTCCTATATGAAGTGCCATAACTTTATTTTACCATTGTTACAGCAAGGGAATGAAACAATATTTAGTGCATTAATTATTGTAGTTTCATTTACTAATTAATTTAAGCCAAAATCTTTGTCTAGCCTTACTGTACAATTAATAAAACAAGTCTTGATTTATTATGCAGTATGCATTAATATGTATTCATTTCTGATTTGCAGTCTGTATTTTTTTATTGTAACAACGCAATTGTCTAGGTCAACCAATTCTCTACTCTAAATCGATCAGGCAAAATAAATTCATTATCTTGTTCCAACACACAAGCTAATAGTCTTGGAACATTTAAAATGGTCCCTGATAATATATGTGGAAACTTGCTCTGTTTTTCTTCGCTGTAAGTGAGCATGAGCCTTTTGCTCATAAAGTCACCACTTATAGAAATATTTCCCACTTCAATATAACTTTTTAAGAAACTGGAGTACATTTCAATTACTAATTTCAAAGATTCCCACGGTTTTAATTCATTAGCTGGAGCATAGGACAAGCGGTAATGATAGCCAAATTGGTTATATATCATTTTAACCATTTCTATTATACTATTTAACATTTTGTCGAGTTCTAAATCATTTTTGGTAACAACAAATATTTGAATAGCAGAACTCTGGCTGACATGAAACAAGCTGTCTTCTTCTGTTGGAGAAGGTACATACTGCCTTCCCATAGAGAAATATTTCAATGGAAATACTTTGTTATGTAAAACATTTTTGGTATGATAAGCCAAGAAAGAATATAATGAACTTCCTCCAGTTAAATGCAGTCTACTGTCTGTATGGGAATCATCATCACTATGAATTATAAAAGTTGCATCTGAGTTTGTATGATCTTCTCCACAACCTTCAATCACTAAACTCTTAGCAAAATCAGTATTTGAAAACTGAATGAAATGATGTTGTTTTAAGATATTACTTAAATAAAATTTAGCACCTAACTCAAATATGGCAGCTTCTCCCTTAAGATAATAATTTTCATTTTTGATGAAATGAATCAAGTCTTGTTTTTGTCCAATTACTAGATGATTTTTATTATTGGATGGTGGGATGCCATAAGTATGAATTGTGAGGCTGGTCTCCTCAGGTGTTAGTTTATGTAATCTATTTGGCAATTTAAGAAATTCTACAATGGCAGCTTCTTCTGCAGACCACAATGGAACTTTTAATTTTTGAATGTTTTCTTTAAGCAAGTTTAATTGTATTTTTAACTTTTCTATATGATTGCCTTCTTCCTTATTTTGGAGTAGTTCATTTAACTCTTTCCCTATGGTTGACTTTTTCATTTCAAGTTCATTTCGTTTATTTTTTAAGGTGTCATATACATTCCAAAGATTTTCTAGTTTTTGTAAATCTAAACGTGTTTGTCTCTTGTGCAGTTCAGTCTTTATGACATCTTTGTTTTTCATTTTCTCATGATAATCAATGTAAGGGGTAACAAAAACAAAATTTTCAGTTGCCTTTGGGCCATTCATAAATAATGCTGAATATCTCCTTGATAATATGTTGTTTATAAAAAAATTGTAACAAGTTCTACGTAGCATTATCTTCAATTTTTTTCTTTTTGATTGGGCTTTCTTCTAAAATTTCACTGTCCTTGTCAGTAATATCTGCACTTTCTGAGTTTTGAGTGACTATTTTCCTTTTGTTTGGAAGTTTAAAATTACCGTGTCCAGCTGCCCTCTCAGATTCTTCTATACTGTACGGTTCTAATTCTAAAGCTTTTAATCTTCTTTTATGCACTTTAGTTTTAAAATGTTCTAAGAGTGCATGATTATCAATAAAATATCGCGCGCAATGTAAGCAATAATGTTGTCCTGCGCCTGGTACATCAAGATCTACAGCTTGATTAAGTAACTTATCGGCATTTTCTGTAAATAAAAAATAAGTAAATATGTATACATGTGTAATATAACCTTAAAATTGTGTTCACATGTGATTTTTATACGTTAAATGTAGTATACCTTCTTTTATATCGTCATCAATTTGGTCAAGATCCTTCTTTCTATTTCGTACTCTCCACCGTTTTTTCAAATGAGTATCACCATGATGATACTTTTTGCGTTTATAGGTCATAATACTTTATATATCTAGACGTTTTCACAATAATCGTTGACACTTGACTGCTGTCAATTGTCAAATGTGATGTTATTGCTTGCTGCTTGACTCTTAAAAAATATGTAGATATTATCTTATCTGTGGCATTCAAGAAAGTTAGTAGAAACTAGAAAAATATAACTACAAGAAAAATGTTCATATTTAGCGGACTAAAAGAAATTACTGAAGTAGTACTATATTGTATTTGTATTTGAATCTTTGAATCTTTTTAAACGTTTTATAATTAAACAGACCATTGTTTTCACTTCATTTTTGTAATGAATCTCTCTGAAATCTACGATTATTGTGAAAACACTCAGTTTACAAACGATATATTTTTTAAAACTGTATATTTTTTCTTTTAAATCATATGAATGTTTGAGAGAACAGCGTACAAAGTTGTACGTACGGAGGACTCGATGCCGCGTTTTATGGACGCCACCCAAGCACCTTGGACGCTAAACCATTCTTTATCAAAATTGCGTCGCATTTTTTATGTTACAACTTATTTATGTTATTGTTGCTAACAGCATCTCTGCAGAGACTTTATCAAATTACTCTACCCAAAAAATCTTTTGTAATGTAAATAGAAAATAACTCGTTAGAGAGAACTTCTACAACTCATTATAGTCTTACGGCCTTATTCATAAAAAATGCTTATAGAACGCTTAAAACGTTCATTAGTTAAAATGCTCTATAAGCTTATGAAACGTTCCATAAAAATGCGTATTCATAACAGTACTATAAGCCTTCTATAACTAATATACTGTTTATAAGCTAAAATGTTGCCACTACGATGAAATTGGCAAGAAAATTTGTCAAACTTTGCAAATTGACCACAGATAATGTGTATAATTTTACTAAATTCGACTGATCATAGACATTATTAAGGATAAAAACCATATTTTGTTGTTTGTGGTGCGATAAGCTATTGACATTTGTTTACTAGTAGTACGTACGTGTTAATTTTATTTTAAATATTACTCCATTACTTATAATATGGCATCGGAAACAAAAATTGTAGAGAGCAAGAAAAGGCAGAGAAGTGAGAATTGGTTGGAGGAGGATAAGGTTGGTTTTACTGTTACAGTTAATTCGAACACGTAAGTTTTGTTTTGTAAACATTGATACGCATGTTATGTTTTAATGCTTATGCTTCTATTCCATAGATGATCTTGAAAGAATTGCTGAGGAAAAGTATTTGTGTAGTTATTTTATTAACACGGCACTTATTGTTTCAGTTTTAACAATATGGCAAAAACCCGTTGAAGAATAAGAAGGACAAATTAAGGCTCAATGGGTATTATAAAAATGTCAGCTAAGAAGCTGATATTTATAGAAAAAAAAAACAAATACTAAAAACAGTTGGTAGCTCACCACCTACTACAGAACCAGCAACTGGTGACGACAATTCAGTTTGGCTCCCTCATGAGTTCACAGTATACTCAAATTAATTTTACTCAGATAACCAGGTACATATAAAAATACAAACATTTGGCCAATTAGTGTTTCATTTTGAATAAAGAAATATTTATGTAATTATTATCAATACTTGTTTAAGAATAGAACAGAAAATAATATAAAAGAAGAAAAAAGTATGTGTAATATATTAATATTATGAAATAAACAGCAGCGCACAAATCTCACTCTGTCACCTATCTTATTTTAAATGATATTCATAAGTAATAAGACATGTTAAGTATAATTAATTGTGGTGCATGAAATATTAAATGAATGATAATACCACAATACCCAGAAAGTCATTTCAATTTTATTATTTTAGTCAATTTAGTTCAATTTTATTTTCAACAAATAATTTGATGGGAAGCGAGACAAAATTTATTTTCCATTATAATACATTAAATAGCTAATACTACCTAAAGAATGCTCAGCAAGTAAATGTCTATTGTTATGTATGTCTATGTTGAATGAACTTATCTTTATTTTTATTACTATAATATATTACTAAGTTAGATTCACTAAAATCATTCAGTACTATCTTATATCTACAAGCAATATTAAATTTGGATTAACAAACTTAAATTGAATTGAAATAATAAATAAAATGTGTTAAGCTTTAACAAAATAAGTTTTATTAATTTATAATACATACTTCTTTGGAAAACATATTAAAAAGAATAATAGATATATTACATTTTTGGTTACAGCATGACAATAAGCTCAAGAATAGCAGCAAATGTAATTGCTTACAGAAAGGAGCTTCCTGAGATCCAGATGGCCGTAGAAAGGCAAAAAATTAAAAATTTTAGAACAAAAATTAAATAATTCACTATTAAAGGAAGAATTACTCAAACGTAAATTATTGTATTACACATCTAAAGAATAAAATTTGTAGAAATAAACTGTTTTTTATTAACCAAAATCTAACAAATTGAGGTCAGTCATGGTGCACGGGCACAAAGTGAACATGTAACAAGACTACTAGTTGTGGGTTCGATCCTCACTCCAGGCAATAAAATATTTACTTCAATTTATATTTTCATTTCTTTGCTCTGGTGTTGAGGGAAAGCTCGGCGTTAAACTTACTATTTTATAAAATTTACTAACTAAAATTTCTCCTAGTTAAAACTTCACTTACTTCTATAACTAACTTCAATAATATTGCCTAATTGCATTTCTCCATGGTTAATCTACGCACAAGGTTTATCATAAAAGCAGTATATTTATGAAAGCGGTAACGCTTCCGAAACTCTTCATCGTATAAGGAAAACGGGTCAACCCCAGCTTCTATATACTTTTCTTCGCTTCGAACTATTCTCCATTATTGCCATCGTTTCCGAAGCATGTATGCTTTGTAAAGCTTTCATTTAAATATAAATGTGGAAAATTGACACAAAGCAATAATTATTAGTGGATTGGATTAATAAGTTATGCAAATTCGATTAGCTAACATTGACCAGTCACCTACGTCAAATGTCATTTTCAATGATCAGCTGTTGAGAATCGGCCATTTTTTATCTTATAGTACCGCTATAGTAGGGTATTGGCCACGATAACTTTATAGTACGCTTATAGTACTGTTTAGCGCTAAAATGCTGTTGAATACCATTTTTTGACGTTTCTCTTATAGTAAGCTTATAGAACACTTTAACTGTTCCATAACTTTTTATGAATAAGACCGTTAACTTTTATTAATCATAGTGTAAGACCCTGTCAAGTTTTTTGCTTTTTATATTGTATGTTATATGGGAAAGGGCAGTTTTAAAGAAACACTTCTTTTTATTCATATTATATAATCTTACAATAATAAAATTCAGTGAAATAGTATCATACATGAATAAATACAATACTAATAATGTAATAATTAAATTTTTCTGGCTTAATTTGTTATTATTTGCTTTATTAAGAAAAATAAACATTATTAATTCAATGAGAGGAATGATTTAAATGATTGTTTTATAATAATTAATCAAATATAATTAAGAACTCGGTCACATTGTTACAAATAATATAACAGTATGTGGAGCTGTTAACAGTTCGCATGAAAATGTTTTCATAGAATTATAATAATCTCGATAAAGATGAATGATGAGACATGAAATAACAAAAGGCTCGGGCAGCCGGTGTAACTATAAGTAATATTCTTAAGTATTATCTAGTGAAGGCATACCAAGGTGTGATAAGACGCAACGCAAGCAACACGCGTGACTGATACAAACTCGCACACGCTCGCAAACATAATAATAATAATATTAATTAATTAATTAAAAAATAATAATAACATATCCTATCTCCGCCTAAACTAAATCTAATCCTACCTACACTTTTCATTTATTACCGTTAATTTGCAATTTAAACATTTTTTCTCATTATAAACGTCCTCTACGCCATAATTGCCATATCGAAAGCATTATATACATATAACAATAATAATTTCAAAAGAACATTATAATTTTGTACATTAAATTATACGGATGATTCGGTTATTCAAATATGTGAACAGATTTTACTCAACCAATTAATTATTGCACCTGTTTGGAACAAAAAGTATTGACATAGCTTCATTTTCCTTTTGATAACTGAATAAAAGTTATTGAATATTTATTTATCTAATAATAATTAAATATAACGTTATCAATTATTGAACATCTATATGACATTAAATTGTTTATAATTTCACATATTTTTTTTTCATTCACATGTATCAGATATATCAGTTATAATATAATTTAAATAGCTAATTATTTTTTCAAACGACAACGTCGCAATAAATAACCACAGTGTACATAAATAATATTTTATTTATGCACCTAGCGGTACATCTAAGCTCTGACAAATCTAAAATTTGGTTACAGCTGCTCGAGTAACAGTAGCGAAAACATAATTATTATATATTTAATAGTATAATTTCCTATACATTTCATATAGTAAACGACGATTGATGTTATGAAAGATAGAGGCAGCAGTTCTAATAATTTAAGGCCATTTGTCTATAACTGTTAGATTAAACAGATGTACTATTACAGCAAGAACATTTTATGTTGACTGGACTTATCTACGTTTCCCGAAAAATTATGTCATTTACGGCCTAGCCAATTCCTATTTCTACCGTCGCTAACTTTCGTCCAGTCAACTTAAAACACGCTAGCTATACTCTAGTAAGATGATGAGCACGCAATATATTGTAATATCTCTAACATATCAGAGATTCAACACACTTGGCTAACTAATTCAACTAGCATAACGAGAATACAATGCTAAATAAAATGTTTCCGTCCAAGCGTTTGAATCTCTAAGAAGATTAACGATGAATGTGTGTATATTAACAAGTTTCTACCTCGAAGTTTATATTGTAACGAGAGCTATAGAATTTTAATACGATTTTCGACTTTACATAATAATAATTAAGATCTCAGTGCATTTTCGATTAATACTTATAATGACCAAAATAAAACTCAATTAGGCCTAGCCGCTTACGAACGTAAACCCGTTGTGTAAAAAATCTAGACTATTGTCACTTTGACCATATCAACAGAAATGATAGTGGAAATTCGAAAATGCAGAGAGTTCCGCTTCAACAACAACTGAAACACGCCGACGTTCATATATGTGGGAATCACTGGTCTACTTAAATATGTACTCTAATCAACATCTAAATTTATAATACGATTCACAAATTATAAGCATAATTAATATGTACACTATATGGAGATAGCTAGAGCCATAATGAATGGCGGTTAATAATTACTATTAATTTAGATGAACGTCGACGTGTCGACGTGTGTGTGTCGGCATATCGGCATGTATATATGTCGGCATGCCGGCATATCGGCGTGCATGTATGTCAGTATGTCGGCATATCGGCGTGTCGGCATGTCGGTATGTCGGCGTGTATGTATGTCGGTATGTCGGCATGTCGGCGTGTCGGCACGTCGCTCAGAAGTGCGCAAAGGACCCCCAGGCAGGGGCGGGTGTTCCCTACATGCCGTACCCGTGGTAGGGCGCGGGGGAGGGCGCCTGCGCCGCGTACGCGTAGGGCGATGCCTGCGCTGGCACGCCACCGTAGGGCATCGATGGTCCTGTAAAATGACATTTATATTATTAATAAAATAAATTAAATAAAAAAAAATCACGCTTTACAATTTTTCACGCATAGCAGATTAGATAGATAGAACCTATCTTAATAACGGAGACCGGAGTGACCGCAATACGTTGAATGACGTGACTCAATGTTGCGTTTCGTCGCTATTCCCCCGCCCAGAGGAAGGGTTATATTTAAATTGTTCTCATTTCTCTGCTCTGGCAAAAACTCACAAGATTATAACTTATTTCATGACAATGAATGGTGCAAGTTTAAAGCTCCATTTAAAATAAAAGAAATATATTGTCATAAGACTATTCTCTGCATTCCGTCCGAATTCGAGACTTGCACGATGACTATGCTCAAAAATTAATCTACAACAGGTACGGTACGTCTGATTTTAGGCTAAAAAAATTAAAGCATAAATAGTCCCGATAAAAAAGGTTACTCATCCCTGTTCTAACACTAACCTAACTACTATAGAAAACCTACCAGCAGTAAGCATAAGCTGTGGCTCCATGATCATAGCTGGCTTAGCTTCCTGTTCAGCGCTCTCCGTGCTCCGTTTGGCATCAGCTTCTTCCAGTTTCTCCACTTTAGTCGTCAATTCACGCACAGTTTGAATGAGGTAGGGCATGGCAAAGTCCATGATGTTGTGTCTCCATGCCAATTCGATAACTACGTCGGGTTTCAGTAGGTCATAGCACTGTAATAAATTTAAATAGTCTTAATATTTAGTAAATAATATAGTTTACTTTCTACATAACATAACATAAAAACTCTTTATTTCACACAAATAATTTTACAATTTTACATAAGAAGATCTTATATATAAATCATTGTATGAAAAGGCGGCCTTATCACCTAGCGATCTCTTCTTTCTTTTCTCTTTTTTCTTTCTAAAGATATGAAAAGGTAAAAGACATTTTTCAATTTTCCTTAGTGTGGAATAACACTTTAAAAATGTTTACAGATGTTTAAAAATATAAATGAAATATTCATAATAATAGGATAATGCCTGTAAACATAGTAAGTTATGATTTCGATTCCCACTCCATTTTCATTTGACCAGCATAGATATTTAAAACAAAGTGCAGCATTGAGTTCCACAATGCAACACACAATATCTCCCTATTTCTGCCTTATACGATTCCTTTCCTAACATCCATCTATCCATATACTCCATACAAAACACAACCAACCTGGTACAAACAAGCGGAGAAGCACTCAAAGTTGTTCCTCTCCAGGAACCAGTCGAGCAACTCCTCAGCCACCTCGGGCTGGCGCGACTCCGACGCGTACTCCATTGCGTCGGCGTATAGCGCGTCCTTCTTGCACAGCTCCACGCTTTGCTTCCATCTGTTGTTGCCTGGTAAAGGGAAAATGTTTTTGTTGGTTTAATAAAAACTTTGTATCTTGAAAGTTTTCACAATCGACTATAAAACTTAATTTGGGAGTTTCTTTGAAGTAATAAATCATTTACTGCAATTTGCATTTTTTGCAATGGTTTTTTGCATGATTTTTTAATTTACTTTTCACATTTATTAATTTTAGTAAATGAATTTTAAATTGTAAGGCATTTACAAAATTAAGAAAACTTTGAATAAAGTATTGAGTATAGAAACTATTCAGGAAGCTGTTATTGAAAAAAAAATACATTAGAAATATAATAAAAAAATATTAAAATATCCTTTACACACATTACTATCCTGTGTATGGTTAATATATTTTTAGCATTAATATTATTTACCTTTATATAAGTAAGCAGCAATTCGTCTAAATTCAGTGAGTTCGTGTTTCTCTAACTGTTGCGCCAGCGCAATAGTGTCGAAGTTGTCAAATGCATCTATTGATGTTCGTAGACCCTGTAAACATAAGAAACGAGAGTTTATATCACTATTATTTAAAAAAAAAATGTACTGTAAATATAATAACATTATTTTTTAAAAAAATATTGTTGTTTCAATAGTATAATTGAGTTGTGGATTAATGTTTTTTTTTTAACGTCAGGAAATCTGTTATGGATACCAGCCCGAGTGAGGACTCGGTACGTGGTTATGTGGGACTCCGGTGAGGCAAGAGTAGAGCAATATGTGGCTCAGCGCGATAGTTGTAAATTAGATATGCACTTCAGAAAATAATTATAAATTAAATTATTTTTATTTCCACGCAATATCTACATTTCAAGCAAAAAGTAAAAAAAAAAAATATCTTAACACTAGATTCTCTCTTTTAAAAAAAAAACTTCCAAATACCTGATAATCTTCCTCATCGATAAGCAAAGAGTTGAGTGCCTCATTGACAGCCTTATTATTAAGATTTTGTACCGATCGCAGGTACGCTTTCACAAGCTGCAGATGACCGGCCTTGGTGAAGAAGGCTACGGCGCGGGTGTGGTCCATACGGGGTGCTAGTACAAGGAGCAGGTCGTTGAGGAGCAGCGGCTTGTAGTCCAGGTAGAACTGGATGGCTTTGTAGTACAGCTCCATGTTTGCCACCTGGTGGTTAAATTTTTGTTAATGAAGTTTTGTTTAGTTATGGTGTTTTAAGTGTATGGGTACAATACAAATGATTTCATCCATTGCTACATTGTATCTAAAACACTAGAAGAATGATTATTAATAACATAAAATATATTGTCTGCCATACAACAATATAAATCAAATATAGTATGTTAAGTCAAGATGAATGAACAAAATGATATAAATAAGACTATATACATCACTTTATACTTTTTCAATTTGTTAATGTCAAATTTTTATTAATAGATAAATAAATAAAAAAAGTATTTGCAACATTTCTTTTACTCTGTATAATCTATATACCATATACGGTTTTTACTGTTTTATTTTATAATATATAAAATATAATAAAACAGCAAAACCATTGTATTTTATAGCTTAACTCCTGGGCAAAATTTAAAGTACAGTTGATTTTGGAGACTAGCTAAACTGTAATAAATGACGAATTTGCAGATACAAAGTTGCTCATCCTGATAGATATTTTCGTTTTCATATCCAGTTTGAATGAAGCTCCACGCAAATGATTTTGGGCAACTAGTATATACTAAACATGTAACATATACCTTAGTAACAATATCCTTGAAGTGTCCCTCGCGCCACGCCTCGGTGGGGTGCTGCATCATGGTGAGCGCCGCGTTGTCGTACTCCTCGTACTTGTCGTACAGGAACACCAGCTCCGACCACAGGTGCGCTTGTTCCGCTGCGCGCAATACCTAGAAAACACAACGTGTTTTATATTCATTTCTCCGCTTTATATTGTCTTGGATTAAGAAGCGGATAACGTAATCTTAGGTCTTAGCACTCGGTTCTCTCTACTTCGATGCACAGCAAAGTATTTGAAAATATATTATTTCATTATTAGTGCTAATGTAGTGTGTAATATTAACAATTAATTACATTTGTTAATTATTACTTTATAGGATTAAACACATTCCAGACATGTTATATTATACAATAGAAGGAATATGTATTAATATACTGCAATAAAGCTACTCTATTAAATTAAATAAATCTTGATTTGATAGTCTATATATAACATGAAATCAATAAATAAATGTACCTCATCTATTTATTTCCACAATTTATTTTTATTGTGTCAAGCCAAATAGTATTTAAATAAATAACCATTGTTTTCAGTCAAATTATATCAACTGTGTCCTTACATACATATCTATCTACTTGTTGAAACATTTTGTACAATATCGATAACTAACATTTTATAAATTTACCTTAGGAATGTTAACACGCGACCAGAAAAGCTCCAAATGTTCGCGCATCTTAGCCGGCTTGTACTTAGAGTAGAGTATCGCGAGTTCGGTGAACATGCCCATGTGAGCTCTCTCCAGGCCGAGGGCGGCTTCTAGCAGACTGATCAGCTCGTCGAAGTGGCCACGATCCTGTAGGGGATATTTAAAAACATGATTAGTAAAATTAAATATTTCTTATTAGTTATATAAAACCATATGGTTTTATTGATATTTAATTTATTAATAGTTTTAATTTCTTTATATGTCGTGATGTTGTCAAATAAAAGTTTAAAAAAATGTATCTTATAAAACATATCTTATCATTTACTGTAAAATTGTAAGATTTTGTGAGATTCTAAATCATTACCAATTAAATTCCTTTTATAAACTAATAGCTGTTCTAATTTTTCTTGCATATCAACGGATAGTAATGAAGAAATCTCTGATAAATTTCAGACTACATAGTTTCGAAAACATAAAGTATTTCCTTAAATCAACCATAAAATGATTTGCAGCAAACAATTTATTTAAAAAAAAAGAATCTATAGTATCAACTATAAACTACATCTCTTTTTGAAAAAGACATTTAAAGAAAACGTATAAAAATTTGAACGCAGCGGGATTCGAACCCGCGCCTTCTGAATACCGTTCAGGCGCTCTCACCACTGAGCTGCTCAGCTGAAATGTTTAAAAGTACCTTTCTTTTTGTTGACATATCGTATAATACATATATAATTCCAAATTACCTGATAATAATTAATTAGGTCCTCCAGCTCATCAGCGTGCACCACAATATGCAGGCCGCACATCTGCGCGAGGCGGAACTCGCCCGCGTCGACGCACGCGAAGCACACCTCCTTCCACGTGCGAGTGGAGTTGGCCTTGCGGGCGCTGTCCACCGCGCCTGTGGGAAACATATATTGAAATTAATTTTAAAATTATCTATACTTAAAATATAAATGCGAAAGTGTCTGTTTGTCTGTCACGCTTTCATGGCTAATCTACTGGACGGATTTGAATGAAATTCGGGAAAATGACACTGAGTCAAACATAGGCTACTCTTCTTTAAAATATCAACCCAAAAGGGTTGAAATAGCAGATAAAAGTTTAAGTAAGAAAAATCTAAACCACTTCACCGATTGTAATGCATTTTGTAACAAATACAGTTGATAATTCAAGGTCAAACATAGGCTACTTAATTTTTCAAAAAGCTATTCCCGAGGATTGCAATATACTATTACTATTATGGTGAATATATTTTGAGTTAGGTCACTTTCATTCTAAGGTACGATATGTTTTGTAAGGTGCAATTATATAGTTGTTGATTAACTACAATAAAACAACCCAAAAAATCTCTCACCTTGGAACTCCTTCAAATGCACCAACGTGATAGCCAAACGTGCAAAATTGCTGACATTATTGTACAGCAATTTAGCCGCATTGTACATTTTATCTTCAAAACAACGGTCGCCGATCTTCTGTATGTCGGCGTGGTTCGGCCCCGATATGAACTCCTCGAGGTCGGCGAGTCGGCCGGTGCGGGCGTATGCGTATATCAGTTCAGATTCTATGTAGGATTCGCGGGCCTTCTTACGTGCCATCTGTAAGGAGATTTTTGTTTAGTAATATAATTTTTTTAGCATTATCGGGATGTATATAAAGATGTTATAAAGTTAATTTTTGGTTAAAATATAATGTATAAACTTAAAGGTGTTCTTAAATTTATTTATGTACAACGCGGGATATATCAATTCGTATTATACAGGATGGGAATTAAACCATGAATTTATTTTAATGTAATCTGTCATCTTCACTCTTCATATTCAAATAACAGATAAGTGTACATGTTTGCATTTGTGTAATATGTCTAATAATCACATAATTCAACCATTTCCTTCCATTCAATAAAAAAACAAAACAAAACAAATCTAAAAACAAAACTCAATATTACAATCATTCATAAGAAAAAAAAAAATACAAAAAAATAATTCTATAATCACCTGTAAATACCGCACGAGATCCTCCCACGACTGTTGTTTAGTTGCCGTGTCGACCACATCCATATACGCAGAGGGGTCATCCGCCTTGATGTAGGAATCTATAGCCTCCTTGACCAAGCCTTGTTGTAGCTGAGCCTTGGCCAGTTGCGACCACACGCCGGGCTCGTTGCAGCGCTCGGCGAATTCGTATGCGCGTTTTAGATCTTTCACTTGGTCGATTAACACCTGGAATTGTTTTTTATATATTAGTTATTGTTATAGCTAGATAAAATATAACGGTTTTACGCTTTTTATTGCAATCAAGAAAGATAATACTGCAATTCAATGGCACGTTTTGTTTTATCAGAACGAAAGATATTTTAAGGGGCAGGGAGGCAAAAACCATGTATTTTATCAACTATCAACTCCATCGCGGTTTTACCCGAGTGAACTACAGCTGTTTCGTATTTTAGACGGCCTGCGTTTTTTTTTAAGTTAGTGTTTTACTCAAATTTTTATCCCCTATTCTCGAAATAAAGTAGCCTATGTTTAACTCTGGGCCTTCAACTATTTTCATTTAGAATTCCATCCAAATAGGCCAATAGATTAGCCGTAAAAGCGCCACAGACATACACACTTTCACATTTCTAATATTAGTTTAAATATAATAATTTCCTCTCCACTCCGAATGAAGATCGCATCCACAAACAATCGTGAGTTAAGCGTTCTTCAACTGCGTCACGATAAACGAATAATGAATTTGAACTTAAAAAAAATAATAAAACAAACCCACCTGAATAGCAGATGTGTTAACATCAAACTTCTTGAATATAGCAAAAGCCTCCTCATACAGTTCATTGTTGATCGCGATATTTGCGATATCGGGAGCGTCGTAGTTGTCGAGACGGTTGATGTACTCCATGACACGGGTGCGATCCGCCTTTATAGCTGGAAATTAATTTTTTTCATAAGGTATAAAATCATGAATTTCTAGAAGTATTATTTAGTAAACTAAACTAATAATTCAGTTTTAATTTACAATTTTTTTATATATAAAATTTATATTTTAACATATGTATATGTATGTATTTTCATGTTAATGTCACGTTATTTCGTAGAAAATAAAGTTCATACATTCATTGCTAAAATATTCCACTCTCTATTGAAGACCTATAAAATATAAGGCATACAGGATAAGGCAATTAAGTAGGTATTTTCTTTAATACATGTATTTAAGCAACCCAATCTACGACCATAGCACGTAACAAGACATTTCCCAACTTGTAACGTACAACTTCGGCGAATCGAACTTTCGAACTGTAAGCACCAGTTTTTCAATTCCGAGAAATGATTACAACTGAATTATTTTAATATCTTCTCTTTGGTACTTAAGACAAAGCGCTGCATCGAGTTCCGCCATTATTATTATTCAAACCACAATATCAGAGGTAAAGTTGAGACTGTTCTCAACTTTGTCTTGACACTAGATTCTCTATATTATGCGGAAAATGCGTGACGCTGAATAATATAATTAATAAAAAAATGTAAAACATTACCACTAACCAGTCAATATAAGTAAATTCTGTAAATTCCTATGATCAGAGAACACAGAGTTGTCGAGTACAATTTTCTCGAGCAACTCAATCAGCTCGTTGGGCAGGTCTGCCGTCATGAAGGCCTTCACTGTCACCGAGATGTCTTCTGGGTCTTGAGTCTCTGAGAGGGCTGTTTGGACCACCTAGAGTGGAAATAAAATATTTGTAATTATTAAAAAAAAGATAAATGGGCGACTTGAATTAAAAAGTAAACTGTTATCGTAAATATCATATAGCTTGTTAGATATTTAATAAAAATAATATATTGTATTTCATTGTTTTCTACAGTTTTATAGTAACAACTAGTTAATGTTGTTTATATTTTACTTATTGTTGACAAGTATACTAAAGTCATACATACGTTATTTTTTTATATAATTGGTATACAAAATATATGCCTTTAATTTCAATTAACTTTGTCAAACATTATCCAATTCCATTTTATTTTGAAAATGGCCATACATGGCAAATTGAGACAACATCTGCCTGCAAACACAATAGGTTGCAAATTCAATTCCCGCTCATACAAATAATTATACTAAAATTACTATCACATGTATTCTACTAACTTAAAAACTAAATAACAAAGTATTCAACCACCGTAGAAACCACAATAACCATACAGAACCAAAAACAAACCTGATCAATAAGCTGACGTTTAAACGGATTCGACTCGGCCAACACCTCCAGCCACAGATCCTGATCGCGTCTTCGCACTAGGTACCTAGCCTGCGTTTTGAACAGGGAGTTGTCGTTACAAACGGCGATGAGCTCTCGGTCGCACTGGCCCCGTTCGTAGGCGACGCAGGCGAGGTGAGGGTCGCGCTTCTCGCAGTAACGTCCCACTACACGGGAATCGTACCTGGAAATTTGGAAATTGTAATTAAAACATTTGTTATTGGGTTCTTTTGGTTTTTCCTGTGCAAGGATATCTTTTTTTTAGCTTCACGCTGTATTCGGCATACAGCAGGGTAGGCAGAGGGAACCTAGAGGGAAGACACTCCGTTCCTCATTTTCTATCGAATTTAGGAGGCATTTAAATGATAGGAAATTTCATTAAAAAAACGTTTTTAATTTTTTTGTATAAAACAAAGCGTAACGTTGCGTTCAGCTGCTACATACGCAATGATTCGATTTCAGGTGGAAAAGTTGTTTTTTTAAATATTTTGCGAGTTTTTGAACTTATAAAGTAACCAATTTCATCTATTTCAGTACTGGTTTTACAGTTTAATGTGTCATTTGTTCCCTATCTTGTTTGTCAAATTGTTTTGATTGGTTATGTAATAGATTTAAAATATAAATATTTTGACTTTTCAAAAATATATAAAATTGAAAACATGACTATTATTCTAATAAATAATATTATTCACTTTCTATAAACCATAAAAAACTCAAATTAAAAATATACAACAATAACATTTAAAAAGCCATAGTTTCTTATTTATTAATTAATAATTTACCATTGATTTTCCTTGAGGAATCGTTCGGGGTTGTTATTAGAGTCTATGTAGATCTTAGCTAGGGCATTATGAGTAGCTGGTTCGTTGCAACCCTCGTGCACGCGTGTCTCTAGCCACGGGAGAAGTAATTTCAATCTGTAATAAAAATATCATATATAAAAATATTATAAATAAAATAACTTGCATAAAAATGTTAAGTTATATAATAAATATTAGTAATTATTTAAGTGAGGTACTAGTAAAGAATAAATAGTAAGTCTCAATAGTTGCAAGTTTGATGCTCATTTAGGGGATCTTCTGTTCATTTTAAAAATAGTTTTGATACTCTGATCTGTTAAAACAAAATATCTCAAATTCAAATAAAACGTGAAATAAAGGAGTCTTGACACTAGGTCCTCTTTACATATTCAAGAAAATTGTATTTAACAATTTTATGTCGTTTTAATTTAATAACAATTTATTAAAATCAACAATTATTCAATTTATACTATGAAATGTTTAAAACATTATTAAAATCAGAATAACAAAATATACCTGTTCCTCTTCTCAACTTCAGCCACAAGTTCATCAGTTGAGAACTGTCCTCGCACAACTAAGATTAAGTTCTTGATGATATCTTCAGCACAGTCTACGTCCAACAGACCGCCGACAACCACGGGCAGACGAGATGGGTTTACCTGAAATATAAAAATATTAAGAACAATATATTATTAAAGATATACACAAAATTAAGAATAAAGTAAAGCAAAAAGTCGGTACATTTTTTTAAAACGGTTTTACGAAATATATAAAAATCTTCAAATAAGGGGATTTCAAGCGGGATTCGAACCCATAGATATATTAGTAAAAATCTCTCTACAGGTATTCTGACAATAAAAAGAAGCTGTAAGAAACGCATAAGAATTTCGATGTTCAATTAGCTGAATGTTGAACACATGACTTAACGTTGCCGCTGCAGTCAAATTTCAATACGTTTTTCCAGTACAATATCCAAAATTCATAATCTAGTTTTTCAAATTCTATGGCACTAATAAGAATATAAGCAACTTACAGAGATATTTATATTTTAGACGCACTATTGTTTAATAACCTAATAAAAACCAATCTCTTTCGGGTTATTGAATACCATTTGGTATAATATATTAAAAAATTAAATAAACAAGAATATATATAAGGAAACACACCTTTTGCACATATATTTCAATGTACTTCTGCAGACTGTTTCTATAGAGGTACAGCACAAGATCGTGAACAAAGTCGAATCTGTCACAAACAATGATAAGAGGCAACTGGTCGGGCAGCTTGGCTTCTTTGAGGAAGTTCTTGACACGCTCTGCGTTGTAGCAGTTGGATTCACGGCATATACGTTCGACCTCCTTGATCTGACCTGTTTTGCATGCCGCCTGGAATAAAAGTATGTTTTGTAAGTAATTATTTTTATAGTATAGAGAAGAAGCAGTTTTATATGTTACTTTGAAAAAAATATATAAATTTGAAGAAAAATATTATAGCATAGTGGTTTAAAAGTACCACATAGTACTTTCAATAAATATTATCTGTTTAAAAATTGAAGTTTTAAAAAAAAAATTTGTTAGCAATATACATATTTTATTGGAAAATACTAGACATAAGAAGTTAAGCTTATAGAAAATTATATATTGAAAAAAAAATAATAATAGTAATCATAAAAATTAGCATTCATGCTAATTCTCATTTCAAAGACCCACCTTCAACTATTTTTTTTTTAAATCAAAGTACTTAAAAACAATTTTATTAATAGACAAAAACATAATACATCAAATAAAAAATACACCATTTACCTGAATATATTTAAAATGAACTTCCGAATCCTGGCTAAAGTTAACAATAGAGCCTAAGAAGTAGAACAGTCCTTCATATGTCTTGAAACTTTCGAACAATTCAATGAGTGCTTTAGTAGTAAGCTGTTCGTGATACTTGGTGGCGATTTGTACGCAAATTTGTAAGTTCTGCCTAATGTTGGCCTGAAGCATGGCCTTGAGGCACTCTAGAGAATCCTCTACTGATAGAGTACCGAAGTAGGTGACAAGCCAATCAGCTGATAGGAGGTGGGTGTGGACCTGAAAGAATAAAATATTAAAGTTTTAGATTTTCATCAAACATGTTGTAAATAACAGCATTATTTATCCATTATTTACTGCATAGATTAGCATATCGAATTTCAATAATTTATAATTCTAAGTTTGTCAATAACACTTAAAATATATTTAAGGTTTTTTAAGTTAAAGTAAAATATATTTAAGTTAAAATATAACAAACTGATAAGGAATAATTTTTATAAATATTTATCTTATTAAATTCATTCTATCACTATTTCCCTGCATTTTTTAAATTAGGCATTTCATTTACTATGTTATAAATATTGCGAGTAAAGTGGAAGGATTTAACGCCTCGTTTTTCTTACCAGACCAAGAAAATAAAAAAGAAACACAATCATTCTCTTAAATAGTAATTTATTCTACAACCATAACTTAACCACTCAGAACAATTCCACTTTACCACAACGGCCTCATAAACAATTCATATAACAGCAGAAATGCCTTCCGAGTCGGTGGTAGCTTTATCTACATTCGACGATTAAAAAGTATATTTGAATAAAGATATTTTGAATAACAATTACATGGGGCCAGTCGCGACGCAGTGGCATGAACGTGTGACTGTAAACGACTGGTTGTGGGTTCGATTTCCACTCGAGGAGTGGAAATATTTAATATGTTCATTTCCTTAGCTCTGGTATCAGAGGCAAAGCGCGGCGTTAAGTTCAAAGGAAGTGGGGAACGGAGTGTCTTAACACTAGATTCCCTCTGCCTACCCTGCTGTGTGCGGGATACAGCGTGAAGTTAAAAAAAAAAAAACAATTAAAAATACAAATATAAAGGTCCACATACCACAGCACGTTTAATATCGTACAAGTCAGTGTAATGCTCGAGTGCGCGTTGCAACAGGCCCGCCTTCTCGCAGAGCTGCGCGACGTGCGCGCGGTCGTAGTGCGTGAACATGCCGTTGCCGAGTATCGCGTCCGCCACTTGCGGGGCCGACATCAGGTTCATTTCTAATAACCTGGGGAAATAATTTAGTAATAAATATAATTGTTCATTGGTAGGAAATTTTATAAATGTATATTGTAAAGGAGAAAAATTCTAAAAGTCATCACAAATAGGCGCAAGTAAATAGGCGTCCACTAAAATCAGATTTTGTGACAGGGCCGAATTAGTAGTCTCTGAACTCCTCGCGTTTGTTAGAAAATTCTTCTTTGGTTTTGGTAATTTCAAATTTTGCAAAACCATAAATAAAAATATATTCAATTTGCGGCACTTTATATCGTTTATAAGATGATAAATGAAAAAACTTAGACAAGAAAGAAATTGAAACTTTACATTAATATGTATGCAGGAGACCTTAAGAGTAAAACTACCAGAAAAAACACGAACCTAGTCTGCAAAGGTCCCTCCTCAGGCCTATTATTCTTCAGTGCGTCCAACAGGAAGGCGGTACACTGCTGCACCATGTTCTGTTCCATGAAGACATCCACAATCTGCTGTATGTCGGCCAGGGGAGGGTCTTCGGCTACTAACATGCCTGCAAAGCCCGCGCCTTGTTCCGGATTGGTACGCATTACTGAGCGCAGGAGGTAGATGTAGTCTGGTGTGTAGCTTACCTGGTTAAAAAAATATATTGTTAATATATTATAAACAAGCATTACGCTTTATTCACGCATAACGGAGTGTGGTCAGAGAAATCTAGTGTCAAAGCACTCAGTCTTCCACTGTTACATACCAAATTTAATTATAATGATTATATCCTTCGATCCTTTGAGAATCGGGAATCGAACCCACAACTATAGTTATTAAGGCAGACATCTTTTAATTGCGCCACAACGTCCTGTATTCATGCATTATATATCTATTTACAAATATTTTCTCTTAATAACAAAACTAAAACTACTAGCTGTACACAAGGTAAAAGTTATGGGAGCACTAACATAAGATCTTCCAGAAATTTAAGAAATTTGTCATTTGATTTTACCCAAGATATTTATAAAAACACATTTCTAATATTGAATTATTACTTATCATAACTTTACTTGTAATCTTCAGATAATCAAAACTGATAATAATCTTAACTTATTATTAGTCATTAAGGAATAGCTTAAAAATCTATATTAGTCATTACTAAGTTAATAGATACCTTTTTGGCATAAAGCACAATTTTCTGGAACTGTCCAGTTTCAGCAAAGCATTGAATAACTTTGCTGGCCACGTTAGCCCGTAAATATACCGAGAGGGCTAATGTGGGGTCAACTTGCTTGACAAGGTCGCCTAATTCCTCTGAACATTCCAGCTTTTCCTCCTTGAGCCATTTCTCGAGCAACTGCTTACGACCTATATTGTAAGAATAAAAATGCTTATTTCTTTATAAAAAAGTATAAAGCTTTTTTTCAATGTCTTAAGTGATTCATAACGTAAATAATGACTAGCTCAAATATTTTATAGACCCAATGTGACATTAGCATAATGTTGGAAAATTATATTTAAAATATTATCTGCAACCTTGTTTTCATAGACTTTATTAACCCTTTCTACGTAAATATTCATAACAATCGAAAAAGCCTAACTATGTTAATACGGAATTCTGCTCCTAATACAGTTAATTAATTATAGTTGTATTCACAAGTTCACTCTTGAAATCTATTATAAACTTAACCTATCTAATATAAAAGCTACACAACAAAAAACGTTACATTCAAATCCATCCAGTAGTTACAAACATCCATACATTCATATACACAGAAATATAAAATATTACTTATACTTTCCAAAAGTACATTTCCAATATTAAAACCAACAAATAACATTAAAACCAACCTTGCAACAAAACAGGGCGGCACAGCTCGAGAGACTCAAACTTGTTCAACTGAGCCTGGTCGAGGAGGATGCCAAAGTATTGCAACAGGGGTGATGTCTGCCCCGGCTGGGTGGGCACTTGTTGGAAACGCTGTATGGTTTGCGGGGTGCGGAGAATACCGCGGGGCGCCATTGCTGCCACCTAAAAATAATAATGGAAATTTAAAAAATATGCTTTTATAATTATAAATAAAAGACATTTTGAGAAAATGAATGAAAATTTGAATGCAGCGGGATTAGAACTCGCGACTCTTGGAAACTGTCCAAGCGCTCTAATCGCTATGCCATGGGTGCTCTGGATATATTATTATACGTTAAATTACAACATATTTTTGTTAGCATCTCTGTAGAGAGGTTTTTACAATTTTTTTCATCATATAAAGCTTAGTTAAACGAGAAGCAACTTTATCAAATATATAACAACTTGTACGTAACGAGTTGCGAACTCCTGCATCTAGGAAACCACTCGAGTGCTCTGACTGCTACGTCATGAGTTCAAACTTTTTGCATTGAATCCTGCTGCATTCAAATTTTTATATGTTGTCTAAAAATGTCTTTCAATTTTTTAAGTGTGTAAATAATACTTCAAATTTTTTTAAAAACGATACATGTAAGTTTCAATTTGGTATCAGGTCAACTAATTTTGTATAATTATATTAAATAAATTAAATTTTGTATTCATCGCATTTTCACCATATATTTCATATAATAGTAGTAATACTTAGAGGCTTCATATAATTGTAGTAATACTAGTGACTTCATTACGCATTTTGTATCTCAGTCCCTCATTGATTGAGCGAAATTTCAGAAATAGATATTGACTTAAAGTGTGTGTGCTTTTTTGCCCCCAATTGATAGCATAATAATATTATATAATAAAAAACAACTACATTATTCCCATCCTCACCTTAGCAGCTTCACCATACTGTCCATTAGTGAACAACATGTTAAACTTTCTAACAAACAGTTCTTCAGCACCAGCCAGGTTATTCCTAACTGCGAGACGGAGTGCCAGCTCTGGGTTCTGCAGTACAGTGTTTATGTATGGTACTATGGAGTCTTCTTCCACTGTCACTGAGAGCACTTGGCCTTTACGGTTGACACCTGTTAGATAAAAATATGTTTACTCTAGCAATATTTTAAAATGAAATAAAATATCTTGAATAAAGAAGTTTTTTGGGGTATTCTGTAAGTTATAAAGACATAAGTATCTAAATATCTTATTCTACATTTTGCATCTACATTATAGATATCATAAGTACAAGTAGTGAAACACTTATATGCAAATTTATTTAATCAGTTACTAAATACTAAAATATTTTTTAATTGACACCATCAAAACCAAATGGGAATGAAACTCATAATGATTTTTTAATAACACTTAAAATATATCTACTTGTACATAAAGCTTAACATTAGTACAAAATCATCACAACCAACATGATGCAGTGTGTTCCATAACATATACAACACAGAATTGCTTGATTTTGGACAGAAAGTGAAGAATAGAGTTTTTGACACTAGGTCCCTCTCTGTCTCTATCTTTTATGGAAAAAGAGAGAATTTAAGAAAGTATAACTTTATCTTCTCTATGGAGAAAAAGAGAAAGAATTACAAAACCAACTTACCAATAATACCACCAGTTGACTCATGGGGAGCGGTCACAAATATAGTATCAGAAGAAATCCTGTTCATATATATGCAAGTACCAGTCTCGATATCATACATGTGTATGTACCCGTACTTGGTGATAAGGTAGATGACGTCATACTTGGGCGACACTTGCATGGCCACCGGGAAATCATTCTGAGCTTCCGCTGGGAAGAATACGTCGACAGCTTTCTTGGGGAACGGTTGATTACCAGCTGGTGTTTGGCCAACCTCTGAAATAATTGTATAATTGATGAATAATATGCCTTTTATTGAAACCCTGGATTAAATTGTTTTAAAAAACTAACTGCAATAGAAATAAACGCATTAATTCCTTAAAAATTGTACAATATAACTTATTATTATTAACTTAATATTATTTACTCTTTGTTAACTTATAATTATTAACTCTTGTTTAAGTATGTCTAGATAAAATATAGAAACAATCGTGACACAGTGGAACAATGTTTGCCTGTAATTGTGGTTGTGATTTCTATTCCTATTCAGGGAAATGAATATAATGCAATTATTTACATTATTTCACTCTGGTAAAAAGATAAAGAAAGTTGAGAACGGAGTGTATTGACACCGAGTTCTTTCTGACTACCCTACTATACAGAAAAAACTTAAAACCCAAAAAAAATCTAAGTTACAATTAATCATCATTTTTTTTTTAATATATTAAACAACTATATTAAAATTAGTAGTTAAATAATTTAGATATATATTTTCTTTTTAACAATTTAAAGAAATTAAATAAATTAAAAAAAAAAAAAACAAAATAATATCACACGTACCAATAATATGCAACTTGCCGCCCTGAGCAGTCCTCACTGCGAAACAGAACAGCGTGGAGGGCTCCGCGTTCCCCTCCGCCTTGAAGGTGGCGAAGGAAGCCGCGTGCCCCTCTATGGGCTGAGAGCACTTGCGCTCGACCGAGTATAGCTGCATCGCTCCCACTACACGGTTTTGTTGGGCTGATATACCTATTCAAAAAAGTTATAGGATATTTAGATTTTAGAATTTCATATTTACATACTATTCTAATTTATTTTTTTTATTTTATTGTCCAATATCTAATTTATTTATCGAAGATTTAGTGTGGAAGACAGTTAACCAATATTCTTTAAAATAAGAAAGGCCTACCTTTCTAAATATATGTACTTACCAAAAGATTTATGATTTTAATTTATTTTAAGACTCAATCTAAACATCTTGATTTTATAATGTTTTTTAAAACACACTTAAACAAAGTAATTAAAAAAGGTCATATCATGACACTTTGTTCTTCATTTTCCTCCCGAAGTCATTGCGTGGTGAGTGGTAAACTATAACACCGGGCTTTGCCTTAAGTACCAGAAAGGAAAACAAAAATAATTTAAATATAACCATTTTCTGAAATGGGAATCGAACCCACGCCATCATATTTACACGCGCCTGAAATAATAAATAATAATAAATTAAATAACATCAACAAACTTACCAACTAACAACAACCATTGTTGTTTCGGATCAGTTCTATAGTTAATAATTTGGCACTCAGCAAGCGAGGAGTGTCTGTCAAACATCTTGACGGGGGTAGAGTCGCCTTCCATCGACCAGTGGTACACCGACATCTTGGTAACTAGAGCCAAGGTGTTTGGCGATATCCACTTCCAGAAAACTACGTCTTCCGTCATAGTGTGCGCCTTCATCTTGGATTTCATCTCAATGTTGAATATTTGCAGCGTCTTTTGCGCTGCTGGGACATAAAAATAAATAAGTATGGGTTGTTTATGTGTTAAGTGTAAAAATAAAATGTTTTGCAAACAGGCAGTGAAACTAAGAATTATAATAATTTTTCGTATTATAGTTTTACGCTGTATCCCGCACATAACCGGGTAGGCAGAGGGAACGTAGTGTTGAGGCACTTTATTCTCACTTTCCGCCAAATTTTGAAGGCATTACGTGTTAAGTAGCGGAACTTAAAGCCGTGCTTTGCCTCTACACCAGAGCGAAGAAAATGACATATTAAATTCGTCGATTCCTCGAATGGGAATCGAACCCACAACCAGTCGCGTTTACAGTCACATTTTGTGTCCCTGCGCCACCACTGGCCTAACTATCTCCTATTATAGCTTAACTATATATCGATTCCCTTTAAGTACTGTATCGGAAGTGCATTTTATCAACAAGTTAAGCTAAAAAAAGATCTTTATGCAGGTAAAAAATTAAATTAATTGCTTTAAAAGACTGACATACAACAATTTTTGGATTCGTTGTTATAGGGTTTCACTTTTTAATTAATTTAATTTCTTATCTGCATACTGAACTTCACTTTCAACCTCACTTTTAACATTGTTTTTCTTATGTATAAAAGGGGGCAAACGAGCATGATAAGTAATTACCGCCCGCCCATGGAAATCTACAATTTTAAAGGAGTTGAGGATGCGTTGTAGCCTAACGGGTAAAGGAAAGAAGAATGAGTGGGAATAGGTAATGATTCCCTTTCCCCTTATTCCTTTCTACTGGATTGCTAGCTTACGTGTCATCGAACCGAAACACGGCCATCGATATATTATTTTAATGTGTTAAGAGATTATGGATATATAATGTGTATACCTAAAGAGATTTCTTCGTATTCATAATATATAATTAGACCTAACCTAAGGGCGACTAAGTAAAGTAAACATAGAATAAAAACAACATTAAAAATAGCCATTTATATTTTCTCTACTATAATAATAGAGTACAATGACCTAAAGATATTGGTATATAGTTAAATACCTTAGGTCAATCTCTTTTAAATAAATTACCATTTGCTTCAACTTTTCTGATAGATTACACGGGATGTTTTACAATTTCAGTTGAAAGAAGCCCTTCATTTGTCAAGTGCAAGTGCTTTAGGGATGCACGACAGTTGAATGAGTCTTACAAGTGTTTTATGACATCCCTAATGGATAATAATTAAAACTTAATTGACACTACTATAAAATAGTAGTGATATTATATAGAAAAACGTAAAACGATTAAAAAAAGTAATTAAAACTTATTTTTTTTTGTTTTAGTTTCTCTCTGATACCCCACAAGAGATACAGCATGAAGCTTGATTAACTTGATAACCATTGTTAAAGAACGTGTAAAAATTCTGTGTTGCAAACACACAAAAAAAATCTGTATTCAGGAGCAGGATTCGAACCTGCGCATTTCGGAAACCATCTAAGTGTTGGAATCGTTAAGCCAAAAATTTGCAACGCATAAATTTTTTAAAAGTTTTCCAAAAATGTTTTTCAATTCATAAGTATGTGAAGAAATGATTGAAACTTCGTTAAAATTTTGTATAAGAACTTAACGTCATAAATATTATATAAGTGTGGTGTACTGTTGTTACTTTTCAAATCAATACATTTTATTTATTTTTATTTAAAAGTGCATGTAGTCTGTGTAAGCACGACTGGCTGTGGGTTTGATTCCCAATCGAGGAGTGGAAATATTTACTATTTTCATTTTCTTCGCTCTGATACCGAAGAAAAGCACGTCGTTCGCAGATTTCGGCGGAAAATGAGGAACGGAGTGTCTTAACACTAGGTTCCCTCTACCTACCCTGCTATGTGCGGGATACAACGTGAAGTTAAACGAGTTAATTAAAAAAAACTAGAAACAGTAATTCAAGTAAAGGCCTATTAATAAAGAATAACATCGATTTTTACATATCGATGCATATAGCAGCTTAGAGCGCAGTCGTGCGTACTCAGCAATGCCATTTTCTAATAATATTAGCCTCTTTAATACAACACTTAGGAATGCTACTGGGTGACCGCTTTCATATTAAAAATATAAGGGTTTCTATTATCTTGTTAGTGTTCTAAGATTATATTAATATTTAGATTATATATCTGCATAGTATATTACAGACGCACGTGATGGTCTGGGATCGATTCTCACCACACGTTTTTTGGTTTCACGTCGTTTCCCGCATACTGCGGAAGATAGGGGCAATTAAGTATCTGTTTTTCTAATGTTTCTTCTTATGGTCCGTCACATTTAGTATTTAGTAAGTACTGTTTCTATTTATTATTTTACATTCTCTTTGAAATAAGAACTTACTATATGAATAATACCTATAACTTGCTTAGAGTCCAGTAAGAACTTATTTATTACTTGTGTGTTTGTTTAAACATAACGCAGTGTTAGTCAATGTCTCTAATATAGGCAGACAGTGTATTACAGAGATTAACGCCGCATTTTCTTTGTCATTTCGCAAAATAGAAACGGAAAATGCGTGATAATGACATATATGTATATATTTTTTTACATTTATTCATATATTTTTCAAACTAAATGTACAGTTGAGTAAAAAACAAGGATACATTATAACGTTTTAATAATTCAATGCACCTTAATAACAGGTCATTGACTAAAGTGAGAATGTACTCAGGGTCATTTTGATAAGATTATTCGTATATTCATGACGTACCAATATTTATTTACGTTTTTTTCCAAAACTCTAAATATAGCTCAGTTTCAGTATATAAATAATTTATTGTTTATTAAAATTATTGATTAAATATATTTAAGAGGAGAACAGAGTGCAGGCCAGTCGTGGCGCAGTGGCACGAACGTGTGACTGTAAACGTCTGGTTGTGAATTCGATTCCCACTCGAGCAGTGGAAATATTTAATATTTCCATTTGCTTAGTTCTGGTATCCGAGGCAAAACGCGTTAAGTTCCCAACTTAACACTGCCTCCGAATTCGGCGGAAAGTGGGGAACGGAGTGTCTCAACACTATGTTCCCTCTGCCTACCCTGCTGTGTGTGGGATACAGCGTGAAAATAAAAAAAAGATAAAAAAACAGTTTTGTGACATTATGCGGGAAAAAGCGTGAAGCTGCGTGAAAATTACTATAATAGAATATATTTATTTAAAAATAGTTAAATCTTTAAGGTTACGCCTAGGTGTATCTGTGATGAGGTCAACACCGTAATATTATTATGTAAGTGTTAAATAGCAAAATGGTCGCTTCAAACAAGTTTTTGCAACATCGATACTGTTAAAATATATAGATACAAATAAATAATACAAATATTTTTATTTGTATTGTTTATTTGTATCTATATATTTTAACTGTTAAAAATGCTAAATTAAGGTTTTAACTTTTTTTTTATTTCACCCGTATGCTACCGTGGAGCAGTGGACAACAACCTACAATAATCGCGTAGTTGTCGCTCCGATTTTTACCCAGTGAAATGATCATAGTTAATTTTATTTCTCTGCTCTGCAAGCCAAGACTACAAGACATCGCCACATAACATGCAATGTCTCCTGACGGAAAGTGGGGAACAGTGTCTTGACAGTTTTACACTAGGTTCTCTATGATTATCATGCTATGTGGAAAAAATGTGAAGCATATATTACATTGTAATATGAATGGTGTTAGAATTCAATGTCACGTTAAGTTATTGCAATCTTTCAGACAAAGATTTGGTTCTATAACACTCTGTCCTTCATTTTAAAATGATTTCATATATTTTATAAATTAGGTCGAATTTAATAACGATTTTAATGTCATAATATTAATCCCAATTGCCTAGCTATTTTTCCTGGATAATAACTAAATTATTTTGAAAGAATTTATTATTACAAATTATACATTTTCACGTAAAATTTAATGAATATAACCGTAACTCATAACGAAATCAAATAACGCAACACAGAACAGCGGATATTGGATTGTATCGAAAAGTCATGAATCATCTTCAAAATACAAATTATGTATTTATATAACAAATTCCCCAGAATAAGTAAAGTCTAAACCATAATTATATACAATATTAATTATTTAAAATATTTGACGCCATTTTTCACCGTTTTCTGTTCCGTGCGCATTAGGTGATTCATTGCCGAGTCAAGAGTGGACGACCGACGTCATGACGTAATCCTACTACATACTGATACGATAAAATAAAATTTATATGACTTAAAATGTATTCTATATCATCTTTTAATAAAAAATAAATAGCATATTCCAGCCCTTGACAAATTTCTTAAGATATGTCTTTTAAAATTTTAGCCCAACTTTTTGACTATAATAGCAAATGACCGTAATTCAGCTGGAAAGCACAGAGTGGAATGTCTTGACACTATCTTCTCTAGTGAAGCTCAGAATAAAATTATCTTTAAAAAAGAGGCGGAAAAGGTTAAATTCGTACCCGGGTTTAATATGAAAGACATATTCATTCTCAATTACTTCGGATTTTCTAGCAGATTTTAATAATAATTCTTACAGTTCAAGTTATAAAACAAAAACTGTAACTATTTTCATAACATTAAATTAAAAAATTATTTGTATAAAAACGATACTATTTACGAAATATCTTGTGTTTACGAAATACCTACGTTTATTATGTATTAGTTCCTTATCAGAAATAGTCACATTCAAATTTAAAGAGAATGGTAAGATGCAATCATCAATCTTTGCTATCTCAATTCAGAGTTATAAACTTAGGTAACGGTTAGCTTACGACTTGGTTAAGGCAACTTTCTAAGATCAGTTATATGTTATCTAAAGAAGTACTGGGCATAGAGCTGAAATTAGAGAAATTTCTCGAATGTCTTCAGAAACTGGAAGTCGAAGCAATAGACATCAATACTATAATAAAATAGTAAAAAGAAATGATTTTTATGCACACCTTCGGATCATTTTAATAAACTGTTATGATATATAGCTATATTCCCCCACACGAGCAAAAAACAAAAATAATACACACCGTACCCAATAAGATGCAATTGCCCGCCATAGCGCGTCCTTCACGGCGAAAACAGAACGCGTGGAGGGCTCCGCGTTCCCCTCCGCCTGAAGGGGCTGGCGAAGGAAGCGCTGGCCCCTTATGGGCCTGAGAGCCATTGCGCCTAAGAGTAAGCTGCATCGCTCCCACTACACGGTTTTGTTTGCGTGATATTAACTATTGAAAAAAAGTTATAGGATATTTAGATTTTAGATATTTCATCTTACGTACTATTCTATTTATTTTTATTTTATTGTATTCTAATTCATTTATCAAAGTTTTTATTGTGGAGGAAGACCGACGCTAACCATAGTCTTTAAAAAAAGGAAAGGTCTACTTTCTAAAATATATGTAACTTACCAAAAGATTTATGATTTTAATTTATTTTAAGACTAATCTAAAACATCTTGATTTTATAATGGTTTTAAAACACACTTAAACAACGGAATTTACCAAAAAGGTCATCTCATGACACTTGGTTCTTCATTTTCCTCCGAAGTCATTGCCGTGGTGAGTGGTAAACTATAACACCGGGCTTTGCCTTAAGTACCAGAAAGGAAAACAAAAATAATTTAAATATAACCATGAACCTGAAATGGGAATCGAACCCACGCCATCAAATTTACACGCGCCTGAAATAATAAATAATAATAAATTAAATAACATCAACAAACTTACCAACTAACAACAACCATTGTTGTTTCGGATCAGTTCTATAGTTAATAATTTGGCACTCAGCAAGCGAGGAGTGTCTGTCAAACATCTTGACGGGGGTCGAGTCGCCTTCCATCGACCAGTGGTACACCGACATCTTGGTTACTAGAGCCAAGGTGTTTGGCGATATCCACTTCCAGAAAACTACGTCTTCCGTCATAGTGTGCGCCTTCATCTTAGATTTCATCTCAATGTTGAATATTTGCAGCGTCTTTTGCGCTGCTGGGACATAAAAAAAATAAGTATGGGTTGTTTATGTGTTAAGTGTAAAAATAAATGTTTTGCAAACAGGCAGTGAAACTAAGAATTAAAATAGCTTCACGCTGTATCCCACACACAGCAGGGTAGGCAGGGGGGACATAGTGTTAAACACCTCCGTTCCCCACTTTCCGCCGAATTCGGGTGGCATTGCGTGTTAAGTGGCGGAACTTAACGCCGCGCATGCCTACACCTGGACGAAGTAAATGGAAACATTCAACATTATGAAATGGAAACATTAAATAAAATGGAAACATTAAATAAAATGGAAACATTAAATAAAATGGAAACATTAAACAAAATGGAAACATTAAGAATTATAATAATTTCTCCTATTATAGCTTCACGCTATATCCCGCACATAGCAGGCGCTTAGCCTGCTCGAATTACGCGAAAGAGAGTATATAATATAATGTAGTCATCAACTTCTCTATGCACTTTCAAAAATTTATTCAGGTTTGGACATATTGCAGAGTATAGACAATAATGATGACCGTGTCTTGACCATCTGTCAAACAATTAAAAACAGTGTTGGGTGTTATGAAAGTATTTTACAAGAACGTAAACAAATCGTTACCCAAAAGACAATAGATGTATTTTTCCGTAAAAATTAGAGTATGTATTGCATAAAGTGTTTCTAGAATTAAAGTGATTGATTAAAATGATTTGTATTTTTTTGTAATAATTTTTGACTATGTTTAATCATAAACCTCGTTATACGCGAATTTCAGTTAACGCGATTTTTTTGGAACGTATCCCTCGCGTAAAGCGGGGTATTACTGTACAACAATTTATGGATTCGTTGATTCGGTTTCACTTTTTAATTAATTTAATTTGTTATCTGCATACTGAACTTCACTTTCTCCCTCAACTTTCAACCTCACTTTTAACATTGTTTTTCTTTAGGGGCATAAAAGGGGGGCAAACGAGAATGATAAGTAGTTACCGCCCGCCCATGGAAATCTACAACTTAAAAGGAGTTGAGGATGCGTTGTAGCCTTCGGGTAAAGGAAAGAGAAGAATGGGTGGGAATAGAGAATGAACTCCCTTTCCCCTTATTTCATTCTTCTGGGATGCTAGCTTACGTGTCATCGAACCGGAACACGGCCATCGATATATTATTTTGATATATCGATATATTATGGATATATAATGTGTTAAGAGATTTCTTCATATTCATAATATATAATTAGACGTAACCTAAGGGCGACTAAGTAAAGTAAACATAGAATAAAAACAACAATAAAAATAGCCATTTATATTTTCTCTACTATAATAATAGAGTACAATGACCTAAAGATATTGCTATATAGTTAAATACCTGAGGTCAATCTCTTATAAATAAATTACCATTTGCTTCAACTTTTTCTGATACATTACCGGGATGTTTTACAATTTC
Source organism: Dryas iulia moderata (assembly GCA_019049465.1). Lineage (NCBI taxonomy): Eukaryota > Metazoa > Arthropoda > Insecta > Lepidoptera > Nymphalidae > Dryas > Dryas iulia. The sequence goes on along the minus strand of CM032435.1, from coordinate 8,963,644 downwards.
AGTTGAAAGAAGCCCTTCATTTGTCAAGTGCAAGTGCTTTAGGGATGCACGACAGTTGAATGAGTCTTACAAGTGTTTTATGACATCCCTAATGGATAATAATTAAAACTTAATTGACACTACTATAAAATATACCGTATAATTTCGTGAGTATAGTAGTGATATATTAGAGAAAAACGTAAAACGATTAAAAAAAGTAATTAAACTTATTTTTTTTTTGTTTTAGTTTCTCTCTGACTACCCCACAAGAGATACAGCATGAAGCTTGATTAACTTGATAACCATTATTAGAAAACGTGTAAAAATTCTGTGTTGCAAACACACAAAAAAAATATATATTCAGGAGCAGAATTCGAACCTGCGCATTTTGGAAACCATCTAAGTGTTGGGATCGCTAAGCCATAAATTTGCAACGCATAAATTTTTAAAAAGTTTCCCAAAAATGTTTTTCAATTTCATAAGTATGTGAAGAACACTTTTAGAATTGTAAAAAATTATTGAAACTTCGTTAAAATTATGTATAAGAACTTAACGTCATAAATATTATATAACTGTGGTGTACTGTTGTTACTTTTCAAAATCAATACAATTTTATTTATTTTTATTTAAAAGTGCATGTAGTCTGTGTAAGCACGACTGGCTGTGGGTTTGATTCCCAATCGAGGAGTGGAAATATTTACTATTTTCATTTTCTTCGCTCTGATACCGAAGAAAAGCACGTCGTTTCGCATATTTCCGCGAAAAATGAGGAACGGAGTGTCTTAACACTAGGTTCCCTCTGCCTACCCTGCTATGTGCGGGATACAACGTGAAGCTAAACGAGTTAATTAAAAAAAAACTAGAAACAGTAATTCAAGTAAAGGCCTATTAATAAAGAATAACAGTCGATTTTTACATATCGATGCATATAGCAGCTTAGAGCGCAGTCGTGCGTACTCAGCAATGCCATTTTCTAATAATATTAGCCTCTTTAATACAACACTCAGGAATGCTACTGGGTGACCGCTTTCATATTAAAAAATATAAGGGTTTCTATTATCTTGTTTAGTGTTCTAAGATTATATTAATATTTAGATTATATATCTGCATAATATAGTACAGACGCACGTGATGGCCGTGGGATCGATTCTCACCACACGTTTTTTTGGTTTCATGTCCTTTCCCGTATACTGCGAAAGATAGGGGCAAGTATGTTTTTCTTTTTTGTCTACCTATGGTCCGTCACATTAAGTATTTAGTACTGTTTCTATTTATTATTTTACATTCTCTTTGAAATAAGAACTTACTATATGAATAATACCTATAACTTGCTTAGAGTCCAGTAAGAACTTATTTTTTTTCTCGTGTGTTTGTTTAAACATAAACGCAGTGCTATTCAATGTCTAATATAGGCAGACAGTGTATTACAGAGATTAACGCCGCATTTTCTTTGTCATTTCGCAAAATAGAAACGGTTAAATGCGTGGATTAATGACAAATATGTATATATTTTTTACATTTATTCATATATTTTTCAAACTAAATGTACAGTTGAGTAAAAAACAAGGATACATTATAACGTTTTAATAATTCAATGCACCTTAATAACAGGTCATTGACTAAAGTGAGAATGTACTCAGGGTCATTTTGATAAGATTATTCGTATATTCATGACGTACCAATATTTATTTACGTTTTTTTCCAAAACTCTATATATATATAGCTCAGTTTCAGTATATAAATAATTTATTGTTTATTAAAATTATTGATTAAATATATTTAAGAGGAGAACAGAGTGCAGGCCAGTCGTGGCGCAGTGGCACGAACGTGTGACTGTAAACGTCTGGTTGTGAATTCGATTCCCACTCGAGCAGTGGAAATATTTAATATTTTCATCTCCTTAGCTCTGGTATACGAGGCAAAACGCGTTAAGTTCCGCCACTTAACACTGCCTCCGAATTCGGCGGAAAGTGGGGAACGGAGTGTCTCAACACTATGTTCCCTCTGCCTACCCTGCTGTATGTATACAGCGTGAAAAAAAAAAGATAAAAAAACAGTGTTGTGACAGTATGCGGGAAAAAGCGTGAAGCTGCGTGAAAATTACTATAATAGAATATATTATTTAAAAATAGTTATATCTTTAAGGTTACGCCTAGGTGTATCTGTGATGAGGTCAACACCGTAATATTATTATGTAAGTGTTAAATAGCAAAATGGTCGCTTCAAACAAGTTTTTGCAACATCGATACTGTTAAAATATACAGATACAAAAAAACAACACAAATAAAAACGACACTGTTAAGAATGCTAAATTAAGGTTTTAATTTTTTTTTTTTTAATTTCACGCATATGCCACGGTCGAGCAGTGGACAACAACCTACCATAATGAGTGTGAAATGATCATAGTTAATTTTATTTCTCTACTCTGAACAAGACATCGCCACATAACATGCAATGTCTCCTGACGGAAAGTGGGGAACAAAGTGTCTTGACAGTTTGACACTAGGTTCTCTATGACTATCCTGCTATGTGGAAAAAAATGTGATGCATATATTCATATTGTAATATGAATGGTGTTAGTACTCATTGTCACGTTAATTTATTGCAATCTTTCAGCCAGAGATTTGGTTCTATAACACTCCGTTCTTCATTTTAAAATGATTTCATATATTTTATAAATTAGGTCGCATTTAATAACGATTTTAATGTCATAATATTAATCCCAATTGCCTAACTATATTTTTCCTGGATAATAACTAAATTATTTTGAAAGAATTTATTATTACAAATTATACATTTTCTCGTAAAATTTAATTTCACGTAAAATTTAATGAATATAACCGTAACTCATAACGAAATCAAATAACGGCAACACAGAACAGCGGATGTTGTCGAAAAGTCATGAATCATCTACAAAATACAAATTATGTATTTATATAACAAATTCCACAGAATAAGTAAAGTCTAAACCATAATTATATACAATATTAATTATTTAAAATATTTGACGCCATTTTCACCGTTTTCTGTTCCGTGCGCATTAGGTGATTCATTGCCGAGTCAAGAGTGGACGACCGACGTCATGACGTAATCCTACTACATACTGCGTGATAAAATAAAATTTATTTGACTTAAAATGTATTCTATATCATCTTCTTTAATAAAAAATAAATAGCATATTCCAGCCCTTGACAAATTTCTTAAGATATGTCTTTTAAAATTTTGAGCCCAACTTTTTGACTATAATAGCAGATGGTCGTAATTCAGCCGAAAAGCACAGAGTGGAATATCTTGACACCATCTTCTCTAGCGAAGCTCGGAATAAAGTCGGGTTTAATATGAGGCGGAAAAGGTTAAATTCGTACCCGGGTTTAATATGAAAGACAAATTCAATTCTTAATTATGTCGGATTTTTAAGCAGAATTTAATAAAAATTCTTACAGTTCAAGTATAAAACAAAAGTTACTACTATTTTCATACCATTAAATTATAAATTATTCGTATAAAAACCATACTATTTAAGAAAGTATCTAGTGTTTTACGAAATACCTACGTATTGTTACGTATTAGTTCCTTATCAGAAATAGTCACATTCAAATTTATAGAGAATGTCAAGATGCAATCATCACTTCTTTTACTATCTCAATTAGAAGTTATAAAGTTAGGCAAACGGTTAGCTTACGACTTGGTTAAGACAACTTTCTAAGATCAGTTATAATGTTAACTAAAGAAAGTACTGGGCATAAAGCTGAAATTAGAGAATTTTCTCGAAATTTCTTCAGAGACTGAAAGTCGAAGGCAATAGACATCAATACTATAACAAAATAGTAAAAAGATATGTTTTTTTATGCACACCTTCGGAATTACTGCACTCATTTTAATGAAACTGTTTTTGCTATATAGTTTGTAAGCTTAGGCTTAGCTTAGACAGGACTTAAGTTATAATTGATTAGCAGAAGTCGAACACCTTATGTAGAACCATAATAGATCAGCTTAACGATAAAAATATAAGGAAATTGCGCCTTAACCAAAGTTATTCAGCGTGATGGGTATTTTGGTGGGAACGGTCATTAAGTCCACGCAAACGTTGCGGGCAGCTACTATTTACAAATAAAATATTATTCTGTTTTAATTATGGCATCATGGCATAATTTATTTGTACACGCGATGTTACTATATTTAAAATATATTATTTCTCCCTTCGAGTTTGACAAAGTTGAATTCCGGCTTAAAATTCGTGAGAGAATTAAAAGTATAGTAAATCATTTAAAGTGAGAAATAATTGCGAATGTAAGGCATAAAAATGCCACAGTAAAATTTCAAGACAAATTGAAAATATTACCGAAATACATAATGTCCTATTATATAATTTCCTATTTTAAATTAATTAATATTATACGAAATACACATTACGGACCTAATATAATGATAATGTTATTGAATTTAAAATTGATTGTTTTTTTTTGCTTTGTAGCCATAAAGGAACAAAAAGTATTCTATACAGTTAGAGAAATTACATATACAGTTCAAGAAAAACTGATATATTATGTTGACCTAACTTGGAAACGAGTTCCCAAATTCTTTTGGCTACATACATCAAAGCTGAAGGTCAATTGCAGGGTGAGAATATAGGTCATATATACACGATCCAAATTTCAGAAGCATTGCTGGGTGAATAAAAAGCATTATAAGCCTATCCAATAATAATCATTTTAGGTAAATTTGAAATAAAAACGCAAAACGTTGCGACTTCATACTTCCGTTCTGTTAGGTAATTCCGTCAATTGTTGGGTAACAGAGGAAAAGGCAGTAGGTAATCGGTTTTATAAGATCTGGGAGTTATTTAAGCTGTATCCCGCACACAGCAGGGTAGACAGAGGGAACGTAGTGTTAAGACACTCCGATCCCCATTTTCCGCCGAATTCTGGAGGCATTGCATGTTAAGTGACGAAATTTAACTCTGCGCTTTGCCACGACGCCAGAGCAAAAATGGAAAAATTAAATATTTCCTTTCTTCAAATGGGAATCGAACCCATAACCAGTCGTGTTTAGTCACACTTTGTGCCCCTACGCCACGATTGGCCTCGATTATCGACATTACACGAATATCAATCCTATTAAGAAACTGCCCTAAAATTTTAATTTATCGGTAATACCGGCCAGATGCGTTCAAGCTTTAAGACGACGTTACATAAAATTAGTTTTATAATTAAGAGAGAGTTAAGTAAATCTGCCGCATCACGAACGATCAATGCCGCACTGACATTTGGCTAACTTGGCGTCTTGCCGGCGATCTAATTTTTTGATAGATTTCCATAAATATAAGTAAATATGGCCGGTATGAGCTTCTTGCGCGGATTCCTTTCGGGTCAAAGGTATTAGCTTTAGCGAACCGATAGTAAAATATGACGTTCAAAAAATGAATTATTTTAATTCGACTTATCGTCGTATTGCAATACGATTATGTGTAGCTGCAACCGTAATGGTTTTGGGTTCCATCCCCACTCGGAGAAATAACATTAATAAAAACATATAATTAAGTTTATTATTTCTTCCGGATAAAACAAAATTCCATCACTTAACGCGCAATGTCATGAAATTAGCCAAAAGTAGAGAAAAGTCTAAATCTTTAAGAATGTATATGAATGAATGTACAAATATTAAGTACTACATACATCTATGTTGTCAACTCAACAAATACACATGTCCTAAGTCATCAAAACCTACTTCATACTAGTAGTTTTCATTATCAGATGAAATTAATGACTATAATTGTTAAAATACAATGTGTTTATTCAATTGGGTTTCTTATTGGATCAACCCAAAATATATTTGCCTATATATAATTTAAATAGTACTAAGAACTTGATAAGTAGGTAAATTCAAGCACTAATGTATATTGCAAAACAAAATACCAAATGTACATTTTCATAACATCTAAGTGAATGGTGATGCTTAACAATTTATAAAAAAGAAAGTTTTAATTTTTTTCAGCTTCACACTTTTTACTGCTTAGCATGAAGACAGAGAGAACCTCGTCCTTGTCCTGGAGAAGGCACACTTTTCTGAATTTTTGGAGGGGGAGGAGCAGAGCTCACTGCCAAGCTTTGTCACCATAGCTGAGAAAATATAAACATTTCCCCAAGTGGGAATGGAACCCACAACTTTAGCGTACAGTCTAGAAGACATCACACTACATAACACAATTGCTGCAATTTTTTTCATACAGTTGCAATATGGTCTAATTGCCTTATTTTACACAATACATATTATATAACATGTATAATTTATATAAATACTTTTTCCAAATTGAAATTATAAAATCAGTTAACTGAATAAAGTAAGACTTCATGCAAAGCATAAAAAGCCTAAATTGTTTATTTATGTCTCACCTTCCACTCCAGCTTTGCCTTTCAAGGCGATGACTTTGCTAGCTGGATTCATTATTGCTGAATCAGCACTGATGGGACGCCTTATGGGGTTAGTGGGATCCGCCATGTCAATGATAACCACCTCTGAAGTATCACCAACCTTCTCTCGGACACAGATGAACTTGTCCGACTCCATGGTGAGAGTGTTGAAGGATATAGAGGCATGATTAATCCCTATATTTGTGAGCTGTGGGCAAGGAAACAAATTATATTTGTTAATTTAGTATATATATTTTTTCATATTTATATGTAATAAGTTATATATATGTTTAATAAATTATTTTAATAAATGTGCATTTCACATACATTATTGTATTATAATCATATCAGTAACTGTATTCATATTTTATTACCAAAACAGTAAAACTATTTGGTTAAAATGCTATATGTATAAATTTTTATTTATATTGTTTTTAATGAGATTTACTACATTATCACTAAAAATTAGGACCTCCAGTCAATATTTTTCATTCCTATTATAATAACTTATATATTTTTTCTCAACTAAAAAATCTAAATCAATAAAATATAAAAAATGTATTATAATGGAGTCAACTACATATTGCAATGTAAAAATGATTAGTGTAAAAGTTTTAAATTTTTAAGTTTAACATTCAAGATATTAATATAATGGCCATTGTTTTCTGATTCTTGAGAACAGAGAGGCGGACATTAGAGGCAATAATCTTCTTATGTTTGCAAGAAAGTCTTGGCACAATGCCAATAAAAAATAGGTCTCATAAAATGACTTATTCAGATTTTAAGAACATGAACTTTTACTTAACCAAGTAAAAATGAATATAACAAAATTTAATATTGATTATAAGATAAATGTTGACAACATTAAAAAAATATTACAATAAATTAATTAGGAAAAAAATAAACATTTTAATAAGTATACTGATTTATAATACCAATTGTATTTATTAAAACTCTGTTCCTTTTTGTACTCTAAATAATAAATATATAACTGACATAGAGTACAATGTCAATACAATTTTTTTTATCTTAACAACTATAGAGATTACTGTATTTAAATTGTATTTTCATCATCACAATGAGAACCAATAACATTAAAAAACATACATATCCTTTTAATTTAATAATATTTTAATCATATTTAGAAGAATATTGGTAAAGTACAAAATGGTCATAATGAAAAATTCTTATCTTTGGCATATTATAAGTACATTATTATTATGTATTCCAGTCTATAGCTAATATTAGGCTTGTTACAGTAAGGTTGCCAAATTGTCAAATAACTAGTAAATCATATGATCCAGAGGGAATGTGGAACAAATCAATACCGGCACTCTTTCGTGCACGGCTTAGGGGGTGGTATCTGTCAACGCATATAATTGCGCAATGTCATTTCTACTATTACCTCCCACTTTTACACAACAAAGCAATTAATAAAACGGCTTACTATAGCTACTATGCCTCATATAACGTCCCCCTACACTATGATTACAAGCATATTTATCAAGAAGCGATGGGCGTACTCACCTGTAAATGCTCCTGAAAACGTATAGGCAACACTTGAGCCATGATTGCTGTTTGTTTGCTCTAAGAAACCGAAACGGCTTACGAGCGATCCTCTTTAATCGCGAAGTCTGAAAATTTAACACAGTTATTTCAATTCACTGCTGTCTCATCAGATACGAATAACACCTTTGACAATCAACATGGCGTTCATTCATGTTTGAAGGAGAAAGAACAACTACCGGAACACTAATAAAATGGACAAAATTTAGGAACTACTTAAGTTACTCACTATTCCAATTTAATTCTACATGAAGGAAAAATAGATGAATAAAATATTTTTTATTTGTATAGAGAAATGACGAACAATGCACCCGCTGCCACATACACAAATGAATGAAAAGAAATGAACTGTGAACGATTACGAGATAGAAAGAGACAGGTGCATTAATCGTTGTCGAATGGGTAAAGATTATCGTATACTCGTACCAGAATACTTTCTAGCATATTATTTATTTTCTGGTGCATGTAATATTTTTCAGTAAGATGTATTTAAAAACATATCTGATGTACATACGTGAAAACTTTATCATCTTTAAATAAACTCTTATAAATATGCGTTTCATGTTTATGATAGCATTATAATATTAACGCTTCATTCATTATCAATTGTCAAAATGACATCTGGCATTCATTCAGGTTTGACAACTAACAGATTGTGAATTTGTGTTTTGATTGCAACCAGTAAATGATTTGCACTTATTTTTAATCGTTTTCTATTGTTTAAACAAAATCTATCACAATGGTAATTATATATATTCATTTGTAAAATGCTTTATGTATATAAGAAAGCTTACTATTTTGACTATATTTATTAAGTTTCAGTTTGGCTTCAACATGTTTCACGAAATTACAAGACCTTTTATAATGACTTATCGATGTTACTCCGTTTCTATGCTACCTGGAAATGAAAGACAGGACGTTGAGAGAGGAGGAAAAAGTAAGGATGTTATACTATTAACTACTTGAGTATATAGCCATATAGTTATTCTAAATATTTCGATATATAACATCAAAGAACATGGCCTTGTCATCAAATATGTTGAACGTTTTTTAAAGCACTAAATCTATTTCGATAAATTTACTATTTATCGTCATAAGGTTTTTTATATATGTTCATATTTATGTAATAGAAAAAGTGTTATTGCTTATAATTAAACTGAACACATTTATTGTTGCTGATTATACTGTGTTGATTTGGAATTTTAAGATACATAAAAACAATAGAATGCCAATAATGCCTGTAAAAGTGTACATTTTTGTTATCACATATTGCAAAGATGGGATATCTTTCAAGATATTTTTTATACATATAAAACAAATAAGAAAAATCTAAAGTGTCTATTATGTATGTATTAAGCTAACTTCTTTCTAGCTAACTTTCTATTTACAGTTATAATGCCACCTTCAGCTTTGGAGCAGCTAACTAGATTAAATATAGAATATCCAATGATATTTAAATTGACAAATAAAAGAACTAAAAGAATTACACATTGTGGTGTCTTAGAGTTTGTTGCAGATGAAGGCAGAGTATTTTTACCACATTGGGTGAGTGCCATTAAAATCTTTAACAAAAATCTATTTTCTAAATTAGAAGCAATTGATTCTTATATGAAAATTCTTTTGATAAATCCTAAAGAAACAACTTAATTTAACATATGTCTTTGCATATTTTTTAGATGATGGCAAATCTTGTATTAGAAGAAGGAGCTCTAATTCAGATAGAGAGTGCATCTTTACCAGTGGCTACCTTTTCTAGGTTTCAACCACTGTCAGAAGATTTCCTTGATATAACTAATCCTAAAGCTGGTATGATCTTATAAGAATCTAAATTATATTTTAATTTTAAATATATATAATGGGGGATGAAAATATTTAACATTTTTTTTCAGTGCTTGAAAACTGTTTGAGAAATTTTTCATGTTTAACATCTGGAGATGTGATAGCAATTAAATATAATTCAAAAGTATATGAACTATGTGTGCTGGAAACTAAACCTGGAAATGCAGTTATTATAATTGAGTGTGATATGAATGTATGTACAACTTATACATTATTATTTTTTGTTAAGCTACTTGTTAGTTATCATGTATTCTTTTATTATAATTTTATTCTACTACAAACAATATTGAAAAAAATGATCTGAAACATCTTTGCACTAGGTGGTCTTGGACAACATTCTATTTAATTCTATATTTGTGACATTTACTCCATACTATATGAAATATTTTGTGATTGCTTGAAACAATTAATGTATATATAATGTTTTCCTGTGTTTTTAAATTAAATGTATAAAATGTGTTTCTTTAGCTTTGTTAAAGTTTATACATATGTAAATAAGTATACATAATTATATCAGATATAAAAAATAATTTTATTAACTGCTTAAACAGGTTGAATTTGCACCTCCAGTGGGTTACAAAGAGGAAGATCATATAAGCCGTGGGGAAGGAAGTTCAGATATTGGAGGTATGGAAGAGGACCCAGCAGCTATGATGCCAGAACCCAGTGGATTTATAGCATTCAGTGGGGAGGGAAATAGACTAGATGGCAAGAAGAAAAAATTAACTAGTGAAAGTGATTCAGAGCCTCAGGCATCAACTTCAAGACAGGTAATATGAGAAACCAGTTGTAAAATGTAACCTGATTTCTTTTATGTTTTCTTATTGCATTGTTTTGTGTAAGAATAACATAACTTAATTATTAAAATCATGATGTACATATACACAAAAAAAGAATTTGAAATTTTGAACTCATGCTCCTGAAATTGTATTATTGAAAACACAGAAACTGGGTTTAACAGATACAGATCTTTTTGATATATTGTTTCGTGTTGTTGGGGCGGATTTTCGAGAAAATCTCTTTTAGAAGAGGTATACACTCCCTAGATATATACATCCAAAATTTCAGCTGTCCTATCACTAGGTTCCCTCTGCCTATCCTGCTGTGTGCGGGATATAGCGTGAAGCTATTTAATATTTATTTATTTATTTAATATCCTATCACCCAGTTTTTTCTTTTTTACTTTCAGAGTTGTTTTAATATGAAAGTTGAATATATTTATAGTACAATTATATTTAAAATTATTACTTGTTGCAGCCTTATGTCCGTGGCATACCAGACTATGATTTTGTTGTTGGTACACTTAGATTTATCAGAAATTCAAAACCACCTAGTGCAAAAGAAGAGACACCGTCAGAGCCATTTGAAGCATTCAAAGGAGAAGGATTCACTCTACGTACTGCCAAGTCTAAAAATTAAAAATTGTAACTATAGAAAATAAAATTTTAATTAATCAAACTCATAATTCTGCTTTGATTTGTGATATGGTAATTATTTGATAAAATCCTGAATACAGTTTTAATAAATGTGTAAAATCTTACAGGATGTTGTAATTTCCTCTGTAGTTAGAAAATATGTATTATTAAATGAACTATTGTTTTGCAAGTAAAACAAATATAAGGAAAATCTGTTGCACCATTTGTTGTTCACTACATTTAGTATACATGTTATGTGTAAAATAGAAATAAAACAAGTTTTATAAAGAAATTTATTAATATTTACTTGATAAAGTTTACCAAACACATTATAATATTAAGTCATGTTTCTATACATAATAAAAAGCTTTGAAGTAATTTTTAATTTTATAAAATACTGACTGTTTTTATTACAGTTACTTTCAATTATTTATTAAGAGCTTTCAAAATAAATGCATAATACATATACTATAGTCATTATTGAATATTTACAAGATAACTTATAGTAGAAATTAAAAGTCTTATCAGTCCATTAACAACATTTTCTATGAGTTTATAAATTTAGCCAATTGAGCCAAATTATTTAAACATATTAAAATCGCTTCAAGAATTCCTCCGAGCAAATACGAGCACGAGCATTGACAGCTAATTTCATTTCACTGATCTCCTTGTCGATTTCTTCCATAAAATATATAACGAAATCGACTAATTTGTGCTTATACATTTGCTCAGTGTGGAAATTTGTAATCAGGAAACTGATATGATACCCGTCGACTGGTTTCCGCCGTAGAACGATAAAGTTTTCCGCTCGCATCATCATAAATCGCATGAATTTTTTACATAAAATCTTTTCGATCTCATCAGCTTGTTTGATCATTATACTTATTCTAATAGAATTAATAGATGATTCAATTAACACTTTCTCGTTAGCGTTCCGTGAAATGGTCACAGGATTTAATAACAACTCTTTACTTGTACCCACTTCTACCTCCGGTTTGTTATATCTCTCCACAACTTGAGACGAGAAATGTTCTAAACACATAGCAGATGTAAGCGTATGACGCACTGCTGTTAAATATGGTTTTAATGTGGCCGACATTATAGCCGTTTTAAAGAACAAGTCACAAATTTACAATACCACACCTAATGTATGAATTTTATCTCTGATATGACAGTTTCGTTCGAAACGACAAACATGACATAGTCATGACATGACTCATCTTTATATATCTGTGGCGTTCTAGATCGAGAGAATTATAACACAATTAATAAATTATTATTTGAACGATAATGAAATCTAATCAATTATTTCTACTATGATTACAATAAAAATGACCTTAAAGGTTGAAATTTAAAAATTTCATCTTGATTCTTGCCTGTTCAAGTTGTTAATAAGAACCGTAATGGATAGAGTAGACAGTTTAAAATATTTATCTGAACTATTCATGTTATTTGGAACACTTGTATATTTTTTTATTTTCTTTGTTACAAAGTTAAGTATAAATGTAAAAATTCGTACGTTCTGGTGTTTATAACAACAATATTATTTATCTGTATTTTAGTAAAAAAATACAACGGAACGGCAGACAGTCATGAACAATAATGGCGGACGTTTTATAAAGTGACGCAAGCTAATGTTCTACGGCATGCGTTTATCTAATATTTCGATACTAAAAGTTGTTGATCAGTTACTGTCGCTATCAATAAACACATGACCAGTTAGGGGTGTAGTCATATATAAATAACAAGAAATGGCTCGCGAGTTTGATCACCTCTTCAAACTACTGATTATCGGTGACAGTGGTGAGTGGGCGAGGCCTGAGTTCGCGAGTGATTACAAGTTTTACTCCTTTCTCCTCAGAGATAAATAGTGGAATGCTGTATTTGTGTTGCAGGTGTAGGTAAAAGCTGTCTCCTACTGCGGTTTGCCGACAACACGTTTTCCGGTAGTTATATTACAACCATTGGTGTAGATTTCAAAATAAGAACTTTAGAGATAAACGGTGAACGAGTTAAACTGCAGATATGGGATACCGCGGGTCAAGAGAGGTTCAGAACTATTACAAGCACGTATTACAGAGGGACTCACGGCGTCATCGTTGTGTACGATGTCACTAATGGGGAGTCCTTTGCCAATGTCAAAAGGTGGCTACATGAAATTGAACAGAACTGTGATGTCGTTAACAAAGTTCTAGGCAAGTGTCTACTATTTATTAACGTATAATGTATTTCTACAAAATAAGGAAACAGATTTTTAATGGTCACATAATTGCAAGTTTTTATGTTCAACATAACAAATAAAGGATATGAGGCAGATTGTTGATGATTCATATTAATTCAATGCAAAGGATGTAATTGTGCATAGGGCTATAATTGTTAATTGTTTAAAAATGTTAATTATGTATATATTTCTAGTTGGTAATAAAAATGACTGCCCTTCAAGAAAAGTGGTTGTAACAGAGGATGCACAGCGGTTTGCCAGTCAAATGAATATACCTTTATTTGAAACCAGTGCAAAAGAAAATATAAATGTTGAAGAAATGTTTCTCACTATCACAAAAATGGTAAGCAATAGTCACAATGCACTTAAAATTATTATTTAACATTGTTATAGTTGATAAAAAGTTTGAATCCTGTTTTTTATATGTTCTGGATGTGAGTAAATTGTGAATAAAAGTAATTTTTCATTAAACAGTGACACAATAATTTAATAGTAGATAGTAATTTACAACTTGCAGTATAATCTATGTAGAAATTTACTTATTGATTCATGCTTTTTTCCATTTAGAAGGATAGTCAGAGAGAACCTAGTGTCAAGACCTCCATTCTTCACTTGATATCAAGATATTGTGTATTGAGTAGATGTTACAAACTTGATGTAACTTTATTTTCTCTCTAGAGAGGAGCAATGGATATAATGTAGCCATTTTCCTGAGTGAGAATCAAACCCACAACCAATCATATTTACAGACAGATGTTGTCACACTGCCAAAATACAAATACACCTACAATATGTAGTTAATCCATTTAAAATACATATGTTGCAATTTTATATATTATTTGCATTTGGGATTATATACATTTTTCATAAAACACAGAAATTATTACAAAACCATTTTATAATTTCAGGTATTAAGATCTAAATTAGAAATGAAAGAGAGACAAAATGTTACAGCAAATGACACAGTACACTTAAAGAAGACTAACAAAACAAAGAAGCGATGTTGCTAGTGACCATGGACAATGGCACTCAGCCAGGGATGTCACTTTTACAATGCTCAAATATTGAGAGACAGTTGCACAACCCTAGCAGGACACTATGGGACCTCGAGCCATATAAAATGTCAGCTAAGAATGATAAGTTGCAAACTCTAATAGTAACGGACAGGTAAATTTGATCATCTATTGCCATATTTGTAAGGTGTTATATGTCAAATTATTTAGTATAATACTTTTTTTTAATTTAAAATTGTTTTGTGGCATTTTGAGTCAGACTTAGTACATTTTGTTTCTTTTTTTAATTATGAGAGTTAACAACTTATCAGTTTTAGCCGACAATAATGTTTACCAATGATATAGAAACCCCTTTTTGTTGGTGTAAGGTACAGTGTATTTTCACATCATATACAGTTGTAGATTATGAAGCTAGTTGAATTTTGTACCTTGTGTAAGTTGATCTCTATTGAATATTATCATGGCAGTGTTACAAGATAAGTAAATAATGTTGGATTATTTGTTTAAATGCAAATTAATGAAATTCTTGGTTTATACCTCCTAAACATATTTTTTCTTTAGAAAATAAATAGTAAAAAGTATTAAAGTTATATTATCAGGCCTAATTATCTAAACAATTTTATAACAAATATATAATTCAACATTGTTTATTTCAACTACAGTTATCTATGGTTTAGTTGTAAACTGTTGAAATTTGTTGTGCTGGGTTGACTAACCTCGTAATAGTGAGCATTACAGTTGATTTACTCCAAATATTACATTAGGATATGAATGCATAGTTAATGTGTATAATTGTACTCTCGTAATCAAAAGTCTATGTGATGGAGTGTTGTACGATATTATGTGCTAGTTATAAATGTATACCATTAATTTAAATATTTTTTACTTTACAAAGTCTTCAGGTCATCACATAATTATGACAATAGTATTAAAACCTGATAGCGTCTGATAAAGTATTAAGTTTTATTATTTAACATTGAAACATCTATTTGTTGATGTGCCTAGTGTATTCAATTGATAGCTAATGTAATCTCTTATTTAAAAATTTTGAAATTATCACTATATCCAGTGTGTAATTTGTAAAGTGAGATCGTAATTATATTATTATTATATTTTAATTTAAAATTTGGCAAAGTATATGTTATGTATGTTTATTGTCATGTTCATAGAACACGGATGGATTTGATGTTTGATTAAATTTCATAATTTCTTTTTTTTAATATTTTTTAATTTTGAACAATAAAATATATAATGTAATAAAAAACTTTATTCTCATGTCTACATTCTGTTTAGGATATAATTTGTTTGTTTTTTTTTTTTTAATGTTTGTGCAACATTTGCTATCATCTCTGTCCTATGAACAATGATATGAAAGTCACGATTATTTTTATTTATATTTTTGTATTATGATTGATTATATTATGCTTATTCATTCAGTCACTTTGAATTTATTATATGGAGACATTTGCTTTAAATATTAATATTTTAATCAAGCAGCTTTTGCTTCTTATTGCATTTTTGACTACTTTACTTTGAGTATATGATAAATTCATAAATAATACTAAAAAAAAAAAGATTTTTATATTCAGAACCACTGCTATGTTAACACTCAATCAGGAGTATTCTAACTGGACCATAGTGCAAAGTAAATTTTTGGGAACATAAATAATGTATGCAACGGAAATACGAGACGTAGAATTAAATATATATAAACAATTTATTATTTGTAGTATGAAATTAATCAATACCAATGAAGATATATTAGATTTCGTATAGATTTATTTAGATTGGTCAACTTGAAATGCATTGTTTATAACAGAATGTATGAACTGGTTAGACTATGAGTTTTGTCAAATCGCTACTTCAATTCAAAAGTATCACAAGTTAAAATCAAATTTTTTTACAGGGGAGCTAATCAAAGAAAAAATAAGTACTTTTTATGACTTTTTTTTAAATTTAATATTTAAATATGTACATTTCCTAGAAACGTATTTCATGTTGCATTTAAACGTTTTAAGTCATTTAATAATAAAAACAGCAAAATTCAGATCATATTTTGCGAGAATTAAAAAAAAACCGTTGCCTTTTTTGGTGTACTAAAGTCTGAAATAAAAAGTATAAATAATTTGTATTATTGTAAAAACCGAATACAACTTATTTTTAATTTGCGGTACTTTTGAATTGAAACAGTGAATGGTCATTCCGTACAATTTTGTACAATATTGTTAGACTGGCATATTGTTTACCAATTCTTTTATATAAAATTTTTAGTTTTTATTTGATCTTATGTAAGATATAATAAAATGTCGCCGGTCTAATAGTACACAGCATTTTACTTCATTTTAATTTGGAAATCATATTATTTTTAAGTTGAATTGTTCATACACCAGCATTTTAAAGTGTAAATAGATATATTTTGCCCATAATTAACCAAGTGTTTTAATTTTACTTATTTTTTAAGTAGGGGTTAGGGGTGACAGTAAAGCGATGGTTGTGGGTTTGATTCCCACTCGTAGAATCATTGATTATATTTAATTTTAATTATTTCGCTGTGGTCCTATAGACAAAGCGCGGCGTTGATGGTGTCTGCCACTCACCACAACACGCAGACATTTCAGAGGGAAAATAGTAAACGGAGAGTCTTGACTCTTCTTTCGTTTCTCGTTGAGTGGCGGAAGGCAAAGTATTGTCCAATATAGCCAAGTTTGGAGTAGAAATTTATTATTATGTTACTTAAGGAAATACAGGGAAGGAAGATATTTAGAAATGAAAATATTCGAGTATATTTTTAGTATTCGAAAACAAGTTTTTAAAAATCTGATGTCTATAAAATTTTATAGTAGTTAGTAGGCCTGGTCTAACGGATAAAAAAATATACCCGAATAATCCGGCTACTTTCATTTCAAAATACATAAAAATCGAGAAAACAAATGGTAAAAGGAAACATTTACGTCTTTTTTGGCTGACAATTTCAATAAATAGTTTGTTAAAAAAATATATTAAAATTTAATATCTATACACTACAATAAGAGATCTAAAAATATAAACTCATCAATACGATATAACAAATCACCAAAATCAGAATTCATTCATGTAATAATAAAGTGTCACAAAAACTTTTATTTATACATCCATAACATTCATTTAATGAATAATTACAAATAAAAAATAAATATATCAAAAATATATCACTGTAGGAATGGCTTAATAATATTTTGTACCTGAAAAAGAAAATGTATAAATATTAATATATAATATTTAATGACGCCGTGGGGGCAAGGGGCATGTGACTGTAAATGAGACTGGTTGTGGGTTCAATTCAAACTCCCTTCAATTCCTCCTGCCATGAAACTCCCTTCTGAACATGGGGAACAGTGTCTTAACACTAGGTTCCCTCTGCCTATCC
The DNA here is from genome assembly GCA_019049465.1 of Dryas iulia moderata. Classification (NCBI taxonomy): domain Eukaryota; kingdom Metazoa; phylum Arthropoda; class Insecta; order Lepidoptera; family Nymphalidae; genus Dryas; species Dryas iulia. The sequence goes on along the minus strand of CM032435.1, from coordinate 8,945,795 downwards.
TGCTGCGTGCGGGATACAGCGTGAAGGTAAAAAATGAAAAAGAAAAAAAAAATATATTCAATGAGGCCGTCGTGGCGCAGTGGGACAGCGTATACACATGACGGGCAAACTTTTAAACGAGACCAAAAAAATGTAGAAATTTGGGAAAACAAAGACCCAGAATTATACAATTCGACTCTCTTTTTTTACAACTATGACTCAAATAATTTTGGCCCTCGTGTTTCATATATATTTATCGCGCGCCATATACTATTAAAAAAGGTAGCTCGCAGGCCGGATGCAATACCGGCGCGGGCCGTAGTTTGCCCATCACTGGTCTAGACTGAAAACGATGGCAATGGTTGTGGGTTAATTCTTACTTAGGGGAATGATTATTATTATTTTAGTTTCACGCTGTATCCCGCACACAGCAGGGTAGGCAGAAGGAACCTAGTGTTATGACACTCCGTTCCCCACTTTCCGCCGAATTCGGAGGCATTGCGTGTTAAGTGGCGGAACTTAACGCCGCACTTTAGCTCGTCACCAGAGCGAAAAAAATGTAAATATTAAATATTTCCACCCCTCGAGTGGGAATCGAACCCCCAACCAGTCGTATACAGTCACACGCTTGTGCCATTGCTCAACGACTGGCCTCCATTTATTATTTATTTTTAATATACGAGTATATTATTTCTTAAATTATTTTCAAATTTCCCCTCTGGTGTCCAAAACAAAAAAAAAACGCTGTCTCAATTTTAGGTGGGAAGTGGAGAACGGAGTGTCTTGACACCAGGTTCTCTCTAACTACCCAAACCGAAAAAAATATAAAGCGGCATAAATAAATAATGTAAAAAAATATTTTTAAAACGATTTAACTCCGGCATTCAAGACTTTATTTAACTGGAGTGGTAAGAATTACTTTAACTAGAGGCACCGTTGACGAACGACACGCGTAGCAACGTGTATCTATATAATTACAAAAGTGTATATCAAACACATGTTAGTGTGTGTAATTTCTTTCGCTAAACCTGTTGTTTTTAGAATTTGTAGGTACAATATTACAATTTAGTGCTTTATGCTGTTACACATGTATATCGTTATATTGAGTTATTTTTCAGCTTTAACCTTTTTCCCGCATAGTAGGACAGTCAGAAGAAACCTAGTGTCAAAACATTCCGTTCTCCACTTTTAATCTGAATCCGACATATTGCTAAGTGACAGAACACAACGCCGCATTTTTTCTTGCTACCAGCGCAAAGAAACTAAAGTCAATTAAATTTTATTCCTTCAAGTAAGAATCGAACCCACGACAATCACGTATTAGCAGTTAAAATTTTAATAATAATAGTAATTTAAAATACTTACCTATAGTTATGTCACTGGTTGTTTTGTTTGTACATTGAAGTAGTCAGTCACTCTGCTTTGACATTGAATCTCCTCTTTGTTTATTAACGGACAGGGGAAGTATTTCTGTAATAAAATTTTAAAATTATTAATAACTCGACTAAAACAAAGTTTAAATCCGCCACTTAACGCGTAATGTCTCGATTTAGGGCGAAAGTGGAGGACGGAGTGTCTTGACACTAGGTTCTCTTTGATTAACCTGATATGCGGAAAATAGCGTAAAGGTGCTTTTCTTTTAATAAAAAAAAATAAAAAGAATGAATCAGATATTCATTTGCGCTTTATACCCATACCGCTTGCGGCTTCGTCTGCGTAACTACATATTCTTTCATACAAACTTTCATCCCCTATTTCAAGCCTTTAGGGGGTGGATATTTGAATAAAAAGTACCCACGTTTGTACTCTGGAACTTCAACTTTTTTTATTCAAAATTCGATCCAAATCGGGCCCGTAGATGAGCCGTGTAAACATAATATACAGACAGACAGACTTTTACATTTGTAATATTAGTATGGATTATAAGCAGACGTTATAGTGGCACATTTGGATACTGACTATCTATACTCGCGATGGTAGTGGGTTTGATTCTCACTCGGGGATTGATAATATTTAAATTATTTTCAGTTAATGTCTGAAACTTTGTTGGTAATTTGAAATCAGACTGTCTGGCTGTATGTATCTATAGCATCTTTTGATCATAATAAAAATGTAGGGAAATAAACATACATATATTATCTTCATTTTTGATACCGAGACAGATGGTGGCGTTTAACTCCGTAACTCAGCACGATAACTGTGGGTTCATTTCCCACTCGAAGAAACGATTATATATTATTTTTATTTCGTCAATTAACATGCAATGTCTCGAATTCGGCTTCCCTCTGACTAACCAGTTATGGATATAAAAGTATAAATTTATAAAAAAAAAATAATACCTGAACAGTCTTTATTCCTCCAGAAATATCTACAGTGGGCACAACTTGCTTTGGCTTTAGGAACTTAACGAAGCGTATTAATTCAGAGAAGCTGGAGTGTTCACTGTACGGTATACCTGAAAAACGAAAATAATTATAAAAAATATAATCTTTCAATAGTTACCATATTCTTTTTAATATATATTTTACTCTATGACTTTTGTAATTTTTTCTATGTTTATTTATTACTAGCGGCTCCGCCGCGTCAACTATTTCGTTATATTGCAAACCTCGGGGGCGCATTTTTAAAAATATAGTAGCCTATGTTTAAGCTTAGATTATCAACTATTTATACCAAAATTCATTACAAGCGGTTTAGATTTTTCATATTGACTTTCACCCCCTTTTTCAACCCTTTAGAGGTAGATTTTTGAAAAAATAAGTAGACTTTGTTAGACCCAGTCACTTTTACTACTTTCATTCTAAATTTCATCCAAATCGGAGCGGTAGATTAGCCGTGAAAGCGTGACTGACAAACACACAGACTTTCGTATTTATAATATAAGTATGGATTCCTTCTCTCTGTTACCTAAGAGAAAGAGCGGCGTTAGACCACTACTCAATACACAATGTCTCGACTTAGGGCGGAAAGTTGAGGGCAGAGTGTCTTGACATTCGATCTTTGTCTTTGTTACCCGAGCGAAAAAATTAATATTAAATATAATCATTCCCCCGAATTGGAATCGTACCTACAACCATCGCGTTTACAGTCCATGTCCCACTGCGCCACGACGGCCTATATTTTAACTGTTTATTATAGTATTCTTATTCTTTCTTACCATGTATAGTAACAGAGTCCTTTTCAACAGCTGAATTCTTGCCGTTCTCCCATCCGCTGGGTTTGAACGCGACTACTTCACTGAACGCTCCGTTGAGACTATCTAAGTATGTCCGTAATGTCTGTAAAAGACAATAAAATTGAATGTAATAATCAAATAAATAATATTATTGGGGCCAGTCGGTGCGCAGTGGCACGAACGTGTGACTGTAAAGGACTGGTTGTGGGTTCGATTCCCACTCGAGGAGTGGAAATATTTAATATTTTCATTCTTCGCTCTAGTCTCAGAGGTAAAAACGCGGCGTTAAGTTCCGCCACTTAACACGCAACGCCTCTGAATTCGGCGGAGAGTGGGGAACGGAGTGTCTTAACAGTAGGTTCCCTCTGCATACACTGCAATGTGCGGGATACAATATAAAAAAAACAATAATTACTATTATCTGTAGTAGTGTAAATAAAAAAAATGTATCGAAAAGTCGATTACACATTACTAAAAATATATGATAGATATACAAGCAAAAAATTCAAACAGTTAAAAATGATGAATTCAATTTAAATTTACATCCCTTCTAGATATAAGAAAATCTCCTTAGATCTTAATGAATGAGAATTTTCTTAGGTAACTAGGTACTAGAAATATTTTTTATATATAGAATATAGGAAATAAAAGACATGTCAATATTACTTACATACATACTAAAGTATATACTAAATGCTCGTATTTAGTATACAGGGTAGTTACGAATATCAAACATTTATATTGCATTGTGGTATGGCTCTACCACCATATAAGCACCACTGCTACTCTAGCACACTGTATGCTAGAGCAGCTCTTTCTTAAATAATTTTTCCACCTTATCATTCACTCACCTGCTTGCTATCATTCGCTCACCTGGTATCATTCGCTCAACTAGCACCATTCACTCATCTGGCATCATTCATACACAGTACGTACAGTTTTCGACACTTGTTCTCTACATTGCAACCTTTGCTTATCCTACCCATTTCTACATTCACTTGAAGAGTCAAAATCCGCATAGAAAACATATGCAGCTGACACGAGCGAGGCCATTCTAGACTAGTACTTATATACTCTGTCCATTTTCCCACACAATTGGTGTGTCAGAACCCACGAAGAGAGTGCACGAGGAAGTGAACCTACCTAATTTATTTTCAACTCATCTAGTGTGTCATAGCCCGCATAAACAATAGATTTCTTCTAGAGCAAGGGTTCCCAACCATTTTTGATCACGGACCACTTTTACATTATTCTTCCTAGCAGGGACCACTATGTATATACGTACATACATAAAAGTAAACTTCTTCATAAATAGATTTCTTCTAGAGATAAGTCCAGTTTTGTTTAGTAACGCGCGTGGTGCTACACCCATCACTCTAACTACAATTCTCTTGATCTTTAGTCATTTCTCCACTCACCGTGTATCCGATCCCGAGTAAGCAGTAGGTACATACAACTAAAAATGCAATAGATGTCACACCCACCACGCCTACTATCATCCTAGACCAGCACTCCCCACTTCCCCTCACCTGATGTGTGAGATCCCGCATGGGCAGCACGTGCAGCTGACAGGAGCGCGGCGCCGCGCCCGCCACGCCGCTGCCCGCGTCCGCCGCCCGCAACACCCGCTCCTTCTCGGGACACGCCCACACCGAGCATCCGATACGACGCGCCACGCCGAGGAAGAACTTCTCTTTGCCTGTTTTTTTTATGATATTGTTAAGGTTATGAGAGTAGACAAGCGTAACTGAATGCCAAGTTTTGTATTGGAGTAAAAAAAGCTTTTTTATAAGCTTCACGCTGTATCCCGCACACAGCAGTGTAGACAAAGGGGACATAGTGTTAAGTCACTTCGTTCCCCACGTACCGTCGAATTCGGAGGCGTTGCGTGTTAAGTAGTGGAACTTAACGACACTAGAGCGAACGACACGAGCGATATTATAAGTACATATTACTTCCATTTCCTGGGTTGGGAATCGAACCCACAATAGCAAGTACGGTTTGCAGGAATTATCAAAATTTAATTATTATCGTTTGTCTCTTCTAACGAACGAAATAAAATCCGGCGTAGAGTTCCGCAAGATCTCGAAATCAGGTGGAATGTGGAGAACAAGACACTGTCTTGATAATACGTTTTCTTTGACTGACCTACTATTTGTTTTGTTAACTTCACGCTGAATCCCGCACACAACAGGGTACGCAGAGGGAACTTAGTGTTAAGACACTCTGTTCTCTACTTTCCGCCAAATTCGGATGCATTACGTGTTAAGTGGCGGAACTTAACGCCGCGCTTTGCCTCGACATCAGAGCGGGGAAAATGGAAATATTAAATATCTCCACTCCTCGAGTGGAATCGAACACCACAACCATATGTTTAGTCACACGCTTGTGCCACTGCGCCACGACTGGCCCCTTACTTCCTTCCTACCCTTACTGACCTACTATGGTTCACATAAACGTATTTGACTCACATTCAGATAAAAGTATTTTATGTAATAGATTTTTAAGACAAAATGATTTAACAAGGACAAACATGTATATTAAAAAGCCTTACCAATAGTGTAAGTGCCGCAAACTATAAGAATAGAGGAGAAATTCCTTCCAGATCGTTCCACCTCCATTTTCTTCAGCCGCAGCAAATGTATCGCCATGTCCAAGCTATGCTCCTGCGTGGGGAAGTCGTAACGTGGATTGCAATAACTGTAAACATTATTAACATTTTTAAGTTTTATTACTTATCATAACTAAAAAGTTACGCCTAGAAAATTGAAAAAGATATTTTTAATTAAAATTTCAAAGCAGCGGGAATCGAACCTGTACCTTTTGGAAACCGATTGCTTAAACGTTCTGACTGCTAAGAGTACTACTACAGAGTCTTACTGCTTTCAAATTTTTATACATTTCCTAAAAATATTTTTTTTTTCAACTGAAAACATTATTATTAAATTACTAGAGGCCCGCTCGCGGCTTCGTCTGCATGAACTACACCACAATTTCACTATAGACACGCGTCGTCTCTAACCTCTAAAATGATCAGTGTTTCCCTACTATATTATGCATGTATTATATGTATAAACCTTCCTTTTGAATCATTCTATCTATTAAAAGAAACGGCATCAAAATCCGTTGCGTAGTTTTGAAGATATAAACATGCATACATACAGACAGACGCAGGAAACGATTTTAACTGCTACTTGCTGCTACTATGCAAAGATGAGATTATTGTAAAAGCGTGGCGTTGAGTTCCGCAACCCATCTATGTCTCGATTACAGGCGGATTATATATTATAATTGTAAATCATTTGAGATTCTTCGCTTTGGTACTTAACTTGTAATGTCTTATTTTTTTTTTTAGCTTCACGCTGTATCCTGCACACAGCAGGGTAGGCAGAGGGAACCAAGTGTTAAGACACTCCGTTCCCCACTTTCCGCCGAATTCGGAGGCATTGCGTGTTAAGTGGTGAAACTTAACGCCGCAATAGTCTTAATGTCTTAATTATTGACGAAAAGTTGAGAACGGATTGTGTTGTCACTAAATTATCTGTGACTGGTTAGTTATGTGGGGAAAAGCGTAATTAGTTTGTTTTAGTTCTATGTGGGGAAAAGCGTAATTAGTTTTATAACAAAAATATTATAAGCATACAAATAATAATTTTAGTCCAACTTCCTATTTGATAATGGGTTTAAGGTCAACTAATACTAGTTCTTATTTACTATCATGACATTCCGTTATTCACTATTAAATACTTTTAAAGTGCTTAAAATACTTTTAAAATTCACGCAAATAAAAAAACTTTGTTTGCTTCACGCTGTTTCCGCACACAGCAGGGTAGACAGAGGGAACCTAGTGTTAAGACACTCCGTTCCCTACTTTCCGCCGCGACTGGCCCTAATTTTCTTTTAATAATTATATAAATATACTTACGTAGTATCCAGATATATAGTATGTATATCTTTGTTCCAAAATACAGGATACGACTCCATAGCGGGCGTGGCGCGAAAGTCCCCAGTGTGCAGCAACGTTTTGCCATTAGGCAATGTGAATACAAGCATTAGAGCACCGGGACAGCTAAAAAAATGTAAAAAACACTTAATGATAATTAATATATAAGACCTTAGGGGAAGTCCTAACGTTGTAGGTTCGATTCCCACTGGAAGAATGTTCACACGTTATTTTATGTAGCAAATTAAGCTTTTCAAAAAATTTTTTCAAAGGGACCGTTCAAATATTACGTAAGTACTATAGGGGGACGAGGAGGTCTTTGCTTTGCTTATTTTGGATGACAAGGGGGGTAGCGGAGTCTAGATGATGATTACGTCATCGTCAGTTATATACTTTTTTACATGAATGACAATTCTGACAATGTCTTTACTTGAAAACGAAACACATTTTTAGGGATTCCCGGGAACTCTTGTAACATTATAATTATAATAAATAAATGCAATACATTCATTGAAAAAGGTTTACGTAACCATTGGGGAGGGGGTTAAGAGCTTTGCTTACCAGCACTTTTGCTGACTAGCGGGAGGGGGTAAAGAATTGTAATAAATCTGCTTTCATAATACTTGAATGGTCTCAAATGCAAAATCTTTGTAATCGTCTCGATTTGCGATTGCCTGTTAAATGACGGAACTTAACTCCACGCTTTGTCTTAAGTACCAAAGCTGAGAAATGAAAATAATATGTAATCATTCGAATGGAAATCGAACCCACATCCATTGCGTTTATTGTCAAACGTTGTACTACTGCACTACGACGGTCTTATTGCTTTTACGTTTATTCATATAAATATATAAAAAACCTTAAAAAAAAGGGAAATAAATATTTATGCTCACTGGTTAGCGTCCACTGCCGATACTTCTATGCCCTCTATTCTTATTGTTTTATCCACAGTTATCACTTGTATACACTTTGGATTCACTCCTAAGCGCGATATACATAAATTTGCTGAAATAAAAAAAATCTATTCAAATAAATGAAATTGGAGTGTCTGTTTGTAATATTAAAATAACTGCGTTCAAACTTTTATACGTTTTTCTTAATGTCTTTTTCAATTTTCCTATGTGTGGAATAACACTTTAAAAATGTTTAAAAGTATTTAATGAATAGCATTCTCTTGCCACGCGATTGTTTGTAGAATCATCTTTAGGTACCAGAAATTTGTAAAAATCTCTCTACAGAGATGCTAACAACATAAATAAGTGTAATAAAGCGTATAAGAATTTCGACCCAGCTGGTAGTAGAACGCATGGTTCAGTGGTGAGAGCGCCTGGACGGTATTCGGATGGTACCTACCGTACCAAAATAATGTAATGTACAATTTTCCTTTGTCTGTTTATTTGAAATTTTTAACAGATTTTGACGGGAATTTTACTTTTTACGAATTTTACCATTCTTGTTAGATTTCGCAGTCAATAGCTAGTACAAAATAAACAAGTTAAGACTATTTTTCCGCAGTTGTCCACGTTTGATTCGAAATTCGATGGTCGTGGGTTCGATTTCAATTCAGGGGAATAATTATATTTGTTTAATTTGTTTTAGAGTTTCGCCACACTACAGACAATGAAGTATCTTGATAACATGTTTTTTCTACTCACCCTGAGACAAAATCGTGAACTACGTGATTGTTTCGTTATATTGCAACCCACGGGGGTGGATTTTTGAAAATCAAAGTAGCCTATGCATAACCTTGGATTATCAACTATATTTATGCCGAAATTCATTACAATCGGTCAAGCAGTTTAGATTTTTCATTTCAACCCTTTCGAGGTTGATTTTTGAAAAAACAAGTAGCCTATATTAAACCCACTAATTTTTACTGCTTTCATTCTAAATTTCATCCAAATCGGACCGGTAGATTAGCCGTGAAAGCATGACAGACAAACACACAGACATTCCCATTTATAATATAAGTATAGTGGATATAATATACAAAGGACCTTAAAATAAAGAACTCACCAGTTATTTCAGAGCAGAACAATATTTTATTGAAGCTCTTTCGTAACCCAGCGTAGTGATCAGAGTGGAAATGTGTAAGGAAGTAATGCTTTACATTAGGTATTTCACCGTATGAAAACGCATCAACGGCCAAATGTGTTCCTGTAACAACATAATAATAACAAATCAAAATCTTAACTACAAATATTTTTTAATTTAAAGATGAAAAAGACAACATAAAAAAATTAAATATGTAATATTTTTCATAATAGACCAATATATGTAATTTAAAAATGAATGAGGGAAATGGATTTAATAGTATAAGTATGAAAATCAAATGTTTTTAGGTTTACAAATTTACTACCTATATCAGGGTAGGCGGAGAGAATTAGTGACAAGACACTCCTCTTGATAGTTTACACCTAATTTCAAAACATCAACGATAATATTCAATGCCACACTTTGTCTAATCAGAGGTAGGATCGAACCTACAACCACTATGTGGTGGAATCGTAAAAGTTGTACTTATTGCACCTTAATAGCTGTAGAATGTCATGAACAAACATTAAATATATGTTTTATTAAAATAAACACACATATTATATTGAACTCTCAAAATATAGGTTATATTAAAAAAAAGTAAATTAGTGTATTTAATACAATAGGCATATCATCATCATTTATAAGGTAAAATTCAAACATTTAGTTATAATATTGAGTTAGGTCACTTCATAACAATTCAACAAAAATATTATTATTGCTAGTACACATAAAAATACCTGCTACAATCTTAAAATGAGGAATTTTCCCAGTGGCAACTGAAGCTCTGTTCGATTTGGATTTCAATGGTACATTAAATTGTATGGAATCCACATTTCTCTTGGGAGAACAAGACCCCGCACCACTTTTCCTCGATCTGGCAGAAGACACTGTTCTGTCTTCAGAGAGCATTTGTCTAATATCCTTTTTTGGTGAGTGTAACTTTTTAATTGGTGATTTTGAATCATTTCTATGAGCTCTATCCGAAGTTCTAGCAGTAACATTGAATTGAACTGAGTTATTGCTCATTTCCTGTCTAACATTGTTGTCTTTCCTTACTTGACACACATCTTGCCGCACCTTATTTTGTTTTGACAAAACTTTTGAAGACTTCACCCGATTAGTGCATTGAAAGTATTTATCTAGAGATACTTGCTTTAAGTTATCACTTTTTCCATTAATTTCATTCCGAACCACTGAATTATCTTTGGTGTCAAACAATTTAATATTATCAATAGTTTTGGCCTTTACTAATTTATAATTTGGTGGCTGTACAATGACATGGGCCAGTTTTTCAATGGCATCTGTATTTAAAAATAGAACTTTAGGTGTGATATCATTATCTGTGGATAGCTTTTGCTTTTTAATTTCTAAATTCACAGTGACAGCTTTTCTTTTTAGTGGACTAAAAAGAATATTATCCATATTTGTATTATCTTCTGAATTTACTTCAGATAATTGTGAGCCTTCAATTAGTTCACACTCAACATTACAATCATTCCCTTCATGCTTCACCTCAATTTTTTTTAAATTACTTTTTTGTGAATTTACATTTATAGTATCACAATTAGTAACACAAAATGAAAGAGACAATATTGGTTTCTCATTATAGTCATTATGTTTCACAGCACTTTCACTCTTTGTACTCTGAATTGTATTATTAGTAGATAATGATTTAGATTTTGTGTAACCATTAATACCATTTATATAATTATTACAAGCATTTTTATTACTCTTTGGAACATCTAAGCTAAAAGGAACATATTCTTGACTACTTTTAATAGATATTAAATCCTCAATAGCAGAGAGTCCCAAGGAACTCTCCTCAATGGAAACCTCTTTCTTAACAATATTATAATTATTATTTTTATTCAAAGTATTGTCATTCACATTTTCTTTCTCATATTTAGATATCTGTAATGAAATAAGTTATAAGAAATTTGCCAATCAAATAATTATGACATGTAATTATATAACAACGCAAGACAAGTATTTACCTTTGTTAAATTGTTTTTTATTAAGGCTTTTCTTTTTAAGGATAATGCAGTGGAAGCTAGCGAACTCTGAAAATATAAAATTAATATATTTTTTCAACGATTATCTTAGTTATTCTTTTTTACATGATCTACCAGATCTCCGCTGTACGTTTTTCCCGCATAAAGGCATAGCCAGAGTGTCTAGTACAAGGTTCAAAGCAGTAACATATTACTTACTTGTGAAAAAGATATGTTACTTTCGTGTTTTATTCTTCTCGGGTTTAGCAGTGACGGTAAATAATGATTTATATCATCGTCTTCATGCATTTTACATGGTACCTAAGTTATGATTTCATTTTATTTTAACATTTCATATTTAAATTATCATCAGGACTACTACTCAGACCTAGTTAATGTAATATAAATTTTAGGAAAACAATTTATAAACAACATACATTGAAATCCCCAAATTACAATTGACATTGACAGAATACACACTACAGATAAGGATAAGGTTAAAATTGGCGGCAATTTTTTGTCAGTTTTCAATTACAATTTCAGAGTATTCATTAAAATTCTCCTAGTATCCTTCTATTACCTAATTATTATAAAAGTAATAACTACTAACTATAATACTGAATTATAATATAAATTCGTACGAGAACAACTATTCCATGACGAAAAATGACAGTTTTCAACTCTTCATTGAGGCATTAGGTACTGACTACTGTTAACTTGTTAACTGAATATTTATTCAGTTTCTTAAAAATATTTTTATTTGATTTGTTGTTACAAATATTTATACTTTTTATGTATCTTTAATCTATTTTTATCTACTTCAGCATTACATGCTTTTGTATATTATCATAAACCAGAGTTCATTTTGTATAATCTTCTTTGGCGCGTTAAGGCGGGTCTGAATTTACTTCAACATTTTCTTTATTTTCAACTTTTTTTTTAACACTGTGACCCATTTAATCGTAATACTTATTAATCTTTGGGGTCTATATTCTTTTTAATATAAAATATAGTGGTAGTGTGACCACTTTGCTACTATATTCTTATATTTTATGAATATGAACGCTGTTTGCACTTAGATTTCAATAAACATGGTTGAAATCTGGCTGGCGATACAAATACATCCCAAGCAACGCATTTAAGAGTTCTCTACATTTTTCTATTTTATCTATACTATACAATTAATATTCAATAATTAATTCAAAAAATTAACAGCCATAACAACCTGTACTCCAAATATTTATATACTCAAATTTGCTTTGCTTTATTTGTGGGTAATAAGTATATTCAGTAATGCTCGGCAAATTACGCGTCATATTAGTATGAATCGAATCTAAATTTCTCTGTTCTTCTTCATTTATTATTAGCATTTACGTAGTTACAAATAAATTAAGACAAATAAAATAAATATGGGAAAGAAATATCTTATATCATAATAATAATAATAATAATAATAAATAAGCCTTTATTGCTGATTTTTGATTTACATATTTCCTTCAACTAAACTTTTTTTTTTTTTCTTAATTTTTACATTTATATGTTCACATGATTAGTAGCCGGTTTATCAATTTCAGCTTGTCTTTCGACAAAGGCCTCCTCTAAAGCTTTCCATTTTGCTTTATCCTTTGCAATACGCGTCCATTCTGGACCAGCTATTTTTTTAATTTCATCTTCCCAACGTGTAGCTGGTCTACCTTGACTCCTTCTACTATCACGCGGGTACCACTCGGTTACCAGTTTGGTCCACTTTTCTATTCTTTCCCTTAACATATGCCCTGTCCATCTCCATTTTAGGGTTCTGTATGTTGTGTTTATGTTTTTAAACTTCGTTATGTTCTTTATGTTTTTTAATTTGACTTTCTCTCTTCTTTTTATTCCAATGGTACTTCTTTCCATTGCGTTTTGACAAACTTTGAGTTTTCTGAGTTGTTTCTCGTTGAGTGCCCAGGTTTGGCATCCGTACGATAAACAAGGAAGGATACAAGAGTTAAATATTTTCCTTTTTTCTTTGATACGCATATCTTTGTCTTTCATGACCTCGCTCAGTGACCAGAATCGTTTCCAGCTATTTGTTATCCTTCTATCTATTTCCTTTTGCATTGTGTCTTCTGGGGATATCAGTTGGCCTAGATATATATATTCGTTAACATATTCTATTTTCGTTTGTCCTTCCTTTATTATAATGTCTTTTTTTAATAGAGTTTGTCATAGCGTACGTTTTTGACATGTTCATTGTTAGGCCAACTTTAGCACTTTCATCTGACAGTTGTTGCAGCATGTGTTGTAAACAATTGGAGGTCTCGGAAAATAAGATAATATCATCCGCAAAGCGTAGATGGTTAAGTTTGTCTCCATTTATATTAAGCCCGTAGTTGTCCCATTTCAAATTCCTAAAAATCGATTCCAGAACTGCAGAAAACAATTTGGGTGAAATCGGGTCGCCTTGTCTCACACCCCTTTCAATAGGGAATTCTTCACCTATTGTTTTTAACTTGATTTGGGCCGTACTTTTTGAGTAGATATTCTCCAGTATTTGGACGTACTTGGCCTCCACTCCCTGGATTTTTAATGCCTTCCAGATGCTCTCGTGATATATGGAATCGAACGCTTTGTTAAAATCGACGAACGCTAAGTAAAATACTTTATTATATTCTTTGTATCTTTGAATCACCTGTCTAACAACGTGTATGTGATCTATCGTCGAAAAATTGCTTCGGAACCCCGCCTGTTCTTTGGGTTGGTTTTCATCGAGTGTAGCAGTAATTCGTGATAATATGATCTTCGAGAATATTTTATAAACGTTCGACATCAAACTTATTGGTCTGTAATTGCTTATATTTCCCTTGTCCCCTTTTTTGTGCAACAGTATAATAGTTGATTTTGTCCAATCACTTGGGATGGTTTCAGTTGCTAGGATATCGTTGAATAGTTCCGTTAGGATAGGGGCGAGCACCGGTACTGTGTATTTCATCATCTCATTCGATATTTCATCTGAACCAGGTGCTTTATCTATTTTCTGTGTTTTTATTGCTCTTACAACTTCCTCTTGTAGTATAACTGGTACTAATTCTGTCAATGTTTGTTTTCGTTTATCTACTTGTGCTGATTTATGATGTTGGTACTGTTTTTTGTAGTAATCTGTAGCTATTTTGAGAATCTCTTGCTGTTTACTTGTAGAACTTCCATCTTTTGTTTTCATTTTTGGCATTATAGTTTTCTTTTGATTTAATTCTTTTAGAGCTTTTTTAACTCCTCCTGTTTTTTCAATAAATGTTTTAATAGTTTCATGCCTTTTCTTTTTACCCGCGACGGAACGGCGACTGTATATGTGTTTGGGGTGAGAGGTTGTTTGTTTGTTTGTTTGTTTGTTTGTTTGTTTGTGTGTTTGTGCAAATTACTATGTCAATTATTTCCAAAACTATAAGTCCGATTTTGATACGGTTTTCTATAATAGGTTAAGGTTCAATTGGCGTATGTTCTTAGATATTTCTTATTGCCTTAACTCACCAGGGGGCGCTGCAGTAAGCATTTTACGTGAAAACGAATGTTTTCAATTATCTCAAAAAATAATAGTCTGATTTCGATACGATTTTCAGTGATAGATTCAGGTTTAATTGGTGAATGTTCTTAGATATGTTTTATCGTGTCAAACCACCAGGGGGCGCTGCAGTAAGCGTTTGTTTGTACTTTTTTTGTATTTATTTGTCTAAAACCGAAACTACTGATCCGATTGAATAGAGTTTTCAGAAAAAGATTCAGCTTTGCTTGATGCATATTTTAAGATTTTTCTTTTTTTGTTACGGGGAAATCTCACTAGGGGGCGCTGCACTAAGCATTTGTTTATGCAGAGCAAAAACTACTAGTTCAATTTAGATGAAACTTTCAAAGATAGGTTCAGGCTTAATTGGTGCATCTTTTCATATATGCGTTATGGTGACCACTCATCAGGGGGCGCTGTAGTAAGCATTGGTTTGAGTTTTTTTGTGTAAAACCAAAATTTTTCTTGTATTTATTTGTCTAAAACCGAAATTACTCATCCGATTGGCTAGAGTTTTCAGAATTAGATTCAGCTTTGCTTGCTGCATATTTTAAGATTTTTGTTTTTTTGTTACGATGAAAATTCACCAGGGGGCGCTGCAGTAAACATTTGTTTATGCAGAGCAAAAACTACTAGTCCGATTTAGATAAAACTTTTAACGATAAATTCACGTTTAATTGGTGCTTCTTTTCATATATGCGTTACGGTGACCACTCACCAGGGGGCGCTGTAGTAAGTACATTTGTTTGTGTAAAACTAAAACTACGAATCCTATTTGAATTCAGTTTTCAATGATAGATTCAAGTTTACTTAGTGCATATTTTCATATATGTGTCATGTATGTTTACTAAGTGCATATTTTCATGTATGTGTCAACTCTCTAGGGGGCGCTGCAGTAAGTAGTTGCTTCTATTTTTTTGTGTAAAACCAAAACGACTAGTACGATTGTAAAGAGTTTTCAGTATTAGATTCCGCCTTACTTAAAGCATGTTTTTAAATTTATATTACGGTGACAAGTCACCAGGGGGCGCTGCAGTAAAATATTGTTTGTGCAAAGATAAAATGACGAAATTGATTTGGATGCAGTTTCAATAATAAGCTCAAGTTTAATTAGTGCATGTTCTTGGATATGTTTTATCGTGTTAACTCACCAGGGGGCGCTGCAGTAAACGTTTGTTTGTAATATTTAATGCAAAACCACAACTACTAGTCCGATTAGGCAGAGTTTTTAGTATTAGAGTTACCTTTACTTGGTGTAAGTTTTTAGGTTTTTTTTACGTCAAGAACTCACCAGGGGGCGCTGCATTAAACATTTAATTATGCAAAGCTAAAACTACAAGTCCGATTTGGATGCAGTTATCAAAGATAGGATCAGGCTTAATTAGCGCGTGTTCTCGTATATGTGTCATGGTGACACCTCACCAGGGGGCGCAGCAGTAAACATTTGCTTTTATTTTTTGTGTGAAACCTATTTAGATGCGGTTTTCTGTGATAGGTTCTGGTTTAATTGCTGTGTGTTTTTATATGCCATATCTACCACGAACTACCGCAGAGCGCTCCAGTATAAATTAGTTTGTTCAAAATCAAAACTACTAGTGGGTTTTGTGATTTTCACTGATTTGGTTAGATTTAAGTTTCGTGGAAATGTTACGGTGACAATCTGCCAGGAGGCGCTGCAATAAGCATTTGATAACCAGAAAGCATTGGGTTTATAATTTCTTTTGGATTTGCATGAAGATTAATATAAAGTATTTCAATATTATGTAATAATATATAATGTATATCTATTCACTTTAAAAAGTTTAAAATAAAAAACAAAATTAAAAATTTTGAAAAAACCCACGACGGTTTAATTGTAATTGTAAAAGGATAAAATAACTATAAATCCCCCGCCTAAAAGAATATATGTAACGAGATAATGGGGACGACTTCGTCGGGGGCTGCCAGTTGCAACCTCTATTTTAAATATAGTAGCTATCAGTATAGATTTCGTTTTAAAGTCTTTAAAATACCAGTTATCAAAACTGTAAATTCATTTAAATATTTAATTTTTTTGCCAAAACTGTTTTAACAGCAAGAAAACCTATGAGAAGGTTTGTGCAAACTTAAAGTAATGACAGCCCCCGACGAAGCCGTCCCCATTATCTCGTTACATATATTCTTTTAGGCGGGGGATTTATAGTTATTTTATCCTTTTACAATTACAATTAAACCGTCGTGGGTTTTTTCAAAATTTTTAATTTTGTTTTTTATTTTGATCTCTTCTTATGTGCTCGTTTATTTTTTTACTTAATTCGGATATCTTATGCCTTGTTTGTTTTATGTTTTTCTTTTGTATAAGTTCCTTTCTTTCGTTTATCAATTGCTTTGTTTCTGGTGAAATAACACTCACTGTTAAATGTTTTTTACTTATTTTCTTTACTTCTGTTTTTAGTATATTCAAAAGTGTGTTGTATCGCTCTTCTATTGATTTATATTTTAACTTTACATATGTATCCATTGCATTTTCTAAGGTCTCCAAGAATGTGGTGTTCTTTTCAGTACATCTCAATATGGTTCTATCTTTATTATTAAAAACATGTCTTCTTCTTTGTTCTTGCCTACCTGATAGTACTGCTCTTACCATTCTATGGTCTGTATTAAAGTTAAGCTGGCTTAAAGTACTTACATCTTTGAATGCCTTCCTGTTGTTGGTTAGTATAAAGTCAATTTCGTTCATGTACTTGCCATTGGGTGACATCCACGTCCATTTCCTCGAATGTTTCTTCTTATAGAAGCTATTTAAAATGGATAGTTTGTTTTCTATTGCGAAGGTGATTAGGCGTTTTCCATTTTCGCTTCTTTGGCCATATCCAAATTTCCCTAATGTATTTTCTTCTCCCTTATCATAGGTCCCCACCTGACCATTAAAATCTCCCATCACTATAACATTTTTGTTTGCCATTTCTATTGTTGATTGTAGGTCTTTGTAAAATTTGTCCGTTTTAATGATATGTTCTTTCTTGTGAGCTTCGGTTGGTGAATATGCTTGAATTATAGTCCACGTTTCTTCTTTATTTTTATTTGATGGCAATTTGATATTGAGGAGGGCTATTCTTTCATTGATTCCTATTATTTTTTCTATTTTACTTTCTAAATTATTCTTAATAAGAAATCCAACACCATAAAGTCCTGGGGTCTCCCCAATGTAATGTAAAATATACTTGCCATTGTGTTTCTCAATTCCTTCCCCAAACCGTCTCATTTCACTTATTCCGATTATGTCCCATTTGATATTTTCTATAGCCATTTCTAATTCTGTTAGTTTTTCAGGTGATCGTAAAGATCTCGTGTTGAGAGTAGCAATGTATATATCTAAATTTATTCCTTCTTGATCATTTTTAAAGCTTAGAGGGTCTTGGTCATTTTCCCCCACGAGGACCAGTCGGCTTGGGGGAGGATTTTGGTTTTTTGGTATGTCGTTAACATTGTTTCTGTTTTGTTTAGTTTTCCGGCTTCCGTTTGTTAGTTGCTATTGGCACTTATTTGTTGTGTAGTTAGTAAGAGAATTAGATCTGTTTCTCATTAAGTCGAAGACGTTTGCCCTGTTATCCTTCGGCGTCCATATTTGCTGTTTTCTTGGTTGGGTGCTATTCTGGGGCGAAGAAGACTGTTCTCTCTTACGCTTGTCCTTAGTATTTGTTTCTTTTATAATAAGTTTGTCATATTTAAAATACGCAACATTTCCTTTCTTCTTCTCTTCTTCAAGTCTTGGAAGTAATTTTCTCCTTTTATCCAACACTTCTTTTGAAAAATCATCTTTAACGTATATGTCTTTTAAATTCTTTTTCTTTTCCATGATTTCTCTTTTCTTCCATGCATTTATTAAGGATAAGAGTATTGGCCTAGGTTTACCTTCTCTGCTTGTTTTACCAAGTCGGTACATGTTATTTATTTCCCACTCTTCTAACTGGATACCTAGATCCTCCTTAAAGGCCGCCTTAATACTATCTAACAGGTGAGAGAAAGATTTTTCTCCCTCTTTTACACCAAATAAGACTATATTATTGCTTCGTTTGTCCCTTTTCAGATGTTCTATCTCTTCTTCCAGTTTCTGTATATTTTCTCTTAAGTTTTTATTTTCCGTAATAATAGGTTGTAATTTTTCTTCCATCTTTTCCATAATTGTGTTCGTTATAGACTCTGTTATTGATGTCGTTTGTTTTGAAAGCTCTAGTTTCATTTTGTCGAATAATAGTTGGAATTGTTCTTCCATTTCTGCCAATTAATTGCGATATTTCTAATTTATTATAATGGTACTTTGGGTAGAAAACAATTAATTAATACTGGCAACTTTATTTAGTTGTCAATATCGTAGCCTATGTCGATTGTCAGTTGCAAGTATGTGTCTCTTGAACTCGAACTTTTACTTACTGATTGCGATATAAATCGTCTATTATTTTTTTGAAATATATATATAATTCTTTTTTTTTTTTTTTTTTTTTTTTTTTTTTTTTTTTTTTTTTTTTTTTTTTTTTTTTTTTTTTTTTTTTTTTTTTTTTTTTTTTTTTTTTTTTTTTTTTTTTTTTTTTTTTTTTTTTTTTTTAAAAATATATTATGTTTTTCTTTTTTGGTCACTTATTTTGTGGATATACGAAAGAAAAATCAGTATACTTGCGAGGACCCTAGGTGGGAATTGAACTTGGATCGTCGTGAGAGAAGTATGCAGCTGATGCCACTGGACCAAGCTTGTTATGACGATGAAGATGACAATATAGGAACACTTTCTAAGTAATGATGTGTGCATACATTTTATTTGGCAGTTCCATCTGTTGATTTCCTAATACACTATTTAATTGCACACTATAAACTATCGATAGTTAGAGTCCTAGTACAAGCCGTTTTTAATAGGTGGCTGCAGCGTATGTTGTAGCCGTTACCGTTGTGGTAATTTGAATTTTCAAAAGTCTTTAAATTATTTAATTGTTTATGATTTAACACTATTTATAACACTAGATATAGTGGAGACGAAGTCTATAGGATTATTAGCAAAGAACACTCACTTTCGAACACGGAATTGGTAATAATATTATGAGCATTGAAGCACTAGTGCAAGTCCAGAAAAATTGTTCCCAAAGTTCTTGTGCCCAACCGATCGCTGAGATAACACTTTCACCAATAGTTCACATTATCAAAAGGGTTTTTACATAGATTTACACTCACAAACTACACTTTTACACTTTTTTAACGAAAATATCGACGGAGCCTTTGTTTAGCTGGCAAGAGCGCCATCTATAACCTTCTTATATCATAGACAAAATTAATTAGACTAATTCACACTTATATAGATATTTGTTTATTAAAATAATGAGTAGAATTTATGGGTAGAATCAGTGTTGGGTAAAATTTAAATACAATTAAATACTAACAATTGATATTAACATTTAATTCATTTTTAATTCTAGTGTGGTAATTAAGAATTAATTAATTGTGATTTTATGTGATTTCCCCACAAATAAATAATGATTTGTTAATACGTAATTGTTAATTACAATTGAATTTTGCCCAAAACCGATAGAAATTAAATAAGCCATAAAAAATCTGTTTAATATCAAATTTAATCATTTATAACTTGAAACAGTGCGTATAATCCAATCTGTGTAATACGATACTTTCGTATACACCCCTGGGTAATACTTTACACCGCAAGCATATCCAAATGAAACGAGGCCTACTACCACGCCTTTATACAGTAAAGGCCCTCCTGAATCCCCAAAGCATCCGTCAACACCGTCTACGTCTAGCCGACCAGCGCATAACATGGTATCTGCAATAATTGCGCCAATCGTTTGATAATGTGCTTTACATTCTTCTTGGTTTATTACAAGCATCATTGAGTATTGAAGCTGGTCGGGCTGTGGTCCGTCTTTCTGTAAACACACGAATTATTTCATTTTTCAAAATGTCGATGGGCATTAATAATCTTGATCATTAGTGATTTTATCAGGGTAGGTATATCAATTAGTTTATGGGAGAAAAACTTCTAACGCTATTTTGATCCTCTTTTTGCCGTTTTTATTTAATTCAATATTTGCACTCATGTCCAGATTATGATTTCATATTTAATTTGAATAAAAGAATAGAATATTTTCGTAGAATACTTGATATCTTTTTATCTAGGTTCAGAATAAAACGTGAACATAATTTTACACATACATTGTACTTTAAGCTAAAACTTTAAGCTAAGAGTATATTTTAACGCTAAATTGTTATTGTGTTATTTTAAATGAAAAAAGATAATATATGTTCTTTTCTGTCCACATATTTTATACACTGATTGATTTACATGCAAATTAAGTGACGAGTACAGATTACTGTAACAGCTTCTTAACGGCCTAAAGATTGTCTCACAGGTCTGTCATATAGTCATATGTGCCTCAGACCGTAGGTTGGGTAGTAATAACGATGTTTTTTGTACATTTACTCTTGTTATGTTTTATGTCCCTATTGTTTCTCAATTAGATTTGGTTTACAAGCAAAATAATAATAATATATACATATATAAATACATAATACATGCACTGCAACTAACCTCAGTAGCACCCCATCCGACCAACGTACATACTGAATTAGGCACTAACTCAGTCCCAGGTTTAATTATAGTGCCTTGTCTTACTAAATTACCTAAAGTGAACCTTTTAGCTACAACAACCACTGCTATATCATTAGTGTAATAGCGCTTGTCGAAACCATAATGTGGTACTATAGTTTTTACTTTGTGCAACACGCCTCCTCTCGTCCTGTATGTGGAGCCGACACGAATTTTCCAATATTGGGGTAAAGTGTAGCTGAAATAAATATTTTTGATTAATTAGACTTGTCGCACAAAATATATAATTATATTAATATAAATATATTTTTTCGTCATGTATACGCTCAGTTGGAACGCTTGTACGGTGTCCAAGAGGCCCGTGTTTAAATCCTGCTGCAACTTTTTATGTTTTCTAAAAATTTATAAAATATTAAAAATATATAGAAAAGCTAAATAAAAATTATAATTTAAACGCCCAGATTTACGCTCTTTCAGCTCTTACCAAGATAGCCAAAGAGTAACTAATGTCAAGACATCCGTTTATTAATTCTAAATAGTTGAGTGGGGGGTATATCGGAGAAATAAACATAATGTGCAAACATTTCCACGGGATAACGGAATTGAATCCACAATTAATGGTGTTTACAGCACGTTGTTCCACTGTGTCATAACGGATAAGTATTTTTTTCTTATATCTTTGGCATGTAATAAGGTTACCTTTAAAGATGAGTAGGTACTACATACGATAATGGAGATTATTAAAAACAAATACTAAAATATTTTACATAAGTTATGCATTTTGTCAATTCTTTTGTATAAAATTATACAGTAGGTATGTATGTCTCTTCTTTTTCCTTTAGTATCAAATGTTAATAGTTAATAATATAAAAACAACATACACGCGGACTACTTGTTAAATTAGTAACATAAACATATAAGTACTACAATATTTTATTTACGTACTTAGTACTTCAATTATTACATTTTAAAGACAACGGCCTATTGTATACAGTAGTCGTGACTTTAAATCTAACACGCTCTGGTTACAAACCTACTTATTTATTTTATTATCTAAGTATCCGAGGCCATCGTGGCGCAGTGGGACAGCATTTGAATGTAAAGAAATGGTTATGGGTTCTCTGGTACTCAAGACAAAGCGCGGCGTTGAATTTCTCCATTCAACACGCAATGTTTCGATTTCAGATGGTAAGTGGAGGACGGAGTATCTTTATATTAAGTCTGTTATGACTAACTCCGGCTCTAAGTATTCATACTGTCAATGTTAATACATAGTGAAGTGTTTTTTATTTAGCTATTTTTTATAAAAAAGTAACACGAATTGACTTTATGGTAGATAAGTGATACAGTGGTAGCTATAGTAGCTATTATATTAAAGTTGTTATATAAGTTAAGAGTTGTGGGATCAATTTGCTTAAAGAAATGATTATATTTTAAATATTTTTATTGAAGTAAACAGCAGACACAGTTTTACTGTATACGTATGGTTGCGCACTCGATTCATACTCAGCAGAATTGATTGTTCCATTTACTTGTCTACTCTGGTGTCGAGACCAAGATCGGCGTTGTGTTCCCATACTAAACACGCAATGTCTCGGACTCCGGCAAAAGTGGAGAATGTAATTTCTTGATGTTATGTTCTCTATCTATCTAAAAAGAAAACCATTTCCAT
This sequence comes from Dryas iulia moderata, assembly GCA_019049465.1. NCBI lineage: Eukaryota > Metazoa > Arthropoda > Insecta > Lepidoptera > Nymphalidae > Dryas > Dryas iulia. The sequence continues at coordinate 8,922,871 of CM032435.1, read as the reverse complement.
ATAAAAAGTAAGCATGGCGTTGGGCTCTGCAAAACATCTAAAACATAGGTGGTAATGGTAATGAAATAAAAAAATACTAACTTTCTACCTGTATCCTGGTTGTACTGAAAGCAATGTGCACTAGAAATAACGTGGCGCGAAGTGATAATGACTCCCGCGCAATGCTGGATGTAGTCATATGTTCCCCACACGTCCAATAGCATTTGAGCTAATATCGGATATTGTTGTATTGACGTTGGAGATCCATTTAGGACTCGATTGGAATACTCACTATTTACTGAAATTTATATTTTTTCTTAAAAAGCTTTACAAACGAAAACCTTTTCAATAGCAGTAATCCTTGAAAACGCGGTTGCAATAAGCATGACTCTAGGATAATAAGACATTTTTAAAAAAAAAAGAAATGCGACGATATCTAGCTGTTTATGTGAAAGTTTTGAGTTCGATTTCTGCTCAGGAAATGATTATATTTAATTTTATTTTATTTCTTTACTTTGGTGACGAGAAAATAATTCTTAACGGAAATCGGAGAACGGCGTGTGTTAACCCTAAATTAATCAATACTATGCTATGCAAAAAAATGTGAAGTTGGAACAAATATAATTATCAAATGTATTTAAATTTAATATAATAATCATTTAAAATTTCTGTAAAATTGTTTCATATGTTATTTAAAATTTGACTTATATTAAAACACGAAGTAACAAAAAGTAGTAAGGATAGTATATATTTTAATAGTTATTAAAAAAGAATGCGATGATTTATATATTACCAAACGAAGCCGCACTTACCTTCAACAAAATAACCAAGGAACATAATCCAAACACAGAATAACATTATAAGATATTTCTAAACAGATATATTTCACGTGAACTCGTTGCTAACTTTGTGTAATGTTGGCTCACTTTGCAGTCGTTCTTTATACTTTAGAATCCAAATGGTATATAACTTTCTTGAAGCCTACACATCAAACTTTTACAACTGTCATGGGGAGTAAGTACTTTGTAGTGGGATTTTGTAGTTTTGATATTTGATATTAAATATTCATCTTTAAAATATGATATAACATTATATAAAATTAAATTATATATGTATAGTGTACATAGCGTAATTATTCTATTCTTGATCTTTTATTTAAGATTTTTTATTCTTAGATAAATATTTTTTTTGTAGAATAGGCGGAGAAACAAATCATTCTACTCTTTATTATTTAGGTTTGGATAATGGTGTATTGACGTGGGAAATCCGCTTAGGATTCGACTTAAATACTGAATTTCGAAACAGCTTAACCTTTTTTTATAAAATCCAGGCGAACAACAGGTTAGTAGATCACCACATGGTCAGTGATTACTGCTTCCCATGGCACATTCACAGCACCATGCGTTGGCGTCTTTTAAGAAGTTTACTGACCCGCCCTTAGAAGAGAATATTATAACTGTGAGAGAAAACTTGGTAGAAATTGTTTGTGAACTATTCGTAATACCGTGAAAAAATGATGTGGGAAACTACTTTCGGTGTAGCTGATACTGCTTTCGGTGGCGTGCAGTACACAAGAAGAAATCAAATAGCGGAATATAGCCGAACATCTCCTCCGAACACTTATACAATAACAATATATACACATATAACAATATATAAATGATTATATATGGCTCATCCAATGGAACAAAGACGTAATTACTTTATAGTTATTTTAGGAGCACATTTTAAAATGTTAAAGTTGAAAATATCATGGTTTTCAAATCATTTACTATAATCATCGATCTAGAACCAGAAAGCAGTATTTTGCTAAACTTTATCCAGGCAACATATTAGTCAGCTGACTTTCTAATAATAAACATCATTTATTTAGACATAACTTTCTTAAGCTATATAAACTTTTAACATGATAAGACCTTACTATAAATATTTAAATGCCCCGTTTTACGTTAATAGTCAAATTTACGACAACTCATAAAGTACGAAGTAAGATAGTAGTAGTAGTAGTGGTACTTTTCTTAGCTTGTCTTTAATTTCCAAAATAAGCAAAATATTAAACGTGAATATCCTTACTTATTTTATAAATGCGAAAGTCTGTCTGTTTGTCTGTCTGTCTCGCATTCACGGCTTATTCATCGGTCCATATTGAATGAAATTTAGAATGAAAGTTGTAAAAATTGCTGTTGAAAGGGAATGAAAGCTTATATGATAAATCTACACCGCTCGACCTGATGTAAAGAATTTTGGCATAAATATAGTTGATAATCCAAGGATAAACACAGACTACTTTATTTTTCAAAAAACGAAACACCTATGTAGTTCACGCGGCGAATCCGCGAGCTGGCCGCTAATTGGTTATAAATTATTTTCATTTATCCGATCTAGTGTTAAGACAAGCCGCGGTGTTTAGTTCCGCCACTTAACATGCAATATTTCGTATTCAGGTTTAAAGTGGTGAAGGAGTGTCTTGACATTAGGTTCTCTCTGACAACTCTGCTATGCGGGAGAAAGCGTATAACTGAAAAAAAAAAATCAAATATACTAATCATATTTATTTAAATTGCAAGTATCAAATACTAAAAGTTTAAATATACTCTGTTGTAAAACGTAAATGATCTATAAATAATATCTAGTTTTACAAACATCAATCATCCTTAGCTGCTCGAGATACCTGCATAGTCTATGATTACAATTAAAAAGTTTATTTCCTCAGTTGAGTAGGTATTCGTTTTCGATCGTAAACTTAATTATTTATAAAATAAATATATGTAGAGACCATCGTGGTGCAGTGGGACAGCATCTGTCTGAAATTCGAGTGGTCGTGGGTTCGATTCCCATTCAGAGGAATGACTTTATTTAAAATGTTTTCTTTTTTCTGCATTGGTAAAAAGACAACGTGCGGCATTGAGTTACGCCACACAACACGTGTTCTCTCGATTTCGTGCGGTGACACTAGGTTGTCCCTGACTACTCTGCTATGACGGAAATAGCGGGAAGCTGTTTTACTTATTTAATGACTTACATTTGCTATATGTACTGAGGCTATACGAAATCAAGTACCACTATAATTTATGATTATTGGATGATATGTAAGTGACGGACATGGACTCTACAATGTTGATGAATGTTGAGAACTCAGATTTTTTTATATATATATACCTAAAAGTTATTAAGATAAATAAGACAAAGCTACGTCATTCTAAAGATTTAATATAGCAAAATCTGTTTTAAAAAAACAGATTTTGAAGGATTAATATCCTAGTCATTTTAAATCCACCGGAACTTAAATAATATACGTAAATCTTTTAATATCATTGAAGATTCAAACTGAAATGAAGCCAAATTTAAACGCATGCCTTTTGAACTGGTTTTAAGACTAACAAATCCCGTTACGACGAATTTCTTTACAGGCTTTAAAAAAAAATCAATATCACTAACAGAGTTGACCTGCTGTTTTTGTCTATAAAATATTTAAATAAAAAAGACAAGCTTACAATTGTATTAACGATTCATCGATATTCATCGAGTGGGTATTGAACATAGACCCGATATTAGGGACAAAAATAATTAATTGATGTTACGTTGTATTTAAATACGTGTACCTACCTATGTTATGTTTTATACTCGCTCGTGTCTTCGTCTGTGTAACTTGCAGTTTCAGCAAACAGTTATTTAAAGTGATTTCGTTTATAAATTGTCGAAATTTAAATTGTCTTAACTACTTTTTATTTATGTTTATAACGTAACTTATTTATTTTTTAATCGATTGAAATAACATAAACATTAAGTGTTAAGGTTACAAGATTACCACAGGAAGATTACCAGAATACGTTTGTCATAATTGCATTTAAATTGTTGTAGCGGTTTCTGAGTTTAGCATGCACAAATGAACAGACAAACAGAAAAAAAAATAGGAATCATTGTTTTATTAATATAACCCCTATTACATTAATAAATGCTCCCAATATCTTTTTTCCCATATATCTACCATGTAAAGATAGCGATCAATTACATTTTTATAATACTCGTATGTATAGATTAAACGAAAGTAAGGCAAAATTGGGAGGCAAAACTAGTTTCTCTATAGTAATAGATATTTAAGAAGGCAGCTCCGTACAATTACTCATGTTTTTTCTGTCTGTGGCTGTAATGATACGGCACCATGATTAATTGTTTGCAGAAACCAATTAAATAGATCCATTTCTCGTGCTTGAAACTAGTTACTTGCTCCGATTCTCTTTGTTTTATTCTAAAGATTAAATCAGTTAAATAAGTAATTACTAATGATTCGGAAGTGTAGTAAGATTTATTTTATTATAAATAGGATCAACCATTTAGCAAATATATTAGCAGCATATTTTTTTTTTTTTTAAGTATTTAATTTATTCACATGAGGTTAGCTCTTACCTTATTTCTAGAAGTTACGTACCTACTTAGTAACAAGCAAGCGGGGATTTCAGGATCACCGTATCACCTAAAAAAATGAAAAAAATATTCGTGCAAGTTTATCAATTGTAATTAACTATCTTAACGCGTTCATACCTCTTCTGGCATGTGGCCATCTGGCATTTTTAAGGTCTTGATCCGGTCCTGAGAACAATACTAATACTTATAATAATTAGATATAGACAGTGACTAACTTTATTTCATTTGTCGACGTTTCGAAGATTTGAAGTTTCTGTTTCTGTTGAGGACATGGTCAAAAGTGTCCATAAGGGAGGGATCTACAATTGAAGATGTATTTGCACCATATAAAGGTCATTATTTTTTTCGTGTGAAATTTCTAGAAATCTTGCGACTTCGGTAATTATGAACACCACGGGCCTTAAGCCAAGTGTTGTTCATTTTCGGGAATAAATTGGGAATCAAAATCTTCCTGTAAAAACTTCCTGACAATACGACTGAATAAAGGTCATTATTATTAAAGTAATATTATGAATCGAAAATAATAAAATAATAGGCCACCGTGATACAATGGGACGTCCGACTGTAAACTCGATGGTTGTGGGTTCAATTCCACTCGATGGATTGATGTTTTTTTTATTTCCCTGCTCTTAGGAAGAAGATAAAGTGAGTTGTGAGCTACCGATCAACGCCCAATATTCGAATTCTGGTGAAAAGTGGAAAATGGATGTTTCGAGTCTTGACACAAGGTTCACTCTGACTATCCTAGTATATGGGGAAAAGCGTGAAGTTAAGCAATGAAAAGAAATGTTACAGCTCTGTATGTTAAAATTTTAATGAATTAAATATTATATTTAATTATTTATTAATGAATATTCCAATTTGACGTCGTTCTATTGATAGTAAAGTCCTGAGTTTATTATATGTATCTATATATTTTTAAAACATTAAAATAAGTAAAAATAAGGAAAATAAGAGTGAATTAGATATATTATAAAAGATTCTCTCATAGCTCAAGTTAGTAAAGTTTATGCATTTAGATTTTTTTTAAATATGTGAAAAAATGTTGTTATTAAAAAAATGTTGGGCCATACTGTCTATAGTATCATATTTTAAATATTTTGTAATAAATGTGTTATGATGGAAAAAGCAAATAAAGTTATGGAAATTTAAGGAGCTTAAGGGATATGGATAAAATTTAAAAAATGTGGCCGTATTGAAATTTTTTTATTGTCATATAATAAATATTTAGCTATTTACATAATTTGTGTAAACTCTAAAAACAATAACATTTAATATACTATAAAATAAGATTTAAATTATTTAATGATACCTTTACTTCTAATAGATGCTTGTATTTGGCTGTCAATGCTTGTGTAGTATTTCATGCGACCTAAAAGATGCATAACTGTTTTTAAGTCACCTTCAAAGAAAGCTGTTGATAATTGTTTTTGTAAACTTCTTAAAACTTCTTTATTTTCTTCATTTAATTTGATTATTTCCTCTTCTGAGTCAGCATTCTCAACTTCTTCATTTTTTTCCATAATTTCCATTAGAAATTTCTGATCAATTTGTGTATTTTCTGGTATTTCTTTGCCTTTTAGTTGTAACATGTAGATACCTGAATTTTTAGGAATTTTTAATCATAATTTGTTAACAGTCCATAATTTATCTTATCTTTTCTATATAATCTTATTCAATTAAATATGCCAACTATTGAAATGGTTTTAGACTTTCAGTTTTTTTTAGCTTCACGCTGTATCCCGACTCGGCAGGGCAGGCAGAGGGAGTCTAGTGCTAATACACTCCATTCCCCACTTTCTGCTGCATTCTGGAGGCATTGTGTGTTACTTGGCAGAACCTAACCCCGCGCTTTGCCTCAACACTAGGTGAAGAAAATGGAAACATTAATTTTTTCACTCCTTGGGTGTGAATCAAACCAACAACCAGTTTTACAGTTACATTAAGCTTTACAGTCGCACTTTGTGCCTCTGCACCACAACTGGCCCAGAGAAAGACTTTTAATTAATGTTTACAATTAATCTGTTAAACTATACATGTACTTTGTTTTAAATACGCCTTATGGTAATAAAAGGTAAATTTATAACAGCAATTAAAAATCTATTATAGGTTATAATATGTCTAGCAGTTTCACACTTTTTCTTAAATAGCATGTTCATCAGAGAGAACTTAGTATGTATATCATAGTATGTACCTCTTGTAAGTGGCTCCAAAAGGGTTTTGTATGCATCATTAACTAAAGAAGAATATTGTGCCGATATTTCCTGTTCTTCTTTTCTCCTGAAATAAAAAAGTAAAAATTAATTATCTTGCCACTAAGTATCAAACTGCTTTTATTCACAAAATGTAAAAAAAATATATTCAAGATATTAATACAAAATATGGTAATATAGACTAAATTGTCTGTAACAAATTACTAAATAAAAAGAATAGCAACAAAATTGATAATAATATTTATAATTCACCTGTTAGCATATTTGTCTGGATGTAAATGTTTTTGCAGCTCTTTATATTTTTTGGCTAAGTCACTTTCATCCAAGTCAAATGTTTCTTTCACTCCCAGAATTTTAAAATAATTTTCGGATTTTTCTGGCCTTTGTAGCGCTTTACAGTTAGAACAGAATAAGTTAGATATGAGAGCAGAATCGTTTCCACATGACCAGCATGATATATTTCTTAGTTGGTATAAAATATTATTTTTTGTATTGAGATTCCAAAAGCGCCTCCCAAGAATCATTATTCTTCTCCTATTTCTTTAATTTTAATGTTATATTCTAAAATTAAACAAAAGGTTATATACACATAACTGATAATCTATGCATTTATTAGTTATTCTTATATTTCAAAATTAAGTACGCTAACACATAGCAGGTAGACACATACACAAGTTAAAGAAATATTAAAGTTCTATTACACAATAATAACTGCCAATTTCAAGCTTCTATTTTTTCAACTGAAATCATAGGCCAAATTCCGGAGGCCAAATATATGATACTTCAAAGTCAAAATCAGCTGATGGAAAGTTCGTAAACAAAGGATTTGATGCGTTCAATTTAAATTAATTACTTAAAGCTTATATTTTTATTGTAAGTATTTTTTACACATCTGTACACTTAAACAAACATACTATTAAATATTATTAAGCTATTAAATTCATGTCTATTATATAACATTATTAAAATATTAAAGACATGACTAAATTATAAGTACATTGTTAATTATATTATTCATTTGAATATTGCACTTCACTATTATTTTGAACATTGATAGCCATTATTTCAAAATAATGTCACCATTTCTATATACAATAATATATAGGAATAGTTTATGAGAGAAAATTATTAATTTACCAGAGTCCAAAACAAATATATAATACTGAAAACGATATCAAGCCCCGACTACGGCAACATTCAATTGACGTTTCTTGTGAACTATATTAATTACAAAATCTGAAACTAAATAACTTATAATTATTAAATTATAATCGATTTAAACCAGAAACAATAATCAATATAACCATATTACCTATTTTTTTAGTAATTTCCATACCTAGTGGATATATAACGTCAACACAATGGTCAACATAGTAGTTTTTAAGGATATCAGAAAAGATTTTAACATGCTAACCGTATACAAACACAAAGTGTAAACACAATTTTAAATGTGAGTAATTAGTACAAAACAAATTGTTTTGTTAAATATAATCTACAATGGTTTCATATTTTACCCTTGACACTCCTGGGGAAGGAACTAACTTTCAAAAAGAAATCTCAAGTATGATGCATGGTTTTGGAGACAATCCTAATCCTAATGCAGCAACAGTTGTATTAGTTGAAAATATTGTTTTACAACAATTAAGATGGATGCTACAAGAAGCATTTAACCACTCACTCATGAGGGAAGCTAAATCAATAACCAATTATGACATTATATATTTAATAAGAAAGAATCCTGTAAAATTAAAAAGGCTCCACGACTATCAGATTAAATTAGATAGAATAGACAAAAATCGTCAATCTACAAGTGGCGCTCAAACTGAAACAATTTTACCAGGTATTATATTAGATGATGACAAAGATATTACAATGAAAAAGAAACGCACCCATATTGAAATCATAAAAGAAATGGACGAAGCTGATGAAGTGAGTCAGATTAAGTTTGATGCTATTGATTACTTAAGAAAGGTTCGGGCAGCTAAAATAAGTGAATCTATGTCATTTGAAAAATATGAAGCGTATCACAAAGCTAGATGTGCATCTTTTCGGTCAGGTTATGGTCTTAGTAAAGGATTCTTAAAATTAGAAAAATGGATTAATCCAAATAAGGAACTTAAAATAAGCCAACAAGCTTTAGAAGTTTTATGTTTCTTAGCCTATGAGACTGTTGCAGAAATTGTAGATGCAGTGTTTTTAATAAGACAAGATAGTAAGAAGAAAAGCGGGGATCCCTTTAGTAAATTTGAAGGTGGATATTTCTGTAATCCACAAAGCTTAAATAATTCAGTGTATATTAAGTCTGGTTATGAAGGTGTGCCCGCAATAACTGTTGCCGAAGTGAGAGAGGTATTGAGAAGATATTTTACACCTACAATTGGCATGAATGGTTTATTTTACAGAAATATGTGTATGGATTTGCCTGTAAGATTCATTGCAATATAATATAACAAAGTAAATATGAAATTGGTTTTTTATTTGTCAGTTACTTTTTTTTACACAAACCCAGTAAGCCTGTAGTAGTAATAAAAATATTATTGCATAATGTAGGAAAACATTATTTATGGTATCATATTATTAATTTGTTATAATATTGTTTCAAAATATTATTTTTGAAATATATTATATATCTGTCTAATAAAAGTTTAGGATTTAGTTAAGGATTTTTAGAAGTTTCACACAAAATATTTAAATAGTTAAATTGTTTCCTAGGTTTTACTATCTTCAGCAATTCTAAAGAAGTCAGTAAGAATGTGAAGTCTTCGACATTCTGTACTCTTCATTAATTTAAAGATATTGTTTTTTTTGTTTACGTCTCTACACTGGTGGTCATTACACACATGGTCTATACCTTTTTATTATAAGATTATTTTTTCTGTTACTTAACCATGGTGAGAACTTAAACAAGTAACTTGACAACTTTGTTATTAGTTAACAATTTCATAACTTTATCTATTAGAAATGTTAATAATGTTTATAATTGAGGCCATCTTGGCACAGTGAATCAGTCTCTAACAGTAAGCGCAATTACTTATATGTTCGATTTAAGGTTAAAATCGAATGATTATGTTTAAATTATTGTTTTTCGCTCCTGCTCCCAGATTCCGCTACGGTAACGCAATGTTTCCATTTCGGACGGAAACTGGAAACAGTGTCTTGACACTATCTATCCTGCAATGCGGGAATAGCGTGAAACTGCAAAAAATGAATATTTCAGTGTAGGTACCTACATTCCGTTATTAACTTATATCTATGAAATGCATATGAAAATGGTCATTGCCGGCCAGCGAGACGTGACGTGCATATCTATTCAACTAGACAGCGCAGTATTTAATAAAGGTATCAGTAAGTAAGTAAGTAATTCTCTTAACAGATTTTTTTTACTAAACTTAGATATCAATTGTAAGGAGTTTCTGAATTTCATTTTATTAAGTTAAGCTAAACTGAGTTATTAAGTCTAAGATGATTTGTGCTTATTGTAATTTATTACTTTAAAAAGAAATTAGGCGGGATAATATTTAAAATTATTTATTCGCTATTTTAGCAGGCAAGATTATTATATAACGTATATCCTATGAATTCTTTGAGATCACACACGTGTGCATTTTTTAAATAAATCGCATAGCAAGAAGCGGGTTAAAGTAGCGTTGCGAGATTGTGTTACAGACATTGATAGATACAAGTTAAGCGGATAAAAACGTGTTGAAAAATTAGATGAGGAAAATCAATCTAAAGGAAGGCCATCATGGTGCGATGGAATAACGTCTGATTGCAAACAAGACTGGTTCTGTTGAAAGTAATTCGATTTATTTCTCGCGGAAAGTGGAGAACGGAGTGTCTTGAAACTAGGTTCTCTCTGACTACCCTGATATGCGGAAAAATCGCGTAAAGCTGTTTTTTGTTGGTCTTATTCCTCTTTGGTGAGACAAAGCGCGGCGTTAAGTTCCGCCATTCAACACGTAACTTCTTGATTGATTATTTTTTTTTTAGTGAATAAAGAGGAGGCAAACGAGCAGAAGGCCCACCTGGTATTAAGATACCTTCGTCCATAGACATCCACAACATTAGAGTTATGGATGCGTTGCCGACCTTGGAACTAAAGGAAAAAAGGAGGAAGGGAGGATGGGAATGGTGGGAATAGGGAGAGCTGGCTTACATGCCATCGGGCCGGAACACATCAAATGTTTGGCGGTTCGTCTTTGACACGATAGTTGTCGCGAGCCAGTCGGAGAACCAAACTACTGGGTTACCCGTCCTTTACCTACTGGACACTACCCACCTTGGGCGGGAGGAGTTGTATTCTTAACCCGTCCCCCCACGGGTAGAAATGGGGGGAATGTGGAAAATAGAGTATCTTTACCTTAAGTTCTATTTAATGAATCTGCTATGCGTGAAGCTGTATATAAATCTGCGGGGTTTCTATGATAAAATATAATGTATTATACTGGTCAACCATGCTGCATATAGAGTTAGGTACTTAACCATTACTCGTACGGAAAAATGAAATTATAAAATAAGAAACGTCTTTAGAAGATAATGGTTTTTAAAACTAAGAAAGGAAAATATAATGCTACATAATTATCTAATTTTACAAAGACAATGTCTTTGTGACTTTGTTTTATAATGTCTATATATTTGTTTAAGAATACGAAAGACGGCGGATTTTTTTTTTATAGCTTCACGCTGTATCCCGCACACAGCAGGGTAGGCAGAGGTAACCTAGTGTTAAGACACTCCGTTCTCCACTTTCCGCCAAATTCGGAGGCTTTTACGTGTTAAGTGGCGGAACTTAACGCCGCGCTTTACCTCGATACCAGAGCGAAGAAAATGGAAATATTAAATATTTCCACTCCTCGAGTGGGTATCGAACCCACAACCAGTCGTTTACAGTCACACGCTTGTGCCACTGGGCCACGACTGGCCACATTTTTCGAATTACTAAATTGACAAAATAACTTAGTCTCAATTTTATAATTGCTAGTTTGTCATTTTCTAAGAAGTGACTAACTTTATATTAAATATACATACAAATTTTTTAATGTTTTTTTTTAATATATTTATTCGATTTTTTTTATTCATGAAATTACATGGAACTTTATTTTACAAAATAATATAAAAAGAAAAGTATGGACGATGTGTTCGTAGTGTTTTAATTTTTCTCATTTGAATTCCATATATTCTTTTAACAAGAGAGAACATAGCAACAAGTCACTCTTTTGTCTAACATAAGTTAAAAAAAATACTCGAATCCATTATAAATTGGTGAAATACATTTTTTATTATTTTTGTTAGTTATGTCATTTTATTTCTTTAGTCTTTAGACGTCATTAAATAATAGTTTACTTCATCGATATCAAATATATAAGATAGTTTAGGAACCTGGTCCTATTTGAGTCCAGTACTTATATATATTATTATTTAAATAAAAGTGAGACTGCATATGCAAAACACTATATTTCTCAAGGCCACAATTTATTTTACATAAACTTCTTTATACGATACATACGTGTTATTACTACATGGCTTTACACTGGACTGACTATATAAATTTAAAAAGGTGGGAATTGAATAGATGGCACTAAACGCTTACGCAGCTATGTACGTGCACTTACATAGTACGTATGCGCGTGTGTCCCTACACCATTCCCCCCCTGAACAAAAAATAATAAATTGATTTTAACATAAAAATAAAACTTATACAACAAGAAAATTATAGCACAATCAAACACATAAAATTATTGAAATTAAACAATGACACGTGAAATTTATTTATAAATTATAATAAATATAATAGGTAAATTAATTCAATTGCGTCTTACTTAAGCTTACAGTACAAACGTTTAGCACTTTACATATAGTAAGTTTAGCACTTTAATGTTAAAACTTTTACATATTGTATCGCTAAAAATGCTTGCTTAAATTTATTACTTGTCCTCATTACAAAAAAAAACGTGTAACATATATGTACAAACAATATGCAGACAGTGCATATTATGTTGCACAACTAAAACGTACATGCGACGATATAAGTAAGTATTATTCTATAATTATTAATTAATGACATGACATATCTATAAATCTATACTTATCAATTAGTAATTTACGTTAAATTTCTTAATCTTAATAAATATAATTATTATTATAATTATTAGTTAGCATTCATACAATCAATCATAACAACTTTAAAATAAAAATCTCGTTACATAATAGAACTTATTCTCTACTTTTCTATATTCTAATATCTAAGTAACAATATGTGCGCAATATTCGCGTACTGTATGTATCCCAAACGCAATATCTTAACTACTGCGCTTATAGAGTCGGTATGTGCATACCAAGTTATGCAATATACGACTCTATTACATATTAAATATACTTAATTATCTAATAAACCTACCAAACTTATTTTACATATACATGACAGTGTGAGAGTGCCTAGTCCGCGAACCTTACAGGTCGTCGTATTACTCGGCCGCTTCGCGACATCTGCGGCTGATGTTGCGAATTCCTACACGTATCATGCGATTCCTTTATGGGAACTATAACGTCATTCTTTTCTAACGATTTGGTACAAGTCGGAATATTTTGCATATTAATTAAGAAAGCTGGTTTCAGTCTATCGATTGATATACGGGCTTCGCGGTCTGGCAATTGAATTTTAAATACTTTAGAACCTCGTTCTAACACCTTAAAGGGACCGTCGTATGGAGGTTTAAGGGATTTATGCACGGCGTCATCTCTAACAAATACGAAATCGGAATTCTGTAAATCGGAATGAATGAATATTTTCTTAGAACTAAGTTTATCTCTAGTAGGGCGATAAGAATTAATAGTGTTGCGAATATTTTTAATTAAACTATACGTGTCGTAGTTATGCGTATCAGCCGATCGTTCGTAAAACTCGCCAGGCAATCGCAAAGATCTACCGAATGTCAACTGCGCGGCGCTGACCCCGCTATCCGTGCGGATGGCAGCGCGTAATCCAAACAATACAATAGGTAACTCTTCCACCCACGTGGTGTTTTCGTGCAAACGTGCCATGAGAGCAGCTTTCAGTGACCGATGCCATCTTTCCACGGCACCGTTGCTCTGAGGGTGGTACGGGGTAGTTCTAATCTTATTAATTCCTAAAATCTGCATTAAATTTTTAAATACGTACGACTCGAATTGACGACCTTGATCGGTAGTTATCCTTACTGGACATCCGTATCTAACTATCCATCCCTCAAATACACATTTCGCAACTATATCTGCAGTTATTTCTTGGACGGGGAAAGCCTCTGGCCACCGCGTACACCTATCTATAACCGTGACTAAATATCTGAATCCTTGCGGAGATGTTGGTAACGGACCAACAATATCTACGTGGATATGCTCTAAGCGTCCAGACGGTGTAAACTCTCCTATACCCGACATTACGTGGCGATTGACCTTCGATCTCTGACATTGCAGACATGTTTTAGCCCACATGCCTACATCTTTATTCATCCCGGGCCATACAAAGTACTTAGAAACCATTTTTCGCGTCGTTCTGACGCCGGGATGACTCAAACTATGTACGCTATCAAAAGCTAGTTTCCTAAAATGTTCTGTTAAATACGGTCTAATAAAGCTTCCTTTTATTTCGCAATAAATTGGCTTATTACATTCAGGTAATAACATTTGTTTATACTTAATATTACTGTCGCTGTCCGATTGCTTAATCATACGTAATAAGTACTCATCTTTCATTTGCGCGTCAGCAAGTGCATTGTAGTCGAGTACAGTTGGACAGAAAATTGTTTCTAATCGTGACAATGTATCCGCCACTACATTATTTTTACCCTTAATATACCTAAAATCTACCGTGAACTCACTGATAAAAAGGAGCTGACGCGATCTTCTCGGTATCTCATTATCTTCTCTAGTTAATTTTGAAAAAGCAGTACACAAAGGTTTGTGGTCTGTATACACTATTAGAGGACGACCTTCAAATAATTTGCGGAAATATTTTATAGCCCTGTAAATAGCTAAAAGTTCCCTATCGTAGGTTGAATATTTCTGTTCAGTGGGGGTCAACTTTTTCGAAAAATAACCCAACGGTTGCCAAACGCCGTTTACCTCTTGTTGCAATACCGCGCCCATAGAGGTATTTGAGGCATCGGTCATCAACGCAAGTGGAACATTCGGCAGCGGGTGTGACAACGTAACGGCTTTCTGCAGACCCGCCTTACATTGCTTAAACGCGTTTTCAGAAACATCGGTCCAATTAATTTTGGTTTTGTCATTTTTCTTTACGTTGGTTAAATATTTATTAAGCTCGCACTGATAAAACGCTAAATTTGGTAAATGTGGCCTATAAAAATTAAGCATGCCTAAAAATCGTCTTAATTCGGTAACATTTTCGGGTTTAGGAAAATTCACAATAGCCTGAATATTTTTACCAAGAGGTTTAATGCCGTTTACACTAACTTCGTGCCCTAAGAACTCTATACGCGACTGTCCGAAACAACACTTGCTTAAGTTGATAGTGATACCGTACATATCGAATCGTTGAAATACCAACCTTAAATGTTCCTGGTGTAAGGTGCTATTTTCACTAGCGATAATAACGTCATCTAAATAATTAAACAAAAAATCTAGACCCTGTAAAACAGTATTATTCATGAACCGCTGAAATGTCTGAGCTGCGTTTCGTAAACCGAACGTCATACGGGGAAACTCATACAACCCGAACGGTGTTATAATGGCCGTCTTTTCAATATCCTCAGGTGCTATACTTATACAATGGTAGGCTCTATTTATGTCTAATTTTGAAAATACGACTTTATTAGCTAGGATGTATGTGAAATCATGTAAACGAGGAATAGGGTATCTGTCAGGCTTGGTTATCGCATTTAAACGACGATAGTCGCCACACGGTCTTAACTCGCCGTTTTTTTTAGGAACAACGTGAAGTGGACTAGCCCAAGCACTTTTGGAGGGTCTACAGATACCTAATTCCTGCATTATTCTAAATTCTTCCCTAACTTTATTATATCTGTCTGGCGGCAAAGGACGAGCGCGCGCGTGAACGGGTGGTCCCGTGGTTTCAATGTAATGCAATACGTTATGAGGAGGAGTTTCCCTAAATGACGCTGGCTTAGTGATATTAGGATACATACAAAGTACTTTATAATATGGACAAGTCTTAACAATAGAACTAATAGAAGGCTGTTTCATTTTTACTATTGATGCTGATATATTCAAATTGGTTACCTGATCTATAAGCTTACGCTGACTCATATCTACCAATAATTTGTGATACGCCAAAAAATCCGCGCCGAGAATAGGCTGTTTAACGTCGGCTATTATAAACTCCCAACGGTACGGTCTGCGCAGCTTTAAGTTCAATACAAGCGCCTTAACTCCATAAGTGGCAATTTCCGTACCGTTTGCAGCATATAATTTGTAATCAGTACACTGTAATTTCTTAAAAATGTTCTTTGTTACCGGTAGTACAGAAACATTCGCGCCTGTGTCAACTAGAAAACGCATACCTGAGTTATAGTCCATGATTAAGAGGCGGCTATAAGGCATCACAGCGCAGACCTCCGCCGATGACTGCCCCGCGCCTATTAGTTTTCCGAATGCGAATTACTGACATTGTCCTTTTTACTGCACGTCTTGGTGCCACTGGGCCACGACTGGCCCCATTTTTCGAATTACTTAATGAACAAAATAAATTAGTCTCAATTTTATAATCGCTAGTTTGTCATTTTCTAAGAGTGACTAATTTATATTAAATATACTTTTTCTAACATACATCTTTTTTAAAAGTTTTTTGTATATATTTAGTCGATTTTTTTTGATTCATGAAATTAATTTAGAACTTTATTTTACAAAAGAAGATAAAAATAAAGGATGACGATGACGACGACGACGACGACTCATTTGATTCCATATATTCCTTAACCAGAGAGAAACCTACCACAACAAGTCACTCTTTTCTCTAACATAAGTTAAAAAAAATATCTCGAATCCATTATAAATTGGTGAATTACATTTTTTAATTATTATTTTTGTTAGTTATGTAATTTTAGTCTTTGGATGTCATTAAATAATAGTTTACTTCGTTCTAATATCAATTATGTAGAAGTTAGGTTAGTTTAAGGATAAGTGAGACCTTGTATATCCCTTTTACAAGCTTTATTCAACTCGCGACGGATAGAATCTTGGAACTCTGTTTCTATGCTTATTTTCAACTGTTTAAATTGCAATTTTATAAGCAAGTTTAAATAACAATGCATGGCTAGGTAAGGTCCTTCTAAATTGAACTAATAAAAAAATGTGAACTACTTATTTCAAAGCATTACTACAACGTGGGCATCAAATGAAAGGGCTTGCTGAACGAAGGGATTCTGTCATAATCATGTCACTTAATTTCTGTAAATTCCCTCTCTACTTTCTTTGTGCACCCATATACCTACCTACTCGCCAAGGAACCTCTATACCAAGTTTCAGTTACACTACACAAGCTTTAGCTTTTACGACAATGTTTTTGACTGCGCATTGTCTGCCAATAAATTATTCAGTAACGGAAGTTTTTTACATACAATATAATAATTGCATTTGTTAGCTATTTTAACGCTCTATAGTTAAATTAAAGTAAATGCCTTGATGAAAAAGGTACAATATCTCTATGAGCTAGTTTTGAAACTAAAGCCTTAAAACATTAAACAAAAGCTGTAATATCAGGACCAAGCATCTTACTAACTTGCATGTCACTTACCTATATAATGTCGTACCGTAACGGACATAGAGAGTCCACTCACCACTGAACAATTACTAAGCGAAATAAGTCTCTTATGCAGGGCTTGTCAAATATATTAAATTTATGACATTAAAATTACATGTAATTTAATTTCTAAATACTTATTCAGCTTTACGCAGAAAACAAGTAGTCAGAGAGAACCAAATGTCAAGACACTTTGTTCTTTGCTTCCGCCATAAGGATTTTGTTTTAGGTACTAGAGCGGCGAAATTAAAATAATATATAATAATTCCCCCGAGTGCGAATTGTACCCACAATTTGTGGTTTTATTCAGTGTGGTTTTAGTTAGGCGCGGTGCAACTGAGCTACAACGGCCTCCACGGTGTTTTTTTAGCTTCACGCTCTATCCCGCAAAACAGAAGGGTAGGCAGAGGGAATCTAGTACTCTCTTTATTTTTTTTTTAAAAACGCCACAGTCTCGGAAGGACTTTGGAGGCATTGCGTGTTAAGTGGCGGAACTTAACGCCGCACTTAGCCTCGACACCAGAGGGAAGAAAATAGAAATGTTAAATATTTCCTTTCCTCGAGTGGGAATCGAACTCATAACCAGTCGCCTTATAGTCTCTTGGGGGTTTTTATCTAGTTACACCTACATTTTTTTTTATTATTACTTTAAATATAAATAACACACGCAATTTGTATTCACGATTGCTTTCTAAACTGTTATAACATCTCACGGGAGTCATTCAATTCAAATTTACACTATAAATTCTATTTGTCTAAACAACTCGTTTATCATATTTTATATAAAAAATAATTTAAAGTTACCGTCGACTAACACCGTCCCAGTAGACTAGAAAATAATTCGAAAAATCTCAATGTGAGCTTAACGTTACATTTTATATCTTCTGCAAATATACTAAACGGTATACATTGTAATATTTCTTTTAAGTATTTTTTCCGAGGACATCGTGGAAAAGTCGAATAACGTCTAACTGGGGTCTTACCGTAGTCATGATTAGTTCATTTCTCCTCTCTGCTCCACCACTCACACACAAAGCCTCAAATTTGGGCAAAAGGTGGATAGCGGAACTGTGACTACCTTGCTTTGTAGAAAAAAGCGTGAGATAAAAGTATTTATTTTTATATTATATTAAGAAGTCATTATTATTACAGTTTATTATTTTAATACTCATGTATATAGGTACGAATATAGAAGTCTTTAGTTACGGTACTAAAGGGCTGACAGATACCGCACAGTCGAAAACAAAAGGCGTAGTAAGGCGCATTATAAGATTGTTTCCCGAATTTTCTTCACGATAGGGAAAAAAGAAAATTTTACAGTTTACAAGCCACAGCCAAGTATTGCAAAGGTCATAACGGCAGGTCCTAGCGGTCCTACTTAGATAGGTACAAGTACAGGAACTTACAGGAGAGCATTTAAAGTTTTTTTAAAGTTATTATTTTACCACTAATCAAAAGAAATTAAAGGCAGCTTCTCGCTTGTTATGGCATAGCAGGGTAGTCAGAGAGAACCTAGCGTGGATGCACTACCTTCTCTACTTTCCGTCTGAAATTATTGTGTGTTAAATGGCGGAACTTAACGCCGTGTTTATTATTTTAATACCACTTATATTGATAAATAAATCGTTTTCTTGGAATAATTCCAAAATTACACTCTGAATATAGCCGTATTTAATCCTAAATCACACGCCTCTTTGATATTGTCTTGTTGCAGCTCGTTGATCGTTCTAAGCCCTCATCACTCTAGAGTCTAGGTCAAAACAACTTTGTAACTACCGTTGTAACAACTATTATTGTTAGCATCTCTATAGGACGATGCTTACAAAGCTCCACTTTTTATTAAGAATTATTATTTATGAAGAGAATTTTCATTCATTATTTACTCAATGCTTTTTTATAGCTTCACGCTTTTTCCTGCATAGTTGTCTCTAGGCCGGGATTTGTCTTACGTACCAGAGTGGAGAAATGAAAATAAATATTTCTCCGAATGGGAATCGAACCCACAACTTTTAGCGTTTACAGTCAAACGCTGTTCAACTGCGCTACAACGAAGTTTATTAAAAAACGTAAAAGTGATAGATATTTTTGCGGCCCATGTATTGGTCACGTCTGCTCATATATAATACACAAGAGCATTGACTAGACTTCACAACTGGGCTAGCGTTTTGAAAGCACTGCCTGCAAATTTAATTTTCTCGGCTGAGTTATGACCTGCGATATTGCAGTCTTGTTGCCTGCCTGGAATAACATGTGTATATAAAATATTTTTAGAATTGTCACCATAGATCCTGCTGAAAAGTGGCGCAGGAAGTCGTTGAAATACTCATTTATTATTAAAGTTTACATAGCATTTGTTTTACCGAGGAAAATATACTGAAAACGATTTATTTTTTTGTAAAATGTTGTGTAAAAATGAATTTCAAAACTGTACCTGTATTTTTAGAGCGACGGCCAGACGGGATCTTCGTTCTATTATAAAAGCTGAAAGTTGTGTATGTGTGAGTCCATCACAGGTAAGAACGATCAGCATGTATGGAATTTTAGTTGTCGTTACTTTCGAAGGTAACGGGCAGTAAAGGTGTATAAAATAGTACCTCAATTTCGTTAAAGTATAAAGTTAAATTGTTTTTTATTTTCATTGTGATCCTATTAGAAATCACGTGACCTAAAGACGGTTTCAACCCTTTGCCAGGCACATCTTAACTTAAAAAATATACTTTCGTGATATCATACTAGTTGAACTTTACATATTTTACTTAAGGACCTATATAAATGTGCTACCTTCAAAGCCGGATAGGTTTAATGGTTTGCACATCTTGCCAAACTCGTCGAAAATCTGTTATAGGGACACATAGTGTCTAGACACTCATGTCCACAGTCGTGTACTCACACTCGTACTGGTGTATTCATATTCGCATTGGTATACTCACGCCTGGAACCATATACTCACATCCGCACCGGTGTACTCAGATTTACTCAATCAGGCTTAGGGTCACGCACTCATGCCCGCAACCGCGAAAATGCTTTAACTAAACTAACTACTAACTGTCAGATACTAGCTGTCAAATTTAGTTGAAAATTTGCATGCAGTGCACATACAGACGCATGCAGTGTGAGTGTGCACTCAAACTCTGCATGGGTTTATTGGGTAAAACATTTGAGTGTACGTTATTCTGTGTTCAGCGTTTATTATGATTTTCCTATATTAGAAGACAAATAGACACAAGAAACAAATAAAATTGTAAGAAATAATATAAATGTTCGTCTTATCTATATAATTGCACATAATAAAATAGTATAAAAGTTAATTTTGTACATGAAAACTTTTAAAAAGAAATAAATTGCGTGTGATAGTAAGCATATCGATAATACAGTTTTAAAAGCCACTCAGTAGATTTTTTTGTGATTATTTATTAATTTAATTAGTCAATCACGCAAGAACAACTGGACAAAAATTAATGAAATTAGGTATGTAAGTAAATTGAAATTAGCTTGTAGTCCAAAAGTTTTTATAGGACAGTTTTCATCCTGATATTAGGTGTAGTTTCTTTGAAAAAAATAAAAAACGGATTTACTTAGTATATTAAAATAAAAATGAAATAAATTAAATTTAAAATTAATTTTAAGGAATTCGGCAAATTTTTATATTCACCTGTTTATCAAAAACATGTCTTTTTGAGAATAATTTAAAGTCTAATCTGCCCACTGATTTTATTAAAGGGCTGCAGTATATTGACTGTACAAAGGTAGCATAATCATTAGTCTTTTAATTGAAGACTTGTATGAAAGATTGGATGAAATATAAACTGTCTCAAAAATATTAATAAAAATTATTTTTTTAATTAAAAAAGTGAAACAAAACTTATTCTTATCCCACTAAGTAATATAAAGTTTTAAAAATTTAAAAGATAGCAAGCGTAAATTTTATTCAAGACATACTCGACCGATCTAAAATGCTTTGTATCATTTACATGCCAGCAGATATCGCTACGTTTTCTTACAAGAACAGATATCGCCGGCTGTTATAATATACTTGATTATACTAGATGTATCCATGAATATGCTCAAAAAAATATTTAATGACGCAAGGTTAAATATAGACTACAACTAATCCCAAAGGAGTTGAAATTAACAGTGAAAGCTGTAGTTCATCTATATCATTTTCATATAAAATATTATTTGTAAAAAAATATATAAAAGTAAAACCAAACATGCTCAACATTCAAAACATAACATACGGTCCACGATAGCCAATTCAGTTTCCCTTCGGCCACTCAATTAATCGTTAGAATTGGGTCTGCTCTCTGAAGGACCTCTAGGGTGAAGTGATCTCGTATATTTCAACTATGTGCTTGGGTCCACTTCGAATATGGCAAGAGTTAGGTATCGCTTAAGAACGTTTGGTGTAAGGGTCGAATACGTCGTGGTTTGTATAGACATATGGAGGGAAATATGATTGAGTTTTCTAATGATTTCATTTTTCATATTTGTTATTTAAAGTATGGAACTCTAGAATTAAAAAAGGTTTTTCTTAAGCATGTAATGTATGTTAAGTGATAGATATGTTTGCGGCCCACATGTTGAGAATAGTTGAGTTAGTTAAATAGTTGAGACTTAATAGTTTTACCTTTTTCCCGCATAGCAGACACTTTCGTAAAAAAAAATATATAAAATTTTTTTCGATTTATCACCGATTAGATGCATCAACCCGACGTTTCGAACAATTTACTGTCCGTGGTCACAGGCAGACTCCTATGTATGGTCACTAGTAAAGTGGAGTACTATAAAGAATTTTTCAATAGTTTCATCTAAACACTGCGGACACATGGTCCGTACGTCAAATATTACTTATTACGTTACTAGCGGCCCGGTCGCGGTTTCGCTGCCTGAAATACTCGACTATCGCTATTTCGTTATATCAACGCTTTGGAGTAAATTTTCTCGGTCTCATCAACTATCTGTAGACCAAATTTATTACAATCGGTAAAGCGGTTTAGATTTTTCATACAAACTTTCATCACCTATTTCAACGTTGTTCGCTGTTCGAGTTGATTTTTGAAATAAAAAGTAGCCTTCATTTGACACTAGATCTTGAACTATATTCATTCCGAATTTTATTCAAGCCGTGAAAGCGTGACACACAAACAGACAGACTTTCGCATTTATAATATAAGTATGGATATAACTGTAAAGTGTTCGAGATTTCAATACCTTTCCAAGTAGGAGTCAATCTATAGTTATAACATTCAATATCAGTAAACCTAATAATATATAAAACATGAAAATAACTCAAGAAAATTGGTTCAGCTATCTAGAATTAAGAGCCAAAAAAGCACATATTACAATTTTATGTATAAAGATTAAAGTCTCGACAATTTCATTAGATATTTAGTTTTATACCTCAGAGATGTTTGCGAATACATAAGATATTTCAGCGGAGACAGTCCTTTTAATAATTTATTACACACATTAGCGCAATTATTAAGCATTTCTTGAGCTCTAATGTACGTTAAAGGCGCGTCTTTCTTGGTAGTAAAGTTTATGTCGGCAATTTAATTTGTCTTTGTATTCTCTAATTTTTATCTGAACGTTGTTTTGATGAAGCAAAGTTCCGTGATTTTTAATATTTCACAAGCGATTACACGTAGCATACATAGGTTTGCAGTTTTTTCCAAGTCAAGTGTTAACAGAGTGTCCATTTTGTCATTTTGTGTTTTCCATATTGTCCGAGAAAATTGAAGTGAAAATAGCAATTGTAATAAGCGAAACCTGCAATTAATGTTTTTTAAATAGCCACAAGAGACAAAAATGCTTACTATTTATTGGTTGGTACTTACATCAAACCCAAAAACATAAATTCTGCCGTAAAGGTAAAACACGACAATTTGTTTTTTTTTTTAATGGAATAATGGAGGCAAACGAGCTGAAGGCCCACCTGGTGTTAAGTGGTTACCTTCGCCCATAGACATTCACAACATTCACAACATAGACATTAAGTTATGGATGCGTTGCCAGCCTCCGGGATGTAGGACAGAAGGAGAGAGGAAGGATGGGAATGGTGGGAATAGGGAGAGCTGGCTTACATGCCATCGAACCGGAACACATCATAAGATATTTGGCGGTTCGTCTTTGACATGATAGTGGTAGCGAGCCAGTCGGAGAACGAATCTCCTACCACCAAACTACTGGGTTACCCGCCTTTTACGGGACGCTACCCAGCGGCGGGGGGGAATTGTATTTTTAACCCGTCCCTCCACAGGATAATTGTTGTAGAAGTTCTTCCTTTTCCTTTGCATGGCAAGTAAGTTAGCGGAGATTCTAGTGCCAAGACACTTCGACATCCACTTTTCGTCCAAATTCGTGATATTGTAAATTAGGTGGCTAAATTTAAAGCTACACTTAGTCTCACTACAGAATTGAAGTGAAATAATTTATATTCTAATATAAAATAAGTATAGTTGTAGGTTAACTATCACTTTTACGTTATTAAGCTAGAACCAGTCCATTTCGCCATGATGGTGTCCTTCGTTAACTGTAATTATGGAATCTTAGTCATAGATACTTATGATGTATGATACGTATAAATACAATTACATCATTATTCTTGTAGAAGCTGACACAACAGTTTTTTTTTAACAATACAAATAAAAAATCTAAAACATTTTTGGCACACAATCGTATTAAATCTGGTTGTAATTATGTATTAGTGACAAGTTTCCCAATGTTTGCGGCTTCAACTTGCCAAATTTTGCTTCTAAAGTTTGCCGAATTAAGACTTGAGTTCTTAACCCCGTGATTAATTAGAAGGGAGACGTTTGCTCTGGAGTAAGTATTTGGGCTAAGTTTCAACGTAACGTTACACTCGTAAAATGTATATGGAACATAATGTTTTTGTGTAAGAGTGTTACGGTGTTACCAGTTTCAATTTTATGAACGCTTTGTGTTTATTATAATTGTAAAATATTTTGGGCGACACTCATCTATTGAAATAAAGAATTAAAATAAATGTTTATTTTCTCTCAGCTTTATCACGTCTAGTAAACACACAGTGACAACCTAGTGTCAAGACATTCCGTTCTTTACCGTCCAAAATTGACAGACATTAAGAGTGGAGTTGCAGAAATCAACGCCACACGTTATCTTGCCATAACAGGAGAATTCAAAATAACTTAAATATTTTAAGTCTTAATATTTTAAGTCTTAAATGTACGTATGTATAATTTTTTAGAAATTATCAATAAGTTATTTAGTGTGTAGGAAAAATATTAGTCAGAGAATAAAGGCTATTTTTTAATTATTTTTTTTAAAATTTTTTAATTACAATTCAACCCACAACCAATGGCGTTTACACCTAAATCATATCCCACTTCACCACGATAGTCTACATTAAACGAAATACATAAATAATATATAATTTTAATAAAGCAAATTAATTTTAGTCTAAAGTTAGTACATTATGTACTACAGTAACTAGGCACGTTCTTAGAAGGCTTAGGTGGCGGCAAATCTGATAAGACGCGTTAGTATTTATATTTAACGAATATTTACCATGTTAGGAAATTATTTTGCTCTAGATAAAAAAATATAATATAGTGGAGCGTAACATAAGGGTTGAAAGTTAATTAGAATTCTGAAATTATCGAAAAATTTGGGCTAATTATATTAAAAAAAACAGCTCCACGCCTTTTTACACAATGCGGGGTAGCCATCAAGACACTCCATCCTTCATTTTTCGCCTAAAATCGAGACATTGCGTGTTGAGTGGCGGAACTCAACGCCGCGCTTTGTCTTTGGCACTAGAGCGAAGAAACGAAACTTTAAATATTATATACCGATTTCTCCGAGTGAGAATTGAACCACAACGATTGTGTTTACAGTCAGATGCTCTCTCCACTGCGCCATGATTACCATTGATTTATATTTTTAAGAATTGATATTAGACTATTACTATTTTCAAGAATTACGTATATTATTCTTTACGTATCTATTGTGGTGTAGACGTTGGTTGGGGATTCGATTCGAAATCAAAAACGAATTATTGTAACTTATTTAATTTAATGTAAAAAATTAAATGAATATCATTTTCCGTTCTGGTAACATAAATTGGAGCGTTAGCTTTTGCCACTTAATATACAATGTGTTTTATCTCTATGTTCTCTTTTTCGATATTATATATCGACATATTTCTGGAAAAGATTGAAACTACAAAAAAAATCTATTCAATTAAGTTATTATAACCTCTTCTAGTAAAAGGTTACCAATTAAAATAGAGTACTACTCGCAGTCGGAACACGAAACACAATTATTGTTTCCAGAGAAATGAAACGAAAATGTTAGGAAAAATTCAATACATTATTTCTTTACTACAAAGACTTTGACTTCTCTATTGATATATAACAGTTGCAACATAAAGATAGGAAAATTGGCAACGTACTGTTGTAAGTTTTATTTTTTCGATCCATTTCGTATTTTATCAAACTTCAATTGAAATATCAATGTTTATAGAAGTTTACGTTTTGTTTGTACACGATATATATTTTCTCGCTGTGTTCTGCCGTTTATATAAATTGTATGCTGGCTTTGATGTAGAAAACTATATATAAAGAATTGTTATAAGTATGGTTAAGTATGTTTCATGTTTATATCGTACCATGGCAGTCAGAGAGGCGAGTGACAAAACACTCCGATTTCCACTTTTACTTCGAATCTGAGACATTGCGTGTTGATTGGTGAAATTCAATGCCGCGACCTGTCCTGTTATTAGAGCAAAGAAATGAATTTCTAAATCCAAGAGCTGGAATCGAGTCCACAATTATTGCAAGTACGGTCCGGTGTTCACAATACGCCATGTTGGCCTTAAGTAAGATAAGTAAATGAAAATGTAAAGTGTATTTGAGAAAAAAAAAATAAAACACGCATAGGTTACGTATATTTAATGAGTCACTTTATTTTCTTCTTAAATATTTTAAATTCTGTATACTATAGGAAATTAACTCTAAATCAAGCTTATCTAATGGTTAGATTAGTTATCGGTACTATCTAAGATCTAACTCCTTGTAATAAGTATCATTTATCAACATATATCAACAACTTGGACGGAATACGTAATGAACTATTTAAAAGAAGAGACACTACATAGATCCTATTTATTCTATTTTAATATCTTTCTACACTATCCTTACGCTTTTTCATTCAAGTTAATTGACAGAAGACAATCTGCTCTCCACTTTGGCCTAAAATTGAGTCATTGCTTATTAAGTGGGTTGTTCAGTTCTACGCTGCGCTTTGTCCTAGGTGGCAGAGCGGAGAAATAAAAATAAATTAAATGTATAATTACCACGAGTGAAAATTGAACCCCTAAACAGTCGGACTTACAGCTAGACGATAGTTCCCTTTCCGCCACTTTAAATTATATTCTTATTGTCATTTAAAGAAGAGCACAGGGGGATAAAAAATGATACCGTCTTGTAATTTACGCAGGCGAAGCTGCTGGCGGGTTCCTAGTATTAAAATGTAATATGTATAAAAAAATACCTTTGGGATCAGTCGTGGCGCAGTGGCACAAGCGTGTGTGAGTGTGACTATATACAACTTGTTGTGGGTTCGATTTCCACTCGAGGAGTGGAAATATTTAACATTTCTATTTTCTTAGCTCTGGTGTCACAAAGCGCGGCTTTAAGCGCCACTTAACACGAAATACTTCCGAATTCGGCGGAAAGTGGGGATCGGAGTGTCTTAACACTAGCTTCCCTCTGCCTACCCTACTGTATGCGGGATAAAGCGTGAAGCTAAAAAAAGTAATAATAATACCTTTTATATAATATCTTTTATGTTAAATACAAACTAAAAATGACATATTGACATGTGAATCTAGTTCACATTGTGGTCGCGCTGCTAATTAGCTTTTGTCACCTGTAATTTACTGGTATTAATTACATTAAGCATAAATAGATATATTGTGTATTCATATCAGAGTAGACATTAGACAGTCGTAATATTTGTTGTACTCGCTATGGTTATTGCGCGCGTGAAATTTAAGAAAAAAATACAATTTTAAAATGAAAGAAGTCGCCTTAGTTACTACTATTACAGATGTCTGATATCTGCCAGTGAAAGTTCCGTCAAAATTGGTACAGCTTTTCCAGAGTGTAGCCAGAACAAACAATACAAAATTGTAAAAAAATGTTAATTTTGTAAATTTTCCGTGTACCTATATGTATGCATGCATTTAGTAAAAAGTGGTTATTTTAATATTAAAAACAAATACTTATTTTTACAATTTAAAAAATGGCTTACATGTTACTAGATGGCTTACATGTGTTTAGTACAAGAAGATGTTAAGCATATTCAAGTTGTATGTGAAATCATGGATGTTTCGGGATAATAATAATATGTTAATGCCAATTTTAAATGAAAAAAAAATGCAATTACTGCGTAAACTGTGCAAAAATATAATAAAAATAAAGTACTTGTTAACATTTTCAAGTGTGATTCACGCACTTAGGAAATTGAAAAAGATATAAAGCACTTAACCATATTAGGACTAACTACTTCTTTTTTTGTTAACTCCATGCTTTCTCCTATATAGCAGGTTAGACAAAGGGAACCTTATGGTTAAGACACTCTGATTTCAACTTTTTGTCAAGAGCCCGAATTTATTGTCACGTTTTCACTTAAAGATCAGGGCGGAACAATAAAAATATATTTAAATATAATCCTTCCCCTTTTAAAATATGTCACCTGTAAAACTAGGGATGAAAATAACCCTACTAAATACGGTTATTTTATTTGTTTATTTGTTATTTATAGTAGGAGAAGGCAGTACGCGCATCTCCAACTCCCCCTACCCTAGAGGAGCTACCGCGGGAGGGTTCTGGTAAGATCCTCCTGCAAAAGTCAACGAGGCTGCGGGTGCTCAGGAAGAAACCCCAGAGCTCCCTGAAGGCGACGGTGGCCCGCAGAAGGTGGGTCATCCACCGAGGCGTCGTAGTAGAATGCGCGGGCGAACCTGCGACGTCTCAAGGCGGTGGAGAGGGTTTCCGCTGGGTTTTACTGGGTCGTATCGGACTCTCCGGTGAGTCCCACAGTATCATCCGTACGTAAGGTAGGTCTGTCTGCTTTGCGTACGGATGGTCTGCGTAAATGCATTTCCCAGCGACAAAAAAAAATGGATGAAAATAACCCACTTTATAACTATAACCACCACCACCATAGCTATTACTTTAAAGTTTCACATACAAAAAAAGACCATCATACATTAGAAATAAAGATAATACCGTTGCGGACTGTTAGCCGTGTCGTGTAAGCTGGCAGAGTCCAATTAGTCTTCGCTTAGAACGGGCGATTAGTGAGATAACAGCATACAAGGATTATCACACGATCGTAGATACCCTGCGAAACCTAGTTAGTACTTAAATAGACTCCACTGCCATCCAAGTACATGCAAATTGTAAATGAGCTAGGTAAATTACTTGGCACTTATGATAGACTAGCGGGGTTTCGCCTGCGTGGTCTGTACGTATTGTCGACCGTTTCGATGTTTGATCTTGCTAATTTATTGAAATCGGTCAAGTGGTTTTTTCATATAACTTATTGCAATGCTAATTTAAGTTTTAACTAATTTAAACTAATTTCATATAACTAATGCCTTGTTGCAACACACTAGGGGTTAGTTTTTGAATAAAAAGTAGCCTATATTTCGATCCTAAATATTTAACTGTTTTTATTCCGAATTCCATGCTATTCACGCAAAAATTAATCGATAGATAAGTGGTGAAAGCGTAACAGACAGGTAGATGGATAGACTAACAGACAGGGAGCTTTTCCCATTTATGATATTAGTATGGATTATAATACAATTCTCTATAATCTATAATCTTGTATTTCACACGACGATATATACTGTATCTGCATATATATTATGGTTTATCTGAATTAATATAATTTTATAAAATACTTCAATTTATCATTAAACTATCATACTATATAGGCTACTTATTTTTTCAAAAATCTACCTCTGAAGGGTCGAAATAGGGGATGAAAGTTTATATGAAAAATCTAAACCGCTTGACCGATTATAATAAATTTTAGCATAAATATAGTTGATAATCCAAGGTTACCATATATTTACCATACCATAGCCTACTATATTTTTCAAAATTCCACCCCCCAGAGTTGCAATATAACGAAACAGTTATGTAGTTCACGCGGCGAAGCCACGAGCGGGCCGCTAGTAGTGTTTATAAGTCCTAAAACAAGCATCATCCTAAATATAGCTTATAATCGGTTGTTTTTAATTAATAAGTAATATGCACGGTAGAACACGCCAAAATATGTATTATAATATTAGTAGTAGTATATTAGCAAATAATTAAATATGTTTTATTATAAAGACAACTAATACAGTTATAACACAAAAAGTTAATTTGTAATATGTGTGCATGATAATGTTGCTTCAACAATACATCCCAACTCAAGACTAAAACTTTTCTTAATAGAAAACTAATATACTATAGGAGGCCAGTCATGTAGGGTCATAATGTGTAACAACGCAACTGGGTGTGGGTTCGATTCTCACTCGAGGAGTGGAAATGTTTAATATTTGTATTTTCTTCGCTCTGGTATCGAGGCAAAACGTAGTTCCGCCATTTAACACAATGCCCTACCCTGCTGTGTGCGGTATATAGCGTGAAGCTACAAAAAAGAAATATTTTCATTAAAAATCCATAGTTTGTACTAGATTTTCCTACATGAATAGGTCAGAGCCAAATGAAAGTAACATTAAACATTGTCATGATGAATAAATAATGTGTTTACTGTCCATACATTAGTAAAACCTTGGCAGTGGAATTTGTATGTAAAGAACATACAACCTTAGGCCAATTTGATATAAAAAAAATATTTATTGTTTCGCTTAGTACTAAGCACTTCAGTATATACCGCACCGATTTTTGCTCTAAATAACAATACAATCTTTACATAGGCTTTTTATGTTCGTTTTCAGCAATACCAAAAATTGCAAAAATTTTGAGTTAAATGGGTTTAATTCTGAGGGTGTGATATTAGGTAACAGCACAGTATATCTGTCGTGAACGTGATATTCTTTACAAAAACGTTCCTGACTTTAGCGAATCTCTACGAATCAAATCTCAAAAATATAATATTTATAATAATTTTAATATTTACCCTTTTACGTGGTTAACAAAGATAAGTTATGATATATTACGTCATTAAGTTATATTATGCACGATGTAACGGAAATGAATGTTGCAATTTAAGTAACTAGAAGAATATATATTTACATATATAAAATTCATTATAACTACGAGGCGATTATGACGCCGTGGACCTCCCACTTTTGTGTGGATTTTGATCATGATAGGATATAGGTTCGTTTCTCATTTGGGGTAATAATTATATTTAAAGAGTCTTTAATTATCCGCTTTGTTACAAAGCCTGACATTGAGTTTTGCCACTCAACACAGAATATTTAAGAAATTCAGGTGGAAAGTGGACTACACTATCTTTACACTAAGTTTCCCCTGACTGACTGCTTTCCAGGAAATAACTTGAAGCATTATACCTATTATGAATAAATGTGTATACACTCTTATACAAGACTTTATAATAACTTTAGAAAGAAATTTCAAAAAGTTCTAAAGGTACACGCTTATAAGTATTTTCTTATTTTCTTACTATCTTTTTTATTTAAATTCTTTGATATTTTTTCTCGCAGCTTAACGCTTTTTTACGCATAACGGTATACTTAGAGAGGACCTAATGTCAAGACACTCCTCCGCTTTCCGCTCGAAATCTATTGTGCAGTGAGTGGCGGTCTCATTTGTTTATGCAAAAGACATTTTTTTATTGTCATCATATTTTATCATTCTTTTGAAAAACTTGCACCTTCTTTAGGTATATGGTAAACAAAGAGATACGTTTTTAAGAATGGTAAAAGCGGTAGAACTGGAAGAGTTTTGTTATTCGCCGAATATCGCATTTTATTTAACCAGATTGGGAAAATATTTAGTTATACATTAATTATGGGCATATCTTTTTTTGTAACTTCCCACTTTTACCCATACCAGGGTAAAATTAATTTCAACACTATTAAATGGCAGAACACAACGTTTAAAACACAACGTAGCTCAAACAAACGGTGGTTTGTATCCTTATGGTATGGTATTCTGGTACCAGAGCAGTAAAAATAATTAAAATAAAATTATTCATAGAGTAGGTATCGAATCTACAACCATCGCGTCTACAGTCAGACGATGTCCTACTGCGCTACAGTGAC
This sequence comes from Dryas iulia moderata, assembly GCA_019049465.1. Lineage (NCBI taxonomy): Eukaryota > Metazoa > Arthropoda > Insecta > Lepidoptera > Nymphalidae > Dryas > Dryas iulia. The sequence goes on along the minus strand of CM032435.1, from coordinate 8,891,202 downwards.
CTTCGCATATTTCTCTCCATAGAAATCGAACTCACGCATCAGGTTCCTCAAAACTTTGCCACTTATAACAAAAAAGATAACGTAACTTAACCTTTTTAGTAAAAAAAACGCTCTTTTCTTTAACGAACAAGCATTCTTCTCACGTTTCATTAATAAAAACTCACTTATTAACGTTTCGGACGCTCCACGTGAATCCGGCCTAACATGTCACGAAAACTGAGGGTGTGGTGAAATGACGTTTACGTAACACGAGAATGAAACGGTCGTAGCAGATTATTTTCTGTGCAAAATTTCGCTGCATTGTATTCTACTTAATCGCCTTTTAAATATTATTGCAAGTTTATATTTTGAAGAAAGCTGTGTGGTGTGAAAGAGATGCGTGCTACGTCGGCAAGTTTCGCGTTTTCAGCCAGTGTACGGTTAACCGCCTTGCTGAAAGGGTGTGTTGTATCTCAAATTGTTAGAATTACGTCGTTTTAAACTATCGTGCTTGTGATATGTGTGTGTTTTGTTATTAGTGGTTAAATATTGTAGTTCAAGGTTGTTTGTGTTGGAAATTAATAAAAACTATATATATTATAAAGTTAATGTTACGTTTAGTGTTCAAGTGTTCGTAGACTTAGTAATTACAGTGATTTCTTTGGTAAGTTTCTCATTTTTTTATACAGAATTTGTTTAGACATACCCTATTTAAATCATAATAAGGGCCATAAGTTATTTTTTTATTTGAATAAGGGTAAATATGAGTGGAAATGGGTTTGCCATAAATTTATAGCCGGCTTTATAGCTTCAAATGTCAACAATGATTAATTTTGTGTGTATTTCGAGCATTCGTGTCGTTTAAGTGATGTATTATATTGAGTCCAGCAAAGGATTTTAAATACGTGTTTTTAATGCAACGACGTAATTCATTTATTTTATTCGTTACTCTATTAAGCAGTCTATAAATAACATAAACTACATATATAAAAATACATCATTTTGGGAGTTTGTTAATAAATTATACGAAACCTAAATATATTTAATAAGAACTATAACACATGAACGGTAGATAGTTTTTTAATATAGTCTTGTGAATAATTAGTTATCTGTGACTAGAGAAATAAAAATGATTAATGAAAGATGATAGAAAATGTTAGCGATTTACTTCTTTGGTTCGTTTACACGTTTTTGAAAAAAAAGTAACATAAACGTGAAAATAGTAATTATAAAAATATAAATATTAATCAAGGAACATAAATTAAAAGAGATTCGCAGCATACTGTTTATAGCGTCTTCATCTTTCTTAAAATGAAATGAATCAGTAAAAGGAACTAGTCTATCAAAGTTTTACGTAATACATACATACATAAAAATAATAACTCTTGTATTTTCACTTTTTTCCCTCACGATAGTGAAGTTAGTATCAAAACACTCCGTTCTCCGCTTTCCATCTGAAATCTAGTCATTGCGTGTTTTATTTTGTAAAGCGACTGGTTTTGGGGTCGATTCCCACTCGAGGAGTAGTAATATTTAATATTCCCATTTTCTTTGCTCTGGTGTCGTGGCAAAGCACGGCGTTAAATTCCTTCCGCCACTTAACACGCAATGCCTCCGAATTCGGCGGGAAGTGGGGAACGGTGTGTCTTAACACTAGGTTATCTCTGCCTACCCTGCTGTGTGCGGGATACAGCGTGAAGCTAAAAATAATATATTATAAATATAGTTCTATAAAAGTGCTATACTATCAGTTTTATGGTACCATAGAAACGCTATCAGCACGTCAAGGCAGTTATGAAATTTCACTTTTACGATTGAAGCATATACGCTTATCATAGAGGTCTTTATTTGTTTAGAGGGAGTAAAACTTTCGTTTTATTATATTTCCTGAAATATGCTTGTTATAGTATAAGGGAAAAAGTTCTCGACTGACAAGTGATATATTACGTGATTTGGTCTTTAAAGACAATATAATACGAATAAGATTCTAGCAATTTATCTTCTTTGGTTGAAGTTGCTTTGGTTTATTTTTGGAGTGAAATTGATTTTTTTTGTTGTTAAATTGAAATATTTATTTATATATTTTTTTGAAAGCGTATTAAAAATTGAACGCAATGAGATTTGAACCGGGCGCCTCCTGGAAACCATATAGGGCTTTGACCGCTAAGCCACATGTTTTCTTATTCGTTAAGCTCTTGGACGGTTTTCAAGAATCGCGGATTCGAATCCCATTGTGTTTATTTGTTTATACGTTTACTAAAAATGTTTTCTAAATATTTTAAATTGATTTACAATTTCCTATGTGTGTGAATTATACTTTGAAAATGCTATAAACATTGTAATATTTGATTATTATATTTACTTAGATTACGTAAACATAAGACTTTTGACCTCTGACGATTCTTTATCTGACTTACATGTATAGACAATAGGTATAGAAGTACACTAACCCATAACCCTATTACTTTATTTCTTATAATTTAACATCTACATTTCATAATGCATAACTTTTTTAAGAAACAGAAAATATAATTAAGATTTTACTGCCAGTCTTAAAAATTTAAACTAACTCAATCTTCGAATAGACACTCCTCAGTAGAATATTTTGTTATAATTGCTTCAGTAATAGTCAAAGTTTTTTAATTAAGACTAGTTATATTAAACGTTGTATTGCGTCGCGAGTGGCTGACAAGGAGGCAGGCACAAAGGCGGTATATCCACGTTATGTCAGCTTTGCGCCATCCTAGGTATTTTAGTGTTATGTACGGTACTCCAAAACTTTCATAAACTCTGAAAAATATTCCCAGGTTGAATATTACGTGCTGATGCTTCTACATATAAATTCTTACGCTTACCATGTTTATCGTGCCTTCGCTTAGAATTCTCATATGTTTTTTTATTGTATTTTGTACAATATATCGACGGTGTCAGGTGGCAATGCAAACTATATTCCGTTTTTACTTATTTATTGAAATTTTGGTATTGGAACCTTTTTGTTAAATTAAGATTAGTATTTTTTATATAGTATGTGAACTTATGAATATCATGTACCTAATTAACAATTAAAAATAGTAAGGGATAAAGAAACCGCCGTGGGGCAGTAGGATAGCCTTTGACTGTAAACCCGAAGGTCGTCGGTTTGATTTCAGCTCGGGCCAATGATTATATATTATTTTTATTTCACTTTCATTTCTCCGCTCTGGTGCTTAAAACAAAACACGGCGTTCAGTTCCGCCACTCAACATGCTATGTTTTGATTTTGGTAGGAAAGTGGGGAATGAGGCGTCTTAAGACTAGATTGTCTATGACTATATTGCTATGCGGGAATTTTTTGTTTTATTATTCTATTTATTACTCTACGGACACAAGGTCTGTACCTTTTTTAAGATTATTCTTTTTAAAAAATAAAATTTAGTAAGCATGAATTAAAGTTTAGTGGCCCGGTAAATATATAACACAATATACAATGACGTAGGTTTCTGTTATATGAATGTATTATACTATTGAATTCAATATGCTCCACATACATAATTTATATATTTATTGTTTTTTAAAATATTTTCTTATTCTTTTTAGTAACTTATCGAATATCGCTGTTTATAAAAGATTTTTTTTCTCAGACATCATAATGGGCTTTAAATATCGTCTGAGTCGTTCACGAATCAGTAGAAATTTTTGCTTACATTTTCTTTTAAAAAAATATTTGTTCATTTTGTTTTAACAAGGGCATGGGCGAATGCGAAGCCTTCAATGTACGATGGAATGATACAACGCAATTTGTTTCAGTTTTAATGTCTTAAAAGTTTATTTGAAAGGAAAGCGCTTGGTTTTTTGAGTTCAAAATACAAGAATAGGTATACATATATATGAATGCACGTACTTTCTCGTCTAAGGTATATAGCATATATAGGGTACAATTTTTAGTCTTGTCAGTAGTGGCTCAGCGGCTAAAATGCTTGGTTGCTTGCTTGGACCAACATTCGCGGGTTCAAATCTCGCTGCGGTCTCGGTTTCATAGATGAATGGGATAGTTGCCGTAACCTCGGTTAGGAGGCGGGGGGAAGGAGCAAAGCCACGTTTAAGTAGATAAACCACGGCGTACCATCTTGCCAGACCGGAGTCCCCACTCGGGTTGATATAACGGATATCCTGACGTTAAAAAAGTCTTCTCAGTTGTTTACGCGCGTTAATATTAAACATAAATGTTGTAAACATCAAATAATACTACAATACTAGTCAACGTTGCCAATATGGCATCTTTCTTATTTTTTTTTAGTTCAAGCTATATTCCGCACATAGCAGGGTAGACAGAGGGAACCAAGTGTTAAGATACACCGTTCCCCAATTTCCGCCGAATTCTGGAGGCATTGCTTGTTAAGTGGCGAAACGGAGCTTTGCGCTTTAAATCTATACCAGAACAATGAAAATAGAGACGTTAAATATTTCCACTCCTCGAATGAGATCGAACCCACAACCAGTCGCTTTATAGTAAATATTTACACTCCTCAAGTGGGAACCGGTTTTTATATAGTTGTCTACATAAGTACTTGTTCTATAGAAAACTTAAATAGAAATTTTGATTGAATATTATTTAATTACAGTGTTTTAAGTCTTGAATGTCAAGGTTACGTAAGTAAGAATTAATTTCACGTTACAATATTACGTTATAGTACTTACATACATACTGGGAAAAATGACTATTCTCGGAATTAAAAATGTTTGACCCGGTTAGTATATATATTTGTCATATATTATTAGTATTTACATTTTTTTTGTTTTAACCTTCATATACGAGGTATTCTTACCAGTGGTAAGGGAGGTAGGGGAGACCTCGGTTGACCTTTAAAAACACAGTATCGACGACAATGGGGGAAGGTCACTTAAAAAAAACATAAGGACGTATGGGCGAGGGCGTGTATGAAGAGGTTGATGACAGTGGCCAATTGACGAGGCGAAAGAAATATGCAGGGACTGTAGCATTTGGCGCTCCGTTCTGTCTGACTACCCCGCTAGGGATACAGCGTAAAGCTAAAAAAAAGAAAGAAATATTCTTTCATGCAATTTGTAAAGCGGAGAGTTAAAAATCACAACATTTTTTCTCTTAGTTTAGCAACTTAATTATAAGTTACAATAAACTATAATTTTGAGGTATAAACTACATATAATTATAACTTATAATTAACTACCAGACCTGACGGACGTTGTCTTGTCTTAGCTATGAATAATGAATTCCGTCCATCCTTAATAAATAAAAAGTCTTTCTGTCTTGTTTCTGCTCAATTTTCCTCTACAAACTATTAGGAAACGTGTAAAAAACGATTAATGAAATAAGTGTATCCGAATTCGGCGGAATGTCTTAACACTAGGTTCCTTCTGCCTGCCTTGCTAAGTATGCTGGATACAGCGTAAAGCTAAAAAAATGTGTAAATTTGTCTTTGCCATAACTTAGACTTTTTCTAGGAATAAATTAGGAACTCTTTTTAGAAGATATCGTGGCACGTGACAGCATCTCACTGTAAATACGATTGATTCTGGGTTCGATTCTCACTTGGGAGAATGATTATTGAAATTATATTTCTTCTTCACGCTGTACCACACATATAGCAGGGTAGACAGAGGCAAAAGACGTAAAAGCACTTCCCAGCGAAAAGAAAAACAAAAAAAAAGTGTAGGCAGAGGGAACCTAATGTTGAAACACTCCATTCCCTCAGTCCTTCGTTCTGGTAAGATGACAAACCGTTTAGTTCCTTCTCTCAACATGCAATATCACGATATCGGACGGAAAGTCGAGAACTGTGTGTCTTCAAACACTAGTTAATCTCTGATTACCCTGTTATACGGGAAAAAGCTTTAAATTAATTTCTAAAAACTCTAACAGCATACAAGGCGAAAAAAAGATGCATCCAACTTTGCCTATTAACTGGTTTGACTAAACATAAAATATTCAAATAGTGGTTAGGTGTTAATCTATTCTGGCTTAATTGCTTTCCAACTTAGAGTCAAGTTATTGTGTTAACCTCGCTATTGTTTACGTTTCTACGGTACAACGCGATTGTAACGGCGAAACTGGAGGAACATTAGATGTAAGATTAAACTTAAATTGTCACTGCATTTGAATTTTGATCGCGAGATTAGAAACTTTGATTATATTATATCTATGTATCTATTAATTTACAGATTGTATGCTTAACAACTATGTAGTACTACTATACTCTTCCTATTCCCACCATTCCCATCCTTCCTCTCCCTTTCTGTTCTACATCCCCGAGGCTGGGTACGCATCCATAACTCTTATGTTGTGATGTCTATGGGCGAAGGTGACCACTTAACACCAGGTGCGTCTTCTGCTCGTTTGCCTCCTTTATTCAATAAAAAAAATACTAGTAGCTGCCTGTAACTTTGTTTGCGTGGAGTTATTTACTAGATTTAATTCTTCTCATATTAATTCTACTTTGAATAACTTTTACTAAGATGTAATTTCTTCAATCCTTTTAGATTATCTCGACTATTATGGGTCTTCATCAGATGTTCTAGTTTTCGAAATCATTATAGACTTATTGCTTATTAAAGACAGAGCTACACAACAAAATAAGTTTCAATGAAATTCGTTCAATACTTTCAAAGATATGCAATCATTCTGTTTATTTATATTATAGTAGATATACATATATTTTTTCATTTTAACGTAATATTAAAAGCAACTCAATATGAGAGGATGAAAGTATGAGAACATAAGAATTTGAATTCCCCTGAGTATTTATTATAACTTTCCAGGTCATTAAGAAAAAGCGAACAACGATTTCATTTGAAAAATAACTATTAGGCAATATTTTTAGGTTATAGTCATAATCAAAGTATGTGGAATAAAAATTAAAGCATCTAAATATAAGTTGACATTGAACTTAATATTTATATATATTTTTTTGTATTAAAATTTTTCTTCTAATATTTTGCAGAGAGGTAATATTTATCAGTCAGTGATTTCGACTGCCACCAAAAACAGAAAAAGTACTTTTTACTTTATCTTCGCCCACTGTCATCTACAAAATCTGAGCAATTGTTTATGCGTTACCGGGTTTTCGGGACGAAGGTGACTGTACACATGACGCTTGTAAGCCCCCAAATCATAGCGCTCAGGCACAACCACTGGCTATTCCACAATTTGCATATATAGAACAAACAAAAATAAGATAAACATATAGAGCTTTTGATGTACGATGATTTTGGAGTCCTTTTAAACTTAATCGTGGTTTATTTCCGTCAATAAAAATTATATTTAAAAAAAAACAACCTAATAAATAAGAATTTAAGTAGACTAGTCTAAATATTAGCCTTGCGAAAATATATCCCTCATTTGGGCTCCAAGTATTATATATGTACAATGTACATATCATTGTATATTATTTTTATATTATTTTTATATTAATTGTATATATAGCGAAGAAAATGGAAATATTAAATATTTCCACTCCTCGAGTGGGATTCGAACCCACAACCAGTCGTTTACAGTCACACGCTTGTGCCACCTGGCCACGACTAGCCACAAATACTGTTACAAGGTAATATTTATTTCATTCCCTATTACTTCAATTTTCTGCTTTGTGTTCAAAGTTCTGATTGGCTTACATGTTGACACTACTCTAATCAGAATCAAAATGCTGTTGATTTTAAATAATAGATATTTTATTAATGGAAAAAAATAACATTTTAATTAAAAATACATTTTTTATTAATTCCGTTTGTTTTGTATATTAACTTTAATAAATTGTTTGTTATTTGTTTTAAATATTTTTTGATTCGAGTTATAAATTTTATACTTCATTATAAATTCTGTATTTATAAAATCTTTTGTATTGTACATTGTACGTTATTGCATAATGTACAATACTCAATAGAGGTGTCAACTTTACTTTTCATGATTCAGTAATAAGCTAGAAGAGTCAAGCCACTCTGCCTTGGCTTGAAATTGAGATATTGCGTGTTAATTATCGGAGCTCAACGCCGTAATTTGTCAATTATTCTTTTAAGTGAGGATTTTACCCACAAATTACTTTTACAGTTAGACGCGTTTCAGTGCACCACGATGGGCTCAATGAAAATTATATTTAGGAATGATGATAATTGTGTTTCGCGTGAATGATTAATTCTATTAAAATTATTATCATATTTCCGCTCTGGTAATACAAAGATTTCCATTCTCGTAATATAGATAATTCCGCAAAGCAAAGTACGCAGAGAGAACCCAATATCAAAACACGCCTTTCTAAACTTTCCACTTGAATTCGAGAAATTGCTTATTGACCAGTGGAACTATTATAGTCAGTAAACTATACATACTTATATTGTAAATGCGAAAGTCTGTGTGTTTGTCTGTCACGCTTTGACAGCTAATCTACCGGTCTGATTTTGATGAAATTTAGAATGAAACAAGTAAATAACCATGAGTCTAACATAGGCTACTTACTTTTTCAAAAATTAACCGCTAAAGGGTTGAAATAGGGGATAAAAGTTTATATGAAGAAACTAAACCACTTGATCGATTGTACTGAATTTTCGAATAAATATAGTGGATAATCGAAGGTCAAACATAGGCAATTTTATTTGTCAAAAATTCACCCCCGAGAGTTGCAACATAACGAAACAATCAGGCAATCCACGCGGCCAAGACGCGAGCGGGCCGCTAGTTATAGTACAGTAAAGAGAACTACTATAGTCAGATACTGTCTCACTACGTTACAATACCCTCAAAGCCTAAAAACTACTACAAAAAATATTAGCAAAAATACCAACAGTTACTTTTCATGGTATTCGTTAATATCGGTATTGAATCTGAGTATTTAATTCAATTACTTATGCCAGTTTGTGTAAATCCACCTGGAAGGCAGCAACGCAGCTGAGCGGGAAACTTGTTGAATTATTCACTAAATTATCGTCTCGGCCGCGCCACTTCTAATTCCTTTATTTGCGTCCCCTATTTATTCCTTTAGGCGTTTATTTCTGTACCAATTGAACAAATTCTCAAATTTGGATTTGTTTGATTTTAATTGAAAATGCTCGGTGAGTGTTCGATGTTTTCTGTTTATTTCGTTAATATTTATTAATAAATAATATGAATATTTTAAAATATATATATTTTTTGACATTTCAATAAATGCTTGTCTATTTGTGAACGAACTATTTTAGTACAAATAAAATATAGATTGGAGGATCTGTAGTTTTATAATATTAATACTAGCGTATTAAATCATCAACAGTCAAACACTTAGCTTACTATTGTTCTACGATGGCGTCATAAAATTAAACAAAAAATAAATAAATTAAATTAGCATTAACTATTTTAAGTAAGTTATCAAAATTTCTATAAATTTGTGTAACCCAAGAATATAAAAATTGAAGAAGCAACTGTGAAACCTGTAGTTTAACTGAACAATTTACAAGGAGCTTTCGCTCGAGACTGGAGATCAAAAGCGAAGCCTTTGATATTATTATGATATTACCTTCATAGATATCGTAATAACTTTCTGTAAGTTATTAGATACTAATAACTGTAAAGTGCTATAACAACAATTCTTTGAATAGCTCGTTGGCTTAGTAGCCACTCAGCGAATCAGTAAAGGATCCCAACGGACTGACAAACGTCGATTGAAGTTAAATGCGAAAGCGTTTGTAAGAGCGCATTTTAATATTAAAATATATATTTTTTAAGATTAAATGTTTAAATGAATGTCTCACTGATGTGATTAAATTTTAAAATGAATAACATGTCTGACCGGTGATAGCTATGTGTTCATTCGACCAATGTAAACGTCGACCACGGAAGTTGCTAAAAAAAAGTATAATTGTAATAAAGAAAATATAAAAAAAAATGATACAACTGTAAAAGCGAAGGTTGTGAGTTTGAATTCGGAGCCATGGTTATAATTACATTATGTTTATTTCTCCGCTCTGATGCTTCAGACATAACGCGGCGTTGAGTTCCCCCACTCAATCCATAAAGTCCTGGGAGGATAGAGAAAGACTAAGTGTTATTGACACTTGGTTCTCTCTGACTATCTTATTATGTAGGGAAAAGAGTGAAGTTGCTTTATGAATAACATGTACATTGAAGCTTTCTTGTGTGTAGTTCTTTAGTATATGATTTAGTTTTCGTTTAAAAATAAAATTTAAGTTCGGAAATTGATGCAGGAATTTACTCGAATTCTTTTTTTTATTGTTTTATTATTTTTGTTTAATAAACATAGATGCAAAATGGTTTTTCATGTAATTTAAGTGACAGAGTAGGTGGCACTGACCTTGACCAAAACCTCTGCTGTCTTACTATAGAACTTTACGTTGGCGAATAAATCTTAAATGCCCAGTGACTTGTACTAGAAAGATAGACAAAATATATATTTATTGAGCAAAAATGTACTAATATTAATAACTACTTCTGCCTTCCTAAAAATTAATTTAGTGTTAAAAAGTATATAGGTAATTATTTGTACACTGATGTGTTAGTGAAATTAGTTTACTTTTTTATAATTAATAGTCTCCGGACTTTCTTAGAGTAGTAACGAGATACTAACTCTCTATTAGTCTTGTTAATCTTAGCCTAGTTTTAGGTACAAGAATTAATAAAAGTATCCTTCATAAGTCTCTAGTTGTTAATATAAATAATAATAATAATAAAATAAACAGTAACATATACTGTTTCTACTTGTAAAAAGGCAGTATTGTATTAGCAGTAGTATTGTACCTATTACATTGTTTTATATCGCCCAAGTGGACAGAATCCGTCCACGGCTTAACAAAACAAGTAAGTACATAGTTCAAATTAGAGGTTACACATAAGATATTTCGCATGTATTCAAAATATCTTGAATATTCTGAAAGCCTCCATTCCGAAAGCGAACAAATATCGGGGCGTTGTAATTTGTTGCGCGCCTAATGTGTCGCGCCATTTTGGGAAGATTTAAACATTATTACTTTGTGGTTACATTTGAAGGAATGAGATGTGTGTATAACAACGAATATTATAATAATTCTGAGGCCTATTTTTATTCAATATAAAGGCAATAAGGAAAATTGTATGTTATTAAGATTTTAGAAGCTGACGACGACTGACGAGGTTATGCTCGTCTCCATTTATTTGCTATACTCGTAAGTGAAGGTTAATTTACTTATATTAAGTTAGGTCTTATATTAAGTTTTTCATATTTTTGCCTAAAATTAATTGTTTAAAAAATTGAGGCGATCGCGGCGCAGTAGGACAGCGTCTGACTGTAAACGTAATGATTGTGAATTCGTTTCCCAATTGGGGAATGATAATATATAAATCAATTTTGTTCCTTCTCTATGGTAAGTAAAATACCGAATTCGGGTGGAAAGTGAATGACTGAGTTTTTTGATAATAGAATATCTCTGCTTACTCGACTATATAGCGAAATGCATAAAAATCAAATGATTTTCTTGATAAAAATTGAGAATGAAACACATGATTCAGAAACATTACGAAAAGAGAAAATATCACTACAGAAAACTATATTGTTTCTAGTTACGTTCTCTCAAACCTTATAATTACATAAAAAAGCAAATAATAAAATATAACACGTATTTTAAGCAACATTTACTACATACTTTATCAATTTAGGCCAATTTCATTCATAATAAAAGTCAACTGTGACAAGTACTGGCTGCAATAACATTTTAGGCCGTCACATTGTAACTATCGCCACATGTTTCGTGAACTTTGTAAACACAAGTCCTTCGGCAACTCCGCGAATATTGTTAGTTAGGCGAAATTTTGGACAGAATTTCTTTTGCTGGAACTTCATTCGAAGTTTGACTGTTACAAGGTCAACCGCAATTATATAAGTTTCTAATTTGGTTGGTGCGTTAAATATTTAAATAGCAATGTTGATTTGTGGGTTTACTAGGATACAAATGGAACTTCTTTATATATAACTTTTTTATTTGTGTTAATTAATCTGTGTTTTAGTGTGTACGCAGCTTCACTCTTTTTTCTGTATAAAAGGGTAGCCAGAGAGATCTACTATCAGAGCGGTAAACTATCGAGAGTGTAAATTGAAGAGGATATATCGATTTTTTAACTATCGCTTAACCATTCGTTAAAACATATTTATACTCTATGTTTTATTTCGTGATATTTATTTGAGTTACTCCAACAGTGGCGGAACTTGACGCCGCGCTTGACCTCGGCACCAGAGCGAAGAAAATGGAAATATTAAATATTTCCAGTCCTCGAGTGGGAATCGAACCCACAACCAGTCGTTTACAGTCACACGCTTGTGCCACTGGGCCACGACTAGCCACTTAGATAGAACTTAGTGACATACAATATAGTTTTTACTTTTCCCTCATTTTAGGCACTATATATTGAGTGGCGGAAACTGACAGCCACTTAGTCCAACCAGAATAAGGAAACAAAAATATTTTTTATGTAAACATTTTGCAAGGTCCAATTTGTATCCACAATAATATTATGTGCATAAAATATACTGGGGCCAGTCGTGGAGCAGTGGCACGAACGTGTGACTGTAAACGACTAATTGTGGGTTCGATTCCCACTCGAGGAGTGTAAATATTTAATATTTCCATTTCCTTCGCTCTGGTATGCAAGGCAAAGCGCGGCGTTAAGTTCCGCCACTTAACACACAATGCCTCCAAATTCGGCGGAAAGTGGGGAACGGAGTGTCTTAATAGTACACTACTACCCTCTGCCTACTCTGCTGCGTGCGGGATACAGCGTATCAAATATTATTCAACGGCGCCACGATTGCGTCAATATATTACGAAAATAAATCACGAAAATAAACAAAACATGGGGCAGAATTTATAAATTTTAAAGGATTTTGTTTTATTGCTTTGTTTAAGTAAATCAGTTTTAAAAGTTTATCCAAATATTAACTGTCCACGCACGTTTGTGGCGAAACACGAAAATAATATTTATTAATACTTTTTATAGATAACTAGGTTGTCGCCTGTGACTTCGTTTATAGCTTCACGCTGTATCCCGCAGCAGGGTAGACACAGGAAACCTAGTGTTAAGACGCTCCGTTCCCCACTTTCCGCCGAATTCCTAGGCTTTGCGTGTTAAGTGACGGAACTTAACGCCGCACTTTACATCGACACCAGAGCGAAGAAAATGAAAATATTAAATATTTCATTCCTCGAGTGAGAATCAACCCTACAATAAGTCGCTTTACAGTCACATTTTGTGCCACTGCGCCACGACTGGCCCCAATTTTCGATTGTGAAACGCGAATATTGAGGTAGTCCGTGAGTACCTTTAAGTACCAAGATACTCTATTCTCCATTTTTTATTTAAATTATATATGTCGACGCAACGACGACTTAAATTATTATCATATTTAGATTAATCGATTTAAAACAAGTTTAAATAATAATTTGTAGTGTTCAGATTTTATCATAAAGCCAATGCAAAAATAATAATAAAAAAATAGTGGATAGTTTTGACTTGCTATTTGCAGTATAAATACGCCGGCATTATCCAAGCACAGGGGTCTCGCTTCAGCCTCGCACAGTGCGGACCTCTCTGTGATAATATTACGGTGCCTAAATAATAAACTAGGCTATCTATAATATTAAGCAGTTTTATTTCTAGACTTATCATCGTCCACGATCATCAAAATCATACGAGTGACGTCAGCAGTGGTGATGTCGCTCCATTAGAACATAGCTATAGGCTATTTCTTTTGCGACATATGTACTCTGTGTTTAGAGGCGGTTCCACGTGAAATTTTTGGAATTCTTTCCTAAAACACATCTCATAGATTTATTAAAATAAAGGTGCCAAAAAAGGTTATAGCCTTTTTACGCCCCGCACTTTCTTAAATTCTTAGTCTGTGACCGTTGACCGTCTGTCACTCAGTGAGTAACGGAACATCTTAACGGAAAGGAATATGTTGATTTGTAAAATGCATTTTCCGGGAAGTTAACATTATATCAATTCAGTTTATTGAATAATATTTTATTATGTTTTTAATACACGCAATATCGCAGAAAGCTTATGCAGCCTCATTATGCAAACGTACAATTTAACTGTGGATTAACTGGTAAAGAGTTCTTGTGTTATAAATACTATTATATATATATTTCTCCCGGCTTTGCCTGCTTAGAATATGGCTTATATTAATATACGTGTTTAAATAATATTAGCTTTTTAAATAATATCTACCTAATTTAAAATATTAGGTAAGTTAGCTTTGTCTTTGTATACGACAGGCGTAGTTGAATGAACTTATGAATAAGCAACAAAAATTACATAGAATCTTTAAAATATTTTACAGACTGAGGCCATTCGTGGCGCAGTAAAGAAAATGGGGAACGGAGTGTCTTAACATTAAGTTGCCTTTACTTATCATCCTGTGTGTGGGATATAACGTGACGCTAATAATAAATGTTTTTTTATTTAATGAAAAGTTTAAATAGTAAATATAATTTAATGATAGTAAATGTGAAGAACGAACGTTGAAAATATACTTAAGAGAAGAATTTTTAAAAACTTTTAATGAAGTTTCACGTGTCCGACATTAATATAAATGATTTTATTCCCTTGGAGATTCTATGCTCTTTGCAATAGACATGCATCTATGAGCTTACTTTAACTGAAAACTTATTTTAATAAGCCCAAAAAGTAACGTTTTTATGTTTCAAATAAATATTGACAGATTATTACACAAAATTACGCACATTTCGCTCCCATACAGGTAGAATTCTGGCAATCGCTGAAATTTACTCCACCTATTTACTCATTTTCACGTGCGTCATGCTAATGATAGGCATAATCAAATACAGCCAGGTTTGTATTCCGTAATGCAAGGTTTTTCTTCTATATGTTTTTTAATTTGATAAATGTAAAATTAAATTAAAGTATTAGATATTAAAATAAAATTAGGTTCAGACCGAAGATCTCCTGAACACCTAACTATTATAGATTCACACTTAATGAATATATATGTTGAAAAGAAATATCCCAGAGCTATGTTTTAAATGAGTGACAGTTGACAGAGTTTGTTAAAGGGAATAAATATTACTAAAAAAAAACATTATAAATATTGGGAAAAGTCGTGGCAAAGCGCGGCATTAAGTTCCGCCACTTTAACACGCAATGCCTCCAGAATAAAGCGGTGCGTGGGGAACGGAGTATCTTAACACTAGGTTCCCTCTGCCGACCTTGCTGTGAGCAGGATAAAGTGTGACGCTAAAAAAAATATGTTGCTTTTTCAAAAAAAAAATGATTCTTAAGATAGGCTATTATATATTTTAATTATTTACTTCTCTTAAAATTTATACCATCTCAGTAATAATTTGGTCGTTTATTCTACACATGAAGTTAATAGAGTAAACATTAATTACCAACGAGGCATGTTGGATATATGACACAATCTCGGTTTATTGACAATTTACTACATTATGTTATGTCATACTTTGACGTCGATGTCTCTCGTTTTCTTATGACTTGATATTACAGTGAACTGAAGTTTATTAATTTTTATTATTATACATATATTTATTTTAATATTTTCATAATTATATATGCCAGTTTGGGGCCAGTCGTGGCGCAGTGACACGAACGTGTGACTGTAAACGACTGGTTGTGGGTTCGATTCCCACTCGAGGAGTGGAAATATTTATTTAATATTTCCATTTCCTTTGCTCTGAAATCCGCGGCAAAGCGCGGCGTTAAGTTCCGCCACTTAACACGCAATGCTTTCGAATTCGGCGGAAAGTGGGGAACGGAGTGTCTTAACACTAGGTTTCCTCTGCCTACCCGTGCGGGATACAGCGTAAAGCGAAAAAAAATTAAATACGAATATGGTGTTTCTTCATAATGTATTAATTTAGGAAAAATAAATTTTGTTAATTTTGTTGCCAAGTGTGTTTGTAGTCAATTTTTTATTTCTTATTAGGTCAGTTAAAGAGAACCTAGTGTCTTAACCCTCCGTCTTCCACTTTTCGTCTACAATGGAGACATTGTGTGTTCAGTGGTGGACTTAGCTCCGCGCTTTGTCTTGGACAAAGTGGGAAATGAAAACAATATAAATGTAATCATTCCCCCAAGTGGAAATCGAACCCGCAACCAGCTGCTTTTATTGTCACTAGCTATCTCATTGCGCTACTATACCTTCTACTGACATTTTCGTTCGTATTTCGGCATGCCGTTACTAAGAAATAAAGTATTATTTATATTTTATTATATAAAAATTGAAATAATATACAATTCAACATCGTTAGATTAAAAATAAAATGGGCAAGTTTTATAAATATTTTTTACATATTAAGTAATTGCGACGTATACATTTTTATAAAAATATAAATGATTACCTTTTATTTGCCAAAAAACCTTTACAACAAAATAATATTTAATAACAAATAATTTTATAAAATATATTTCATGTTCTCCAGTTATAACGAGAGCCTCGCCAGAAAAAAGCTCATATTCACAAAAATATATAGGTATAAGTACATACATAACAATAATAATACAAATAAGAATTTGTTAGTACTCGTTCGTGTATTACCCCCAAGGAGAATTCAATTTTACTGGTCCTTCTCAAATTACGTACACATAACCTTGTTAAATTCTAAAAGTATTGATAGAAATAGGCCTAAAGACCTTTGCTGGGTGCCTTTTTGCGCTTTCTTTTTTACACATTCGTTTATATTTTTAAGCCCATGTCAAAGCTAAGGGTGGTAAGTGAGTTATTAAGGTAATACTGCACTGCAGTAACCTTCCCCCGTAATGAGGGACGCGCATGATATGCTCGCGTAAGTACACCTCTTTTCATAACAATGTTGCTAATGAAATTGTCATTTGATTTAAATTTTGTACTAAAGAAAATAGATGATGTAATATTATTAACTTAATAAGTTAAGCCAGTGTGGCCAGTCGTGGCCCAGTGACACAAACGTGTAACTGTAAACGACTGGTTGTGGGTTCGATTCCCACTCGAGGAGTGGAAATATTTAATATTTTTTCGCTCCGGTGTCGAGGTAAAGCGCGGCATTAAGTTCCGCCACTTAACACGCAATGCCTTCAAATTCGGCGGAAATTGGGGAACGGAGTATCTTAATACTAGGTTCCCATTGCCTACCCTGCTGTGTGCGGGATACAATGAAGGTGAAAAAAAAAAAGTTAAGATATTTAGTTTGAAATTGCTCATATTTATTAATTTAGTTTTGTAGTTTTGGGTCTGGCTTGAGTCTCGACAAAAGTCTTTAAGTATAGTTGGGCGGAGAGTGCGAACGAAGTGATTTTTCACCAAATTTTATACTAATATGAGGTACTCCATACTAATTGCAAGTTACTACTTTATTATCTTACATTTAATATCACGTTATTTCTAAATTATTTTATATTTAATGTACGTATGACTTCTTGGTCACAGCGGTCACAATTTCGGAGAGATGTGAGTCCTGTTACAATCAAGACTTTTTACCTTTTCAAAAAAATATTTTTATTTTCTGTGTGTGTTAATAACACTAGCACTATAAAATTATAAAAAAATCGAAAACATATGGGCTTATTATGTTATGGGCTTAAATCCCACAATGTTATAACCCTTTTTATTTACCTTCTCTGGTGAAACAAAATCTAAAAGTGTCTTAATTAGAAACCGGAGAATGGAGCATTTTAACACTAGATTTTCCCTATTAGAGGTATTGCCCATTGAGAAACGAAGCCGAACCCTCACTGTGTCTTACCGGAACAGAGACTTGGAAATAATTTAGATATAATTCTCAGGTAAAGTGGGGAGAGAAACCAAAACATTGTTCCAGTTATATTAAATTTACTATGATTAATTCGGAGAGCTAAGAACACTGAAGCATATCACTACTTCCATTCACACCATGATAAATATGTGTGCAAAAGTATCTTCAGTCATTTGAGCCACAAAAAAACTTCCGACCCATAATAATACGAATGAGCTAATCGACCCATTACCAAAATTGAATTCCAAGTAAGAATCTAATAAATCACTGTAACATACATATATACGTACCGTAATACGTTAAATGAGTATCCCTGACATGTCTCGTAAGTCATTAGTTAAACAACTAAGTTTGACGAGCGACGCACGCTTTGTGGACTTTAGCAGTATTCTAGTTACATTTTGGAGTTTCGATGGTTTCTACTGTGGGTTACGTGGCCCATATGTTGAGAATACCTTATTGTATGAACGGTAGTTGTCGGTTCGATTCTTGCTTAAGAAAATTTAGAATTTAAAATATATTGGGTTAAAAGTTTGGTCAGAGGAAGTTGGAAGAAAGTACTTGTATATTCAGCATTGAGCATTGAAGTCGTCGTGACACAGTGGTCTAGGGTTTGACTATAACATTGACTATGTGAGTTCCATCCTTAATCATAGGTAATGAAAGTATTTAAATTTTCTGGCAAAACTAATTGCGTGGTCAATTTTTGACACTAAACACGCAATATCTCTAAATCGGGCGCAAATGCGTGAGAACTTGAGAAGCCCGTCTGATTTAATGAGAGATGATTGAAATTCACTGGTAACGAAACAAATAGTTAAGTTTCATTTTCACATTTTAAGTTACGAAATTATACGCCCGTGAACAGTCAGAAATAATAAAGATTTTTTCGCGGTTTTTGATATAATAATAATTTATAAGAAACTACTCTCTTGAAATACAATAAAACTTAAAAAAAAAATCTATTATTTACTGTATTGGGAAGCTGACGTGGCATAGTTGAGTTCTTAACTTCAAACCGCATTAGGAAAACACATTAAAATTATAAAACAACTGTTACCCACTCTACCATATGTACCACGCTTGTAATGGTACATAATGGTTTGTATAGACAAATACGTTGCTATGGCAACGCATATGTCATACGTCAATGAAAATATATCATTATCAAAACAATAGCCACAATTAAGCTTTAAACAGTTAAATATTCGGAAAAAAGCAACAAAACGGAAAGCTAATTTTACAAAGAAGATTGAACGAGCGTATCTCATGTAAATCTGGCACAAGTCGCACGTCCCGGCGGCCGTGGACGGATTTTTCGAATCTAAATGTGATTGAAGTGTTCACCCTGACTTGTCTTTTTGGGCACATTCAGATCAAGCGCAAATAGGTTTCCCTCGGATTACGATTGGGCTACTTCTACCGTTGAGACTCTTGTGTGGGAAATATTACTACAATAAATCATAGAAGGCTTGTTGAAAAGATTGTCTTGGTTAAAGTTATTTTTACCCGCGACGGAACGGCGACTGTATATGTGTTTGGGGTGAGAGGTTGTTTGTTTGTTTGTTTGTTTGTTTGTTTGTGTGTTTGTGCAAATTACTATGTCAATTATTTCCAAAACTATAAGTCCGATTTTAATACGGTTTTCTATGATATGTTAAGGCTCAATTGGCGTATGTTCTTAGATATGTCTTATTGCCTTAACTCACCAGGGGGCGCTGCAGTAAGCATTTAACGTGAAAACGAATGTTTTCAATTATCTCAAAAAATAATAGTCTGATTTCAATAGATTTTCAGTGGTAGATTCAGGTTTAATTGGTGGATGTTCTTGGATATGTTTTATCGTATCAAACCACCAGGGGGCGCTGCAGTAAGCATTTGTTTGTACTTTTTTTGTATTTATTTGTCTAAAACCGAAACTACTGCTCCGATTAAAAAGAGTTTTCATAAAAAGATTTATCTTTGCTTGGTGCATATTTTAAGATTTTTCTTTTTTTGTTACGGGGAAAACTCACCAGGGGGCGCTGCACTAAACATTTGTTTATGCAGAGCAAAAACTACTAGTCCAATTTAGATGAAACTTTCAAGGATGGGTTCAGGCTTAATTGGTGCGTCTTTCCATATATGTGTTATGGTGACCACTCATCAGGGGGCGCTGTAATAAGCATTTGTTTGAGTTTTTTTGTGTAAAACCAAAATTTTTCTTATATTTATTTGTCTAAAACCGAAATTACTTATCCGATTGGCTAGAGTTTTCAGAACTAGATTCAGCTTTACTTCGTACATATTTTAAAATTTTTGTTTTTACGTTACGGTGAAAATTCACCAGGGGGCGCTGCAGTAAACATTTGTTTATGCAGAGCAAAAACTACTAGTCCGATTTAGATGAAACTTTCAACGATAGATTCAGGTTTAATTGGTGCTTCTTTTCATATATACGTTACGGTGACCACTCACCAGGGGGCGCTGCAGTAAGTACATTTGTTTGTGTAAAACTAAAACTACGAGTCCGATTTGAATTCAGTTTTCAATGATAGATTCAAGTTTACTTAGTGCATATATTCATATATGTGTCATGTATGTTTACTTAGTGCATATTTTCATGTATGTGTCAACTCTCTAGGGGGCGCTGCAGTACGTAACTGCTTCTATTTTTTTGTGTAAAACCAAAACGACTAGTACGATTGTCAAGAGTTTTCAGTATTAGATTCCGCTTTACTTAGAGCATGTTTTTAAATTTATATTACGGTGACAAGTCACCAGGGGGCGCTGCAGTAAAATATTGTTTGTGCAAAGATAAAATGACGAATTTGATTTGGATGCAGTTTCAATGATAAGTTCAAGTTTAATTAGTGCATGTTCTTGGATATGTTTTATCGTGTTAACTCACCAGAGGGCGCTGCAGTAAACATTTATTTGTAATATTTAATGCAAAACCACAACTACTAGTCCGATTGGGCAGAGTTTTTAATATTAGAGTTGCCTTTACTTGGTGTAAGTTTTTAGGTTTTTTTTCACGTCAAGAACTCACCAGGGGGCGCTGCATTAAACATTTAATTATGCAAAGCTAAAACTACAAGTCCGATTTGGATGCAGTTATCAAAGATAGGATCAGGCTTAATTAGCGCGTGTTCTCGTATGTGTCTAGATGACACCTCACCAGGGGGCGCTGCAGTAAGCATTTGCTCGTATTTTTTGTGTGAAACCTATTTAGATGCGGTTTTCTGTGATAGTTTCTGGTTTAATTGCTGCGTGTTTTTATATGCCATATCACGAACTACCACGGGGCGGTCCAGTATATATTAGTTTGTTCAAATTCAAAACTACTAGTGTGTTTTGTGATTTTCACTGATTTGGTTAGACTTAAGTTTCGTGAAAATGTTACGGTGACAATCTCCCAGGCGCTGCAATAAGCATTTGATAACCAGAAAGCATTGGATTTATAATTTCTTTTGGGTTTGCATGAACATTAATATAAAGTATTTCGATATTATGTAATAATATATAATGTGTATCTATTCACTTTAAAAAGTTTAAAATAAAAAGCAAAATTAAAAATTTTGAAAAAACCCACGACGGTTTAATTGTAATTGTAAAAGGATAAAATAACTATAAATCCCCCGCCTAAAAGAATATATGTAACGAGATGATAGGGACGACTTCGTCGGGGGCTGCCAGTTGCAACCTCAATTTTTTTTATATATAGTAGCTAACAGTATAGATTTCGTTTTAAAGTCTTTAAAATACCAGTTATCAAAACTGTAAATCCATATTAATGTTTAATTTTTTTGCCAAACCTGTTTTAAAAGCAAGAAAACCTATGAGAAGGTTTTTGCAAACTTAAAGTATTGGCAGCCCCGACGAAGCCGTCCCCATCATCTCGTTACATATATTCTTTTAGGCGGGGGATTTATAGTTATTTTATCCTTTTACAATTACAATTAAACCGTCGTGGGTTTTTTCAAAATTTTTAATTTTGCTTTTTTTTGTTTCTTAAATGGTGTTAAGAAGAGGACTATAGGGTATATAAAATTGGTATTCTCAGGCTGATTTATATAAAATATCGAATAAATATTTTATAGATATGTTCACTTATACATGTGTGAATAAAATTTGAAATTGAATAGAAGTGAGATTTTATTGAATAATTGAGTAGATTAATATAAAAATCTTTTTTTTTTCTGGGAAAATAGCAAAAGCGAAAATTTCTTCCTTTTTTGCCTCTCAAACTAGTAAAGGTTGAGGTTGAGAAGTTAGCTTCGCATATTTTATCTTATACAAGATTGAATATCTGTACAGCGCTTTTGATTCCCGTCTATTTTCTCATGTTCCTTAGTGACAACTATTAATTATAAAGCTGTAATTATTAATAGTACTGAAAAATAATAAAAAATAAATCCCTCTTGCATTATTATAGGTGAATCATATTTATGCTATCACAAATCATTAATAAATTTTTTTAGCTTCACGCTGTATCCCGCAAATAACGGGGTAGGCAGAGGGAAGCTAGTGTTAAGACACTCCGTCCCCCACTTTCCACCGAATTCGAAGGCATTGCGTGTTAAGTGGCGAAACTTAACGCCGCGCTTTGCCTCGACGCCAGAGCGAAGAAAACGAAAATATTAAATATTTCTACTCCTCGAGTGGTAATTGGACCCACAACCAGTCGTTTACAGTCATACCTTTGTGCCACTGCGCCACGACTGGCTCCCGCACACACACACATAATATTTTATCATTTCATTATATTTATTAAAAAACGAACCAAACAGGAAAGTATTTAAAACGAAACAAGTATTTAACACAAGTCCAGTATATTTTTTTGTACATTCGCAATAACATCCAAAAGCTATGTAAATAAATACGATGTTTTTAAATGGAATGCATTTTTCATGCAAATATGTCCATTACACAGAATGTTATAGGTGTTTAATGAAAAATATTTTACTACTAATGTATATTTTATTTAAATTTTTTGCAAACTCGCTCTTTACATGAACAACTTTTGCTTATTACAATATTGTTGTTATAAAAATGAGCTGACGATTTACAATATATAAATAGTATAGCTTCAGAGAAACTGCATATGATATATTTGATATTTGTTGTGATTGTAGTAATTTTTGGTTTGGTAATTTTACTTTCTTATATAAAGTAAAAAATACATGTTAATGTATATAGTATGTTCATGTATAGGTATTTAATATTAAACTATATTTAATCGTAATAGATTTTCAATTGGCTTTCAAGTGGTTTAGATTTTTTATATAAACTTTAATCCCCATTTCCACCTTTTGGAGGTTAATTTTTGAAAAAATAAATAGCCTGTGTTTGACCCTGGATTTTTTACTACTTTCATTCTAAATTTCGTCCAAATCAGACAATTAGATGAACCGTGAAAGCGTGACAGACAAACAGACAGACTTTCACATTTATAATATAAGCATGGATAAAGTGTTCAGTGCCTGTTTTGCAGTTTCACACTTTTTCCTTCGTAGGGTAGTCGGGAGAAACTAGTGTCAAGATATTCCATGCTCCACTCTTCGTTACAAATCGACATTGCCTGTTGAGTCGCAGAACTCAACGTAATAATATTTGAATAACTAAATGAAACTATTTAAATATATTTTACTAAACTATTTAAATATAATATTTATTTGTAATAAATAAATTTAAAAAAAAACAATCCACCGCGTGGGAATTGAATCCACAACCAACCTTCTTTATAAAAAGACCTTACAATCGCATAATCTACAAAATGAACAATCTTACCACTCACTTCACTCTATTTGTGCAAAAAATAATATATTTATTGTGCAAAGGCGAGAAATATCTACGTGATACTAGTAAAGAACAATGTCTCAAGGATATAGTACAAAAGGAAATTTCTTATACTTCTGAAATAGTTTACAAAGGTTCGCTGTATTGTCTGGCTCAGCTTAGAAAGTTTCCGATTGAAAATCATTTACCAAATAGGGATTCTAGTTTCATCGCGAAATATCAATACCTTTCACTATATTGCGTTTACACCGTGCTATTTATTTTACTTGGCAGCAAATTTTGTATATTTTATTCATATGAACAATAAGTGAAGTTTGTAAATTAATATCTTGTATTTAATGTTTATTATCTTTTATAAATAAATATAATATATTTTAGGGCCAGTCAGTAAAGCGACTTGTTGCGGGTTCGATTCCCATTCGAGGAGTGGAAATATTTGTTTCCATTTTTTTCGCTCTGGTGTCAAGGCAAAGCGCGGCATTAAGTTCCGCCACTTAACAGGCAATGCCTCCGAATTCGGTGGAAAATGGGGAACGAAGTGTCTTGTCGTGTGCAGGATACAGCCTGAAGCTATAGAAATATGTTATATTTTTATTATAAATCACTGTATTGTTCCCTTTATTTAACGTTTTTTCTTTTACATACTTTTTTCCCATATAGCAACTAATCAACTATAAATTCAAGCCTTAGGTGTTAAATGGCAGAACTCAATACTTAACTTTTACTTTCAACAGAGTGGAAACGAAAATAACTAAAATACCAGCAACCCCTCAAACGAGCATCAAACCGAGAACTCGAAGAATTTCGTTATTGATATAGATACTTAAACTAAAAGTCGTATAGGTAGGTCATTATTAATTTATGTAAAAGTTAAAATATATTAAACCGAAGCGGTACTTTGAGCTAAAAGATGAATACCGTTCTAATTATGCTAATTATGCTAGTAACGAGATAGCCGCGGTACGTTGCAAAACCAACAGAGACGTGTTAAATACTAAATTGTGGCTTGATAAAGCACATTATCATCTAAATATTGATATTTCATAGCTACCTTGGTTAAATAGCCGTGTATATTAGTTATGCTATATATGAGAGTGTACATGAGTGAGGTCAGTTGTGACGCAGGTGCAGTAAATGTGACTGGTTGTGGGTTCGATTCCCACTCGAGGAGTGGAAATATTGAATATTTCATTTTTTTTGCTTTGGTGTCGATGCAAAGTGCAGCGTCGAGTTCCGCCACTTAATACGCAATGACTCCAGAATCCGGCGGAAAATAGGGAACGGAGTGTCTTAACATTAGGTTCCCCCTTCTTAACCTGCTGTGTGCGGGATATAATTAAAAACAGCGATATTAAATTTAATAAAAATATTGATATTGCTTGGCTACCTGGTTAAATAACAGTGTATAGTAGTTACGCTATTTGTATATATGTAACATACTAGCGACCAGCTTGCAGCTTCGCCTATATAAATTGATGTTTCAGCCATGTATTTAATAAAACGGTTATTTTATGGCAATTTTGTCGACAAAAAATTGAATTGTTGATTGTTTTTTATTTATGAACCAATTGAAATAAACAAGAAGTGTTAAATTACAGGTTACTAACAATAGTATTGAAACACACCAAACAGCTAAACCGACGAACAAAAAAAAATTGAAAAAACATTGAAAAAGACATTTAAAGATAACGTATAAAAATTTGTGGCCAGTCGTGGCCCTGTGGCACAAGAGTGTGACTGTAAACGACTGGTTGTGGGTTCGATTCCCACTCGAGGAGTGGAAATTATATTTCCATTTTCTTCGCTCTGGTATCGAGGTAAAGCGCGGCGTTAAGTTCCGCCACTTAACACGCAAGCCTCCGAATTCGGCGGAAAGTGGGGAACGGAGTGTCTTAACACTAGGTTCCCTCTGCCTACCCTGCTGTGTGCGGGATATAGTGTGAAGCTATTTTTTTTTTGTATAAAAATTTGAACGCAGCGGGAATCTAACCCGCTCCTCCTGAATACCGTTCAATTTTCCTACGTGTGGAATAACACTTTGAAAATGTTTAAAAATGAAAAGTTATTGTTTTAGGTTCTAATACATTGATAAATGTCCCCTAGTAATATTTTTTCTTATATATCTTCAATGTACATACAGCGATCAGTCCCATTTTTATATGT
This sequence comes from Dryas iulia moderata, assembly GCA_019049465.1. Lineage (NCBI taxonomy): Eukaryota > Metazoa > Arthropoda > Insecta > Lepidoptera > Nymphalidae > Dryas > Dryas iulia. The sequence goes on along the minus strand of CM032435.1, from coordinate 8,865,543 downwards.
ATAGATGTAAATTACAAATATAAAAATAATAAGTAAAAAATATCACCCTGGCGCGGTTGAAAAGTGGTTAATGTGATTGCGATTCCAGTCGAATGATCATTTTTGTTTTCACTTCTTTTACACAAAATGGGGCGAGAGATTTCGTAACCTACAATGTTTCTAAAATGAAAAGTTCAGACTTGAGTGTTTTAAAAGATCGTGGTGTATTTAAAATGCCGTAGAAAAATTTGCCTTTTTTATTATACTCACGCATGCATTATATTTTACTAAATAGAATAGCTTAGTGAAATATTGTTTTAAATATACACAGAAACAGTTCCTAGCGTCGTGCTTGTATTTATTAGTCATCAATAAAAAATTCGAAAAAAGAAATTGATCCCACAATTACCTTGAGTTAAAACGACATTTTTAGATGTATTAATATTAATATTTAACTCAATCAGTAGTTCTCTCTGACTACCATAATGCGGCAAAAAACGTGGAATGAAAACAATTGCAATCATTTAATCTGTTAAACTTACACACTTAGGAAATTTGAATATAAAAAAAGCCCTAAAAATGTTTCACCCCTACTCACTTATATTTTGCCGCTACTGATTTAATATAGTACCCAAATTCCACCTGAATATACAATAAAAAGATATTAACTAAATATCCAGTCTAGAATATTAGGAAGACGAAAAACTCTTAGGCAAAACGCTAGAAATTCCCAAAACGCTATATTAGTAACCGCCCTGCCCCGAATTCATACGAGATTTTCGTACACTGTGTTTCTTAGTGATTCATCTAGGCACGGTATACATTGTGCACATAAATACAATTCCAACAGCAAGAACAATATTTGCAACTCCTCCAGGAATTCTCATAAAAATGTTCATAAAACGTACGTCTTGTGGGAACGCATTCAGACGGTTTCATTTCATAGGTAAATATATGTTTCATTTATCTTAGTGGATGTTGCGCTGCGTGCTCCCATTGACTTAAGATATAATATGATTTGAAAAGTAAACAAAATTGTTTAATACAATACTTGGATTGTTTGTTTTATAATATTATATTAGAGAACTAGACTGCAATCTCATATTAAAGAAGGCTTGTTGAAAAATATGTGAAATTCAGAAATATCAAGTCTTATCATTTGACGTATTTTAAATTTCAGTTTCATTTGACATATTTAAAATGAGATTACTAAGAAGTTAAATTCAAAGAAGTAAATATATCAAAAAATCTCAGCTTCACGGTTTTTCTAGTTCAAGACCATCCGTTCTTTATTTTCCGCCCGAAATTGAGACATAGCGTGTATTACATTAGAGAAATAGAGATAATTTAAATATTTACTATTTCTATTTTATTCGCTCTGGTGTCAAGGTAAAGCGCGGCGTTAAGTTCAGCCATTTAACACGCAATGCCTCCGAATTCGGCGGAAAGTGGGGAGCGGAGTGTCTTAGCACTTGGTTCCCTCTGCCTACGCTGCTGTGGCGGGATACAGCGTGAAGGTAAAAAAAAAAATTTTTCGTTGAGAAATCGAACCTATAACCATCGCATTCACAATCAGACACGGCAACACGGTTCCTTGAATCAAAAGGATTTATTTATTTTTATTTAAATTTTAAACATCACAAGAGGTTTAAACCATATCAAAACGTTGAACATTCCCGATTATGATTTATTAGCGACCCGCTCGCGGCTTCGCCACGTGAACTGCCACTTTCAACCTCTATTGCTCTTTGAGATTGTTTTTTATATAAAATTCTATATTTGACCTTGCGTCACTAATTATGTTCTTGAGAAAATCATCGATACATCTAGTACAATGTCTATACTATTTGATAACATATAGCGATAACTGTTATAGTAAGAAAACGTACGAAATCTGCTATCATAGTATATCTATATGATAGCAGATTTCGTACATACATACCATCTGGTATATATTACGAAATCTGTAGTATACCCGTGAAAACATAAAATATATAGATATAGATTTTTGCATTTTTATAATAATAATATTAATGAGTACGGATATATCTAATACAATGTTAACTATATAATAACAGATGGCGCTACCCGTTCCAGAAAACGTATTTACATCTGCTGTCATATAGATTATATAAAGTTTTATTGACCGGTCAAATGTATCTTTAATAAATGTTATGCTTATTTTATTTTATAAATTAGTGATATTGAAACAAATTTAGCTTCACTCGTGAACTATCGACATAATTTGAATGTTTTTTTTTAAATTTTATTTTTCTGCGGGAGTTGTATTGAATACCAGGATGAAAACTATCCCATATGTTGCTCTAACCTCTTAGCTAACTCCATACAAAAATTCATTAATTTCTACCCGGTAGATATCAGTATACAAATAATTTACTTATATCGGTTTTTTATTTTTTCCAAAAAAAACTACATGGAAAACCGGGATAAAAACTATCTTATATGTTACCTTTGGGCTATAAGCTATCACCATACCAAAATTCATCCATTTCTATCCAGTAGTTTTTGCGTGATTGACGAACAAATTAACAGACAGACAGACAGACAGACAGACAGACAGACAGACAGACAGACAAAAATTCTACTGAGTGGATTTTTTTTTCTCTATTATCGATATATTAACGCACCCAATTAAAATTTTTCTGAAATTTTTCATGTACAGAATTGACATTTCTGCTCTTTTATTATATATACAGATTATTAAAATGTCTATATTAGCTTTGAAATATTGAAAAATATATATTATGAATTCGAAATAAATATCACGTATCAATCAGTTTTAATGTTACTAATATACATTCATTTGTTTATCGATAAGTATTAAGTCTTTGAAAAAGACATTTATCAAACGTATAAAAATTTGTTCGTAGAGTAATCTTTAGGTACCAGAAATTTGTAAAAATCTCTCTACAGAGATGACAACAACAAAATAAATTGTAATAAAGCGTTCCACTGCGATCAATTTTTTATACGTTTTCTAAATGTTCTATTTCCTAAGTGTGGAATAACACATTAAAATATTTAAAAATATTAAGTCTTTGTTGAAAGCAATATTCATTTGTTGTCATATTGGATGTTAGTTAAAGCTAATGTATAATTATGATTTACCTAATAAATATTTAACTACGAGTATCATACAATGAATCTAAATTTTCTAATTTTGAGTGCATAATAAATGGCTGCCCATTGAATATGCAAAATGTTGAAAGATAACATTTCAATATTTATGTTAATATAACATAAATGCATATTTGAAATAACGTAGTCGTATACATAATTAATTATGATTAAGTGATAATTATGGTTTTTACTAATTGATTTTAATTTCGGTTTTTTTTATTTTTATGTATTAGTTGAAGTAAGTAGTGAAAAACTAAACTAACATTTTATGTTCTCCGTCCATTAAAGTGAGGAAGAAATGACGTAACTCTGCTTCGTCTAATCAACCTAAAGAAATAAAAAAAAAATATATACAAAGAACGATGACTTTACACGATGACTTTAAATATGTTAGATTTAACGGCTTTTGTAAATTAAATCTACTCTACATAGCTCAAGGGTACATACATATATGCCGAAGTTTAGCTTCTTGCTCTAGTTTCTGCTGTACATTGTTTATCAGTCAGTCACTTAGTAACTGAAGGAGATTTACAACTCTATACAAACTATACAGTATATGTTAAACATAAAATTTACATTTAAAAATATATATTAAGGGGTTAAGTTCCGCCACTTAACACTCAATGCCTCCAAAAATCGGCGGAAAATGGGGAACGGAGTGTCGTAGCACTAGGTTCCCTCTGCCTACCCTGCCGTGCGGGATATAGCGTGAAAAAAATATATAAATATCTATTTCTTTATTTCGGGTGTAAAAATTAAAACGAAATGTTTAACATTAGTTTCTCCCAGACTACGCTAATACTATTTACTTTTTTAAATTTAAAAATATCTATTTTTATTCCATTTTTTATAATTATGAGCATAAAAACAATATACATATATATACATTCTTACATTATTTTCACGAACAATGTTCATAATGCGAACTTTTCGCAAGCATTACATACTCACTGGTTCTCTCATATGTTCCATAATCGGTATTCGTAGCAGTTACGTAGCAATGCTACGTATCTCGTAGCGTTTGATTTTTAAATACCTGTGTGATTTCTGTATTTGGTATTTGATCAATAGTTCATTTTAAAATGTAAAAGTATTATTGAATATGGGATTTGTTAAGCTTTTGCATAATATACATATAAGGAAAATTCTATTAATATCGATTTTAATATGATTATATTATTTTATATCATTTGTTTTTAATTACTTCAGTAGAACTCCAATTGAATAGTGGTTCAATTGGAAAATGATGCGTCTTAATCTTAGGTTCTGCTTGCGTATCTTGCTATGCAAGGTAAAGTTTTTTTTCTTAGATTCACGCTATATCCCGCATACAGCAGGGTAGGCAGAGGGAATGTAGGGTTTTTGGGGGTAGGTGTTAAAAAAGTGTACACTGCTAAAATTTTTCTCTCTACGTTTTTATTTTATTAAACTAGTTATAATTAATATTAAAGAGTTAAAAGTGATAAATAAGTTACAATTAGAGATAACAGTTATTTGGAATACACATAGTTTTGTAATATAAATGACTTTCACTGTATAAAGTTCGAGTAGCACACACCTGCTGGCTTTCACATACAGTCACTAATCCTGCACTATATCAGTCATCCAGAATACAAAATGGCCAGAGTAGAGGATATCCTTGAAGTCCATAGAAACATTGCAGAAGCGCTTGGCACAGGATGACCAATTTTGAAAAACAATTAAATAACACAAACGAGTCTGGCAAGGGTGGTCTGGACAAGCTCGCCAGTGAGTTTAAGGAGTTTAAGGCTTCAGTATGGAGTATCTTAGATCTTCTCAAGTCGTTGATATACAACTTATCCATGCAAATTGATGAGGTTGATAACTCCACTAGGAAAAATGCTCTTCTTTTTGGGGGCATTCAGGAAGCAGAGGGAGAAAATCTAGTTTCCACAGTCTTAGGCACCATTCAGGTACTAATGGGTGTCTCTGATGTAAATGCCTCCGCTATTCAATCCTGCCATCGACTGGGGACTAAGAAGCCCAATCTCAGTCGACCAATAGTAGTGCGCTTCAATGACCTCAAGGTGAAGAATGAACTCTGGGGTAATAAAAAGAAATTAAAATCTTCTCAAGTGGTGATGAGTGAGTTTCTCACCAAAACACGGCAGTCTATTTTTGCTACAGCGCGCAAATCTTTTGGAATCAGGAATACCTGGACATACCAAGGCAATGTTTATGTCAAGCTGCCTACCAATGTGCGTAAGCGAATATCTACCACCACCGAGTTAGATGAGTGTTTGAAGCTGCTTCCACATACTAGTTCTTCTCCGGTTGAAAAAGTGATTACAATTGAGCGGCCAAAAGTAAGTCCAGTGAATGTTGGTGAGCAAATCAAGAAGCCTCTCACCAGGCGCACTGGTATGAAGAAACCTTAATTTATTTTGTTTTATTTTTATTTTTCATATTTCTTTTGGTTCACTGCTATGTACATCCCGAGAATGTATTGATGTTTGTGCTGTTTGTTGGTATCTGCAACTTTCCATCTCATTGCTTTTCAATCAGCTATTTATATGATGCCTTATGTTGTTATTAATTTAATTGTATAGTTAATAATTCCTTTACTATTAATTAACTTTGTTTTTTTTTTGTTTTGATGATTTGATTGATGCCTTATGTTGTTATTAATTTAATTGTATAGTTAATAATTCCTTTACTATTAATTAACTTTGTTTTTTTTTTGTTTTAATATTGCTAACAAATTAGTTGTTAATTTCACTTATGTATTGTTTACAATAATTAACCTATCTGTCAGTGACAGCTGTCACTTGAAACTGTGTAGGTCTTTTTTTTTGTGACATAGAAAACTGTATTTTGGTCATATTTTCTCTTATTGAATTTTGTTTATGTGTTTATGTTTTTATTTTTATATACTTTCCCTCTGTTGCTTCTGGGATGTATGTTAGTTTCTATTTTTATTTTATTTTATTTTTTTTATTTTTTCAATATTAGTTTGTAACTGCTTTACACAATTTTGTAATCATTTCTTTTTTTATGATATTGTTTTTTATTCTTTTGTTTGTTTTGTAACTGTATATTACTTTGTTTTTTTTTTTTAACATAGTTCTTTTTTTTAAGCCATCAGGTCATGTGCGATATTGTTTTTTTTTTTTCTATTAGCATTTCACATATATAATTTTTTTTTTTGTTTATATTTAAACTTAAATATATTTAAATAATACATACACATATATTATTATATTAATTTTTTTTATTTTTAATATTATATATACCTACATATATATTGTTTAATATATACATATTTATATATATATTTTGTTTGTTATATTATGAATTCAAGTACTGATTCTTTTCATTCTGCCCTGAGTTACAACGACGATAGTTATAACTCCCTTAGTGACTTAGTTGAACCCTGTTCGTCGCTAGAAAGAGTACTATTGACAGAATTCGCAACCCTTCACAAAAATTTAAACTTTTGTCATATAAATGCGCAAAGTATTCCTAGACATTTCTCCGATTTTTATTCCACCTTCAATCAAAATAACATACATGCAGTATTAATTTCCGAATCTTGGCTTAAACCTACCTTACACTCCACCTGTTTCTCTGTACCCGGTTATGTATTAATAAGAAATGACCGACTTGGTAGGGTTGGTGGTGGGGTTGCCATTTATCTAAAGAGTTATATTTCATATAAAATTATTTGCCAGTCTAGAACATCACCTGACACCTGCCTTGAATATCTATTCATTGAATTAGGTTTGGGAATAAAGGTTGCACTTGGAGTTGTCTATTGCCCACCGAACAAAAGTTACTTTGAAAATTTGGAGATTGTGTTGGAAGACCTATTAGCCAATTACACGCAAGTTTTAATAATGGGTGACTTCAACACATGTTTATTGCGTGATGACTTTCGAGCAAGAAAATTAAATTCTATTTTAACGTCCCTCAATTTACATTTATTACCCCTGCAACCTACTCACCACACCAATAATACAGATACACTTTTAGACCTGATAATAACTTCCAATTCTGATCTTGTTTCAAAATTTGGTCAATTTTCAGCTCCTGGATTTTCCATGCATGATCTTATTTTTGCGTCACTACGAGCTAAACCACCTAAATCTAAGCCAACAACTCGTTTAGTCAGAAGTTTTCACAATGTAAACAAGGAGTTGCTGCAAAATGATGCATCGAACATTAACTGGTTGGAGATAGAGACTTTGTGTACAGTTGATGAAAAGGTTCAATTTCTAAACTCAAATATTTTAGAACTTTTTGATAAACATGCTCCGCTCAAGCTCGTTAAATTAAAAAACCATTCTACTTTGTGGTACAATGACGACTTTCGCAAAGCTCAGGCTAAGAGAGATAAAGCTTTCTTAAAATATAAAAACAATCGAAGCAGTTTGAATTGGTCGATTTACAAGGCTGCAAGGAATCAGTGTAATCAGATGTGTAGAAAATTAAAACGCCAATATATTTTTAATAAAATTTGTGATTCTTCTCCCGCAGCGACTTTCAAATTCTTAAAGTCACTCGGTATTGGTAAACTTTCTGTTTCTCCCATCAATCCTGACCTTAATTTAAATGACCTCAATCAGTATTTTTCTTCATCTCACCCACTAGACTCTTGTATTAAAACCAACACTCTTTCTGAAATTCATAGTTTGCCGAAACTTCATTTTCCAGCTTTCACCTTTTCTTCTATCAAGAATTCTTTTATTAAGAAAACTATTCTCGCCATCTCATCTAAAGCAGTTGGATCGGATGATATTAGTCGCATTATGATCACCTTAGTTCTAGATATCCTTGTCCCTGTCATCACTCACATTATTAACTTCTCTCTATCCTCAAATCAGTTCCCAGAGATGTGGCGTAAGGCTTTTATTCTCCCACTTCCTAAAATATCGAATCCTGCGCTGCCATCTCATTTCCGCCCCATATCAATTCTCCCTTTCCTCTCCAAAGTTTTAGAATCCACTGTTTATCAACAAATCTCCAATCATTTTACAACATGCAACTTATTGAATCCACTGCAGTCCGGATTTAGAATTGGACACAGTACTACCACTGCTTTGTTGAGAGTAACTGAAGACATTAGATCAGCAATGGAGGGTCAGCTTCTAACAGTCCTTATTCTAATTGACTTTAGTAATGCTTTTAATGCTGTAGATCATGATCTGCTTGTTGCTCTTCTATCCCAAGCTAATGTCTCCAGTTCGGCTTTGGAATGGTTTTCTTCCTATCTGCGGGGACGACAGCAGTCGGTTCGTGTAGATCAGACTAACTCTGACTAGCATGATGTGACGGCTGGCGTTCCTCAAGGCGGAATTCTTTCTCCTTTACTTTTCTCTTTATTTATCAACTCCATTACCTCTGTCCTAACTTCTCGATACCATCTTTACGCTGATGACTTGCAGCTTTATCTGCACACTAGCGTGGATAATATTAGTCAGGCAATAGAATCTTTAAACGGTGAACTTCGACATATATCTATTTGGTCCGCTAAATACGGCATTGAAGTTAACCCCTTAAAATGTCAGGCTATTATTGTTGGTAGCTCGCGACAACTAGCCAAACTTGAACATAAAAAGTTGCCTAACTTAATGTACAAAGGCACTGTCATAAGTTTCACCAGTACTGTGAAGGATCTGGGTATCATCATTGATAACAAGTTGACTTGGAGAGACCAGGTTAGTGACATCTCGCGCAAAATTTTTGCTTCCTTGCACTCAATGATGAAACTTAAAAATTTTCTACCTGTGCGCACTAAAATCCAGCTAGCGAATACCCTGCTGCTACCTATTATCGATTACGGTGATACTTGCTGTTTGGATATGAATAAAGACCTCTTAAACAAACTCGAACGGGTTTTCAACACTTGTATTCGGTTTATTTATAATCTGCGCAAGTATGACCGTATTTCATCGTGGAGGCGACAGCTTGGTTGGCTTTCGCTAACTGATCGCAGGAAGTCTAGAGTCCTTTCTCTTCTATTTTCCATCCTTTTTGATCGCAATTCTCCCTCCTATTTGTCCTCTGACTTCTTCTATCTTTCCTCTTTCCATACTAAGTCCCTACGGTCCCAAGCTAACCTCTTAATTTCTATACCGAGTCATACGTCAGGGTTCAAGTCTAACTCGTTTGCAGTCACTGCTGCAAGACTCTGGAACGACTTACCAGTGTCCATTAAAAGTGCTCCCGAGAGGGAGATTTTTAAGCGTCGAGTAAAAGAGTACTTTTTGAATAACTCATAATATTTATCTTAATAGGTATATAATTATTTGTATTTGTGTTTAGGTTTATGTAATTTATTTAATAATTAGTATGTATTTAATATCATTCATATATATTAGTGTATTATAGTATATTTGTATATAGTATATATATATGTACACTTTGTTTATGTTTATATATACTTGTATTTATCGTTTATTTAAAGTTATAATATAAGCTTTTGCACACCTACACAATGATTTCCCACATGACAAGGTTGGCTGGTAGAAAATGCTATTTAGCGTTAAGCTCGCCTTTTGTACATATTTATTTTTTAAATTGTGTGCAATAAAGGATATAAATAAAAAAAATAAATGTAGGGTTAAGACACTCCGTTCCCCACTTCCCGCCGAAGTCGGAGGCATTGCGTGTTAAGTGGCGGAACTTAACGCCTCGAAGGCGAAGCGAAGGAAATGGAAATATTAAATATTTCCACTCCTCGAGTGGGAATCGAACCCACAGCCAGTCGTTTAAAGTCACATGTTCGTGCCACTGCGCCACGACCGGCCTCAATTGAAGATGAAAATATATATTACATTTCGCTTAAATAAGCAGCGGTTAAACTATATTAGAGAGGTTCATTGTTGTCTTTATAAATTACTATTAGGCACTAGACAAAACTTCTTTCTTTAATTGTTGCTTCAGATATAATTTATCCGACTGCAAAAGTCAAAAGAGGATAATGTGATTATAAGTGTATGTGTGTTTGTTCTTTTGACATGTTAAAAAGCTAACGCGTTAATTGATTTTGGTGATTATTACATCAATCGATTTGCCGCAGCCTTGCAAATGTTACTAGAGATACCACAAAAATTAAAATGATTTATGATGCCATATTGTTAAAACGAAAATATAAAGTTTAAGTAATGAATACAGGAAAATTGTAATTAAGATGTTTAATGTTCAAAATTAATTAAAAACAGTGCTCTCAAAGTTTTGAGTTTAACATGTAAACTTAACTACATGAAAGAAATGTCACGTGCCACTAATACGTATTTATTTTACACATTTTGTCATAAATGTAATGTACAAAGTAGAAAAATATATTTGAAATATTATTAGAAAACCCACGACGGTTTAATTGTAATTGAAAAAGGATAAAATAACTAGAAATCCCCCGCCTAAAAGAATATATGTAACGAGATGATGGGGACGACTTCGTCGGAGCTGCCATTACTTTAAGTTTGCTAACTTCTCCTAGGTTTTCATGCTGTTAAAACAGGTTTAGGAAAAAATTAAAATATTACTGTTAGCTACTATATTTAAAATAGAGGTTGCAACTGGCAGCCCCCGACGAAGTTGTCCCCATCATCTCGTTACATATATTCTTTTAGGCGGGGGATTTCTAGTTATTTTATCCTTTTTCAATTACAATTAAACCGTCGTGGGTTTTTTCAAAATTTTTAATTTTGTTTTTTATTTTATACTTTTTAAAGTGAATAGATACACATTATATATTATTACATAATTTCGAAATACTTTATAATTAATCTTCATGCAAATCCAAAAGAAATTATAAGCCCAATGCTTTCTGGTTATCAAATACTTATTGCAGCGCCTGGCAGATTGTCACCGTAACATTTTCAGGAAACTTAAGTCTAACCAAATCAGTGAAAATCACAAAACCCACTAGTAGTTTTGATTTTGAACAAACTAATGTATACTGGGGCGCCCCGTGGTAGTTCGTGATATGGCATATAAAAACACGCAGCAATTAAACCAGAACCTATCACAGAAAACCACATCTAAATAGGTTTCTACTCACTGCAGCGCCCCCTGGTGAGGTGTCACCACGACACATATAATAGAACACGCGCTAATTAAGCCTGGTCCTATTTTTGATAACTGCATCCAAATCGGACTTATAGTGTTAACTTTGCATAATTAAATGTTTAATGCAGCGCCCCCTGGTGAGTTCTTAACGTAAAAAAGAACCTAAAAACTTACACCAAGTAAAGGTAAATCTAATACTAAAAACTCTGCCCAATCGGACTAGTAGTTGTGGTTTTGTTTTAAATATTACAAACAAATGTTTACTGCAGCGCCCCCTGGTGAGTTAACACGATTAAGCATATCCAAGAACATTCACTAATTAAACTTGAGCTTATCATTGAAACTGCATCCAAATCGAATTCGTCATTTTAGCTTTGCACAAACAATATTTTACTGCAGCGCCCCCTGGTGACTTGTCACCGTAATATAAATTTAAAAACATGCACTAAGCAAAGCGGAATCTAACACTGAAAACTCTTTCCAATCCTACTAGTCGTTTTGGTTCTACATAAAAAAAATAGAAGCAGCTACTTACTGCAGCGCCCCCTAGAGAGTTGACACATACATGAAAATATGCACTAAGTAAACATACATGACGCATATATGAAAATATGCACTAAGTAAACTTGAATCTATCATTGAAAACTGCATTCAAATCGGACTCGTAGTTTTAGTTTTGCACAAACAAATGTATTTACTGCAGCGCCCCCTGGTGAGTGGTCACCGTAACACATATATGAAAAGATGCACCAATTAAACCTAAACCTATCGTTGAAAGTTTTATCTAAATCGGACTAGTAGTTTTTACTCTGCATAAACAAATGTTTACTGCAGCGCCCCCTGGTGAATTTTCACCGTAACAAAAAAACAAAAATCTTAAAATATGCAGCAAGCAAAGCTGAATCTAATTCTGAAAACTCTAGCCAATCGGATGAGTAATTTCGGTTTTAGACAAATAAATACAAGAAAAATTTTGGTTTTACACAAAAAACTCAAACCAATGCTTACTACAGCGCCCCCTGATGAGTGGTCACCATAACGCATATATGAAAAGATGCACCAATTAAGCCTGAACCTATCCTTGAAAGTTTCATCTAAATTAGACTAGTAGTTTTTGATTTGCATAAACAAATGTTTACTGCAGCGCCCCCTGGAGAGTTTTCCCCGTAACAAAAAAGAAAAATCTTAAAATATGTACCAAGCAAAGCTGAATCTTTTTCTGAAAACTCTGTTTAATCGGATCAGTAGTTTCGGTTTTAGACAAATAAATACAAAAAAAGTACAAACAAATGCTTACTGCAGCGCCCCCTGGTGGTTTGACACGATAAAACATATCAAAGAACATTCACCAATTAAACCTGAATCTATCACTGAAAATCGTATCGAAATCAGACTATTATTTTTTGAGATAATTGAAAACATTCGTTTGCATGTAAAATGCTTACTGCAGCGCCCCCTGGTGAGTTAAGGCAATAAGACATATCTAAGAACATACGCCAATTGAACCTTAACCTATCATAGAAAACCGTATCGAAATCGGACTTATAGTTTTGGAAATAATTGACATAGTAATTTGCACAAACACACAAACAAACAAACAAACAAACAAACAAACAAACAAACAAACAAACAAACAACCTCTCACCCCAAACACATATACAGTCGCCGTTCCGTCGCGGGTAAAAATATATTTGAAATATATTAGAAAATATATTTCAAATATATTTTTGTACGATAACGCCTGAACTACTAAGCTGATCGAAGTTAAAGACTTTAGGCACCTAAGCTACAAAGTCTAAGCCTTTGAAAGTCTAGAAGTGACTAGAAACAGTTTATAGTTCTAAACATAAATATAGTTTACATCTTTCTATAATAAAAGTATTATTATTGTTTTATATGGGCCAGTTGTGACGCAGTGGCACAAGCGTGTGACTGTAAACGATTGGTTGTGGGTTCGATTCCCACTCGATGGGTGGTAATATTTAATATTTGCATTTTTTTTCGCTCTAATGTCGAGGCCAAGCGCGGCGTTAAGTTCCGCCACCTAACACGCAAATCCTCCGAATTTGGCGGAACGTGTGGAACGGAGTGTCTGCCGTGCTGTGTGCGGGATACACCGTGAAGCTATAAAAAAATGTTTTATATTGTATATGAAAGTTTATAATAATATCCGTATGAAGTTTATCACTTTCTCAAGGAATGTAGGAGTTCTAATATCATACTTACAGACATCGTGGACTGTGAATAAGATGGTTATGGGTTCGATGCCTACTTTGAAAATTTAAATGTTGTTTATTTCTCCGTTCTGCTAAGACAAAGCTTGGCATTGATTGGTACTATAGAACGTAATGCACGATTCCATTTTTACATTTATGAAAAAATGATTTTTAGAAAGCTTACTTGTACAGGATTATATGCTTTATTTATGTTAATCCAAACATAGTTAAGTACGCGCCTAGGTTAAAGGCATACTTACGGCATACATAATAAGTGGTAAATTTTAAAGATAGTATACAAAATTTACTAGTTCAAAGTACCAAACTATAGTAATAGATTTTTTAAATTATACGAATAATCTATGTAACATTAGCATTTCATTTAATGATAATAAGACAAATGAGCTAAACCGTTTCAAAATGAGATGCCCATACTCTAAAGAATTCTCATATACATGTATATGATTGTTTTAAACTTTGCAAGCAAACAAATTGCGGAAGTAAATTGAATACTCGTAAGTCTTGAAATTAATTAATTTTTAAACGACTTCCAAAAGGAGGAGGTTATCATATCGGTTGATTTTTTTTTATGTGTGTTATATATAAAATAATTAAAGCATAACCATCCCGACTAGGAATCGAACCCACAATTTATCACATTTTCAGTCAGACGTTATTCCACTGAGCCATTATCATCTCAAATTCAAGCTTAAGTACAAGCCTAAATATCCTTGTCAGTAGTAGATACTTTAACCCAAAAATAGAAACTCTGTTAGAACAAATTAAACAAACCCATTAAAATTGTATTGGTGTCGTCTGATCATAGAATTAAAAGGGTCCCCAGAGTTTTACGTGTCATTTGCTTTCGTTATTGCCTTTTCACCCCTATCTAAACTCGGGTATGGCGTTCGATAGAGGACGTGTGAATGTTATCTCGCTGCGTGTTATTTGGATATGTTTATGTGGATACATTGTCAGCTAATTTGTAAGTTAAATGGGCTTACGAAGGTTGTAGGTTCGATATTGGTTAAAGAAAAATGTTTTTTTTACAATGAATGTAGTAGGATTTTTTTACAATGAATATTTGTTAATTAGAGGCCGTTATGGCGCAGTGGAACAACATCTGACTGTAAATGCAATGGTTATGGGTTTGATTCTCACCCGTATTAAGAATGGTTATAAATTAATTTCATTTCTCCACTCCTGTACCCAAGGCAAGGCGCGGCATTGAGTTCCGTCACTTAACACGCAATGTATCGTTTCCGTGCAAAAAATCTCTCTGACTCTCTTGCTATGTGGAAAGGCGTGAAACTGCAACATATTTTACTGTACAATATGTATTAGTATTACAAAATTGATTTGACATAAACTGTCAATTCTTTACTCCACAAACAACGTAGTATTGTAAAATAAATTAAACTATTATATCCAATACCAAGTTGTATTAGAAAAAATATTAAAACTTTATTTTAAAAGGCAAATTGAAGAAGCTGGCATACTTGTAGTTCAATATTACACATTTATCGGTAAGAATATTATCATTGACGCGTTGGTTTTCATTACTATTTATTTCATAAACAGGTACAACTAGGCCATGACCTCTATCTATTCATTTTATTCTTAGAACTTATTTCAAAGTGAAGTTCAAGAAAAAATTAAAGATGGTGGGCAAAATGGGTCAAGTGTCAGCTTGCTTGCATTAAATTGTACGTAAGTTTAAATGTTTGTGTTTGTTTCGTAATAATAATAAAAAAAAAACTTGTTTTGCGCTAAGAAAATAGTAATGAATAGTTGAAGCAGATGTGCTTTTTGTTAATAACTTTTGCTCTTTTAAATTTCCATTTGGAATTCCAGTCACCGCGAGACCGCGACAGATGTCACAGCGCCGGCTGAAAATAATGAAATATGAATTACTTTGTAATAATTCAATATAATGATTCGTTTTCAATATTATTTTTTGTAAAGGAAGTGTTAAATGCATATTTTTTTAAAGAGAATGTAGAGAGAGAGAAAGAGATAGTCGACTTACCCCGAAAATTCAGAGAGAATCTCCCCTGCGTAGAACACTTTGCATATCAATTAAGGGATTTCGTTTCATATGGCGGAACATAACGCCGCGCTTTATCATACCACGCATCTTCAAAAGTAATAGAATTCTAAACCCTAATTAAACGCGTAATAACTATGTAACGTTATAGAAAGCCACTCACAAAGTCTAAACTTTTGATATAATTTTCGTAGTTTCAGAATTTATAACAGTATTTGAAATTTTTATTAACTGTTTCATTCACTATTGGGTACATATTGGGAGTCACCATAACTTCGTTAGTTTCTGTTTGGTCGATATGTACTAAGTATATTATGATTTAATATATTTTGAGGCCGTCGTGGCGCATTGATACAGCGTTGGACTGTAAACGTGATATATGTGGGTTCGATTCCCACTCGAGTGAACGATTATATTAAAATTTATTTATTTATTAAGGATCGTCAACGGAAGAAATATTACAATATTTTCACATTAAATTAATTACAAACATAAACTAAATATTTTTCCAATTAGAGACGATCACAACATGCAATAATAAAATAAAGTAAAAAGTAAAAATTATGAATATATGAAAATTATAAAAGACAGAAAATTCAAATTAATACAGTTAATTGTCAAAAAATAAAACATTAATTCAATATATTATATTAAAATGTTCATTTCTCGATAAAGCGCGGCGTTGAGTTTCGCCACTTAATACGCAATGACTTGATTTCGGGCTGACAGTGAAGGACAAAGTGTCTTGACACTAGGCCCTCTCTGACTACTCCGTTATGCGGGAAAAGGCGTGAAGCTACAAAAAAAATGTACTTCGAATTTCTATGTAGGTCATAGTACGGAGAAAATACGAATTGTGTATTCAATGTAAGTCAAGGTTGAACGAGAAACACAAAATATAAAGACCTATGGAGGTTAAAAGTAAGCGAGGCACGCTTTTATAAAAGTTTCGAGTATTATAAGTATTTATTAAATGATTTTAATGTTTTAAATGATTTTATTTATTAAATGATGTTGAATTGAAGCGGTTGTGGCACAGTATGGCAGCGGCCTACTATGACCGTGATTATGTTGGGTTCTATTTCTACTCGGGGATGACTGATTAGTGATTATATATTATTTTTATTTCAAATTGGTATTTATTACAAAGCGCGGCGTTTGTTCCCGCCATTTAACACACAATATTTTGATTAAGGGCGGAGAATCTTAACTCTAGGTTCTTGCTGATGACCCTATTATTCGGGCAAACGCTTTAAGCTGCGTTCAAATTTATATATGTTTTCTAAATGTATTTTTCAATTTTATAAGTGTGTGAATAATACTTTAAAAAATGTTAAAAGCTTTAATCTGTTGATATAGGTACATAGTTGCGTTTATTTTGTTTTAAATTTTATGAAATAAGTCGTTTTTAAGTAAGCTAAAAAGGAATTTGTAACTTTATTTAAAAATATGGTAATGAAATATATTTAAGAGCTATAATAAAACAATGGATAAATTTCTAATATTGACATCGTTTAATGGTAATTGACGACATTATTAATATATAAGAACGCTTATATATTTACACCATACATTTTAGGTTTACAAATCTCCTAACCTTAAAGTTGTCTTGGAAGTCTTTGTATTCTGTCTTGACACACCGTTATCCATGGACTAAAAAAAGCGTAAAGCTGCAAAATAGATTGTATTACAACAAAACCCATACAAGGAAGCAAAAATATCACCTAAAATATCTTGTAACCGCCTAACCCCTAAAGCATCATATGAACAACACGCACAGGTTTCACTAACTGCTAGGTACCAAACTACAATTCTAAGGTATAATAGCTGGGACGACCCACGAGTGTGATAAAAAGAATCCGATAAGACAATTAAATTATATTGCGCTACTAAACGCAATCTGATATCGCGTCAATTGCTTGGGTTTTCGCCACGTAGGTATACCTCGTATGTCGTTAACGTTCGACACCGAAGGTAAAATTAAGTTGACACGTGTTTTAACTTCCAAATGCGAAGGAAACTTGGATATGCATGAAATGCTTACCTAATTTTGTAGATTTTAATTAAAATTGCAACGAAAACTTTGATTGTAATTAATTATGCTTTATTGAAGTGTAAAATTTAGCTAATATGTGGGGCCAGTCGTGGCGCAGTGGTTCCGCCACTTAACACAATGCCTCCGATTTCGGCGGAATGGGGGCGGAGTGTGGGACGGAGTGTTTTAACACTAGGTTCCCTCTGCGTACTGGTGGAGCTAAAAAAAAATCTTTCCCCCTATGAATATAACCATATCCTCTCATATATAATAATCTATACAGTTACACGCTGTCCCACTACACTATAAAGCTATCACCATTAAAACCAGCAACCTACTTCCACAATACAGAATTGACATATCCTCCACCGCATTTCAACGGCCTTCATTAATCACCTTAAAAAAGGAAATAGCATTTCTTTTCCGCATTCAACATTTAGAAATCTCAAAGCGAACAGGAAAACAACTCAATTTGAAGCGAGATAAGCGTTCAAAACAAAAGAATTGATTCTGACGACATTTCTGTAATTATTCTCTTTTACCACGTACGTCGGTGGGGAAATAACCTGTCCGATGAAGTCGTATGAGCCAGTGTTTTTCATCTATATAACATGTGGATACGTTACATCGACCTCAGTGCATTCAGTGCATTTTGATTAGTGCAACCGATATGTATATACAATGTAGGTGACTATTTAAATGTGTTTTTTTTTGTTTAGATGTGTATAAATTCAAAGTCCATCATGGTGCAGTGGGACGTCTGACTGTAAACGCGATGGTTCTGAGTTACAATCCCATTGGGTTTAATGATTATATAGAGTATCATGACACTCGGTTCTCTCTGATTACTCTGCTATGAGAGCAACAGCAAAAAACAGAAAAAATATCTTTATATTGTCTATCTTGATTTTTTTAGTATCGGCTGTTTTATACTACGCTTTAGCTGATTATATTGGGAAGACATCTCCGACGTAATAAAAAACTGGTATAATTACGTGCGTAAGGAAAATAATACAATATGATAACTTACTAGAACTCCTAATGTAAATTTTATTTGTAAATTTAGCTTCATTCATCAATAACGTTATAACTTGAATTTATTAAGACTGTATTTTTAAATACTTTATTGAGTCCATTTTTGAGTTCTGTCAAGAAGATAAGCCGCGTTTTGGTATTAACGCGGATACTTATACTTTAAAATTTAAAATAATTATTAACTCATTATAATAAAAAAAATATACCAAGTTTAAACCATTATAAAATGTCCATATTGATAAACAAAGAAATCAATTGTATTTTTTATATAACAATACCATTTCTAATAATGTTTGGCGTTCTACTTTACGTCGCGCCCTCCTTCCTTCGTCCTCTTGATATGTCACCGATTGTTAGATAAAGTAGCAAGTAGTGACGTCCCTTCGCCTGCCCCAGTTTGTACAACACAGAGCTATCTAAACATGTGTCGTAATTTATGGCCATTATGTGTCTAATCGCCGGACTGACTAATAGTTTTAATAGAGATCATTAGGGATTATAGAGCATATAGTGGTTTGGGCAAATAGTGACTATATATGCAATGGTTGTGGGTTTGATTTATTCTTGAGAACTGATTATATTTAAATTAGTTTTTTTGTTTATTAAACTAAGCATTACTTTCAATACTTGTTGCGCCTCTCTGTGATTTCTTACTTTTAGTCCTATAAGTAAACGGTTGCCTGTAAGAGATCACTTGTAGTGATAAGGCCGCCATTACACATAACATTTACAATTGTTCTTTTATATTGTTCCTGTAAGCTTTTGTGTGCAATATCTCGAATTCAGGAAGAATGTGTGAATGAAACGCATTTTTAAATACATGAATATCTGGAAATAAGAAAGTATGATATGCACGTGTATTGTGACCTTCTTATTGCACTGTGCTTAGAGCTGATACCAGCTAGCACTAAGTTAATCCTTATTACATCTGCCAGTGAAAACTCTGTTCAGCCATTCCATCCAGCCGATAAACCAGAACAAAAAGACAGACAGACAGACAAACATTGTAATAAAATGATATTTTAGCATATATACATCGTATCTCCATACATTTAGTAAAATCGTTTTTGTAATATTACAAACAGCCACTCCAATATTGTTTATTTGTATAGATTAATTGTGTTGTCTTCACCCTGTATCCCGCACACGGCAGGGTAGGCAGAGGGAACCTAGTGTTAAGACACTCCGTTCCCCATTTTCCACCGAATTCGGAGGCATTGAGTGCAACGTGGCGGAACTTAACGCCGCGCTTTACCTCTACCAGAGCGAAGAAAGTGAAAATATTAAATATTTTCACTCCTGGAGTGGGAATCGAACCCACAACCAGCCGTTTACAAGTTACACGTAGTCGTCACACAGTCGTGCCACTGCGCCATCACTGGCCCCTAGATTAAATGTGACTGAAACATGATTTTGTACCAAACGTACAATATCCTTAGCAGCCATTAAAATAGAGTCACCTGTCACTACATTTTTTTCGTTTATCCTATAGGATATACCCAAAAATAATTACTAAAATTAAGTAATTTTATAATCCGCCATAATATTTCAAATTAAGGCAATTATATTTTATATGAATTTGAGGTTCTTTAAACGGGCTGGGATTAATCCCATTTATGAATACGATTCTGTTTAGATAACATAAAAGAAAAAGGTTCATATTATTTGTGATTTCCTTTTGGAAAATCAAAAGCGTTTCGGTAAATATATATTTAAGCGTGTGGTTGCCCTTATATTGATATTTATTGCTTGCTTTTGCTTTTTTATATGTTTACTGAACTGATGTTTTAAAATAATTTTGCTTTTTTAAGGTACATTCTTCTGGTAATCGGTGAGCAGCTTCAAAAAACCGCAGGGGAAACGAGGTAAGTATTTTTATTATAAATATTATATTGATATCTTGTATTATAATTTTAATGAATATAATTTTAATTATCATTATTACACACTCACGGAGATGAGTTCCATTATTCAGTTTTATATATTTCTAAATAAGGGAAAAGGTCACGACAGTGATTTGCCTTTAGGTTCTGTTTCTATTATATATTTTTACATATTTAATAGAAAGTTTTCCACTTTACATCATCATTTCTTTTTTTAAATATATTTTTTTCTAAGAATTGTCTACATACATATCTTCATGTTGTATCACAAAGTAGATAGCCAGAAAGAACGGAGCTCCAAAGGCTACGATCCCTGCATACTTCTTTCGCCTCGTCCACTGTCGTCAACCTCTTCATACACATCATGCTTTTTACGTGATCTTCTTCCAGTATCGTCGATACTCGTCGATCGTTTTCGAAAGTCAACCGAGGTCTCCCCCTGCCTTTTTTACCTTTGCCTCATAATCTTTCTTACGATTCTTTCATCACTCATCCTCTCGACGTGCCCAAACTACCTGAGCACACCTTTCTCTTCTTCTAAGAGTCACGAAAAATAAAATTTTGAAACGTATTTTGTTACTTATTACGTACAGACTTACAGACCTATTATAACCTTAGAGAATAGTTTACAAATTATGTACGGATATAGCAAAAAGATAAGACTAAGCTAACTTCACAAGTATAAATACTGTTAATTACGCTTACGCAAAACATGGCGCGTTTTATCCAAGTCAAAGCGATGTTAAGAGTCAAGCTTTGTGTAGTTGCGCATAAGGCTAAAGAAAAAATCTTTATGATTTTATATGACGAGAGAAAAGCTGCTATAAAAATGTTGGTTTTTTTTTCACGCATTTCTCGCAGCTTGTGGGATATGTACTTGAAATGTTATGTAGTAAACGATCATTTCTTTAATTATATTCTTAGAAGAGATACAAAATTTGGACGCAGCGGGATTCGAACCCGCCCCTTTCGGAAAACGTCCAAGCGCCGTACTATACTTTCTACTACCTGCGTCGCAATATTAAGACGCTTATTACAATTTATTTTTGCCGTTAGCAACGTGTTCGAATCCCGTGTCGTCAAAATTTTTGTACATTTTCTAAAAACATTTTTTACAATTTAACAAGTGAATAATAGTTTAAAACTGTTAAAAAATTATTTTGTTCTTTGATATATTTTAATGAATATCTCATTGCATATTGAATACTAGAACTCAAGTGAAATTTAAAACTTAAATAAATTATCTAAGACTTTTTTTACAAATAGATCGCTGTCACCTTGGTCCGTAGAGAAAAGCAGTCGTCTCTGTCCAGCCAGTCCTAAGGCTCTTGGTGGATTTATTTACATTACTAGTTTTGATACTCACTGCTTTGCTTACGTGATCAAAATGACAGATATCTTTACAAACTTTCAACCCCTACTTCACACTCTTAAAGGTAGAATGTTTACAATTACTGAAAAAAATATGTAGTAGTTTTAATCAATAATTCAGACATAAAGTTTCATTTTTTTAACTTTAAAACTGACAGACTATCATATTAACATTTCCCCCATTTAACCCCCTTAAGGGTTGAATTACCAAAAAAACTTTCTTAGTATACTTACTAGGTATAATTTTTTTTATTTTAGATAATTTTAAGACGATATTTTGCATGTCTCTCTATTCTTTACCTGCTTGATCTTAGTAGATGCGATTTTCAGCATTATCAAAAAATAATTTTAAAAATATTATCATTAGTTTAGATATATTATACTCCTGTTTATATCATGAGTACCACGACCATCTTGCCAAACTGAAACAGCGTCTGACTGTAAGTCCAATAAATGTTGGTTTGATACTAAGATTAATGATTATATTCCAGTTTTATGAATTTCCTCGTTTTAACAGGCCAATTAAACGAATGTTATATAGCAAGGCTTTATCTGCCAACATTATATTGAAAAAAATACGAAGCTGATCATGTAATACTTATTTTTTATATTTTTTTAATTTCTATAATATTATTTTACATGGTATCCGACTCGACTTAAGTTGGATCTTCCTTGGTTAAGTGCAAAATAGACAGGTATTAAAAGTAATACAAGATTCTTTGAAAGCTTTCGACTTCGGTGTTTCTGCATAGCTTCTGGATTAATTTTCTTTAACTTTAGACTTAAAGTTCGAGGGTTGCGTTTGATGTCGATACTGTTATAAAATTACTAAAGAAAATTTCCTGATTTCCTTTAAATGATGAAAGAATATACTTTAAAGTATTTAAAATATTGAAGATAATACTTTGAAAGTTATAGTTTTTAAATAACTATAATACTGTTATAATTTTTATCATATTAAAATAAATATAGTTGACGTCCTCGTGGTCCACTCGGGGAAGTCATTTTTCTTAAATTATTTTGATCTGCCCGAAATTAAGTTCTCTATGCCTACCCTGCCATACGGCAAAAAGCGTGAAGTTACGTTAATACGCAACTTTACGATTTGCACGCAATTTAAAAAGCAGGCAGAAGGAATCTAGTATTAAGACACTCTCTACCCCACTTTCCGCCAGATTTGGAGGCATTGCATGTTAAGCGGCGAGACTTAACGCCACCTTATGCCTCGATGCGAGCGAAGAAAATGAAAATATTAAATATTTTCACTCCTCGAGTGGGTATCGAACTTACAACCAGTCGTTTGCAGTCACACACTTGTACCACTGCGCCACTACTGGCCCCTTTTGCATTTTAAAATGAAAATAGATTTATTCTTTCTTTTCAAAGATTTCAAATTAGCTCACGTGCGCTATAAAAATCTAAAATTGCGAATATCAACGACTAATATTGATATTCGACTATATTCGGTAGATGCGGGTCCAAATAGAATTGGGCTTATGCCTATACTAGTATACATTACTTGGCAAATATTTATATCAAACATATCTGTAGGTTGATTCATCTGTTCAATTTAATCAATGAGCTAGTTTTTTCTTAAATAAAACAAATGGGGTACCAATTGTTTTAAAATGTTGATGCTAACGTATTTTGGTTACGTTTGCCTTAAAATCTTTACGCCTGCTTCAACATAGGTATATATATTTTTAGGACACATCAATGTTTGAACTCAGCAGGATTCGAACCTGCGCCTGTTAGAAGCTGTTCACGCATTCTGGCCGCTAAGCCATACATTTTACACCGGGTCGAATCATTATTATAACTTGCGGCTTCGCCACGTGATCTGCGCCGCTGTTTCGGTATATTGCAACCATCCGTGGTGGATTTTTTAAAAATAAAGTAGCCTATGTTTAACCTTGGATTATCAACTATATATATATATATATATATATATATATATATATATATATATATATATATATATATATATATATATATATATATATATATATATATGCCAAAATTCATTACAATCGGTCAAGCGGTGTAGATTTTTCATATAAACTTTCATCCCCTATTTCAACCCTTTAGAGGTTGATTTTTGAAAAACTAAGTAGCCTATGTTAGACCCAGTCATTTTTACTACTTTCATTCTAAATTTTATCCAAATCGGACTAATAGATTAGCAGACATTCGCATTTATAATATAAATATATATATAATATATATATCTATCTACACGTGTTACTCTCAACAGAAAATAAAAAGAATATAGTAAACAAAACTTGTTCAATCATAGCTTAATTGTTTTTGTTTAGGAATACCACAAAAACAATGAACTTAAAAAAAAAAACAAGCATTCAAGTTATTAGAACTTTCAAGGTTGGGAGCAGAATTAATAAACAAAAGCTGTACAAATACGTGGTGAACGAAAATAAAATTGTATATAAATGTCAAGTTGCGTAATAAAAACGTAATTATTTTCCTTGGTTTACGTATTTTTTTAATAAAATAATATAATTTGCGCTAAATATTTATTTAATTTCTTGTCTATTGCTATAAATGGTTGCTCAACTGTGTTAGTTATTGTGATAAAAATAAGCAAAATTAATTCTCAGAGTAGGAATCGAACTCACAACCAATTGTGTTTACAGTTAGACGCTATTTCACTGCGCCTAGATAGCCTCAACTGTATTCATTTTTATGTGAAAATAATGTTAATAATAATATAGCTATTTTCTAATAGCTGTAATATTTAAAACTTTTAAAATATTGTCTTCAGTATTTTAAGTACTTTAAAGTATATTCTTTCATAATTTAAAGAAAACCACGAAAAATTCTTTTAAAAATAAAAAAATAGCTTCACGCTATATCCCGCACACAGCAGGGTAGGCAGAGGGAACCTAGTGTTAAGACACTCCGTTCCCCACTTTCCGCCGAATTCGGAGGCTTGCGTGTTAAGTGGCGGAACTTAACGCCGCGCTTTACCTCGACACCAGAGCGAAGAAAATGGAAATATAATTTCCACTCCTCGAGTGGGAATCGAACCCACAACCAGTCGTTTACAGTCACACTCTTGTGCCACTGGGCCACGACTGGCCACAGAAATTTTCTTTAGTAATTTTATATTTTCTACTCATGACCTCAAATAGTGTCATTTTATATTAGTAAAATTTTAAAAGTTTTATTACACTTAGTAATTACGTACGTACACTTAGAAAAATATATGTATGTCGTAATTTTTAAAAAATAGTATTCATCTCTCTATAGAGTTATTGACAACAAAAATAATCTGTAAAAATCGTATAAGAGTTTTGACGCATTAACAGAATGTAGAACGCATAGGTAAGCGGTCAGAGTATTTGAACGGTTACCAAGAGACTCAGGTTCAAAGTCAGCTGCTTTCTATTTTTTATCCGTTTTATAGAATAGTATAACTTAATTTCTTTTCGATCATTTTCCATGAAATTAGCGAAGTGATAAGTGCTCAGATTACATGTTCGAATCGCCATAAGCAAAGAACTGTAAATAGTGAACTTTATTTTTAACCTTCACAAAAAAAGAAATATTAAATATTTTCAACCCTCGAGTGGGAAACGAACACATAACCACTTGTGTGTGGCTTTATAGTCACACCTCTGTGCTTCTGCACCACGACTGGCCCAAATACTGAACTGTTAAGCTAAATAAACGTTTTCATAACATACGGGCCAGACCATACATACATACATTGGGGCCAGTCGTGGCCCAGTGGCACGAACGTGTGACTGTAAACGACTGGTTGTGGGTTCGATTTCCACTCGAGGAGTGGAAATATTTAATACTTCTGTTTCTTTCGCTCTGGTACCAGAGGCAAAGCGCGGCGTTAAGTTCCGCCACTTAACACACAATGCCTCCGAATTCGGCGGAAAGTGGGGAACGGAGTGTCTTAACACTAGGTTCCCTCTGCCTACCCTGCTGTGTGCGGGATACAGCGTGAAGCTAAAAAAAATAAAAAAATAATAATATGAGAATAGTAGAGAAAAATACTAATATAATAACATACGAGTATATAAGAAACATGTATTATTCAAGGATTGTGCTTAATACCGTACCAGTCACTGTCATCATAATTAAGCAGAACAAAATGTTTAAATGAATGAAATTTGAATAGATTTGTAAAATAAGGTCATTCGTATTTGACTCCCAGCATTTCAAGTTACTGAAAATAGTAAGGAGTCATGTAACAATGTGTACATACGTGGCAGTAGTAACAAAGTACGAGGGCCTATTTTCGAGAAAACAAAGGCGTTTCGATGGATGAGGTTCTTTGTCCCAGTAGTAATCAAACGGTACAAGTCTTGCGGAGATAAGTGTATTCTTTCGTATTACCACTATGCTCTTTTAATGGAAGGACCTGTAGTTTTTTTTGTGATGTTAATAGTTATTATATATTTGTTGTTTAGAAAATAGTGTGGGATTCTTATTTGATTCTAGTTAGATCTTATTTGATCTAGATTAGTAGAAAGTAGTATATTTAAAATGAGGATATAAAATAAGGATTCATTTTTAGAATTTCAATATTTAAAATAGGCAAAAGCTATATATAATTATAATATTATATTTAGGTACATATTATGTACAATATGCATGTCTTTAATATGGATAAAATATGTTCATGCATACGTACATACATACAAACATACATGCTAAGAGTTTCTTCCCTTTTTGAAAGTTATGAATGAGTAGCCTAAGTTTGTGACATTCTAACTTCATTATTTTAGTGATAAATTACTGTAATAATATAAATTACCAAAATAAACTTTAATAAAAATTAAACAAGTTGGGAAAATAAGAAACTAATACTTTTTTTTTCATTTCCTCTACATCTTACAGAAATACATTTTATAGAGTAGAAAATGTTTTATTCAGTTCGTTCTTTTGATTTTATTTCGCAATAGAGCACATCAATCGATGTCCCAATAGCACTTTCTCTCAGAATTATTACTGTACCAGCACTAAGTAATTGACTGAGAATTCTTTTAAGAATCTCGAAAATTTATCAATAAAAGGCTCTAAAACGGATTTAGTCAAAGTTAAAAGGAAGCGTGGCTGTTAACTAGATAAGAGGGGACTACAGAATAATGGACTTTTTGTCGTCGCCACGCTTACGATTAAATTGCGGCAGCCGTCCGATACAAATTTCTTTAAGGTGTCGTTGATTGGTGGAAGTATGATTAAAGAAAAACATTTTTAGTGTTTACATTATGTAAATAAAAAACAAGTGTATGTATAGTCATTCGATTAAATGCGGGCTATGATATTAAACAAGGCTAAAAGTATGTGACTTCTTCTCAATTTTTTTCATCTTCACGCTGTATCTCGCACACAGAAGGGTAGGCAGAGGGAACCTAGTATTAAGACACTCCGTTTCCCAATTTCCGCTGAATTATGGAGACATTGCGTGTTTAATGGCGGAACTTAACGCCGCGCTTTGCCTAACAGAACCTGGAAATATTAAATATGTTTACTCCTAGAGTGAGAATCGAACCCACAACCAGGCTTTAAAGTTACGCATTGTGCGTCTGCACCGCGACTGGCCCCACCACAGCGATAATAATTGTCTTAATAACCTATCTCCACTATACTAGTGTTGTTTAGATAGTCTATAGAAATAACCCTTTATATTAAACGCGTTCAACCGAACATAAGCGCATTAGCAAACGTTCATTTTATTAATTAACTGCAATGGACAGTTAATTGAATAGAAATGTTATTTGTATTAAATAAATACATAGGTAAGGTTATTGTTTGCATTGTTTTGCACTACTGTTGAGCTCTCTTATCAAATATTAGCTTGAGTGGACTTATTGATGAAATTTATTTGAAATATAACAATGGCAATTGTTTTACAATTTATTAAAATAATAGAGGCATTAGTTACCATTATAAGTTCTTCAAATGCTTTTTTTTTGATAGAAGTAGTCAAAATGACGTACCAATATTTCTTCCAATTGTAAAATTTTTGGTTGGTTAAATATTTTGGGAGTAATGTTTATAGGATCGTATTTAATTTTCGTTTTTATATTAAAATACTCTTTATTAACAAAATAAAACCACATGTAGATAAACTATATAAAAAATACATTTTTTGACATACTGGCATTCGAATCTGCACCTCTCTCTTTAGAGAGAATAGTAAAATAAAAAAAGATTTACAAGAATTTCAATATACCTGAATATATAACGTATGGCTTAGCTGTCAGACGCTTGGACTGTTTACAAAAGATGCGGGTTCAAATCCCACTAAGTTAAAAGTCTTATACGTTGTCAAAAATTGACATTTCGATTCTCTTTCTACTTTCGCATTATCCAAGCTATTAGAAACTACATATTACTCAAAAATAATGGAAGTGGGCAACTGAAGAACGTTTCAACTAAAAAATAAATGTAGCATATATTTCATACATGGTTTTTATATGAAAAGCTAAAAAAGTAGGTCATAACACACATTAAAATACGCTATTAAGTTCGAACCTACGAGTATATATAATATTAAAACACATACATACGATATATAATGCCTTTGTTTGTATTACATTGTGTGTGCTGTTCAATGGTAAACGAAGAGAAAATGTTTTTTTTTTATATAAAATTAAAATATAATAATAATTTTACATTGGGACCAGTCGTTGCGCAGAGGCACAAAGTGTGACTGTAAAGCGACTGATTGTGAATTCGATTCCCACTCGAGGAGTGGAAATATTTATTAGTTCCATTTTCTTCGCTCTGGTGTCAAGGCAAAGCGCAGCGTTAAGTTCCGCCACTTAACACGCAATGCCTCTGAATTCGGCGGAAAGTGGGGAACAGAGTTTCTTAATACGAGGTTGCCTCAGTCTACCCTGCTGTGTGCGGGATACAGCGTGAAGCTAAAAAAAATACATCAACTGTGCTTTTTTTTCCGTCACTTTGAAATATCACTGCAATGTAAAAGACATTATTGAGTAGTTTAAATTATTTTATTTCACTTTTGCATATTCTGCTATTAGGGCGTAGAGTGAAGAACGTAGTGTCTTGACACTAGGTTCTGCCTACTCTATGATGTGAAAAAAAACGTAAAGCGTAAACTTTGATATGTATTTCGCACGTTATGAGCGAAATAGAGATACAACACTCTGTTCTGCATTTCTTGCCTTTTCTACAAGTATATACTTTTATATATGTATAGTTTAATATTGGGTTGAAAAGTTAAAGTTAGAGATTTCAAGAACAGTCTCGGTCATTCGATGAAATGCGGGCTATGATATTAAACAAGGCCAAAAGTATGTGACTTTTTCTCTAAATATCTAGCTAATTTCTTGATTTCAATCGAAAAATGGAGCATAGTGTTTTAATACTAGGTTCTCTCTGACTATCCTAATAGGGGAAAATGCGAATTCTACATATGATATGTAAGTAGAATAGTGAAATCTAGTGTAATGATACACATACGTAATTAATGTACATGCTTGTATTTGTAAAATAAATAAATATTAAACCAGTGTTGAATTCTACTATCTACATATAAACTGGGTACATTATTTGTTTTAAATGAAAATTTATAAGTCTTATATATTTTGGTATAGGAAAACATTTTTAATAATACGACGTTTCAAATAGTGCAGCTACATAAGCACATAATCCAGTTTAAATATAGTAATTTTAAATCAAACAATCTTAAGACCAAGAATTTTATTAATAGGTTCTATTAATATATTACCAAGTGCCGTTTATAGTGATCTTGATAGACTACACACTCGTATATTATAAGTAATATTACTCATCATTTTCCCCAAAAATGTCTAAAAAGGTAATTAATTTAATGGCAACCCATCAATTTTATCACGACTCTAGCAGAATAGTTTGGATTTTCCTTAGTACTTTTACTTAGAAAAGTAGGTCGCTCCGTCTAACACTCGGCGGCTTTCTATCGAACTTTGTACTTAAGTGTTTTGTTTGAATTGCCGAAAACTCCTGGATGGTCTTATTAATAAAACCTGATTGTTAAGATTTCCAAAATTAGATGAGATTTTCTTCAAATTTGAATATTAAATTTTATATTAATTAGTTAACAGTATATGATTGTGAACGTGATTGATTGTGAGTTTGATCCCCAGTAGAAGGGGAGGAACGGTTTTTTTAGCTTCACTCTGTACCCCTTGCGGGGTAGTCAGAAAGAACGGAGCACCAAATGCTACGGTCCCTACATACTTGTTTCGTCCCCTGTCCCCTCGTCCACTTTCATCAATCTCTTCATACACGCCGTCCGGGGGGTCCTTATGCTTTTTGCGTGACCTTCCTCCAGTTTCAAAGGTCAACTAAGAGAAGAATTGTCTAGTAAGATAAAGAGCGGTGTTAAGTTCTGCCACTTAGCAAGCGGTGTCTAGAGTTCGGGTGGAAAGAGGAGAACAGTGTTTAGACACTCGGTTTTCTTTTTAAAATTTATACATTAACAAAAATTATAATCTCACATGAGTGTGAATAACACTTTGAAAATCTTAAAATAAATTATTTTGAATTATGGCTTTCTAGAAACAAAGTGTTTATATCTTTGAAAAAGACATTTAAGAAAACGTATAAAAAATTGAACGCAGCGGGATTCGAACCCGCGCCTCCTGAATACCGCGAAGGCGCTCTCACTACTGAGCAATATCAATTATCCTAATTGTGGAATAACACTTTAAAAGTGTTTAAAAAATGTTTATATTTTTGTCGTAATATGATATTATTTATTTGTTTTTAAACTAAATACATCAGGAAGTTATGTAATTTAAAAACTTAAAAGCTTATTTATTTTATTTGCTTTTATTATTAAAAGCAAATAAAACTTCAGAGTAAAAACATTGTCTTTTTAATAGTTGATTATATATATTCAACTCCCAATTTATAATTAAAATTATTAAAATATTGGCCATTTCGACGCAGTGGGACAGCACCGGAAAGTAAGATTGTTGCTTCGATTCTCACTTGGGGAAATCATTGGGAAATGTTTTGATACTGGAGCCGGTGATCGCGCAGATACATAAAGTGTGCCTGTAAATGTAAAGCGACTGCTTGTGGGTTCGATTCCTACTTGAGGAGTTATTGTGTTATTTCCATTTTCTTCGCTCTGGTGTCGACAGCACGCACATTATCTTCTGCCACTTAACAGCGGAAAGTGGAGAACGGAGTGTCTTAACACCAGGTTCCCTCTGCCTACCCTGCTATGTGCGGGATACAGCGTGAAATTAAAAAAAATGTTTTGGTAGTACCAACGGTGGACGTCTCTTATTACCTCACTATGCTGAAAAAACGTGAAATAGCTGGTTTTCTAAGTACTGTGCTTGAAATTACCGATGTTTTACACTATATAATACCACACCATCTAAAAATATACTCCTCGTT
This sequence comes from Dryas iulia moderata, assembly GCA_019049465.1. Lineage (NCBI taxonomy): Eukaryota > Metazoa > Arthropoda > Insecta > Lepidoptera > Nymphalidae > Dryas > Dryas iulia. The sequence continues at coordinate 8,834,403 of CM032435.1, read as the reverse complement.
TATATATTATATATTTTTGAAGTTAGCAAAACTAGAAAATGCAGCTAAATAATAAATGAAAACAAAATATATACATTTAATTTATTAGAGTATCTTCCCTTGTTGTTTGGCTACGTTAAAACTCGCGACAAAACCAACTAAGCGAACGAAGCTACTTTCGTTGTAAGGTTTGTTTAGGTGATAGGATGAAACTATTTTCAATTTGAAATATATTATGTATAAATAGTTTATATTTTATTTTTTATTTGATTTATTTATATTTAGCTTCACGCTGTATCCCGCATACAGCAGGGTAGGCAGAGAGAACCTAGTGTTATGACACTGCTTTTAAAATATTGTCAATTTGCAATAAAGCGTGGTCGTTTGATTGGAGTTGCTAATAAAAAAAAATAAAAATAATTTTAACTTGACCACTATGCAATACTTTCTCCAATACGTGTATGTATATTTAAATGTGATTCATATAAGCTTATGAATATAATACGCTTTTATTCCAAAATAAAGAGACTACTGTGATTTAGTAGGAGATTGTCTGACTGTAAACACGATGGTTGTACGTTAATTATTATATTTAAATTACTTTTATAATTTAAATATAATAACTAGGAGTCAGTCGCACGAACGTGTGACGCAGTGACACGAACGTGTGACTGTAAACGACTGGTTGTGGGTTCGATTCCCACTCGAGGAGTGGAAATCCATATTTATATTATAAATGTGAAAGTCTGTGTGTTTGTCTGTCACGCTTTCACGGCTAATCTACCGGTCTGATTTGGATGAAATTTAGAATGAAAGTAGTAAAAGTTACTGGGTCTAACATAGGCTACTTATTTTTTCAAAAATCAACTGCTAAAGGGTTGAAATAGGGGATGAAAGTTTATATGAAAAATCTAAACCGCTTGACCGATTATAATGAATTTTGGCATAAATATAGTTGATAATCTAAGCTTAAATATAGGCTACTTTATTTTTCAAAAACCCACCCCCAAGGGTTGATATATAACAAAGCACTTATGTAGTTCACGCGGCAAAGCCGCGAGCGGGTCGCTAGTATTTAATAATTCTATTTCTTTGCTCTGGTATCAGAGGTAAAGCGCGGCGTTAAGTTCCGCCACTTAACACACAATGCCTTAGAACTCAGCGGAAAGTGGGGAACGGAGTGTCTTAACACTAATTTCCCTCTGCCTACCCCGCTGTGTGCGGGATACAGCGTGAAGTGAATAAAAAACCTTGGAGTAATAAAAAAAATCCGTCAAATGCAATCTCTAAACTTAAATAGGAACATGAAGAACGGAGTGACTTGACATTAGGTTCTCTTAGATTACTACGCAGAAAAAGCATCAAGCAATATTTCACCATTTTAGCTTCCCCTGATCAGCCTGTATCTCATTAGAAGAAATGCAAATGCAATGCCAATCGGACGACAAGTGGGTCAAAATAGCGTTAGTGACCCACTTGTCCAATTTACTGGAAAATTTGCACATGTGCCCGCATCTGATATGTATGAACTTATTATACTTAGGACGGCCAGGATAAGTAATTTGTTATTCTATGTGTATTTACAAAGGGTTTCTTGTTTTTCTTACTTCTTCTCTACTTTCCACTTAAATTGGAGATATTTCTCACTCACTTTATCTTCATTACTTTTACGGAGTAATGAAAAGAATTAATATATATTTTTTTTGTCAAGCGGGAGTCGAACCCACAACGATTCACGATTACAATTAGACACTGTTCTTCTTAACAGATTGTAAACGTGATTGGCTGTGTTGTCATATTAGATCATTTCCTTGAGTGGGAATCGAACCCACAACCAATATGTAAACATTAGATTGTGATTGATTGTTTTGGTCTGGTTTCAAGCGGTGATCGTGGGTGTATAATGACTCCTTCTTCTGTACGTATCTATATACATATGTCTAAATGCCTATATTTATAACAATTTTACAAAACAAGCTCCAGGCTGTGTAGTTTGTAATGTTTCATACACATTAAATTTTTTATACATGAATAAAATAATAATTATAAATTATTATATGAAGGAAATGGACCTCTTATGTTGGTACTTCCTTCTTTTTTTAAATCAATATTATGAACGAGTGGCGGAAAGTAGAGATTTTAAATTCTATTCGTGTAATAGAAACAAGGGCAATTCGCACATAAAATTTTATTGGATCGAATACGTACGTAAAATTTTACCAATTTAAGGAAAATACAGTTACTTTTATTGTTTTGTAACAAGATAATGTTTTCATATTCATAATAATTTAATGAGTACTCATCGATCTTATGTCAGCCATCTTGTCTAAATCTACATAGCGATATCTTATTTTGTTTAGGTTTATATTTTTTTTAGCTCCACGCTGTGTTCCGCATACAGCAGGGTACGCAGATTGAACCTAGTGTTAAGACACTCCTTTCCCTATTTTTCGCCGAATTTTGGAGGTATTGCGTGTTAAGTGGCGGCAATTACGGTCGCGTTTTGCCTCGACACCAAAGCGAGGAGAGTAGAAATATTAAATATTTCCACTCTTCGATTGGGAATCGGACCCGTAACCAGTCTCGTTTACAGATACATTGTGCCTCTGTACCACGTCTGGCCTCGTAGTTTTTGTACTTACACTGTTTCAGGTTAATGCACAGGTGCGCATAGGCTTTCAAAAAACACCTTAAAAAGGGGCATAGTACAAAAGATAAGGATCTTTTGTTACTATGTCCCTTTGGATATAGTAGTAGTATGTGGTAAAATAAGGTATTTTACCACATACTACTACTACTATATTCAAAGGGTAAACGAGTATCTTACGAATATGTAAGAACTTTTTTTTATAGCTTCACGCTGTATCCCGCACACAGCAGGGTAGACAGAGGGAACCTAGTGTTAAGACACTCCGTTCCCCACTTTCCGCCGAATTTTTGAGGCATTGCGTGTTAAGTGGCGGAACCTAACGCCGCGCTTTACCTCGATACAAGAGCGAAGGAAATGGAAATATAATTTCCACTTCTCGAGTGGGATCGAACCCACAACCAGTCGTTTACAGTCACACGCTTGTGCCTCAGCGCCACGACTGGCCCCTTATTATAGTATTTATTTCTTATCTCTATATTAAAAAAAAGCTTTTCATTAATATTACGGGCATATCATCACGGGAAGTTTAGTAAAGACAATATTTATTATTATTATCAATAATCAAAATGAATTTAAATTTTGTTCGCACGTAATTCCACCGTCTTAATAGAAAGCGAGGTACCTAATTGTCATTTCTCAGAAATTTCGCTTAACAAAAGCGAAGGCGAATAAATTAAATCAGTAAACAGCTATTTTAATTCCAATATATAGTCTTAGATAGTGATATTTGAATCTGTTTATGTTATAAGATTATAAGATAAAGGATTATTAGGTACTTTACTATTTTTAGAGAAAGCTAAAATATGTTTAAAATGTGTTTAATATCTGTCATTTTCGCGTGTAAATACAATAAAATGCTGGTGAAATCACCAGCTTCATGCATTTTCCCGCAAGACATTCCGACCTCCAATTTCCGCCCGAAATCGCGGCATTGCGTGTTAACCTCATTGGCGGATCTTCATGCTGCGCTTTGTCTTTGTTGCCATTGAAGAAATGAAAATTTAGTTATAATCATTCTTCGGAGTGGAAATCGAGCCCACTATCATAGCGTTACAGTACGACGCTGCCCCTCCACTCAATTAGTACATTTCAGATATTTTATATTTTTTTATCCACCCTTTACTAGGGTTTACAATAGGCACAAAGACCTAAATTTCATCACATTATAAAGTAAATTCCACTATTTGTATGACAGGCTTACGTTTGACCACACAAAGCCCAATGTTACGTGTTGATGTGGTCTACGATGACACTGTGATGACTTGATTTATCTTGGTATCTTAGCTTTATATATTCCTTAGTTTCACTGGCTTTAATCAACGCTATTGCTCGATCCATACTAATATTATAAATGTGAAAGTCTCTCTGTGTATCTGTTACGCTTTCACGGTTAATCTACTGACGAATGAAAATGGTCGAAGACACCAGATCAAATATGGGCGACTTCTTTAAAAATCAAACCCTAAAGGATTTAAATAAGGATTTTTTTTATTAAGAATGTAAACCGTCTCACTGATTTGACTTTCGATTGATTCTCTTAGAAAGGCATTTGATGATGCAAGTCAAATATAACCTACCTATTTTTTCTAAGACTAACTCTTAAGGGTCTAAAGTAGGAAATAAAAATTTGTGTGAAAAATCATGCTGGCGTAGCCGCGATTAGGTCATTAGTTATAGAATATTTCTTGAAGCAGTATTAAATACGTCAATATTAAAAGAATGTCCTTACAATTCTGTAAACAAGCGTGACAAACAATTTCCTCTAAAAACATATCATGAATCCAATCTGCGTGAAGGCGGAACTCAACTAATTGCAAATTTGAAGGGCTTACTGTATAATTAGATAAATTCCCCGTCATAAATCAACTAAGACAGCGTTTTGGAGGAAGAAGTAATGCGACATCGTTACTGTGATTCTTGTTTACGCTTCTGTTGTTTTATGTTTTCCTTTTGGATAGATGTCAATATTTAATTTGCTATGTATAGGGGTGTTCCATGTCAATCATTAAATATAGTAGCAAGTAATATGTTTAAAAAAAGCAGCTTTAAGTTTTTTCCTAACTAATAGGGTAGTCAGAGGGATCTCTGTGTCATACATGACGGGTGACGTAACTTAGCGCTGCATTTTTTCTTAGGTCTGATACCTAAAAAAAAATAATTATAATCTTTTCCCCCGAGTGAAAATAGAATCCCCACCATTCGTGTTTACAGTAAAAGTGGCCCCTACTTATACAAGTAATATGTTCAAATGAATAAAATAAGCATTACACACTCAACCATGTTTCTTATACCATATATTTTATACTTATGTTACACATTTGTATAAATTGGCATATAAGTTGCCATGGTAACCCTTATTTTTCCTTAGCAACATCTTACGGGGGTGCTAGTTAATACTTTAAAGGTAATTGTATTTCAATAATAACTAGAACATGCAAAGCTTATATTTTTGGCTATAACTAATATAACCTTGAACTATTTTTTATATTTTTTTCTTTAGACGTCTGTAATATACAATTGCTTGTTGCTTAAATTCTTAGGTGCTGAGACATATCTCAGTAGGTACTGAGATAAATGAACTTCAAAAGTTATTAAAATATATTAATAAATACTATATATTAAATATAACATAATTTCAATATTTCATCAATTCTTGGACAAGACGCGGCGTTGGCGTCTACCACTCAATACGCAAAGTTTTGAATTCTCAAATTGTAAAGTAGAGAACGGAATAAATTGCCTCTTCATTCTCCCTGCTACGCGAAAGCTGCAAAAAAAATCAATCCTAGAAAGAATCGAATAAATTATTAACGCTTTAAAGTTTTAACCCACATTCTTTTCACTCACTCATAATGGAAATAGGCTGTTAAATAGGTTCGTTAAACAGTGTGAGAGCTATCAACTAATCATTTCCAGCCGAATGAGTGTCAGCATATACTATACTATAATGTAATGAAATCTGCCTAATAGCTAATAATTTTAATATTGTGTAGAAAATGTATCTGCTTGAACGTGGTGGTGGCGAATTTTGGACAGTCGTGGCGCAGTGGCACAAGCGTGTGACTGTAAACGACTGTGGATGGTTGTGGGTTCGATTCCCACTCGAGGAGTGGAAATATTTAATATTTGCATTTTCTTCGCTCTGGTGTCAAGGCAAAGCGCGGCATTAACTTCCGCCACTTAATACGTAATGTCTCCGAATTTGGCAGAAAGTGGGGAACGGAGTGTCTTAACACTAGTTTCCCTCTGCCTACCCTACTTTGTGCGGGATACAGCGTGAAGCTAAAAAAAGAAAGAATCGGGAATTTCTTTTTCTAAGAAAGTAACATAAAATTTCGTGATGGTTAGTATTAGTGGTATAGCGAATTAGTCTGACTGTAAAAGGATTGTATGTTTGATCCATATTCTGGGAAAATAATCTGAATATAAAATATTTCTATTATTTTATTGACTATAAGATATTGACAAACAGTATATAAGAATAAAAATAAACATAAAGAGTAAATTCTATAAGGTTTATTTCAAGGTAGTTGTAATAGAAATAATATTAAAGCTTCATTTTTTACTACAAGTAGTTAGTGGGTTATATACAGTAGTATGTCAGTGGAAATATGTCCAAATATTTTTTTACGAAGTCGTCATTACTTCGTTATTCCTAAATAGAGATGTTTGGCAACCTTTAAGAATCTTACAATAACTTAAAATTAAATATTAGAGTTGATTTCTTCTACAAAAATCAGTTATTAATAAAAAAACAGTATAAGAAAAATATTTCAAACATGTAGATGCCATCGTGTTGCAGTGGTACGACGTATAACTGTAAACTCATTAATTAATTAAAAAATTGCATACATTCGATAACATTTAATTTAATTACGTAACACGCATATTCTTGCAGGCATGAAGAAAGAGACGAACGAAATTTTAACACTAGGCGAGAAATAGTGTGAAGCTACTTTTTAAACGAATAATTTCAAAGTTTAATTAGTTTTATATGATCCTGGTCCTGTCGTTTTGCGCCTGATATAAGCATAATTGTAATAAATTATGCGTTTAATATATATAAAGCTCTTATGTTATCGAGTGACTGACAGACAACATTCACCCGAAATTATTTGGTGTATTAACCAACGATTTGGCACATAGGTTCCTTGACCTGCATTCTGCAGTAGAAAACTAAGAAAGGATATTTTGAAATTTCCAACGGAAAAATCATGCGGTTTACCGTTTTATATCCCGTGTAGACGCATTAAGTAGTTGCAGCTCATTTTATAATAAATAGTTAAAAAAAATTGTAATACATATATAGCGGGCCTACTTAGTAATAATACTACTTAGTAGTAATACTACTTAGTAGTAATACTACTTAGTAGTAATACTAGCGGGCCGCGTAAACTACATGACTGTTGCATTATATTACAACCCTCGGAGGTGGATTTATGAAAAAAAGTAGTATATGTTAAACACTGAATTGTTAACTATATTTGTGCTAAAATTCATTACAATCGGTCAAGCGGTGTAGATTTTTCATATTAACTTTAATCCCCTACTTCAACGCTTTACAGATTAATTTTTGAAGAAATAGCCTATATTAGACTTAGTAATTTTTATTACTTTCTTTCTAAATTTCATCCAAATCAGACCAGTAGTTTAGCCGTGAAAGCGTGACACACAAACAGATAGACATTCCCATTTATAATATAAGTATGGATTATAGAATTAAACTCCGTCGAATATTATACCTACCAATAAATAAGTTTCCACATTGTTTAGTTGAACGACCGCTGGCTGTATTAAAACCCGTATAAGCTCCAACCTTCAGGCTTAGGCGGTGAAATAATGTCGAAGTAGAAAGGGCGAGAATACAATCCTAAACAAACATGAATTCCAGTTACGTGTGATTAAGAATCAATGAACACGATAACATCGCAAATAAAACTTTGGTATGATTTGGGTATTTAAACAGAAAAGGTTTTTTAATATTTTAATATGTTAAGCGGTTTAAATAAGCTATCGTGGTGCAGTGAGAGAGCTGGTTGTAAATCACGAGTGGTTGTGGGTTTGATTTCCACTCAGGGGAACTATAATAGGGGCCAGGCGTGGCACAGTGGCACGAACGTGTGACTGTAAAACGACTGGTTGTGGGTTCGATTACCACTCGAGGAGTGGAAATATTTAATATTTTCCTTCGCTCTGGTATCAGATGTAAAGCGCGGCGTTAATTTCCGCCACTTAACACGCAATGCCTCCGAATTCGGTGGATAGTGGGGGACGGAGTGTGTAAGTTTCGCCACTCCATAGGTAATGTATTGATTTTGGTAGGAAAGTGGAGTGGAGTGTTTTTACACTAGGTTTCTCTCTGACCCACTCTGCTATGCTAGAAAAAAAGTAAAACAAGAAAAAAAGTTGATAAAGAGATTTTTAAATTTTATTGCTTTCGTAATTTGATTCGAATTTATTGTCACACATTTTACTTTTGTTTTATTTTATTGGTCGGTGGTTAAATTTCTATTCGAGCCATTGCCTTGATTTATAAGGAATTTAGTTTGATTCGATAATTCAAGGTCTATAACTCAGTATTATATAGGTATTCCATAAATAGTGCGCCGTTTTGCGTCATGTGGAAAACAGATTATTCATCATAAGGTTATCTATGCTTACTTTGTAAATATTTGACGAAGCGATGGCGTATATCGGTATATGCTTTAAATACAGCGCTTTTATTTATCATTAAGGCTTAAGAGAGAAAAAAAGACCTAGCATTCATAAATTCACTATTAAAGAAACCCATGCCGTTGAAAAAAGAGGAGCCTAGGACTTGCGACCCAAGTGTAGGTGTTTAAGAGGGGCCCTTTAAACTGCATATTAACACTCGCTTGTACTGTCTGAGGTTCCTCTCTCTACCGAAACAAGTTTGAAAATATCCTTCTTATGCCGCCTACGAAATATGTGCTAGAAAAGAAAAGATGATAGTTCTAGACAAGCCGAGGTCTTTTAATAGATTTATTGTTTGCTTTGTTTTTAAGTGGATGTTATAATTTTATTACTTTACTAGTTGTGCCCGCGACTTCGTCCGCGCAGAATTTACAATTGATAAAATATATGCATAAATTGTAGCCTTTGTTTTTATTCTGATGTATAAGCTATATTGCTGTAAAGTTACATTAAAATCAATTCAGTAGTTTTTACGTGAAAGAATAACAAACATTCATACAAACTTCGCATTTATCATATTAATAAGATTTTTTTATAAGATATTTCTTGTGTTAAATTTACAATTTAGCAGCTTTACGTTTTTTCTCGTATTACAGCACTAACTAATAATGTCAAGACACTCCGTTTTTCAAAGACTGCCGGAAATTGAGACATTGCGTCGCTGAAGTCTACACCTAAGGAGTGATCATAACTGATTGCAATAACAATAACCTCAAAAATTTACAATCTAAAATCATTTTTAGAATTAAAGCTTTCCACCTTATTACAATTTCCAATAATCGTTAATTTATAAAAAAAAAATATCGAAAAAAATAACATTTTTACATTTTAATATTTCAATACGCATTAGTCAGATATTACGCAGCGCCAGTTCTCCGACCACGAATACTTTTTACAATATCAGTGTTTGTTCGAAAAGGTCTACGTTTAATACAACCTTCGCATTAAATAGATTGACGGTGAAAACATTTTTCTAACTTGAAAAGCTGGCCCGAACTGCCAACCTTTCATACAAATAGTGGATAAACACAGGGTGTCCATTTTTTTCGTATTATTTAGTATATATTAGTGTTTTTAATTTGCGTATTTGGACAAAATTAAATAATATTTAATTGAGATGTATTTTATTAATATAATTTTAATTTTTTTAATATGTTTTATTTATAACGAAATTAAACCTCTGACTGTAAACATGATGGTTGTGGATTCGATCCTCATTGGGAAGAATGATTATTTATATTTTATTTCTATTTCTTTGCTCTGCGAACCATAAATAAAACGCGATATTGAGTTCCGCCACATAAAACGCAATGTCTTGATTTCGGGCAGAAGTTGGAGAACGGAGTGTTTTGACATTAGATTCTCTTTCACTACCTTGTTATGCTTAGGAAAAATACTATATAAGAGTATCACATATTGTAGCGAGTAACGAGGAGCAATTAAAAACGCTATCAAAATAATAGGTAAAAGATTCTAATACTTTTTCCCTCAAAGTTATCATATTGGACTCTTTAAAGGGATTTACAAACTTGTTAAGTGGGGTTTTAACATATATATTGTATTAACAGTTCCTCTGGTGTTGTAAATGTTTAGGAGCAGCGGTAATCAATTAACTTGTTCTCGTTCCTAGCTCGTTTGTCTGTTCTTTATATATTTAAAAAAATATAAATAAAAATATATACCACGCCGTATAAAAAAATAAGTACATCACTTCTTAATATAATATTAACCTCCCACAGATCTCTTATTATAAGAAATAAAAGAAAAAGACAATTTACAATCACCCAAACGCTAACTTATAAACAATATAAACAATATAAACAATGCCCGTCTAAAAGCAATAAAATCTAATTCTATAACAAAAAAAAACAAAGATTTACAATTTTATACTAGAATAAAGAAATTGTAGTTGTGGCTGTCTGAAAATATGTGTCTGTAGAGTGCGATATACATCCCAGGACAAGAGCCAACTGTTCTCACGCCGCCGCCGAACTCCGGGGAATGGATAAAATAACAGCTTATGGCGACAGTGACAAATATTTGTTTAAGACCTACGTTTAGGTCTTAATGTTTATTATGTAATGTTACTTATGTTATATTATAAAATGATAATGTTTTTGAAAGGTCGTTTGTAAAGGTCAATGCAGACTTGAAGATACATGCTAGTGATATATTCTGTATGTGTATATGTTAAAAATATAATGATGTCTGTCTGTACATGGGGGGTTATATAAGAATAAAATATTGTTTTTTTTATAGCTTCACGCTGTATCCCGCACGTATCAGGCAAAGGAAACCTAGTGTTAAGACATTCCGTTCTCCACTTTCCGCTTAATTCGGAGGCATTACGTGTTAAGTGGCGGAACTTAACGACGCGCTTTGCCTCGATAGCAGACCGAGGAAAATGGAAATATTAAATATTTCCCATCCTCGAGTGGGAATTGAACCCATAACCAGCCGCTTTACAGCCACACTTTGTGCCTCTGCGTCACGACTGGCCCCATAATTAATTACCAAAAGCATATTAATTAACAATACTTAACTTAAGAACTCTTAATGATAAATGTTTTAAATACGAAAGTTTGGTCAGCCTACTAACGATAGGAAGTCTATTCACGTAACTCAACAATACACGCCAAAGGTACCAGTCTATAGACGACACGTGACTTCGTCATATAATGCCTTTATGCTACTATTTTTGACATGTGTATGTCCACCAGATTTTTGTACAGTGGCATGTGTGTCCCATTACATTATGAATTTGATTTTAAATTCATCTTTTTTTTATTATTATTATATCTTCATTTTTAGGGGCCAGTCGTGCCGCAGTCGCACAAGCGTGTGACTGAAAAGGTTGTGGGTTCGATTCCCATTCGAGGAATGGAAATATTTTATTTTTCCATTTTCTTCGCTGTGGTGTCGAAGCAAAGCGCGGCGTTAAGTTCCGCCACTTAACACGCAAAGCCTCCGAATTCGGCGGAAAGTGGGGAACCGAGTGTCTTAACACTAGGTACCCTCTGCCTACCCTGCTGTGTACGGGATACAGCGTGAAGCTAAAAAAAATAATCTTCATTTTTTATTATTAATGTTATTAAATTGAATACGGTGTGGTCGTTTATAAATAATCTCTATATTTGCAAGTACAATATGATAGCTTTTCACGTGTTTTTGCAGCTTCACGTTTTGTTGTAAGTTGTTGTAAGTATTTTCACTAAAATAAAAGACATTTAGAAAACGAATATCCGAATTCCGTTGCGTTAAATTTTTATACGTTTTCTTTCTCAATTTACTAAGTGTGTGAATGACATTTTAAAATGTTAAAAGTAATTACAGTTTGTTTCGGTAGCTTAGTTCACCACTTCCTGCCCGGATTTCAGATAGCGAGAAAAAGAAGATAATTTAAATATACTTAGCGGACAGAGCACTTGGACCGACAAATTTTATTGGTTTTCCATAAATACATTTCAAATGTTAAGTGTCTAAATAACACTTTTTTTATATGTTATAAAACTCAATGTATAATTGTATATCCTATAATTATATATATTACAATTATTTTCGAAAATGGACATCAAAACCATAGCCATTACGTTTACAGTAAGTCATTAACCAAAAATGCCACGATGACCTCCATTTTAAATATTAACTGCTCAAATAAATCGACAACTACATTACAATATACATACAATACAAACAAAATAAACGATGAACAAATAATAATACTTTATATTTCAAATTTTCATTTCTATTCATTTCACATTTAACACAAACTTTAAATATATTTAAAAAGTTGAGGTACAAAGTCGCAAAAGAGATACGTAGCTCAGTGACATTTAAAACCACTAATCGGATTAACATTTAACTTTCGCTCAGTGATTGTGCACAGTTGTTACCGGGCGTGTGGACTGAAATAATAAAACATAAGTAAGCCGTGCTGTTTATGTAGTTACAACTGTTTTTTATTTTAATATTAGCTTTTGCTTTTGCGTCGATAACTTGAAATTGTAAAAACGAAAACCAAAATTAACGGTTCTTAATTAATTTTTTTTCTTTAGCTTCACGCTGTATCCCACACACAGCAGGGTAGGCAGAGGGAACCTAGTGTTAAGACACTCCATTCCCCACTTTCTGCCGAATTTGGAGACATTGCGTGTTAAGTGGCGGAACTTAACGCCGCGCTTTGCCTCGACACTAGAGCTAAGAAAATGGAAATATTAAATATTTCCACTCCTCGAGTGGGAATCGAACCCACAATCAGTCGCTTTACATGCACACTTTGTGCCACTGCACCACGGCTGGCCCCATTTTAATTATATAGGAAAGTATTATAAGGAATGAACACTGAAATAAATATATAAAACTGTTTAAATTAAGTTACATAATTTTCCACATCCACAATTCGATTACAACTTGCATGTTACGTATTTATTATGCTCCATCGTGCTTTTAATTGTTCACAAAAGTATAATAATATAATGTTTAATTTTCGTATATATACGAACTCGTATATGTACGTGAAAAAAGCAGCTAGAAGCTTTTCGCCCTCGTAGAAAAGTGTAAGAAAAAATCTAGTGTTAAGATATTCCGTTTTCCACTTTTAGCCCAAGTAGTGGAATTCAACGCACGTTGTCTAGCTACCATAGCAAAGAAATAAAAAATAATGTATAATCATTCCCCCGAGTGAGAATCGAATCCATAACTACCGTGTTTACATTCAGACGTTATTCCACTGTACTACAACCCTTCAAAACATGTAGGCCGTAAAAGTAATTTTCGTAAAATACACGTTTAAATAGTAATAAATTCAACGTTATAGTTTAACTATTTTGAAATGGTTGTATCGAAATCGACGTAATTTCAGCTACTTGTTTTAATGTGCACGCAACATAAATATCGTAATGTCCAATGCACGCAGGTATAAAATTACTTGTTAAATATATTTGGATGTTTTTGGGCTATGAAAGGCATGAAATGAATTTTAATTCAACGGGACAAACAATTGTTTTGTATGTTGTGGTTTACATTTTAGTGGGAATACTTTCCTTTGGACTTGCTAAAATAAATCATTATTATATGTATGAGAATTTGAAATTGAATTATTATTTTCAAACTAACATTTTCTGTAATTATTGCAAACTCTTTAGCTTACAATGTATATACATTGTGTCTTGAAGTTTATTTATATGATATCCATATTAGTGCTTTAAAAATAACTAGTCCGCCATTTTGGATGAACGTCACACAACCAACCATGCTTTATAATGCAAACTAAACATATATATAAAATATCATCTCAATCGATTATATTGAACCCTCTAAATAAGTTGCAAGATTATACCAGAACAAATATTTGTTCTGATATAATATAAATCCAAAATGGCGGACTAGTTATTTTTAAAGCACTAATATGGATATCATATAAAAAAACTTCAAGAGAATAATTCAAAAACGAACTTTTTCTTCAAAACCTTTTTTTACTTTTAAATTATACAATTCTTAATTAAAACGTTAAGTTAGTTAAAAAGAAGATAAGGAAAACCACATCAATGTCTTCCCTCCCTCCTAATACTGAAACAATTTTATTACAATTTAAAATTAAACAAAATGTACTGTGTTAAAGATAACATTAGTACCAAAAATACTCCAAAAGAAATGACTTATAAAATTTGAGTGTTTAAACGCCCAAAGCCGTTATCAATGACGCACTCATCTAGATATAATTTAATATCCTCAAAGGGCTCGATAAAATTCTTCGTGCAGCTAGCGGGGCGGAATTGTCTGAGAATTCTCACTTCTCGAAGGTTCGCTTGTATTGTTTTAATGACTTGCTCTAGGTACTGGAACATTGCTTGATGAAGTAACGTTTTAAAAAAGTTAGATGATTTTTAATTATGTAAACCAAGGTTTGAAATATTTTTTACATTTGGTTGTATTACTTATATTTCAAGAATATGAAACTGTATTTTAATGTTTTTTTATACAGTTGTCATTATTATAAAATATTTATATATATTTTATCAAATAAGGAATTACATAAAGATGTTACGACTAATATGAAACTGTTGTTGCTTGTTCAAAAACGTGGCATTGAGCCACTTCACATGCAATATCTCAAAATTATTTTTCTCCCTGACTACCCCGCAAGGGATACAGAGTGAAGCTATATAAAAAAATATACTATAGTAGAATTCAGTGGAAAGTGGGGAATGGAGTGTCTTAACACTAGGTTCTCTATGCCTACGATGCTGTGTGCGGGCTACAGCGTGAAGCTAAAAATTAAAAAAAAAATACTATTTATTAAAAAATAAAAAAAAATACTATACATTGGCATTTAGTTTGACTTGATCGAGTAACTTGAAATATATAAGGTAGCATTTACTTTACAGTTTCATTTCGTTAGCGATATTATTCAATTACGCCGCGACGGCATTTCGCTGTGCTTTTCTGTTCTGAGACCTTTTTTGGTTTTACTTTAATTTTCTATCCTCAAAAAGATGCGGCAAAAGTGATGAGATGCTACGATTATTTTAAGTAATTGCTTTCTTTATTGGCTTGGAGTGGATTAATCATTATAATAAATGGTAAATATTTATTATGATATTTAACAATGGTGTTCGGTTATAGAAAATGTCTGCTGGTTCCAAAACCTATATATTGATTATGTAATTGTGTTTAATTTAATTTTCTTTTGCTAAATATTTTTGTGAATAATTATAATTTTTTTATAGCTTCACGCTGTATCCTGCACAAAGAATGGTAGGTAGGCACCTAGTGTTAAGACACTCCGTTCCCCACTTGCCGCCAAATTCTGGAGGCATTGCTTGTTAAGTTCTACTTCTTCTAGTTAAGGCTCTACACCAGAGCGAAGAAAATGGAAATGTTAAATATTTCCACTCTTCGAGTGGGAATCGAACCCTCAACCAGTCGTTTATAGTCACACGGATGTGCCATTTCGCCACGAGTAGCCCCAATTATCTATTGAACTATATCCTTTATCGGTGTGTATGGTGCAAAGATAATAAATTACTGATGAATGATGATCAATAACCATGTCTATTATCTAACGCTTACTTAAGAGCTCTTGAATGCCTAACCATGACAGCTTCACCCATTTTACCACATAGTGGGTTAGTAAGAGACAACGCAATGTCAAGGAGCTCCTTCCTCCACTAAATGTCTAATGAAGACAAAAAAAACTCGAGTGGGAATCGAACCTGCAATAATCCCACGTGCCTATACTATGGCACTTAACAATTATACCATTATGGTCTCATTAGTTAGATATATATACATATATCAAGTATCATATAATTGCCAAAGCGAAGTGACAAGCTCAGTGTAGTGTGATTAATTTAATTTTGAATCGGACAGTAATGAAAGGCACTAGTTGTTAGTGATTGGTGTGACACTTGTCATCACAAATATATAATTTACGCTTCACCAGCGTCGATGTTGACATGATTGTGACGTTGAATATTAGTTTATTTATTTTTTTATTGGATTATTATTAGTTTGCTAATGAATATATATTATTTTCATTTCTAAAGCAAGTCTTTTATCTAATGCAAGGCGCGGTGGTAAGTTCCGCCACTTCACACGCAATCGATTTTAAGCAAAAAGTGGAGAGCGGAGTGTTTTGACACTAGGCTCTCCTAGCTCAGCTCTTAGTGTAAAGCTACATTTTAAATATTTATTTATTTACTTTCTTCTCACGGTCTATTAATTAAAGGGACTTTAGATACTTAGTATGTAACCGCACGCTGAAATAGATTCCGAAATACATTCTATATATTTTTGGAACAATGTTGCCTTATTTTACTTGGCAATGAAAGGATTAACTCATGGTAGTATATCGATTTTTGTGGTTTTTCCGTAAAAGCCTTAAAGCCGTCCGTTACGTGACATTCATGGTGGTTATATTTGACCCAGTTTCGACTTAAATCGATGTAAGTAAAACGTAAGTAGAATTGAACTACCTTTGATTAATGTAAAACAATATAATAGGGGTATGAAATTTTATTACATACTACTAACTGCCTGAGATTTTGTTCGCGTAGGCTTTAAGTCAAAGTGGATAATCCATGTTAAAGATTTTGCTAAGATGAAATTTATTTATTTATTTTAGTTTAGCTGGACTATAATGTTCCTTCATCAGAATTTCTCTTCCTCATCTTTAAATTTTAATATCAACAAAAAATACTCAGCACACTGAAAAAAATGGTAAAATTTCAAAGCCTCATCTCTAATAGATTCGCTAGAACACTGGTCCTTCATCAGCTGTTCCATGTTTCAAAATCTATTACTATCTAAGAACTGCCCAGGCTCTGAAGCTGTACAAAAAAAGACTTTATTGAATTTCGTTTAGTAATTCTAACGTGCGCCAACAAACGCCTGTTTTTATTGTTTAATTATAGTACTGGTAGCAGCCCCCAACTTGATTGCGTGGGCTTAATGATCCCCCTTGACGATATTTGAATAACTTTTGTTATGGCGTAATTCCTTATATATTATAATACAGATGGCCAATAGAAGGCAAACAGATAAATGGACGGACAAAAATGGTAAAAAATCACGTTTATATATTATTTTAGGGTACTGTTTTTTTAAATCGTAATAATCTCGTAATTTTTATCCCGTTCATAATTAGCATGTAGACATTTTTTACTATTTTATTATATTAGATATAAATAAATAGAAAGAAAATTCTACAATTATTACTAAATACGTAGGAGTATAACTAAGTTTTAAGTAAATTATGTTGTTTTAACATTTTAGCTATTTGAACAAATATTATTTGTTTTTCTTTTTTTTTTTATTAAAAAAAAAAACAAAAAAAAAAAAGAAAATACATAGGAGTATAACTAAGTTTTAAGTAGATTATGTTGTTTTAACATTTTAGCTATTTGAACAAATATTATTTGTAATTAAGAAAAAGTCCATGTAGTATTAGATGTGTAGTATAAGTATTTTCTGGAGTCTTATGTGTAAGCTGCGTTATGAATACTAACTTTTACTTCTTAATTTTACCGTAGTTTAGTAACGATTACTGTTACTAAAGTAGATTCATTCTTGCGGTGCATTGAGTTCCACTACTTAACTCGCAATGTCTCAAATTTGTATGGAATGTGAGTAACGGAGAGCCTTGACACTAGATTTTCTCGGCCCTTGAAGCATAAAGTTGAAAGGAAAGTAAAGCAAATTTATACTATTTTTTTATCTTCACGCTGTATCCCGTGTTAAGCGGCGGAACTAAACGCCGCGCTTTGCCTCGACACGTGAATAAAATGGATATATTAAATATTTCCATTTTATTCACGAGTGTGAATGGAACCCACAACCAGTCGTTTATAGTCACACGCTTGTGCCACTGCGCCACGACAGCTAGACTAAATGCAAGCTAAAAATAAAAATGTCTATTACAGACAAACTTTTGTATTATTCTTGCAAAACAAAAAAATCCAGAATTTCATAACAGCGAGAACAATGTAAATATTGCATCTATTAAAACAAACGTTACTTTTTATTTTCAATAAAATCTTTTGTTCTTTAATAGCACTCGATTATATCAGCTTAAACTTGAAACAACGATAACATTTAAGAGTTAAAGAAAATGTAAATGTTTATAGGTAAGGATTAAAAATTAACATTAAATTAAATTGGGTGAAATATTTTTTAACTTTTGCAGGTAGAGAGAAAATATATAATAATATCAACGTATAACAACTTATACTACACTTTGTCACGTTGTATCACTTTAAAATGTTAAAAGTATATATTAATAGTATACCTTTTTAGCTTCTTCATAATGTCAATCCCCTGACAATACCACGTTTGAAGGTCAATCAAGGACTCCTTCTTAATTTCTCATTTTTTTTTACCAGCTTAAAGATTTTCGCTTAGCATATCCTGCCGAACCTAGTGTTAAAACTGTTTCGTTCTCTATTTTCCGCCCTATAATCGTGACTACGAGTTAAGTGGCGGTATTTAATGCCACGCTTTGTCTTCTTATCAGAGAAGGGCAATTAAATTTAAATATAATCACTCCCCCGAATGGGAATAGAACCCCTGACCAATCGCATATACAGTTAGACGCTGTCCCTCTGCATCATGACAGCCTCTCATACCTAACGTATCTATTTTTAAATATACTCGTACCTACACATTTTTATGAATTATTTAAATTCAGATTTGTCATTGGCATTCAGACGAGACTTGAGGTCAAATCTAATAAATTAAAACAATCTAATCGATTGATGAACGAAACCAGATTGAAATAAAGAAGAACGAAACAGAAAATATACTAGATAGATTTTGAAATGAAACTATTTTTAACCGGGTTATTGGGTTTATAATTGGTATTCGAAAATACATTTTTTAGAAACCCGACGTTTCGAACACTTTACAGTAGTCCGTGGTCACAGGTAGACTGTGTGTAGGTAGACTGTGTGTAGTGTCTACCTGTGACCACGGACTACTGTAAAGTGTTCGAAACGTCGGGTTTCTAAAAAATGTATTTTCGAATACCAATTATAAACCCAATAACCCGGTTAAAAATAGTTTCATTTCAAAATGTGTAGTAATCGCGAAAACAAAAGAGCATATTATACTAGATAGAATTTACTAAATACATCACTTATATGAACAGACAGACGCCTACATTTCACTTAAGACAAACATTTTTAGTGCCGACTTTGGACCTAAAACTATCAGATTTCTAACTTTATCTCGAGAGAATAACAATAACAACTAAAGAAAAAGCAGAAGAATTTGCAAATCCTTCCCAAGATATTTCATATATTGTACGTAACATATTCCGTATTCTATTGAACAAGGTCAAGGGATCTGAATGCATATCTAATATTTACATAACCCTTCGTTTTATTGTAAATACGCAGACGTTTCTTTGTATACTGCTAATATTTAAATTGTGTAGTGATACAATTTCTTGGAATAAGTCGTTTGAAGTGTCATCTAACTTTGACATTAAATACTGTTCAAGGGTAATCTTTTTTAATAATTAAATAATATTTATACATCATTGATTATTTTTGGCTAAAAGGTGTGATTTAGATTCCCTAATATTAAATTGACTATTTCGGCCCAAAGTACAAAATAAGTGGTGGCCAGTGGCCCAGTGGGACAAGCGTGTTAAATGGCACAAGCGTAAACGACTAGTTGTGGGTTCGATTCCCACTCGAGGAGTGGAAATATTTAATATTTCCATTTTCTTCGCTCTGGTGTCGAGGTAAAGCGCGGCGTTAAGTTCCGCCACTTAACACGCAATGCCTCCGAATTAGGCGGAAAGTGGGGAACCGAGTATCTTAATACTAGGTTCCCTCTGTCTACCCTGCTGTGTGCGGGATACAGCGTGAAGCTAAAAAAAAAAAAAATAGAAAATAATTTGTCAAATATGAACTGTAGCTATACATATATGAAATACATTAAACTTCAATAAATTTATAGAAATAGAAATAGCATACTATAAAATCTTTACAAAACTGTGAAAATAGTAAGTATTTAAGTTGTTTTCAACGAGTACTTTCAATTTACTTTACACTTTTACATGGTCGTTGAGTTACAGATAAAAAAATGGTATTTTTAGCCTTTTAAATATCGATGGATGTTAAAGCGTCGTAACTTTATTCAACGAATATTATACAATTTGTGAATTCGTTTGTGTTATGTTAATCTTTCTGAAACTATTAAATTAATTTTAGATGCCAGTCAAGGGGCAAAGGTACAAAATACTACTACTATGTAGTATGTAATATAATCTAGTACTATGTAAACTGTAAACGCACTGTAATGTAATATGTAAACTACTGTAATGTAATATGTAAACTGAAAACGCGATTATCTGTGGCATCGATTTCTACTCGAGGGATTGAAATATTTAATATTTTATTTAATTCGCTCTCGTCTCACTTGACACGCAATTGCTTCAGAATTAGACTAGAAATGGGTAACGTATTGACTTAACATTATTTTTCCTCTCCCTACTCTGCTGTATGTGAGATATAACTTTAAAAGAATATCTTCTTACAAATCTTTTGTTACAGCCTTACTGTACCTCGGGAAATTAAGTTATGACACTTTACTTAGGAACCATCGATATATTCCTTAAGCGTTTTGCTGGACAAAATGCAGTTTAGCTATGTATAAATGCCTGTATCTAAAATTAGATAAAAGCTACCAGAATTGTTTCTTTTTCACTATAGTACTTGTTTCTCTCTTTTTCTAGAATAAGTCGCCAAATATTAAAGATATGTTTTTTTTGGCACACGAAAACATATAATAAAGAGATTTTATTCATTTACTGTTTATTAGCGGCCCGCTCGCAGCTTTGCTATTTCGTTATATGGCTATTTCGTTATATTGCAACCCTTGGGGGTAAATTTTTGAAAAATAAAGTAGCCTATGTATGTTATAATATATGTATGGATTATTTTTATATGGTTGGTCAGTATCACAGCTACTCTACTACTTTGCTAGCTAACTAGACAGAATACCTACTTACTCCTATTCTAATTTGAAAAATATACACTGTGTCTTTTACATGAATTGAACTCATAACCATCACAACAGATTACCAATATCAGTATACCGAACTGCACAACGTTAGTATCAACTTAGTTATATTTACAAAAACTATAAAGAAATTCAATAGTACTTTAAAGTGCTATTGTCAAAAGTATACGTTAAAGCCGTGCTCAGCATCAAAGTTATGTGGAGCCAAAGTTTTTCGAGATATTTTGAGCTCTTTTTAGTAGAATAAAAATATTATTTTTCCTTGTTTCTTGAAGAACTTGTTTCTTGATGTTGGTTCGTTTTTTTATTTCTTTTAATACTGTACCTGTCGATAATGGAGAAAGTTTGGTAATAACAAATTTTGTTCAATATTGTAATCTGTGAAAGATTTTGTATTAAATCAATATTAAGTTACAATTATACAACAGACGTATATGGTAAATAAATTAGTTAAATTAGCAATTTTAAAGTTTGAATTTGATATTCAAAATATATTACATTTTGATATTGTTTATCTTGACAATTATTTTTATGGTTCACATTCCACTTAAAGATAAAGTTTTTTATATAGGGTTTTTATCATCCTAATGTGGTTTAACAAAGCGCGGCGTTAAGTTATGACATTTAAACGTAATGAAGTAAATGCCAAAAGAACTGAGTTAGAAGTAGAGACCTAGTCTCTACTTAAATATGTCACAATTTTTCTATAGCTTCACGCTGTATCCCGCACACAGCAGGGTAGGCAAAGGAAACCTAGTATTAAGACACATCGTTCCCCACTTTCCGCCGAATTCGGAGGCATTGCGTGTTAAGTGGCGGAACTTAACGCTGCGCTTTGCCTCGACATCAGAGTGAAGAAAATGGAAATATTAAATATCGAGTTGGAATCGAATCCACACCCAGTCGCTTTACAGGCACACTTTGTGCCACTGCCCCACGGCTGGCCCCAATTTTTCTATAAATTAGCAAAAATAGACAAAAACAAAGTACTTTCGCTTCTTCCCGCATAGCATATTAGTTAAAGTGAACTGAGTGTCAAGATAATTCATTTACCACTTTTCGCTCGAAATTGAGATTTTACATGTTAAGTGGCAGAACTCGACGCCGCGCTTTGTCTTAAATACAAGAGCGGAGAAATGAAAATAATATATGATTATATTTATAAAACGTATAAATATTTGAACGCAGCGGGATAAAAAATTTTATACGTTTTCAAAATATCTTTTCAATTTTCCTAAGTGTAGAATAACACTTTAAAAAATGTTTAAAAATAATATATGATTATGTTTTCCCCTGAGTGGGAATCGAATCCACGACTATCGCAATGCCCCACAACGGTCGTTAGATGATGTAAAAAAAAATGATAATTTTAATTAAACGTATATAAATTGTCACCAATGCATGCATACAAATGACTAGATCGTATTTACTCATTACATACCGCAAGGTAAGTGGAAAATAACAATACGTTGCAGACAGCAAGTATTTAGATTTAAAGAAAATAAGGATTTACATTTTAAATAGTTAGCGGCAACTTAATTAACTTAATACTAAGGATTATCCGCAGATGTTTTAATTTACTTACTTCAAGACCAGGAATGTGTTATTTAGTTATTTACGTTGGTATTTTCTAGTTAGCAGAAGAATGTATGACTTATAGTATTCCGCTTTGTATCAAGCGGAGTAATCAGAGAGCCCTCCACATTCCTTCCGAAATGAATATTTCATTTCTCGATTTATGGTTTCCTCTGTTGATTGGTAGAACTTAACGCCGCGCTTTATCTTAACTTTATTAAAAGTATAAATTAAATATTCCTCGGATGGGAATCGAACCCACAACAATCGCGTTTATAGTATTACGCTGCCCCATTGCGCCACAACGGCCTCAAAACAATATGATAATTATTTTAAATCTGGGCATTCTATGCATATCTATCTCAGTTCTAGTATCTATATATATCTCAGTTGAGTTGAAATTTATATCTATGAAGTATGGAACATATCAGACGACATTAATACGTGGCAAAAAATATAGTGATACGTCACTATCCTCTATTTTATAGTTATTAATCTAGTTCTTATATACTAATATACATCGTATTTAATTTCAATTTTAAAATATTCTTCATTCAAGTAGCCTTTGGCACAACTACAAGCAGTTTGAATCGTCGAATGAGCATAAAGCTACCACCGGCTCGGAAGGCCGCAAAAGCTAAGAAGAGCCGCAAAAACTCAACAGTTGCTCCATTCTAATATAAAAGTTACAATTTTAATATATTATACTAATATATTTTCTATTATAGAGTTTTTTAAACAAGGCTATACGAAATTACTTTTTCTTTTGAAAAAAAAGGTATATAAGAAGAATATTTAAAGTACTGGTAATATACCCATATCTGATAATGCAAAAATTAGACGCGATTAGCTGCGACCATAGTGGAACAGTGGCATATAACAGCATATGTTATGTGGCAAATATTTGAAAAAAACACCTACAGCTAACATATGTTTATTAATTGTAATTACATCAAAATAAAATCAGAGAAGCTATGTTAACAGTTGTTTGTAAAATAACTTAGATTAGAATTTTGTATAAATCAGCAGAATCAGCAGTCATTATCTGTTTATCCATTTATATTATAAATGCGGAAGTCTGTCTGTTTGTCTGTCACGCTTTCACGGCTAATCTACTGGTCCGATTTGAATGAAATTCGGAAGAAATATAGGAACTATCCAGGGTCAAACATAGGCTACTTTTTTTTTCAAAAATCAACCCGTAAAGGGTTGAAATAGGGGTTGAAAGTTTGTATGAAAAATTTAAACCGCTTGACCGATTGTAACGAATTTTGGCCTAAAGATAGTTGATAAGACGGAGTTAAGTATAGGCTACTTTATTTTTCAAAAATTTACCCCAAAGGGTTGCAATATAACGAAATAATAGTGTCCGACCGAAACTAAGTTTTCAGCTGAAACCGAAACCGAAACCGAACCTTCGGTTTTGCCTTCAGTTTCGGCCGAAACCGAAACCGAAACCGAAACTGCTGATGACGTCATAAAATTTGTATAATATGTAAAAAATTGGACATTTTTTATGCTTTACATGAAAATTACATGTGCATTTGAATTATTGTGATTACGTTTATTTATTTTATATTATTTATTTTCTTCATTTTTAATATCATTTTATAATGTACATTTTTGTAGCTTCACGATCAGTTTTTGCGCATAGCGAGTAGTCGGTGTTAAGGCACTTCGTTCGTCACTTTCTATCTACAATGGAGACATACGTGTTGGGTGGTGGAACTCAACGCTTTGTCTCAGGTGGCAGTGCAGAGAAATGAAATAATCATTCTCCCGAGTGGGGATCGAAAGCACCACCATCGCGTTTACAGTCAGACGCTCTCCCACTGCGCCATAAATGCCTATAATGCGATGGGATGTGGGACGGTCGCTAAAACAATAAAAAACATATCTTCTAATAGCAGTATTTTTCAAGTTCGCTATTGGGTTTTTCTTTTCAAATTCGCCCGTTTGGTAGTAGTTATGTAAGTTATATTTTATAAACTTTTCTATTGTCTTCACGTTATTGTCTTCATAAAATTATCATCATATAGGATAACAATGTCTACGATAACAACAGGGCGCAATAAAAGGGCTTATTAATATTATATCAGATGAATTGCTAACTGTGATAATAGACAGATCCCCCAAGGGCAAGGCACACCTATTTTCAAAATTGGGAGTAGGACATACCTTTGTCCTCTACTTCCATGTCCCGAAATGTCGTATCCAAGAGTGTCCAACTTTTAATATGTATAATCTTAGATAGTTGTTTGTGTGTATTCAAATGACTCTATCACGACTACTATCACGTCAAAAATTAACCGCCAATCGCCATCTGATGATATGTTCTGTTTCAATGACTTGTAAGCCAGTTCTCTCTATCTCATCCCTTCTGTATCCTCAAGGTCGGCAATGCATCCACAATTTTTTTAATGTTGTAGATGTCCATGAGCGAAGATAAACACTGACGATCAGACGGTCCTTTTGTTAGTTTGCCCCCTTTTAGAAATAATAAAAAAAATGTAAGTACTAGAGACCTACGCCAGTTCTCTGAGCCTAGGGATTTACATAGAGGCTTTTTGAGCTATAGTCCAGGGATTGAGGTGCTTGTGGGTTATCAAGACCCTCAGTCTTAACTTAAGACTGGCAACACTTGCTAAATAGGTATTTTTTTACGAAAATGAAAACTTTTTACTTAATAGTCCATTTCTTGCAGGGAATTTTATGTGCTAATTTATGATAAGATTTACATTAGATATATATTTATATTAACTTATTGACTATATACTGTGTAACATTTATGTAGAAAACGTTATGTTTAATTAATAATTAATAAGGCACGCCTCTAATATAGTAACTAGCCCAGGGTTCACAAAATTCATAGGTATTCGACCCCTCAAAGGAGCTACACTTACGCGAACCGACACACAGTTTCGTTACAAACTAATAGGGATAGTTCATTTAATCTGTCCTCAGTAGTTTATAGTATTCTTGTCATTAATTTATAATTTATAATATACTAAAATCGTTTACTGTATTTTAAGATTAGATTAACAAGCAATAAAAACACTCAAAAGTATATAAGCGACGTGAAAATTCATCAGTACCTTATGAGTGAGTAGTTTCGGCATTGCCGAAGGTTCGGCAGTTTTTTTGCCGAAACCGAAACTACGGCCGAAACAACATTTTTATGCCGAAACTTGCCGAAACCGAAACCGAAACCGAACCTTCGGTCGGACACTACGAAATAACGATCGTTGCGTAATTCACGCGATGAAGTCGCTAGCAGGCCGCTAGTTTGATATATAGTTATAAAAATGGTATTTTATTTATATAAGAACAGTATTAATAGTAATACAATGTTATTAAATTCATTGTATAGAATTGCTTGCCTTATCTCCAATGCTAAAGTTGTTATATAAGTTTTCCAGATTACATAAAGCTAAACGTTATGCGATCTTGAAGTTGTAGCAACGCTGCTATATTTAAGTGGATATTATTAAAACAAGCCTTTTTTAAGCTTTACATTTTTTACATAGCAGGGCAGGCAGATAGAGATGCCTTAGTGTAAAAACACTTACTAGTGACTCCTTTTCCCACTTTTCTTGACATTATTGAATGGTGGAACTCAGTGTGTCTTGTCATCGGAGCGGAGAACTTGAAATACTATTTGCTGAATACGTTCCTGAAACCTTCTTTTTAATGTTTTTTAGCTTCACGCTGTATCCTATGTGCATGTATGCACACAGCAGGATAGGCAGAGAGAATTTAGTGTTAAGACACTCCGTTCCCCACTTTCCGCCGAATTCGGCATTGCGTGTTAAGTGGTGGAACTTAACGCGGCGCCTTGCCTGGACACCAGACTGACGAAAATGGAAATATTAAATATTTCCACATCTCGAGTGGGAATATATCCCACAACCAGTCGTAAACGTTGTTTAATAAGCCGCTGATATTTCGCCCGCATTTTTTATCATTTTTCACATTATAACTCTCACTTTTATTACAAATCGTTCACAACACTATTAATAACGATAATTGATATACAATAAACACGATAATATATATAATACATACCTATTTCTTTTATTTTAATAAGTAATTTCCTGAATAGTTAGCTTAATTTACAAGTTTGTGGGATATGAAAAGTTTCCAATATGAATATAAAGACTTGATTCTATTATTTTTCTGTGTATATTTGACGCAATCAAATTTCATTCTGAAATTATATGAGTTAACTTACTATTATTTCAGTTCAATCTATAGTCCATTCTGCTTGGTACTTTTACTGTTCACTTGTTCTGTTGATACTTTTTCTATTTGGAAGCAGCGGGCTCTCACAATGAAAAATATGGACTAAAATAATAACAGGTATTTCCAAGTAGGTTATGGTTTAATAGCTGATAAATGGTTGTAGTAACAGATATTCAAATTGTAATTTTTGTTTAAAAGTTAAAATTTGAATATATGTTACACTTTGGAATTTAAACTTGTTTATTTCAAAGTGTATTTAAAAACTTAATTATATAATTAATAAGTTGCACAAGTTGCTTAAATCTTTAAATGTGGTTAAATTTTATATCTGTAGAATTGTCCTAAAATCTATTAATGAATAACAATTATCTACATAATACAACTGATGCTATTGTGGCCTTGTTGGACAGAGTCTGCATATAAATACGATGTTCGTGGGTTCGATTCTCTCACTGGGAAATGATTATATTTTATTTTCTTTTCTCCGCTCTGGTATTATGACTAAGACAGCGTAAAGTTCCACAACTTAACACGCAATATTTAGATTTTAGGCGGCAAGTGATGGTCGGAGTGTCTTGACTCTAGTTTCTCTCTGACTATCTCGCTAGGTGAGAGAAATCGTGAAGCTGACGAATAAAATACGATAGCTTTTAATTTAGATTAAATTAAATCATCATTTTCTTTAAAGGACGAATCTCGAGATTAATACAAAAAGTCGTTTAGTTTTAGATTGGCAGCTTCAGCCGAAACTGAGGCGTAATGACTTGGGATCTCTTACCTTCGAGAAATTACCTCCTAACGTCTTCACTTCAAACTAATTTGTTAGGTAACTACTTTGATTAAATATTTTTTTCTCTAAGATCTAGTATTTGTGGTTAGTTAAAAAATTACGACACTTTTTTTATATATACCTAAATACGATTACTGTGTTTTCTCAGAAGGTATTGGCCTCATATTTTGTACAATATATTTTGTATAACTATGAGATAATCTGTATTTGATTACGAAAATTAAATTGCATTTTATTAAGTAATACATAAATTTGTAAAACATCTATGAGTGTCATAATGAGAGCGGAGTGCTTTGACACTAGATTCTCTCTGATTTATTTCAGTTCAGGTGATAGCTGTGACGTTCGGAGCTATCAGTTGACGCAGATATGTGCGATTTTTATTTTATATTACCATCTTAACGGAAGTAATCGCTAATCGTGAAACCTGTTCAAATCGTTAGTATAAATATACGAAATTAATTCGTTAAACAATTACTATCGTTTTTTACATCTTCACGTTTTTCCCCGCAAGCGGATAAATCAAAGATAACCTTCTTCTTCGTCAACAAGCTTTTTTTTCACTTTCCGCCTGAAAATCGAGACTGGTGGAACTCAACGTCTTGGTTTATCTTTAGTACCTGAGCGGAAAGGTGAAAAAAAAATTAAATATAATCGTTCCTATGAATGGGAGTCAAACCCATAATCATTTAGACGCGATGGCTTCAATAGTTTCATTTAAAATCTATATTTAAAGTATTTAATATTCAAGTTTATAATAATTATACATATGAGTCTTACAAAATTACACAAAATTGATATTATGATAAGGAGAAACCACAAGTTTCTGTTACAAGATTTTATTACGTCACAAACTTGAAATTGCTCGTGGGGCAAAAAATTTGGGTCAGCCCTGAACGAGACAGTTTCAGCTTGTCATCAAACCTTGCCGCAAATTTTACTATTTTTATACATTAGCGACGAAAGAATATATTTACACTATATTGCTTTTAAATTTTATATGAATTTGTTAAATTTATTTAGTTTGTTACATTGGTCACGTTGAATCTCGCACACAGTAGGGTAGACAGAGGGAATCTAAAGTTGTGTCTGTGTTAAGGCATTCTGTTCCCCGTTATCTGCCGGATTCCGAAGGCATTACGTGTTAAGTGGCGGAACTTAACGCCGCGCTTTGCCTCGACACTGGAGCAAAGAAAATGGAAATAATAATTATTTCCACTCCTCGAGTGGGAGTCGAACCCACAACCAGTCGCGTTACAGTCACACTTTGAGAACGCTGCAGTCGTTATTTTACAGTATTTTACAGTCGTTACTCGTTATCGTTAATTGGTAAAATGCTATGTTTGACCTTGTGTCATCTCAACTATTCCTAACAATATATTCCTAAGATTTTTCTTTGAGAAAATTCTTTGGTCACTTGGTTTAGATTTTTCATTTAAACCTTTTAGGGGGTGATTTTTGAAAAAAAGAAGCTGAACCTTGGACCTTTAATTATTTTTATTCTGAATTTCATCTAAAATAGGCCGGTGGTTTTACAACACGTAACAGTCAGGCAGAAAGATTTTTGCCTTAAATAAATAATGTTAGTACGGATTGTTTTGTTTTGGTTTTAAATAATTAATGTACTTGCTATTGGCTAATGGAGCGTTAATAGGTTTTATTTTAACAGAACAATTTATGATTTATAACGATATAACGTGATTTTATAATAATAATCTATCATTCTGTCCGATTTGTATCTTCTTGACTTTATTGTAAAGTGTTTGTAAGCGTTGATCGTAAGTTTGATTCCCATAATATTTTTCAAATATGGCTTAATAAGACAAATTATGATGTTTCGCCAATTAATACACTTAGCTAATAGTTAAGCTAAAAATCATTATCTCTTTGCCCATCCAGCGAATTATAAAAAAATAGAACTACCTTTCTATTTTGCAAATAAAGTTTTAACGAAACGAATTAATTACACAAATGACTTAAATTATTCAACCTATATACAAGTAAGTGGTTAATAATGTATAAAATTTTATCGCAATAATACTCTGCCTTCTATTATGTCTCAGTATCAAGGATGAGTGACCCAGAAGTACTAAAGAGGCTTATAAATAAATGCTCTTAAAAGGGTTCGTTCACTCTTTGAAAATTGTATTTCCCTCACTAAATTATACGTTTTTGTATTTGAGCGATCTTCGTCAAGTCCATTTTGCGAAGAACATAATAGTATGTACGTTGCTATATTGAACGTTTCTTAATTGTTCTAAGAGATTAATTACAAGGAAGCGCTTCTCGAAATTATTTGTTAATTAATATAGATATTTTTGTTTTGATGAGAAATATTGTCTTAAGTATTGATAATAAGTACTAGTATAAGCTTCACACTGTATTCCGCACATAGGAGAGTAGGCAGAGGGAACCTAGTGTTAAGACACTCCATTCCCCACCTTCCGCCGAATTCGGAGGGTTTGCGTGTTAAGTGGCGGAGTTTAACCCCGCTCTTTGCCTCGACATCAGAGTGAAGAAAATGGAAATATTAAATATGTCTACTCCTCGCGTGGGAATTGAACCCACAACCAGTCGCTTGAAGTCACAACTCTGTCACTAGTATAAGCGTTAGTCTTATATTTCAATTTATTCTTGATATGGTTTTGGTATACAGCAGTATCGTTAGATGGCAAATAGTACTCACTTATAAATATTCCTAATATGGATTATTTTAAAATTTACAGTCACTACACTGCCTCCCGAGTTGGTGGTAGCTTTGTGTTCATTCGATGATTCAAAAGTACTTGCAAAAGTCTATTTAAATAAAGATATTTTTAATTTTTATAGAAGTCAGAGAGAACCTAATGTCAAAACACTCCATTCTCTGCTCACATTCGAGACATTACATGTTGATTAGTAGAACTTAAAACGGCGTGAGCAGAGAATAGAAAATAATTAGATTATGATAATTCCTATGAGTGGGAACCAAACCCACAACCAGTCGCTCAGACGGTCGATTACAGTCGGTCGCTGTTTCGCTATAATACGATAACTTTCTTTGCGCAACGAGAACAGGAATATTATTACTATTTAAATATAAACATCCCTTTGAATTAAAATAGAACCCACAACTATCGTGGGACCATGAAAACCACAGAATCTATTAGCATTTACTATCAGACGCGATACTATTACGGTTTCTAAATATGTATTTGAAAATTATTAATATTTATATTGGGGCCAGTCGCAGAGGCACAATGTGTGACTGTAAAGCCACTGGTTGTGGGTTTGATTCCCACTCGAGGAGGGGAAATATTTATTATTTCTGTTTTCACCGCTCTGGTGTCGAGACAAATCGCGGCGTTAAATTCCACCACTTAACACATAATGCCTCGGAATTCGGTGGAAAGTGGGAAATGGAGTGTCTTAACACTAGGTTCCCTCTGCCGACCCTGCTATGCGCGGGTTACAGCGTGAAGCTAAAATTGATAATAAGTATTTCTAAATAAAATAACTTCGACAGCTATATTCGTCCCTATAAAAGAATAAAAAAAATAACTTATATATGTATAAATATAAACGTTTTAAGAGCGAAATACATTTTCCATGTAAACATAATACGAGAGGTCGTATAATACAATCGTTATTCACTAAACAGATTGAGGAGACTTTGAGACACCACGGCACAAAGTCAGTCTTTGTAGTAAAAGACAATAAGAAAAGCTTGGGTTAGACTTGTAGAATTTCTTGGCCTTTCAAAGGATTTCCGCTTGTTGGCCCCTCTTGTTCATTATTATTATATAATTATTTATTTATTAATCAATGCTTTATTCTATGAATTGTATTTAGAGTATTGTAGGAAGTGAAATTTTAAGGTATCTATTTATTACCACGATTTTAATTAAATATTAGCGTTGTATATAGAATGTAAACGTGGCCAGCCGGGGCCCAGTGGCAGGAACGTGTGACGGTAAACGACTGGTTGCGGGTTCGATTCCCACTCGAGGAGTGGAAATATTAATAATTTCTGCCGATAATTTATAATTTAATTAAGTTCCGCCACTTAACACGCAATGCCTCCGAATTCGGCGGAAAGTGGGGGACGGAGTGTCTTAATACTAGTTTTCCTCTGCCTACCCTGTGTGCGAGATACAGCGTGAAGATAAAAAATAGTACTTTTAAATATAACTATTTTTCTTAGTGAGAATAGAACGCACGATCAATAACGTTTGCAGTCATTGGAGCCACTGAGCCACAATGGCCTCAAATATAGAACTTTCTAAGTCATATTTAGGTCATATCGATTCGGTGCTCTGCATTAAATTTGGAACACAATATATAACAGATGCTTAAGAAAAAAATATACCTATATGCAAAGTGATAACGTCATATATCACTAACACCTACCTTAATGTTAAAAAAAATCGATATTCAACACGCGATGTCTCGATGTCTCGATTTCAGAAGGAAAATGGAGAATAGAGTGTTTTGACACTAGGTTCTCTCTACTACCTCTATATGCTGGAAAAGGAAATCAATATATTACTTTATACCTACATACATTATGTGCACTTTAATTCTATTTGATAACTTCTTTTGAATATTCATTCATTCAATTTAGCGAGTTTCTTTGCTGAATTCATTTTCATTCATAGTCTGAGTTGAAAATTTTAATGTATTTCTACTATTTACTTTAATTCATCTGTTAGTAGGTTAAAAGAGGAGCTCGACTTCTACTGAATTTAATTTCTTTTTGAGTCTTTGAAAATTCTACATATCATCAAAGAGTGAATTAAAATTTGTTTATATGAAGCTTATTTAGACCTACTCGTAGTGTTCTTAGAAAGATGATAAATCTATGTACGTATAGAATCAATATTTATTTTTATGTCTATGTCAGTTTGCTTGAGAAGATCGCGTTTTGGATGGTGAGTGGTAGAACTTATGTTCGTATTAGTAGCAGTTATTGGTGTCTTAGGTACTAGATTGAGAAAATAAAATAAATTTAAATTTAATTATTCGATAATAACGCTGTGGAATGTTGAAAATACTATGAAAAGTTTTAAATATTTTTAAAGTGTTATCCCACACTTAGGAAAATTGAAAAAGACATTTAGAAAACGTATAAAAATTTGAACGCAGCGGGATTTGAACCCGCTTCTTCTGAAAACCGTTAGGCCCTTTGACCACTAAGCCATGCGGTCTAGTCTAAGTCATATTTCTATTGCTAGTTTATTTATTTTAATATTTTCTATTACATTATATTACAATTAATTTCTTTCTTGTTCAAGGATGTCATGTGAAGAAATGTCATGTTAACTCATTCTCTAAGAAATTTCGAGAAATTATCACTTTATGTACTTCTACTTTCGAAGAATGTTCAAATATCAGCGGCCATTGTCGTAGTGCTCAGTTGTTTCTGGTTCTGCATCGGTCACTTAGATTAGATTAGAGACTTATATTGATTGAGGCCATGCTTGCGCAGTGGGATAACGTCTGGGTGTAGACGCGACTGGTTGTGAATTCGATTCTCGCTAGTACACTAGCGATCATTATATTCTCAATACTTTGCATTATTATAGGGGCCAGTCGTAGCGCAGTGGCACGAACGTGTTTCTGTAAGCGACTGGTTGTGGGTTCGATTCCCGGTCGAGGAGTGGAAATATTTAATACTTCATTTCCTTGCTCTGGTATCAGAGGAAAAGCGCGGCGTTAAGTTCCGCCACTTAACACGCAATGCCTCCGAATTCAGCGGAAAGTAGGGAACGGAGTATCTTAATACTAGGTTCCCTCTGCCTACCCTGCTGTGTGCGGGATACAGCGTGGCTAAAAAAAAAATATTTAAAAAAAAAAACAAAGAAACTTTGCATTACTCCGCTCTGGTGCCCAGGTCAAAGCGTGGTATTGAGTCTCACCACTCAATAGGCAATGATTTTGGGCGTAGAGTGGGGAACGGAGTGTCTTGTCACTACGTCGATCTACCCTATTAAGTGGGAAAAAGCGTGAAGGTGCTATATATTGATAAATTGTAACAGAAACTAAATACTATTTTCTAATCAAGTACAGTTGTTATACTTATTGCAGTAAATAACTTAAAGTTATTCAAAATTACTTTAAAAAATACTTTTTAATCGCCTGTTACACATACACGAAGTCAGAAGTACAAATTATTATATCACACGCTACTTATACGGAGCATATTTTCAACATTTTAATATTACGAATCCTATTTTTTATATAAATTACGTTTAAGGCAACATCTTTAAAGTTTGCAATAAAAGTAACACGTGTCACACTTTAGCATAGAGAAATGTAGGATTTCATGAGGTAAACGGAAAATGAAAATCAGGTGAAGACTCTCATGTCCACGCTTTTAATGATTTAGAGGTTTTTACATAAGTTAAAACTTACTTTATTTTATTTTGTGAAATTTTTACATTGTAAATGTATACTTCAAATGAAAGGCTTTTATTTTTTTTTGTATTTAATTTTTTAATAATATTATATTTTTAGCAGCGAAAAGCAGGGTAGACGGAATGAATCCAGTGTCAAATCGATTTTTGGCTTACCGCCCGAAATCGAGAAATGAAATGGGAATAATTTAAATATACTCTGTTTTCCCAGTGGAAATCGAACCCACATACAATCGCCTTTACAATCAGACACTGTGCATAGTGCCACGATGGTGTTTGTATTTCTATATTATTAAAAAAAACTACAAAAACTATATTTTGTTCAATAAACTTGAGTCTATTAACACAATATATTTAAATTTCTAAATTGATTCAGTTTTTACAGTGCTATCATGAAATAATTCCTATCCATGGCATGGCATCCTTATGGCAGTATGCTATACGTAAAGGTAAACATTGAACCTTGCGATAGCTATGTGGATATCAAATTTTGAGTATACAATTTAAGATGCTTAAAATTACTTTTAAATACTTTTAAAGTGTTATTCCACACTTAGGAAAATTGAAAAAGACATTTAGAAAATGAATAAAAATATGAACGCAGTGGGATCGCACCCGCGCCTCTTAAACTTCACAATAAAAATAAGTTGTACGTTTTTCAGTACAGTGGGTTCGAATCCCGCTGCGTTCAAATTTTTATACGTTTGATAAATGTCTTTTTTTGCTTAAACTTAATATGAAGTGCAGAAAGCTAATATTTATCACATAATTAAATACATACGTAGCTGAAGCAACGAGTATTATACACATTGAAAGAGTTGGTAGTTAGATTAATTTCAAATATATAACAAATTCGTATAGTCGTCTTTCTTACATTTTCATATAGTTCTGGGTGTAAGAGAAAATTAAAAATTTAGATAAATATTCAGTCAAAGACATGTCCAATAAATACTAATCTTTCATATTTTTTTATAATGTATCTCATTTTTATTTGAATATCAAATATTGGCGCTAAATGCTAATTATGCGGGTTAACTCCTTTCCTTATAAAATAAATTAACTGTCAAACACATAACTACGCGCTTACAAAGCTTTCAAATTACGCTTGACCGTAACATTAATATACAAGTAACTTCTATATTAACTCTATTATGAATATTATGTAAATATACACTAAAATATTATTTTCATTTCTATAAAATTTAAATGAATTTCTTGCCCCGAATTTACTGTGAGGTCGAATATATGATATTTTCTGCGTGAAATTTAAAATATATGTGTTTTTAATGCTGGTATATTCGTTGACGTTTAATTTATCTAGGCGTTATCGCAGCTTTAAGTTCTTTTCCATTTAGTAAGGTAGGCAGAGAGAACCTAGTGTCAATACACTTCGTTCTCCATTGCTCTTTGCTGTGTGCGGGATGCAGCGTGAAAAAAAGGATTTATATCACACATAAGTATATAGCATTTGTATTTTTTTTATATTTTTTTAATTTATATCTCCAGAATTATAATAAAGAAATACTACTCTAGAAATATATTCTTTGTTTCATAAGAACTATAAGTAAGTATAACGAATTTCACACTGCTTTGATCTTACGATATTGATAATGTTTTTGAATAGTTCTTCTGTTTTTTTAGTAGGCCATACCTACTAAAAAAACGTATGTAGTATGTGATATCTAGAGCATGGGTGAGTAACCTTTTTCAGAAGTGGGTCTATTCAGACTTAGTAAATTTTTGGCGGGACAAAATTATACTTCTTAATAGTATTCAGCCACTCGTGGCCTAGTGGCACAAGCGTGAGACTGTAAAACGACTGGTTGTGGGTTCGATGCCCACTCGAGGAGTGGAAATATTTAATATTTCCATTTTCTTCGCTCTAGTATCGAAGTAAAGCGCGGCGTTAAGTTCCGCCACTTAACACGCAAGCCTTCGAATTGCGCGGAAAGTGGTGGAATGGAGTATGTTAATACTAGGTTACCTCTGCCAATCCTGCTGTGTGCGGGATACAGCGTGAAGCTAAAAAAAAAAAGAAGTAGCGGGATAATCTATATGTAATATATGCTTGTCAGTCTGTATGTTTCTCACTACTGATCTAGAAAGTGTTGATTTATTCACAGGTTAAATATTTATATCAAAAAATACAAACAGTTGAATGTTATATTTAACTTTAGAAATTTAGTTTTTTGTCTAAATTATGATAGAAATAATATGCACACGCACCCTATACTAAACGTGAACGTGAACGTAACTTAACCTAACCGTACGCTTTGCTTCCCGTATTGGTAGCAGTTTTTACTATTTTATCCAATAAAATTAAATTTATATACATTTTGCACTGAAATGGATGCGAATGTTATTTTTGTAGTGATCCCCACTCAATGTGTAATCTCTAAAAACTCGGACAGCCGCGCTTGAATCCTGTTTCAAAGCCATATTGATTCCAAGTTATGTTCATCTACATGCCAAAAAATATTTTTAAATAAATTGATTTATTATAGTGAAACTGTTTGAAAAGTGAAACTTTAGAAAGTATTTGACTATAATCCTTGAGGTTAAGGTTATATAGATAAGAAAATATACATATCTAAATTAAAGAAAACCTTTTAAAAGAGTACATGTGTAATATCTTTAATTTTCGCAAGTTTTAGACAGGAAACTTGATAGTTAAATAGCTATTGAAATACAAAAATATCCAAATTTTGGTAGAGAAGAAAGTGAAACTACCACCTCGGATCTACTCCTAAAAACTTTTAAGTACCCACGTTACCTTCCGGCAAAATATAGTAAAGGGATTTCTAAAATGTATTTTCGAATACCTGAGTTTAAAATTAGTTTTTTTGTTTTTTAGCTGGTAGGCAGAGGGAACCTAGTGTTAAAACACTCGGTTCCCCACGCACCGCCGAATTCGGAGGCATTGCGTGTTAAGTGGCGGAACTTAACGCCACGCTTTGTCTCGACACCAGAGCGACGGAAATGGAAATAATAAATATTTCCACCCCTCGAGTGGGAATCGAACCCACAACCGGTCGCTTAACAGTTCACACTTTGTGCCAATTTCAGATCTGTTTGAAAACAGTTGTAAAAAAAACTTGTAAAAATGATCAAGAAATAAGTAAAAGTCTGAGATAAAAAGACGTGTCTTTGTCTTTAATAAGAAGAAATAAGATGTGCCTTCGACTTTACACTTTTGAGTACAAATTAAATAAATAAAAAAAAACATACATACATAAGAAATTACATAATTTTTAACGTATTTTCTGATACTAAGAGTGGTGGACCTCAAGGACACGTATATTAGATAGAAATATACTTATCAATATTTCCATCATGATATGGACTAATATTGACTTCCCAATCTTCCGTCTGAAAGGAGAATGATTGATTGCGGTCACTAGTGCGAACTTTTTGCCTACACCACCCAAATATTAGTATAGCTAAGATCAACATTTATTTAATTTTTACTTCTAATTCAATATATAAAAGCCTGTCAAGTGCTAAAGTTTGTCACGATGGTCATCTGTCATTTTTACGAAAGTATTTCAAGTTTCGATATTTGGTTCCCTTAAATTTATATATTTACATATTTCTGATATTGGACATGAGAGATAAGTAAAAGCCATACGTCTAATACAATTTAACTGTTACTTTTAGTATTTTAAAGTGTCACACACTTAGTAAATTAAAAAAACGTACATTTTTTGTTAAAACATTAAAATTTATATAAAGCGGGATTCGAACTCGCGCCTCTTGGAAACCCTCCAAGAACTGACCGCTACGCCAAGCGTTCAAATTGTACGCATTGAACTAAAACTTTTCTAAAAATTATATTTTTCAAGTGAACTAGCTTTATTCATTATTTCACTAGCTTTATTCATTTAAACACATTATTAGTAACAAAAAAGTTTTTTTTTATAGATGTAATTAATTTAATTGTTTACATATGTACGTACAACATATATACATATGTACGTACATGCATGCATATATATGCATTCACTTAAACTTTTTTTGTGTAAAACCGCTGGAAGTAAAATAGCAACCTAAGATTTTCCCAGTCTTAACTTGGCGACTTATTTCAAATCCAGCGAAGAAATGAAATTGTGTATTGATTGGTGCAATTCAACCACGTTCTTACTTCGCAGCACTGAAAAATAAGTGTAGTTAAAAACAGTTCAAATATAATTTAAATAATATCATTTAATATACTTGGGGCCAGTCGTTGCACAGTGGCACAAAGTGTGACTTTAAAGCGACTGGTTGTGGGTTCGATTCCCACTCGAGGAGTGGAAATATTTAATATTTCTATTTCCTTCGCTCTGGTGTCGAGGCAAAGCCAGGCGTTAAGTTCCGCGGGAGCCAGAGGTTGGCAGCTCCCTCTGGCTCCCACAGTATAGTTGCTGTGTGCGGCATACAGCGTGACACTAAAAAAAATACATTACATTCAATTATGGAATAAGACAGATGGTCAAATAGATGGTAGACTTTACATTTTCACCATTTACAACCAGAATTTTAAAAATTATTCTAGGAGGGCTTCTTTCGATGATTGTAAAGGTTTCGTTATTATTTTGTGTTCTAAATACCAAGAGTGGTTTGTAATAGAAACAAAAGATATTTTTAGACTTTAGACTTTTGTAAAAGCCAACAGAGGCTACCGAATTAATGTTACTTTTTTGTTTTTCTTTTAATATTTCATACTATTACAGCTAACTATCGTTTTATCCTTTTGAACAGTTTCATTAGTTATAATTTTTAATACATTTTAATGATGCTTTCGACATTGTGGGTATAATTTTTTCTCGGTAGCAATTAAGAGACTGAGTTTTGACTTAGAATAATGATTTGAAACATGTAAAATTTTAAAGGAATAGAGAAAGGAGCGGTGTATGTTTTCTCTGCCAGAAATTTCGTTATTACATTTTTTTGATTTGTGGTACTTTTAAATTGAAGGAGTTGAATATAGGCATATTTATTAAAATACTTAACTCATAACTACATGGCAATTTATTTTATGTCGTTTACAGTACAAAAACCATTTACAGCAGTAGCATTATAAAAAAGTTTAATTACAATATATACTTGATTCCAATTTGTGGTCAAATTGTGCGGCAGTACATGCAGGCTTTAGGGGCTATGTTTGAGTTAATACCCTAAAAGGGTTCGTCTTGCAACCTCCGGTAATTCTATTCTCGACAAAATTTCTCAATTAGACACTCCAGCGATACCATCTTAGATTAACTGGGCCTACTCCGTTTTCATTATAGACAGAATTGATATGGCTGCTTTATTACTTTATAAGAAATGAAAATTTTGTTAACTGCCTTTTATTTATTCAGACAACTCAAAGCGTCTCTGTTTGGAGAGCAATTTGCAAATGAGTGTCAGTCAGTACTTGATTTTTTATTTGAAAGAATGTTTAGAATTAAAATGTTTCAGCGAAATTGTGCTGCGATGAAATTGTAATTGGTTAAATAGACTTTTTTCTTTTTATATGACATTTGTGACTATAATTCAGCAGAATCTGTGTATGATAGTTTTGATTCAAATTTTACTAAGGAGAAAGGTCATATTATCAATGTGTATAAAGTTCTTCTTCGGTTACCAAGTGATTGATTGATATCGTAATAGATAGTTGAAATTACTACACGTAGAAACCTGTAATTTTGCACGTACGTTAGTTGGTAAATATAGGGTAGCACTAAGAAAGAAAACAAATTTCTGAAAAACGAGAATGGAAATAGTAGTATAGATAGATTCATGAAAAGAAAGTTACTGCGTCAAGTTGCTTATAATATTTTGTCTGATTACCCATAATACAGTAGTATATTTTTTAACTTTGCATTTTTTCCTGGGGCCAATCGTGGCGCAGTGGCACGAACGTGTGACTGTAAACGATTGATTGTGGATTCGATTTCCATTTGAGGAGTGGAAATATTTAATATTTCCATTTTCTTCACTTTGGTATCAGAGGTAAAGCGCGGCGTTATGTTCCGCCACTTGACACGCAAAGCCTCCGAATTCGGCGGAAAGTGGGAAACGGAGTGGCTTAACACCAGGTTCCCTCTGCCTACCCTGCTGTGTGCGGGATACAGCGTGAAGCTAAAAGTAACGGAGCTCCAAGTGCTACGGGCACTGCATCCTTCTTTCATATAATGTACTGTCAACAACATCCGATATCCTCATATTTTTACTATCTCTCTTACCACTTGACTTTACCTCAAAAAAGACAAGTGGACAATGCAGTGTCATAACACTAGATTTCTTCTTACTTTAATCCGTGGAAAATGAGAATCACAGTAAAATGCTATAAGATTCATTATGTCTGATACTAATTACTACTACGAGGTGCTGCAATACGATGAAGATATTTTTCATTCAATATTTCTAGTAACCAGAACGCAATTGAATATATGTCAACGGTATTATGAGCCTCTATAATAATCAGAATGCCAGGTGCAGCTATGCGTGTCCTGTTGACACCTAATGCCGTTCTATTCGACCCTTCTAGCATACGTAATACGTATTATACGCTTGGAAATCATAAGAAAAATATATGAATTCAAAGATTTTATTATTTACCTTTTTTGTTTAGTGTTTTCTATTGTGATTTTTACTAACGTACATGGTAGTTTACTATTGTTCTTACTAAATTCATACTTTTTAGCATTGGATAGCGGAGTAGTCAGAGTCAAATAAATGTAAAGACACTTCGTTTATCGCTTTCTAGCCGAAATTAAGACATCGGCGAAATTCAACGTCGCACTTTGCCTTACGTACTAGAGTGGAGAAAAGAAAATAACTCCTTGGAGTGGGAATCAAACCCACTATCAATCATAACTTCAGTTACACGATGTATAACTGCGTCACGATCGCCTTTTATCTCTATCAATCATATATTTAAGACTAGCGGCCCGCTCGCGGCTTCGCCGCCCTGTCTGCGTCGCTGTTTCGGTACATTGCAACACTCGGTAGTGGATTTTTGAAAAATAAAGTAGCCTATGTTTAACCTTGGATTATCAACTATATATATCCCAAAATTCATTTCAATCGGTCAAGTGGTGTAGATTTTTCATATAAACTTTCTTCCCTTATTTCAACCCTTTAGAGGTTGATTTTTGAAAAATTAAGTAGCCTATGTTAGACCCCGTCATTCTTACTACTTTCATTCTAAATTTCATCCAAATCGGACCAGTAGATTAGCTGTGAAAGCGTGACAGACAAACACAAAGACATTCGCATTTATAATATAAGTATGGATGGGTTTTGACTGATATATCGTATCGTCACTGATTTACACATACTTTAAACCCTATTCATTTTATAATTTTCCACTAATGGAAATCGAACCTATAGCTCTAACCGATAATCCAGGAATGTGCCAAATTTTGTTAAAACTAAAAAATATTTAGTATTATACCTTTTCCATCATGTTCTTCGTTCAGTTCAAAATTAATCGATACACGTAAACATTTTTCTAAACGATTTTGGTACATTGACCTTTAAAGCCGTTAGTAAGCTTCATTTATAACTATTACGTTCGCTTCATGCAGTATAATAAAAGGTACCAGCTATTGGGATAAACTATTTAATATATTGTTAAAGAAATGAGCGATAGAATGGTTGGATATGTAAAACTTTATATGGAGAGCGTAGTGTCTTAACATTATGTTCTCTCTACCTGTCCTGGGATTTGCGGTATATATCGGCAAGTAAAAGAAAATGATTTGATACCATTATGGAGTATTTATTTTAAATGTATTTCAAGTTATCGATTTTTTTGTTTCAATTTTTTTTTAGCTTCACGCCGTATCCCGCACACAGCAGGGTAGGCAGAGGGAACCTAGTGTTAAGACACTCCGTTCCCTACTTTCCACCGAATTCGGAGGCATTGCGTGTTAAGTGGCGGAACTTAACGCCGCGCTTTGCCTCGATACCAGACCGAAGAAAATGGAAATAAATATTTCCACTCCTCGAGTGGGAATCGAACCCACAACCAGTCGTTTACAGTCACACGTTTGTGCCACTGCGCCACGACTGGCGCCATTTCTATTTAAGTTTCTATTTAACACACTTATACTTAACACATACCGTGTTTACATTGCGAAAACAAATGACCTTATTATATTAAAGTGGTTTCCAACAGTCGCGGGTTCAAATCCAGCTGCGCCCATTTGTTTGTACGTCTTCATATATATATATTTTTTTTATAAATTAAACATAATTTCGAACTTCTTTACTCGAGGCACCGGCGTGAAGTTGCGCCACTTAACACACAACCAACATATTGCAACATTGTCTTCATTTAGAAAAAGAATATGACTTTGATAAAATTTTTGTGTTGTTGAACAAAGGTTTGGACTATATAGATTCACGCTATATCCCGCACACAGCAGGGTAGGCAGAGGGAACCTAGTGTTAAGACACTCCGTTCCCCACTTTCAGACTAAAAGTTAGTTTAAAAATTACCATGTTATATATTTTCTTTTTGAGTTCTTTAAAAATATAAAAGCAGAAAGAAGCTTTTAAGGAGCTAATAAAATAAATTCGACAAAAAGTTTACGTATTTTAAAGAGCACGCTATGTTTCGTGTTGAACTATTTCCTTTTTTTATTATAATGTTAACAAAGACTAATTTTTGTACAACATTAACGTTTTTAAGAATTTACATTAATTAGGTAATTGACCTATAGCTATTAAAATACTTTTTTTAACTTTTTCATTAATGTGACCACATTTTAGGAAATTTTTAATAAAAAAAATCATTCTACTAAATAAATCAATACTTTTAATGTAAACTAAGAAATAGCTTTACATTTTTTCCAGCATAGTAACATAGAGAGAATATATAGTGTTAAGACACTCCGTTTACCACTTTACACTCGATATCTCGATATCGATTTCATTGCGAGCTACGTGGCGGAACTCAATGCTGCGCTTACACTAGGCTCAGAGTAGGAAAATAAGCATAAATTAAATATAATTATTTCACCGAGTGAGACTCGAACCTTCTACCATTATGTTTACAGTTAGACGTTGTCCCACTGCGCCACGACGGTCTCTAA
Source organism: Dryas iulia moderata (assembly GCA_019049465.1). Taxonomy (NCBI): domain Eukaryota; kingdom Metazoa; phylum Arthropoda; class Insecta; order Lepidoptera; family Nymphalidae; genus Dryas; species Dryas iulia. The sequence continues at coordinate 8,791,461 of CM032435.1, read as the reverse complement.
AATATCTATACATGTAACTAAAATGTAACTTACATATGTACAAAGAGAATGTATGAGAAAAACTATAATTGGGGACATTTACCAATGTAATAGAATAGAACTCAAATATACTAGTAATTTCACAATAACACAATAATTTTGAATTTTTATCTGTTTGTCTCTGCGTTGGAAAATGGAAATCTCAGCGATATACTTTATATTAATTTACCTTACAGATTTAACTTTAGACGGCTGTTATGAATATTATATCTTAGTATATTTTCCCCTCATATTAAGTATTTTTTGAATACAGTCAGCTCATAAATATAAAAGTTATATCAAACAAAAGAAAAGCACGGGCTTTATTTTATCAAACTTACCTGAAGTAACTTTACTAACAGCGCCGGGACAAAACATAAATCCTCAAAAAGACTTAAAGAAAACGTATAAAAATTTGGACGCACCGGGATTCGAACCCGCGCTTCCTGAATTTTAGGAAAATTGAAAAAGACATCAAAAAGAAATCCTCAAATTTAATTTTCCACGCAGAGAAAACCGCGGGCACAGCTTAAATTAATAAAATAATCTTTAATTAAATATTTATAATAAACTTTAATATAGAAAGTTTGCATTAAGAAAGTCTTTTTATAAATATATAGTCCATTTTCTTCATTTATATTAAATTATAGTAGTTGTAGTAGTAGAAGTAGTAGTAGAATTCTTTAAGTGCTTCCAAGAATTTATTTCAATTGAATGTAAATGAAATATACAGTAATACACACTCTAAGCAAGTCACGTACCAATGAAGCGTGATACAGGAAATTAACGCGATTAAACACTTTTCATAGCGTTCATTTTGCGAAAATGAGATATGTTACTTCATACTGATCCGTGAAATTCTTTATAGAAACATGCCATCGTAACCCATAGGGAAGATCTGACTATGATTGCGTTAGATCGTGGATGCGAATCCCATTCAGTGGCTGGATTATAATATAATTATATTCATTTTTCCGTTCCGGTGAGCAAAAAAAGATTTGAGTTTCATCGTTCAACACACATATTTTAAATTCAGACGAAAAGAGCAAAATTGAGTTTCTTGACATACCTTGTATAACAGACATACAGTAGTGACAGTAGTGACAGATGTATTTTTTTCTGATCGATATAACTTTGCAATGACGTACATATTATTTTCCTAATTCAATAATTTTTAAAATTGTAAATATATATAAAAAAATACATATAACACAAAATCCCTAAAGATTCAAGCGTTATCCGAAATTTTTAAGAACTTTTATTGCTTCAAAGTAAATTTTAAATAGGATCTCTGGACGCTAATACGCTTGTACAATGTTACATCGGATGATGGTTAATGATGAGGTACGTCCACTTCGTCAATTTTATTGATTATGAAATAATAATTAAAGTTCCGACGTCTCTGGTGATGATGATCTTAGCTGTGCTCTTCCTCCTTAATAAAACTATTTTAAAGATAAAACTACCAGTATTTTATTTTTCAACCTTAATTTTTATCTTGGATTATCTTGGACCTTCAATAGGTGGTTCAGACCCTGGGATGAACCCAACTTTTCCAAAGAAACATATATAAGTTGAAAAGTGTAAATCTCGTCACAATTAAAAATATTTTAAAACGTTACTTTTTGTACTACTAGATATTTTCTGTTTCCCATCACTAGCCCATCTGTCAAAAAGATCAAGCTATCTTGTACAAGATATAGATGTGTGAACCTGAAAAAAAGAAAACTAATATAAAACACATTAATTGTTTTACATGTGTACTAAAACAATTCTTATTTCTTTCCTTTCTTTTACACTGTCCAAGATATATATGACACATGTGGGAATACTCACACTTCAGAGGATTACTCTTACCGTAGTGTTGCTTGCAGGTTACGTCAGCGAAATTGCAAGATGAATGACTTTGCAATATATGTCTGGTAATTATTCGATAAATAAACAATTCTTGTTTATATATAAATATACTATATAATCTGGATTCTTGGGGCCATTGTGGCGCAGTGGGACAGAGTCTGATTGTAGATCCGCTGGTTGTGGGTTTGATTCCCGCTCGAGGAATAATTATTTAAATTTTTCATTTCTTCGCTCGCGTATTATAGATAGAGAAGCGAGGCCGTTCGGCGAGTGAGTTCCGCTGTTAAGCACACAATGTCTCAATTTCTGGCGGAACGGAGATGATAGGGAGATGTCTTAAATCTAGATGGCTTAAAGCTAGGTGTAGGTGAAAAGGTTAATTTGTATTTTAGAAACGGCAAAGATTTTCGTTAAATGTAGTATGCAGGAGATTTCGAGGAATCGGAGGATAGCCATAAAAACGAAACCTAAAGGCAGTTAGAATCAGTTCGAACAGATTGAATGCAGACGTCCGCAGTGTGAATATTTCTTATTGTAATTGTTAATTATATTACAATAAAAAAATTATATTTAATTATTACATATTTTTAAAATATATATATTCTATATTTTCCTAACTTTTACTTATTATATAACTTTTTATTACAATTAAAATTTTCAAAAAACACAGTTTGTCAAAAAATAACGTTCCAAGCGAAACTCGAACATTCTGATATTTCGCCGAAAAACGAGTTTCTTTCTCTGAATTTTATATCACTTGTCAATATTGTGAAAACTGTATTTTATTTGGTCAGTAACAATATATGTTTATGATTGGATATTCAGAATATTAATATAATATGTTTATTGAGATATTAATATAGGCTTTAATATGTCATCCCAAAAAATATAATAAATTGCATACTTTAAGTACGTTCCATATGATAATTTTATGGCCATCGTGGTGCAGTGGGACAACATCTGACTGTAAACGCGATTGGTTGTCGATTCGATTTCCTTTCGGTGCAATGATTATATTTAAATTATTTCTAATACTCTCTGGTACTCTCTGATAAATGGACAAAGCGCGTCATAGAATTTTTGCCACTCAATGTCCAATGTCTTGACTTCGGGCAGAAAGTAGAGAACAGAGTGCATTGGTACTATTGTTAACTTCTATTTAAGATGGCGTCAAGTAAATTACACCCAATATGCGAATTCCTTTATAATACGTATTCCTGTATAATTCGTACTGCAAAATAACTTGCAAATTCTGTACTGCAAAATATTTTGTTTTACAATATCGCGGCTTCGAGAAGAGCGGGGCAGTGCCTGGGACTTGCGACCCAGGTGTAAATTTAAGGGGCCCCTTTAGTATGCGCATTAACGCTCACCTCCACTATCCAAGCTCTTCTTCCTTATTCCTTAACTAGCTACACTATTAGTTTCGTCTGCTCGGTACGAGGCGTGAATCTTCTCTGACCGAAAAACTCATTACAATACTCAAGAAAAGTAAGCTTTATACTATAGCCCCTTCTGTGCAATACTATAAACAGTGCTGCCATTATTATTTTCCAATTATCAACACTATAAACATAAGTTAAGTCAAAGCGCAGTGTTGCCATAACTAGTGAAGTGAGGTACTCATTATTACCATAAGCATATATGAACGTCATTATAACAAGTTAACACTAGTCTCTAGGTACCTTCGTGTTTGCACTTCTGCTAGTCTACGAAAGACACGACTTTTTTATAAGAGAACGGCCAGATTAACCTAGTTCTCTCGATTCATAAATGGAGATATATCGGAAAACAAAACATGAACTACTAAATTCTGTATCAAGGTGCCTGAGAAGTAGACAATTAATTAAGCAAATATGAATAAATGTATTAAATTATGTTGATGTTAGCTTAACTATAAACTAAATCCACAATAATATCACAGTATCTACCGACTTTCAGTCCTAAGTAAACAGATTTTAACGAAACCTGAAGTGGAGCTTATAAAAGTGAATCTTTTTGTTAATAGAGTGATTTTTACAACAAAAAAGGAATTCAGACCAAATTTCAGGTCCTCATGGCGTAGTGGTACAGTGTCTGACTGTAAACGCGAGGGTTGGGGGCTCGATTCCCACTAGGGGAAATTTTTATTTTAATTTCTTACTGTGTGTGGTACGCATTCAAAATGCGGCGTTGAGTTTTCTGTTTAATTTCAAGTGCTAAGTGGAGAACGGAGTGACTAAACACTAGGTTTTCTCTGACGACCCTCTGTTATGCAAGAAAAAGAGTAAAGCTATAAAAAGAAACTGGAATACTATTACTATACTGCATTTTTTTATTTTGTACATAAATTATACATTTTTAGGGGCCAGTCGTGGCGCAATGACACAAATGTAACTGTAAAAGACTGGTCGTGGGTTCGATTCCCATTCGAGGAGTAGAAATATTTCTATTTGCTTCGCTCTGGTGTCGAGGCAAAGCGCGGCGTTAAGTTCGGCCACTTAACGAGCAATGCGGAAAATGGGGAACGGAGTGTCTGAACACTAGGTACACTGACTACCCTGCTGTATGCGGGAAACAGCGTGAAGATAAAAAAAATACATTCAGTTAAACGTTTAAAGAATGCGGCCATTCAAGTAAAATGATTAATAAAGATAAGAAAAACTGTCGACTCGCCAAAAAACTCAACGCCATCAATTTAATAAAGAAAGTCCAGATACCTATTATTTTTCGTAAAACACAGCCCTTAAATGAAAACTGAAGATTAACTCTCACAATTTTTTTGCTTTAAATTTTTAAGTCCCTTTCCGCGGTTAAATTTTTGATAACTTTCTAATGTTTTCGTTACATTTTTTTGAAAGGTATTTTTATTATATACTAATATTATAAATAAGGAACAGGGAAGTAGATTAGAAAGAGCATACTCGGTGGTTGTCTATAGTAATGTTTACATTAAAAATATATTTTCCTTTCTCTCCTGGTCCGGCGGCGTTAAACTCCGTCACAGTAAAGTCTTTAAATTCTCTGTGCTAACTCAACAAAAATGTATTTTTGAGTATACTAAAAAATGAAACAAAAATCTGTAAGTCACCATATTAATAATATATACACATTTTAAAGTAATTTTAATACAAAAAATATAAATATTTAAAGCCGTCGTGGCGCAGTGGAAGAGCGTCTGACTGTAAAGCGATGATAGTGGGTTCGATTCCCACTCGAGGAATGATTACATTTATATTTTAATTTCTTCGCTCTAGTACCTAAGACAAAATGCGGCGTTTAGTTCCGCCATTCAACACGCAATGGAGTGGCTTGTCACTAGTTTCTCTCTGACTACTTCGCGGAAAAAAACAGTATTTTTGTATAAAAACTAAAATTCTGAATAACTTAAATTCGCTAGATATTGTTTCGTATTCTTCCTCTTTGTTAAGTATTCTAGCTAATTAAGTAAGTCTTTTACAACTCTACCAAGCTACCGTTTCTAGTTGTTACAACTTTTCTTGTTAATTAATTTTCTTGTTATTCACAATTATATCAAAAAGCCTAGAAGTAGCTATTCCTATTTTAATATTTCTTATGCTTTTTTCAATACAATAAGGCACAAAGACACAAAGTGTGATTGTAACGCGACTGGTTGTGGGTTCCTGGTTGCTCGTGGTTACTGGTTCGATTTCCACTCCTCGAGGAGTGAAAATATTTAGTATTTCTATTTACTGGTGTTGCGGCAAAGCACGGCGTTACGATCCGCCAACTAACGCAACGCCTCTAGAATTCGGCGGAAAATGGGGAACGGAGTGTCTTAACACTAAGCTCCCTCTACCTACCCTGCTGTGTGCAGAATTGAAGCAGAATTCAGCGTGAAGTTGAAAATAATGCACCTTAAACAATGTATACTAACAGAACGTAGTAATGTATCATTCGGGACTCCAATTAGCGCTCCAGTTAAGATATTGCAGTTTGGCCGACGAAATCCAACGCCACTGTTATATAAACCTTAGGTGTTAGTTACACCTGTATTCTATATAAATTACTTTATAATATACTAGTGGCCTGCTCGCGGTTTCGCCTGCGTAAACTACACAATTTTAATACTATAGGCACGCGGAGCTGCGCCCACATCATATTATAAACCTCTAAAATTATCAGTGTTTCTCTACTATATTATGAATGTATTATATATATAAACCTTCTTTTTAATCACTTTATCCATTAAAAGAAACCACATCGAAATCCGTTTGAAGTTGGTAGTTTTATTGTTGGTGTCATATATACGTACAGACAGACACGGGAAGCGGCCTTGCCTTATACTATGTAAAGATTTTTTTTTCGCTTTTTCACTTTAATACAATGGTTAGAGAGAATCTATCAAAACACTTTGTTCTACACTTCTTTTTATCTTCACGCTGTATCCCGCACACAGCAGGGCAGGCTGAGAGAACCTAGTGTTATAACACTCCGTTCCCCACTTTTCGCCGAATTCAGAGGCATTGCGTGTTAAGTGGCGAAACTTAACGCCGCGCTTTGCCTCGACACCAGAGCGAAGGAAATGAAAATAATAAATATTTCCACTCCTCGAGTGGGATCGAACCCACAACCAGTCGCTTTACAGTCAAACTTTGTGCCACTGCGCCACGACTGGCCCCTTTTATACATATTCTAAAAATGTTTCGCACTACAATGGCTTACAAATATAGGAGAATATATATTTTTATTTCATAGATAAAACGTGAAAAAGGGTATGCGAATATTGTGACAATATAGCGATGGGTAAAATTATTACAAAACGACACTCAAAAAAATACAAAGCTACCTTGAAATTGAAGTTTTGGATGAAATTGCATAACGTTATATCTTGTTAAGTTTATTCATGTTGTAAAATTTGAATATATTTGAAAAAAGTAAATAATTGTAGTGTTCATAAATAAAATCATGATTTTGCTATGGGATATCGTCTGATTGTTAATGGTATTGGTTCTGCGTTCAATTCCTGTTCGTAGAAATGATTTTTTGTGTTTTTTTAGCTTCATGCTATCCCTTGCGGGGTAGTTAATGAGAAGGGAGCGCTTAAACGCTACGGTCCCTGTATACTTATTTCACATCATCTACTGTCATCAACCTCTTCTTACACACCCTCCGGGGGGTCCTCATGCTTTTTACGTGACCTTCGTCCAGTATCGTCGACAATGTGTTTCGAAGGTCAACCGAGGTCTCTCCCTGTCTCTCTCACCTTTGTTACATGATCATTTTTAAATTATTTTCATTTTTGTGCTCTAGTAAGATAGGAGGCTTAGAGTTCGTCTTAATACTTACTATCTTAGATTCACTTGAAAAATGGAAAACGGAATGTCTTGACAGTAGATTCTCTCAGTCTTTGTCTATCCTGCTATGCCAAAAATGACACAAATATAAACTAGGTTAGAAAGTATATGAAATTTGTATACTTCTATAAATATCAACTTGTTTACAAAATAACCTTCGTGAAAATGATACTGTTTAATATAAGGACTTCAAGAATCTAAGGACTATTGTAATTGGATCTACTTGGATCTATTTTTGGACTATAATTGTATGTATTATCTGGGCTTCATTACACTCAAGTGTCTTAATTAAATTTCGTTATGTTTTCGGTTACATTATAACAATGTCATAGACATTTAGGTCAATTGTGTTTAAAAATTAGGCTATTATAGTTTTTTTTTTAAATAAAAATTTAAACTCTTTTGACGTTGGTAATAGAATTCATGAGAAATTTTAAACATAATGAAAGGAAAAAATACTTGTCTGTTGGTCTGTAAAGTACCTCCTCTTATACCTATGATAAAGCAGCGTTGCCACGTCACATCAAGACATTACGTGGAAAGGAAAGAACACTTTGACACTAGGTTTCCTGATAACCGTGTATTGCAGTAGCACGCGTGAAACTGATTGATATGAACTGATGAAAGAAAATAATTTAATAAAAAGTGTTATATGTACCATTTGTATCTATAACTGTCTTTATTTTTTTATATTTTAATAATTTTGTTGTTCCACATTGAAGATGGGTTTAAAGAGTATCTGTTTACGAAAGTACACAAGAATAAATACTAGTTTCGACACTATTTCCTACATATTTGTGTATGTTTTTCTCAAATACCGGTATTTCGATGCTTTTGTTTCAACTTCTAGTGCAAAATATCTGCAAAGAATATAAATTGAGAACACATAAAGGAACACTTGTAACAAGTGATTTCTGATCGCCAACGTCAACGTGATAGTGAAAAGCTGCCAGAAATACCGGACGTGGATATTTTTTAAGCTTTGGCACAATTTTCAAAGAAGCTTCTTTGTGTTCTCTCATATGCGACTTTAGCAAAAAGACTGTAGAAGTATTGGTGTTCTAATTTTTCATGATTTTTTATTTCTTACATGGTATTTGTGTTATGTGACTGGATTAATTCGAGGGTGATGCAGTCTGACTGTTAATACGATCATTGTGAGATCGATTTTAACTAGGGGAGTTACAAATATTATACAATATATGACTTTCATTGATAGACATTTTTAGAACTTTAATTTCCTAAGTGTGTGGAACGGAGCGTCTTAACAGAGGGAACCTAGTATTAAGACACTCCGTTCCCCACTTTCCGCCGAATTCGGAGGCATTGCGTGCTGAGTGGCGGGACTTAACGCCGCGCCTTGCGTCGCCACCAGAGCGAAGAAAATGAAAATAAATATAAATTTTCTTAAAAGTGGGGAACGGAGTGTCTCAACAAATATTTCCACTCCTCGAGTTGGAATCGAACCCACAACCAGTGGCTCTACACTCACACCTTATGCCTCTGTGCCACGGCTGGCCCCAATTCAAGACACTGAGAGTTAAATCACGTAACTTAACGCCGCTATTTACCAGCGCAGGGAAATGAAAATAATTAAAACGTAATCATTCGATCGACTGGAATCGAACTCATAACTATTGCGTTCACAGTCACAGTCACACTCTATCTCACTGACATGGTGACCTCATTTATAAATTTAATATAAATAAACTCTCTAAACTAATTTACAATGTTATTTACAATTTTGAATGTGGCATACAATATACGTACATTTATATATGAATAGACATTATTGCGGCGCAGCTGATATTCTGCTGTAAAATGACGGTCCAATTCTAAAAGTGGAAAATACTTATATAATTATTTTTCATCATTTATTAATAAAATGATTCTTGACTTGATTGTCTCGGGATGGTTGTTGGTTCGATTCTTACTCGGGGTAATTATATGTGATATTTTATTTTCGTCGCTCTGGTGCCTAAAACAATGTCTTAATTTTGGGCGGAAAGTGAAGGACGGAGTGTTTTGACACTAGGTTATCTCTGACTACTTTTTATTAGCCGAAGTGCAGCGTTGAGCCCCGTAACATTAATATATAATTAACTTTACGTGCAAAATGTGGAAAAGCGTAGTGACATCTATATATTTCGTATTAACCTAGTAAATGGCATCTAGCAGTGGTACGAACGTGTGGCTGTAAACGACTGGTTGTGGGTTCGATTCCCACACGAGGCGTGGATATATTTAATGTTTCCATTTAATAGGCTCTGGTATCAGAGGCAAACACGCAACGCCTCCGAATTCGGCGGAAAGTGGTGAACGGAGTGGCCTAACACTAGGTTCCCTCTGCCTACCCTGCTGTGTGCGGGATACAGCGTGAAGTTAAAAAAAATCTAGTAAATGTTGAATAAATACGTTTGTTGCAAATGTTCGATAAATAGAGAAACTAGTGGCAAGATCAATGTCTCTTCATTTTATCTCCGAAATCGATACATAACGTAATAATCAGTAGAATTCAATATAGCGCGTGTTCTTAGCAGAATGGAGAAATAAAAATAATTTTAATATAATCATTGTCCAAAGTGGGAATCGAATCATCAACCACTTCCTATAAAGCCAGAAGCTCTCACACTGCGCCACGATATTCCAATTAAAAAATACATAATATAATTAAGTTTATTAAATTAATAGGAAGCCCGACGTTTCGAACACTTATCAGTAGTCTGTGGCGAAGCGTGCTCTACCTGTCACCTCGAAATTCTGTTTCGAATGCCAGTAAATATACGCGATTAATCCGGTTATAATACTTTCATTTCAAAATTCGTAAAAATAGTAGGATACAAAAAATATATAGGTACAATTTTTACGTGAATCGAAAAAATCGTTAATTTGAACTAATATTTATTTAGTCTTCTTACTTTTAACATTTAAAATATTATTTTCTCAATTATAATATGAAAAAAAAAAATTAGAAAATATGTAAAAAATGAAACGTTTTTTCGAAATTTTACTAAGAGGCGTGGGTTTGAATCCCGCCACGTTCAAGTTAACATACGTTTTCAAATTTATATTTATATTTTTAACTTTTAATAATATCTGTTCTAAGTACTTGACGTGACTTCACTAAATGAGATATAAATTTGAGCGTTTTATCGATCATTATATAAAAGTTAATGCCTTATTGTGAAATTCAAGTAGATAATATCGCAAGGTTTCTTGTTGCCGGCTAAAGTGAAAGTTAATCTTTTTGTAAAATTATATTATTTTGTGACATTGCTAATATATACAATACTAAACACGTGATTTCTGGATTTCAGTTGGAAATTAGAGAACGGAATGTCCTAACACTATCCTAATATTAGTACATACATATAACAAAAAAACAGGTACATTATTAAAATTAACATTCTCCAATAAATTCATAGACAAACAAAACAAATCCAATCATAAGCGAAATAGAATATTCATATAAGCAGCATTATTCAAATATCAATTTGATTCGTGAATACGTTAATAAATTAATAAAGTTCTGAACGTCTCGAGTCTTGTTATTAACATAGCTTTACGTAAAATGTTATTGCTTTTGGAAGTTTAACTATTGCACACTGCATCCGGTAAGTTTGACTTATTATTAACTATTTCCTTTTGGTTTGTATAGTATAAGTAGCTAATAGCTGTAGTGGTGCCGCGGTGTAATGGGACAGCGTCTTATTGTGTTCTCTATGGGTTCGATTCCCGCTTGGAGTAATGAACAATTGAATTACTGTCGATTTTCTGCCCTAGTTAAAGTGACACAACGCGTCATTTAACATGGAATATGAATTCGGGCGGTAATTGGAAAACGGAGTGTCTTAACACTAAGTTATCTTTGATCGGGGGCATGGAGCTGAAAAATTTATACCATCGAAGGGCAGTAGGACACCCATCTGATTGTTATTCTTTTTATTTATTTTTATTGGCTTCGTCTGGTCATATAAATCATGATGTTGTATGCCGCTAATTAATACAGATCCGGATGACTTGATATCGTTCCTTATATCTAATCGCAACCTCGGGACATATGTATATGTTAGAAAAAGCATATACTAATTAATTGTTTTTTTTTATAATGAAGAAGTCATCACGACTAAGTCATTAGGTATACTAGATTGATTCAAAAAAAAATTAGTAAATTTATTGATAACTTTTGGGGAATAATATATTTTATTATTAACATTAATACTTATGTATTAATTCTTTTAAAATAACTTACCTAAAATTTCAAAATAATATGTAAACAAAAGTGCTAAATATATTACAAACCAAAATATAAGAGAAAGAGAGAGAGAGAAAGAAAGAGATATATTGAGATAATAAAAGGGTTAAAGATAATTTTAAATCATATATAGACTCATCAAATCAAAACGCCATTAGCGGTATCATAGCAAACGTTAACAAACAAAGATTGCTGTCTGATTGTTCTGGATTCCTAATTCAGTGTAATTCTCTGGTGCGACTATTAATTTCGGCTTTGTGATGTTAATTGTGATATACGCTTGTCTTAGTGCCAAGACTATCGCCAGTCGTTAGAGAGTTACGTCATTGCCTAATGTTACCAGTTACATAGATATAAAATACTGTTATTTTTACGAATATTCTAATATTTTTTGTATTTTAAGCTTTGGGTTTATAATATAAATTGTAAAATTAATGGTGCTTACTTATTTAGTAGACTTTATCGCAATTTGCAATAAAAATCGATATAAGATCAATAATATTTTAGACATCCTATGGGTATGAAAAAAAGTATTTTTTTAAATCTAAAAGTGCATAAATAAATATATACCCATACATATATATGTATATACAAATATAAATAAATATGTGTATCATTTGACACACAGGTCAACGATGGGTATGAAACAAGCAGTGATCCCAGGCAATCCTTCGTAGGGCTGCAATATTCCATCCGCCACGAGCAGTCGAAAGGATAATATTTTAATATTTTTAAAGTATAATTTGCAAACTTAGGATATGAAAAACATTTTAAGATAACGTATTAAAAATAGCATACGCAGAAGAATTCAAAGCTGCGCCTCTTGGCAAACCTCCAACTTCTTTTACCGCTAAGCTATGCGCTCTATCTATATCATCCGGCTACGTCTAATTTCTTATACGTTTCTGAACTTATTGCTAGCAACAGAAATTATTTAAGAATTTCGTATTTTTCAAAGTATTTTTCCTATATTTTAATTACTTGCTACAAAAGTAGACGACCCTATTAAAACAACGTTAAACATTATCATGTGAAACAAATCTTTATTTCTGTTTTAACTCTAAAGGCGAGTTCTCTTAAATGGCTCTTGTTTAATTGCGTAATATTATGCATTATCTTCTCATTAAAACTTTATTTAATGTAAGAAGTTTGTGCAAGAATCGTTGACGTAAGTAAGCCCTGTTAGCGCTATTTTAATTAGATTTAGATAACTTTTTGTGTACCGTTAACTTTTTTGTATTAAGATCGTGTTGTGTTTGTTTTTTATAATTTTTTTATATGTCAAAGACATTTAGCAAACGTATAAAAATTTGAACGCAGCAGGAAAACACTTTCCTAAGTGTGGTATAACACTTTAAAAATGTTTGAAGGGTTTGTACGTCACGTCATGAAGCGTGGATTTCGGCAGGAAGTGCGAACGAAGTAACATAACAATATGTAATATAAGGATTTGAAAAACTTTAAAACGAGATAAGCAAAACAAAACAGTGTTTAATTACCGCACAATAATTAAAATATCTATTAAATTAAAAACTGTAAAGTGGAGAACGGAGTGTCTTAACACTAGATTCCCTCTGCTTACCTTGCTGTGTACGGGATACAGTGTGAAGCTAAAAGAGAAAATAATAATATAAAAAACCGTAATGAAATGTTATCGTAGTTCCTAAAAAATTAAACTACCATTAAAAATGAAAACTCATCCACATTCTTTCCAAAAATAACAATTTTATTTTCTATATGTTAAAAATATATAAAGATCTCGATGGATGTACACAGTGAATTTTAATGAAGCTAGTAAAACTTGGCTACTCATTAACTGCATATCACGTACTTCCTGCCGAATGTTTATGTTGTTTTTCCGCTGTAAATTGCTATATTTTTAAACCTTTTTTAACATTTTTCAGTTTAACGCTTGTTATAGCAAAATCAGAGAGAACATCATGTAGAGACACTCTGTTTTCCACTTTTCACTCGAATTTGGAGGTAGTAAGGTGGTGTTTTACGTATTTTTTTGTATGCGCGTTTTGTTTTTTTGTCTTGAGAAGAATTGAAAATGCGTTCGTGTCTTGTTTGTTTTCCATCTTACTTATTTTATAAAGTGGCGAAACTCAACGCCGCGCTTTATCTTAGGTACCAAAGCATATAAATTGTAATGTAATCATTTTGAAATGAAACTATTTTTAACCGGATTAATCGCGTATATTTTTGGTCGTAAGGACGTAAGTAGCAATCGAACCCACGGGCATCGCGTTTATAGCCACGACGACCTCAAATATACATGATATAACAGAATTACTATAACATCTTATGATAGTAAACTAGTAAACATTATATGGGGCCAGTCGTGGCGCAGTGGCACAAACGTGTGACTGAAAACGACTGGTTGTGGGTTTTATTCCCACTCCAGGAGTGGAAATATTTATTATTACCATTTCCTTCGCTCTGATATCAGAGGCAAAGCGCGGCGTTAAGTTCCGCCACTTAACACGCAACGCCTCCGAATTCGGCGGGAAGTGGGGAACGGAGGGTCTTAACAGTAGGTTCCCTCTTGCCTACCCTGCTGTGTGCGGGATACAGCGTGAAGCTAAAAAAAAAATAAAGCCAATACATAAATTGAGCATTTCAAACGCTACTACATACTGTATTGTACAACAATTGAATTATGATACACACTGTTAACCGTATCTATAGTAGTACTAGTATATCTGTAGTTGTAGTAGTATATCTGTAGTAGTAGTAGTAGTATAACTGTAGTAGTGTAAGCGAACCGATTGTGAATGCAGCTCACGGGACGCATTCAAAATCAAACGTCAATTTTACGTACCCTGGTATCGGTAGATACGCTACAATGAAAATTGGCTTCGTTTCGCCTGACTTTACAAAGGTTTATTTAATACAAACAAAATGTTTTTTTTTTGTTTACATTGTTTATTTAAATAGATTTTACATTTATTTTGTCTTAATTGTTCATTTATTTTAGCTTATTTATACAAATTTCTTTGTTTAAATTGACTTTTTAATATTTTAAACATTTATTTGTTTTGTTTATAGGTTCAGTGATTTACATTTCCTTATGCTAAATTGAACAATATTCCGGATAATTATAAATGAAAATATTTATACGGTTATAATACAATTATATATTATACTTTATTTTTATTAAATTAAGACTTCCAACTTTCACAGTAATTGTCGCTTATTATTATTTTTAACAACATCTGGCTGAAAATCTAATGGTTGTAGGTTCAATTTTGACTCAGATAATGGTTATACATGTTTAATTTTTTATTTGCTCTGGTAAGATACATCACATAAGACAAAACGCGATATTCACCACTCCACATACAATATTTCGATTTCGGACGGAAAGTGGACAAGTATCATGCCAGTTGGGTCTCTTTGACTGTATAGCAGAGGCTACCACGAAAAAGGAGCTAATATTTTTTACTATTATTAAATGCCTTTTTAGTTTAATAATAGAAAAAAAAACTATTATTCTCTCGAAGAAATAAACAAAATTTGTATTCCACGATTTCTTTCCAGGCCATTCCGTAAGATCACTTAACGTTTGTTTGCTTCCAGTCGGCGCTTACGTCACTTAGACAAATATGTCACATATACAAGTGGTAAGCTGAGATGCGGTTGTAAGAGGATTGCCAAAACTAGCACTCGGATATTATAGAAATGGAATATGCACGTTGTATTTTCAAGGATTTGGAATGAGAAATCGTTGAAAATATCGTATTCTTACTATATTTCATGACATAAACATTTTCGAGTATATTAATGTAGCTATATTTCTAAATTGGAGTCAACAGAGTATATTATAAGTATGAGTTATAATAATAAATATTTGATTTTCCAATCACATGCAAACTACAAATGCATAAGTAGTCATAAACTTAGAGTTCAAATCTCTTAAGTACTTGAACCAAAAGAGTTGATAAAAGAAACAGTTTCTCGATTTTCTCTACGTTTTGCCCGTTACATATTGAGTGGCAGTTAATATATCCATATTATAGATGGATCTAGTTAAATTTAAAATTATTTTAATCTGATTAATCGCGTATCAAAAATATATTCTAAAATACATTTTGAAAACCCATCGTCTCGAACACTTTGTCCGTGGTCACAAGTAGACTGATGTGGCATTCGTTTGTCAATTGATACAATTATTATATCAAACTATGCCTATAATTGTATACATATATCTTATTATAAAATGTGTAAAAATCTTATTAGTTAAATGTAGTTAATTAATTTGTGAATTATATTCATTTGGTTTTCATTCACGTTGTATCCTTTACGGGGTAATCAGAAAGAACGGAGCGTCAAACGCTACGGTCCCTGCATACTTCTTTCGCCTCGGCCACTGTCATCAACCTCTTCATACATGCCCTCCGGGGGGTCCTCATGCTTTTTACGTGACCTTCCTCCAGTATCGTCGATACTGTGTTTTCGAAGATCAACCGAGGTCTCCCCCTACCTCTCTTACCACTCAACTTTGCTTCATACGAGTATATCTTTCATTCAATTTTCAATTATGAATACTGAAAAAAAAACAGCAAATAAAGAAACCGAAGTAAAACGAACTACATATCAAAGTTTCAAACTTCAAACAATTGTTTTTATTTTAGTTCAAAACCTCAGTAATAGGTTTTAGTTTTGGTACATTGATAGAATTTTAAAAATGTTATGCGAGAATAAAGCTTGTTTTCGAATACGAGTATAATTAATTTTTCACGAAAGCTTTTGTAACCTACTGAACTTTGTCAACGTGATTCGTGAACAAAAATTAATACTATTTGCACGTTGTGCTAACAGCGTTATACATTATCCACACGGGGTTAGAGTAAGTTTTTTATTGAAAACAAATGAGCATTCAGTCATTTGAAAAATTGTATAGGATATAAGTTTTCAAAAATTGTAGTTTTTTTTTAGCTTCACGCTGTATCCCGCATACCGCAGTTATATAAAATTGTAGTTAACACCATTTTATATAAATCTTATACTATTATTAATAGTAAAATGCAAAAGCTCCTTGAAGGGACAGGTATGAGGACTTTTTAGCTTCCCACTTTTTCCTGCATAGCACTGACACTTCACAGGGATTCTCCTCTTTTTGCGCGAATTGAGACATCGCAGGTTGAGTGGCAGAACTTAACGGAAAGAAATAAAAAAATATGCATTTTTTTTCTTTAGCTTCACGCTGTATCCCGCACATAATTAAAATATAGTAATTAAAAATAACAAATTATTCGATTTATTCGATGAGGGTAAGTATCGCGTTCTATCGTGGTCAAACGGTATAACACTACGATACGATAGCTTTTATGGACTTTAATTATTTTTCTAATTTGACATATCTAATTGCAATAGACGTAGTATATTTTATTATAAAATCGAATTTGTAGAAAAATAAGGATATTTCCGTATTCCACCAGGTTCTATTCCATTTATAGTTTGTAAATGGACACTCACTAATGCTTGCTTCGTGAAGCTCATACTACTTAGCAGCACATTATATTCTAATGTGGTGGCAATAACTCAAAAAAGCTGCACGGCAAGAGAAAGTCGACTATTGTCGCGAAAAGTTACATTTTCAAAAATATACATAAAGTATATTACGTGAACTTTACGAAGCACAAGGTATTCTATTATAAATACAGCTCTGAAACCTTTTAAGGACGTTTGAGTGAGGTTTCACATGGTTTGTTAATCATTGTATTACTGTGTATAAATACATTTTGAAAATTATTTTATTTTAGTAGGTACATTGTGCTCTTTTCATATATGTCAAGGTGAACCTTAAAAAAATAATTTGAATCTTGAGTGAGGCTGTCAAGTCAATCAGATCCGTACATGCGATAGTTTTGGGATCGATTCCCACTCGCGACAACGATTACATATTATTTTCATTTCTCCATCACAATGTATCGATTTCTGGAAAGTAGAGAACGTAGTGTTTTGACATTAGGTTCTCTTTGAAGCTGAAGTGTACAAAATAAAATACCTGTAGCTTGTTCAAATTTATTCTTGACTACCGGGTTATTACTGTCGGCACTTATAAGCTATAAAGGGCACACCTTATAAAGATTATAAAATACAACATTTCAGTCTAAACTTTCATGTAACACATTTTTTAAAAGAAAAATAGGAAATTTACTCCAATTACTAACAATACATAGCTTGTTTCTGAGAATTGAAGTTGAATTAAAGTTGACTGAAGTTTGAATTTAGTTTTACTATTAACAAAATATTGAAGAAAACAATGTTTATTGAATGTCTATAACTTGAACAATTTATTCATCGTTATCGTGGTGGAGTAAAATCTGACTATAATCACGATTGGTTACAGGTTCGATTTCCACTCGGTGGAATGATCACAATTTAATTATTTTAATTTTTTACCTCTAGTGAGCAAAATAAAGCGTGGCGTTGTATGCCGTCGTTCGACACGACGTCTATTTATGTGTGTTAGTTCGGGCAGAAAGTAATGAAGCGAGTGTCTTGACACTACATTCCCTCTTGCTTCTCTGCAAAAAGAGTGTAAGCCTAAAAAAATATATATTTTAGTTTTGGGATTGCTAGTGGTTTCAGTTACTAATTTAATATACACTAATTTATTTATTTGGGATATGCGATACAAGTGTAGGTTTATGGGATCTCTTAATAACATGCATTAAGGCGCTCCATTATCTACCTAACCAAAATAGAAATGGTTTTAGTACTGCAGTCGTAGAATGAGCCAGATATGAGTTGATGATAGTTTTAGATAGGCCGAAATCTATTTGCTCAGGGGCTAACAAACCTTTTTTGGCAGCGGAAGGTCTTTTTAAAAATGTTTATGCTGATCAATATTACATTTCGTGATATCTAAAAATTACATCAAAATTTCTGTCGTATAAAAACACGGTCGGCGGGCCGCATAAAATTGACGGGCCGCGGGTTTCTCACCTCTGTTTAAGTAGATAAGTGAGATATTTTGCTGTTTTATCCCGTGCTACTAATTCTACCACGTACAAATAGACTCTAAATATGTTCTTTTTTCGTTCCTCAGTAAGTTAGTCTAAGGAACTGGATTATTTAAATGTAAACTATTAGTTTTAGGTCGTTGAGGCCAGCCTTGGCGCAGAGGCATGGAGTGTGCCTGTAAAGCGGCTGGTTGTGGGTTTGATTACCACTCGAGGAGTGGAAATATTTATTATTTCAATTTTTTTCGCTCTGGTGTAGTGGCAAAGCGCGGTGTTAAGTTCCGCCACTTAACACACAATGCCTTCAAATTTGGCGGAAAGTGGAGTGTCTTAAAACTAGGTTCCCTCTGCCTATCCTGCTGTGTGCGGGATACATCGTGAAGCTAAATTAAATAGTTTTAGGTATATTTGATTACTATGGAACTGTAAGTTTCGTATTACATACTTTAGGTAGCTTAACCCTATTTTGCATAGCAAGGTAGTCAGAGAGAACCCAGTGTCATGATACTCCGTCCTCTATTTTCTACTCGAAATCATATCTTCAGCTTTATATTAAAAGAAAATATCAGATCCTGATAACGATATAACAACATTCTCAGGGGCTTTAGATATCTCGAGTATACCCTATAGATTCAGTCAGACTTCTAATTTGATGCTGTTTAGTTATGTGAAGTAATTAGTGTTCGACAATAATTTATTTATCACATGGGACTTCAACGGATTGTAGTATTCAGTGCAGACATGTTTTTAGTAAATAACCTTGTTAGAGCCTTGGGGCCAGTCGTGGCGCAGTGGCGCAAACGTGTGACTATAAACGACTGGTTGTGGGTTCGATTCCCACTCGAGGTGTGGAAATATTTAATATTTCCATTTCCTTCGCTCTGGTCGAGGCAAAGCACAGCGTTAAGTTCCGCCACTTAACACGCAATCCATAAGCCTCCAAAAAATCAGCGCAAATGGGTAACGGAGTTAATATAATTATAAAATAATATGGTAAGAAATATCTTTTTTATTAAGAGTTATGATTGAACAATTACACAGCTTTTATAAATTTTACAGAACATTTAATAGAATTAAAAAAAAGAGGCCCTTATGCCAACGCTTTAGCTACAAGTCCTAGACACTGCTCTAAACACCTCCTTTCGTAACCCAATCATCAAGGGGATACCCATCAAGTGGCAAAAAGAGGAAGAACGATGGATCCATGGCTACATTGATAAATGATTTAAAAAATAAATAAATAACGATAACGTTTTTAATTGAGCTTTTTAATCTGAATTAAGATAATTTTGATTTACTTACTTGTATTAGAGAACATAGTTTGTGCTGTACAAAATCGAGTCATAGCGCGGTGAGTGGCCGAATTTAATAACATTATATTTATATAAGTCGCTGTTTCATAACAGTCTCAACTGTTTTTTTTTAGCTTCACGCTGTATGCTGTGTCCCGCACACAGCAGGGTAGGCAGATGAACCTAGACACTTCGTTACCTATTTACAACTGAATTCTGGAGGCATTGCGTGTTAAGCGGCGGAAGAAAATAAATATTTCCACCCCTTGAGTGGGAATCGAATCCATCACCAATCGCTTTACAATCACACCTTGTGCCTTTACCTCACGACGGTCTCAAGTATTTTTAAATATAATAATAATAAAAATTGTAACAAAACACAAACAGACAAAAGTGCACGTCGTTGAACTGCTATACACTGGAAATTTGAAATTCATGTTTATGGTCATGTTCCCGTAACGGACGAGACAACTTGCGCCATCACTTCAGAACTTTTAAATTTCCTTTCAGCGTTTTCTTTGAAAATATCTTGTTTTACTCAAACAAGACGTCCTCTTGTACCGCTCCTTATTGTATAATTAGGTATGTTATTTCTCTAGATAAAACTTTCGACAATAATATCTTAGTCAATTAATTTTATAACTGCAATTATGAAACTTTGAAATAGACAATTTAGATATGTTTATGTAGCGTTTTTTATTCACGTTGTATTCCTAGCGAGGTAATCAAAGAGAAGAGAGCGCCAAACGCAGTAGCGTTTGGCGCTCTCTTCTCTTTATATATAGTATAGTAATACCTGCATGCTTCTTTCGCATCTTCCACTGTCTCCGACGGCCCACATGTTTCCTCCAGTATCATTGATACAATGTTCTTGAAGGCCTTCTGAGATCTCTGCCTACCTCTCTTACCACTTACTTTTGCTTCATATATCTTTCTTATATTTTTTTCTAATTCATCACTCATCCTCTCGATATGCCCATACCACCTTCTTTCACGTTTTCTTCATTCTTACTATATATAACATTCTTACGGACACCTTATATTCTGTGTACCTATTCGCAAAAATACAATCAGTTAAACAGACACATCTTACGAAAAGATCGCATTTGTACAGCATTAATATTTTGTATTTCTGTAGTTTATTTTCTTTCGTCTATCAGTTTCGTTATTATACCGTTGAACATTTATAACACACTAATTTTGCGTTGTCAAAATAAAGCAAAGACAACATTAACTCTGCTTTCAGTTATATTTCGTTACATCATTCATAAGAAATAAATTATAAAAAATCAATAAAATATCAACCTTTTGAAAATAAGTTTCTTCTTTAACTTGTACACTAAGGACGGATAAATTATAATACAACTATACTATAGCTCATCCATGACTTGGTCTTGTGAACTGATTAATTTGTGGAAAGTTTCCAAGTAATTCATCAAGGGAATAGAAACTTTTACACAAACTTCACCACTTTTAACCCTTTTAGGGAATATGTCAATAAATTGCTAGTTTAAAGATGCTTTCAGTGTAAAACCCACATCGTGTGTAATTTAAACGGGAAAAGCCATAGATTTTCATAAATACGACATGTTTGTATGCTTAGAAATTTCCGAGTTTATGCATGACAAGTCTTATAAGTTACTTGTTATTAAGAACAACATTATAGAATTATTATTGTATAAGAGTTCCTCTCTACACATAATAAATATTTTAACATTTTAAAAGTATTATTTGACACATTTAGGTATCTGAAAATTGTTTTTATGAAAATAAATGACTTTTTCAAGTATTTTGTGTGTTTCTTTAGGTTGCAGAAATTATATACAGATATATTTTTACTATTTTCAAAATGTTCTTCCATACGCTTAGAAAAATGGAAAACCGTTTTAAAAAACATATCAAAAATTAAATACGTCTAATACATGGCTTAGTGGTCAGAGCGCTTGGACTGTTTCAAAGAGGCGCGGGCTCGAATCCGCCCAAAATTTTAGCCGGTTTTTAAAAAGTCAACTTGAAATGTATTTTTACGCGTTTGAGGCTGATTTAAAGTAAATAGTTACGAAAAATGTAACTTAGGCCGTCACCTAAACCAGTATTATCCACAGTTAAATAATAATTACAATACAATAGCTTTTATTCACTGACCATAGTAACTCGTTAATCACAAATACTTTTTTTTTATAAATGATATAGAATATAAATAAAAATTTGCATGCATTAAGAAGTGATATTGTTTTCAGCAACCAGTTAATTTTTTGTCAGGTTGTCCTTTCACATAGGCCTCCCCCGTTGTCTTCCAAAGTTCTCTGTTCCAAGTTAATCTTCTCCAGCCTTTTGGAAAATCATCCTCCCATCTTTATACTTGACGCCCTTTTTGTTTCCATATCTGGGATACCATTCCATTACGTCTCTCGTCCTTTTTTCTCTGTTTGTTCTCATAATATATAAATAATAATTACAACTGTATAAAAGAGGGCCAAAAGAGGCTGTGGCCAGTCCTGGCCCAGTGGCACAAGCGTGTGACTGTAAACGACAGGTTGTGGGTTAGATTCCCACTCGACGAGTGGAAATATATAATATTTCCAATTTCTTCGCTCTGGTGTCGAGGTAAAGCGCGGCGTTAAGTTCCACCACTTAACACGCAATGCCTCCGAATTCGGCGGAAAGTGGGGAACGGAGTATGTTAATACTAGGTTCCCTCTGCCTACCCTGCTGTGTGCGGGATATAGCGTGAAGCTAAAAAAAATGTATAAAAGAGTAACGTAAAGTGAATCACCACTTAAAAATATGAAAATAATATAGTACGTGCCCAACACCCAGTACTGACTATTTTGTTTTGCAAACTTTTGATTAATTCTTGTAGTATTAATTGTTTGAACTTTCTGAAATCTGAGTTAATTAATCAAACCTACTATATTTTGCTTTTTGTCTGCCCTTGACGGGTTGTAGGGAGCAGATAGTTGTGGTGTAAAGTTTATCTATTAATTTTCTGGAATATTAACATAAGTATTTATATTTCGTATAGGAACATATTAAATAGTGATTTTTTACGATGAAGATTTATTAGAATTTTTATTATATAGCTTTTGATCTTATGCAGGACTTAGGCTATATTGAAATCGAAAGAGTGGAACATTTATTGTAGAATCACACTTGCACAGCTAAACTATAAGAAATAGTTAAATTAAATCTTTACAAACGTTGTTTAGAGTGATGGTTATCTACTAGATTTTTTTATTTAGCTTCACGCTGTATCCCGCACACATCATGGTAGGCAGAAGTACTCCAGTGTTAAGACACTCCGTTCCCCTCTTTCCGAATTTGGAGGCATTGCGTGTTAAGTGGCGGAACCTAACGCCGCGCTTTGCTTCGCGAGCAGAGCGAAAAAAATGGAAATATTAAATATTTCAACTCCTCAATTGGGAATCGAATCCACAACCAATCGTTTACAGTCACACGTTTGTACCACTGAGCCACGACTGGTCTCTTACTAGTAATTATGATAACAAAAATAAACAATCTTTATTACAGACCATTAAATCCATACAAATTATACATTTAATTCAAATCATTTAATTAAGAGTAATACAGATAATATCCATTTTTAATACCTCTTACTTGCGATTCTCCTTGCAATATTGTGTTAGCCGAGCCAAGCCTAAGAAAAGCAAAAAGCATCTATCTACTCTTCAAGAATTTTAAATGTTAAGACCTTTGGAAATGAAGTAATAACTTAATCTTTGTACTTGGTTATAATAATAGAATATTTTTTAAATGTGTATTATCACTACATGTTATAGAGCAAAGTCGCTTCCCGCTTTTATCTGTACACTTAGATCTTTCACTACGCAACGGATTTTGATGCGGTTTTTTTTAGTAGATAGAATGATTCAAAAGGAAGGTTTATATGTATAATACATGCATAATATAGTAGAGATACACTGATAATTTTAGAGGTTTGTGATGTGATGTCGTGCGTGCTTATAGTGAAATAGTCGTGTAGTTCACGCAGACGAAGCAGCAGCGGTCCACTAGTGTTCTATATAATCATGGCGTTGAGTTCCACGACTCAACACATAATTTATCCAAAAAGTAGAGAGCATTGGTTCTTGGCACTATATTCTACATGCATACATACCATATACATATACTATTACAGAAGCTATAGGACAAAAAAAATGGTATTTATTTATAAGACAAATGTGAAATTGGGTAGAAAATATTTAATAATTTTACTGTATAAAACTAAATAAAAAACTACTACAACAATATAATAAAATGACTGTATACTATATTTGGCCATCGACAATATATCTTTTTATGTTCAAAAGCAATATAGCTCACCATTATGTGTTTCATTTTCGCCATTTCAGCTAATCATTCTACCAGTTTATGTTGCATAAAGTTGAACAAGCAGAGTGAGATTGTGACACCTGAAAGGTGAACGGTAAACGAAACAATAATATGTTTATTATAATAAAATAAACGCATATTTTTTCCATCTGTCGACTTTTGGCGTGAGAAATATATTTATGTAAAAAATACTTGTTAGTGATACAAAACACATATATTAGTAATATTTGGATTCTTTGAGTAACTTATATGAATTAATTAGGAAGTTATATAAATCGATTTTAAAATATATAATGTATAAAATTACTGGTAAATGGTATAAAATAACAAAAGGTACGAATCATAACTCCGTAGTAAATGTAATATTTTTTTTACCTCCACTAGTAGGATACAGTCCTGCATACAACAGTGTAGGCAGAGGGAACGTAATAAGTTACTCCGTTCACTATTTCCCGCTGTATTTTGGAGGCATTGCGTGTCATGTGGCGGTACTTAACGCCGATACTCGCCTTGATACCAGAGTGAAGAAACTGGAAATAATAAATATTTAGATCCCTTGTGTAGGAATCGAACCCACGACCAATAGCGTTTACAGTCGCACTTTATGCCACTGTGCCACGACCAAAATATATTCCTAAAACAAAGCATATCTATACAAATCTATATTAAAAACAATTGAATATTCAAAAATAGCTCAAAACTCAAATAATGAAGCAGCATCAAAATGTTTTCTTGTTCAAGTTTGTAATATTACACGCTCGTTACCCAGCTTCGTAAAAATAAAATGTCTGTCCTAGTTGCCTGCCTTTTAATATTAATGAGAAATTTGTTTTAAGCGAAGAAAATTTTAGTTTATTTTTTGCAATTTAATGTTAGAGTGACTGGTAATTGTTGGTTGTGTTTTTATTTGTGGTAAGCTATTATAATGGAGATCCTTTTATTAAGTTATATTGATGTTTTTTTCTACAATTGTTTTTATGCATTTTATCTATTTCTATAGTTAATTTAGTTTTTTAATGACTATTTGTAGCTTAAAGTGTCATTCACACACTTAGGAAATTAGAAAAAACATTTGGAAAATTGTTAGCGGGATTCGAACCCGCACGTTTTGAACAGGCGTTCCTACCGCTACGCCATGTGCGTTCTACATCCGACTATGTTAAAATTCTTTTACGCTTTATTACAACTAAACTTTGTTCTCTTGCCAAACGATTGTTCGTAGAATAATCTTTGAGTAGCAGATATTTGCGAAAAAATCTTTCTGTAGATGCTAACGACAAAAACATTTTTTTAATATTTTTTTAACTGAAATGATTTTTTTAATGGTTTTTGTTTTAAACACTATTAAAGCAATCCAATATATTATAATTGCCTTTTATATTGAACAATACAGACATATTGTCATACTATAATGAACTGAAAAATTAATTTCTATTATTTAGTATAATGATATACATACTTAAGTACCACTAGGCGATCAACATTTAAATATTTAAGTAAAATGTCATATTTTTTTACTTAAAAATAACTACTTTACTTTAAATCTAATAAATAAAATATATCAAAATATTATTAAAATACTAAATTTATTGCTTCCACATGAAA
This sequence comes from Dryas iulia moderata, assembly GCA_019049465.1. Lineage (NCBI taxonomy): Eukaryota > Metazoa > Arthropoda > Insecta > Lepidoptera > Nymphalidae > Dryas > Dryas iulia. Next base: position 8,765,810 of record CM032435.1, on the reverse strand, counting down.
GACAAATTCTGTCACTTTGCGATAATATTAATATAGCAAATATAAGTTTCTGGTACAACTATGAAATTCACTTTTGAAATAAAACTCCACGCCTTATCAAATCGACACGTTTCCAACTGTATTGTCTGAAATGAATTTATCGAATACCCATTTTTGTTTTTACAATGTTTCAATAACACTGTGCAGAATAATACTCAGGTTATTTTTAATTTCTCGTAGTTTTAACTGAGCGTTGTACATATCTTTGAAATAAAATGTTTTTGTCTGTTTTATGTTTTTTCGTGTTGGGTTGTGAGTTTGATTTCTAATTGGAGGAATTATTATATATTATATAAATTTTCATATTGTTATAAGTAGATAACGGGCGGCGTTGAATTCCGCTGAACAGAGTATCTTTCGTTTTCGTAACACAAGTTAAACAACTATTTAGTTAAATGTTATTTATAATTTCTTTATATTATTTTTTTATATTTGTCTTCTTGTCAAAGGCACGCTACATGTGATTTTTTTTAAAATACATGGCATGAAGTTAATCAAAATGGGCTACAAAGTTTTCTTATATGTATATACAACGATAGAAAAATAGATTGTGGCCAGTCGTGGCCCAGTGGCACAAGCGTGTGACTGTAAACGACTGGTTGTGGGTTCGATTCCCACTCCAGGAGTGGAAATTATATTTCTATTTTCTTCGCTCTGGTGTCGAGGTAAAGCGCGGCGTTAAGTTCCGCCACTTAACACGCAAGCCTCCGAATTCGGCGGAAAGTGGGGAACGGAGTGTCTTAATACTAGGTTCCCTCTGCCTACCCTGCTGTGTGCGGGATACAGCGTGAAGCTAAAAAAAAAATATAGATACAGATAAAACTAACAAAAACATTTAAAAAACATTATTTCAATTTTCCACTTTTCACTACACAAAAGTTTTCACTACTTCTAACAATATTTATTAAAAAAACTTCTTCAAAACATCATTTCTTCTAGTACACATAACACGTCATAGAGACTTGTCAATATTTCCCGCAATAAAACTCGCATCACAAAGTTATTATTCAATACAAATACATAAGCGTAGAAGTCAACCAGTCCATGTACGTTTATATTGTGTACATTTGAATGACAGTCATATAGAATAGAAAAGCTTTCATAAAGGCACCCATTGAAACCGATCTATCGTTCCCCTCAAAGGAATCTTTTATATAAACAAACCCTCTAATACTGTGCCCATATTATACTTGTGTTTAGCTCTTGATTTCAACTTCCGCCATAAGTCCCGAAATACTTTATTTACGAACGAAAGTGTTTTGTATTAAAGTGAATAAGTTTCCTCGTAATATATGATTATATTCTGAGTTAATAGATAAGTCTTTTAGATGGTAATGGGTTCAATATATTATGAATATTATGAATATGAAAGGGACTAGCGACCGAATCGTGGCTTTGCCCGTGTGAATTACAATTTTCATTTAATATTTTAGCCCTGTAGTTAAGTAAGAATTGTTTTTTGAAGAAACTAGTTAGTCTCTATTTGATTGACTAGGTTTTTAACTATTTTTATTCCGATTCCGATTCAAGGCCATCAGATAGACAGACAGACATACGACCTTATAATATTAGCATTGATGGAGATCTATCTTAATGTTAACGCCATAGGTGTGAGTTCGATTACCTCTCATGAAAAATGAATTAGCTGATAGAAGAGAATACAAGCTGAACTGAGACGACGTCTGACTGTAAGCGAAATGGTTTTATACCAAATTCAGAGGATTGATTTATATGTATTTTTTTCATTGTGCGGCTCTGGATAGATAAATTTTGAAATACACTACACTAGTGAACATGCATTGTCAGTAATTCGTACGGAAAGTGGAAACCTTACTGTTTTTATTATAAGTTTTCTGAATATCTCGTTATATTGAAAGATTGAAGTTATTTTTAGTGTTATTGTTTTACAGGCAAAGAAAACGTAAAGATTTCTTTTACTGTAGGCACATTGTTATTTTTCTTTTAATAAGAAAGAAAGAGTCTCTGTCACCTTATCATTTGTATTTAAATTAAATGTTCTGAACTCAGAACTTACAAACGTACCAATTCTCAGAAAAACCATAAAAAACTGTCATATATTTTATAAGCAAACTTGATTTATACCCAAGTGATTTGATTTTCGTCCGAAACTCACTCAAGTGACAAGTCTTCCGTCACTCACAGTCATGTTGACGCCGGCTGCGAAGTTAGTGAAAAATAAATATGTTTATTACATACATTGTATATTTGGAACAAAGAAGTCTTCAGCTTCCGTTTTTCCGCTCTAGTATCTAAGGCAAAGCGCGGCGTTAAGTTCCGTCACGTAAGGCATAATGTGTCAACTTTGTTCCGAATATGCAGAACACAGTGTTCGCTGCGTTAAAATTTCTAGACATTTTTTAAAAATGTGTTTCAATTTCCAAAATATTTATACAACGCTTTAAAAATGTTATAAATATTAGTATGTCGAATGAAGCTTGAACTACAGATTCCATGTATTAGACTAAACGGATTGGCTTCCTAATCAACATACAGGTTGACTGAATGAACTGACACTGAATTAGAATATGAGGGTATGATATATTTGGTCTATACTATATTGCTCAATATTGTGTATGAGGGTATGAAGAAATCGGTTGACCTTCGAAAGAGAATGACAGTGGAAAAGGCGAAAGAAATACACAATAGTTTCATTAGAAAACCTGTAGAAGCAAAACAATGCAAAGCTGAGTGAGTAGTCAGAGAGAACCTAGTGTCACTCTCTGTTCTATACTTTTCGTGTTGACCGGCGGAGCTCAACGCCGCGCTTAATATATCATGAAATAAATATATCATGTTTAATAGCAGACGCTGTCCCCCTGCCGAACGATAGCCGGAAACCTGTAAAATTTTCAAGTTATTCCGTTTATTACTAACTGGTCATATATTGTACTACAAAGAAACGATTTCTTTTACCAATACGGGATTTAATGTTATATAGCGCAGCAATCCCTTCGCAATTTAAATTTAGATTCCAAACAGATTTGGGCCGTACCTTTTTCACATCTGTCAGTTAAAACCCCATAATGACCTGTATTTGATTCAGAAGTGTGTTATACGAATTTCCTTGTTGTATTACGTTTTTGACGTTTAATATAAAAAAATGGCTTCACATGACTGGTTGGGATATAAAAATGAAGATTGATGGATGATTATATAATATTTTATAAATATATTGTGTGAAGTTAGTAGCTATGGTACATAGACAAAGGGCGGGGTTGAGCTCCGCAACTTAATAAGCAATGTGAGGGTGGAGTGTCTTGACACTACGTTCTATCTGTTGACCCTGATATGACCGAAAAATGTGAAACTGATGCGGGAAGTCATAGTGTACTTGTGTGTGACAGCGAGTGACTGTACATGCCATGGTTATGTATTCGATTCGCAGACGGGGAAAGGCTATTATTTTTAGTTTCTCGCCTTCTTAATGTTAAGATAAAACACTGAATTGACTTCCTTTATTTTTTTTTACATTTTTTTTAGCTGCAAGCTGTATCCTGCATGCAGCAGGGTAGGCAGAGGGAACCTGATGTTAAGACACTCCGTTCCCCACTTGCCGCCAAATTCGGAGGCATTGCGTGTTAAGTGGCGGAACTTAACGCCGACTTCCCTTAATCATAATATAATAAGATAGACTTCGGGTGGAAAGTGAGGAACGAAGTATATTGACACTTTGTTCTCTTTGCCTAGCCTGCTACATGGCAAAAACATGAATTAGAAAAATATTTGTATGTAAAATTTGAATCTAATATAATTATATAAATAAGTCGAAGTAGTTATTTTATCTGTCAATATAGATTACACTAATTAGTTTACCTGTCGGATATCTTATTAATTATCCACCGAGAATGTTATATAACCCAATTATTTATGTACGTAACATCACTCACTAGAATTACATTACTTATAAGGAAGTACAATGATTTATTGCTTTAATATTATAATTTTTGTTCTGATCGAATAAATTATTGATGTCCTGCGTGTTTAATGACTGTTGTTTTTAGGATTTTTTTTCCGTATAGCAGAGAGACGTCTAGTGTCAAGTCAGTCAAGTCAATACTCTCTGTTTCTACTTTATGTTATATATCGAGACACTGTGAGTTGAGTGGTGGAATTCAACGCTGCGTTTTGTTTGCGTACGAGTAAGAATCGAACCCACAACAAATCGTGTTCACAGTGCTAGCACTGTTCTTCGGTCATAGTACTAAGGCAGGTAGCAGCTTTCAATAACACTTCTTTATTGAATTAAAAATATTTTTATTATAACAATATTTCATTGCAAAGAATTTGTAGTTATTAATATGTAAACGAAAAAAAGAACTATTCTTTTTTACAAAAAATTAGTAAGGAGTTGAAATTGGGCATAGTTAGGTTTATGTGATGAATAAGCACAAAAAAACTTATATTTTTCATATTAATACTCGAAATTAATAAAATAAAGATTTTATTAGCTTCACGCTGTTTTCTGCACACAGCAGGGCAGGCAGAGTGAACCTAGTGTTAAGACACTTTTACTCCGTTCCCCACTTTCAGCTGCATTCTAGAGGCATTGCGTACCTAGAGGTGGAACTTAACGCCGCGCTTTGCCTCGACACCAATGCGAAGAAAATGGAAATGTTAAATATTTCCACTCCTCGAGTGGGAATCGAACCCACAACCAGTCGCTTTACAGTCACATTGTGCCTCAACGCTACGAGTGGCCGTATACATACACATACATATAGAGCTAAATCTTCAAAATTAAGTCAAAAAATATTCTTCTACTTCAAAGACGCCCTTCAACTATTATATTTCTAAGTGTAACGTGAGCAGACTAGTATTATCATAGATATGTATATAAATCAATTATGTATCCTTTCTACCCTTGATTGATTGAGTTATGTGTGGTGAAAGGCACTTAAACTAAATAGCCGCAACACTAAGCCGTTTGAGAATAAGGGATAAGGCAATCATCTCGGGATAGTCTATTTTTCCTTCGTTAGTTGATATCTGCGAAATATGAAATATGACTAAAGTCAAGTGTTTAGGTGGAGTATTTTACAATAAGTGCAAGTTCGATTCCTGTTCCTGCTCGTAGTCAAACATACGTATGTATAATTTTTAATTTGCAACTCCTCCCATATACAAAGCGTAAATCGATCTTCGATATAATCTTTATTTTCGTTTCTCCGTTAGAAGTGCACTTACGTTTTCTTATTTTTTTCTTTTTTCTATCTTAATTTTTCAGTAGTGAGAGTGAATCTATTGAAAAGGCATTTCGTTTTCTATACCCCATCCGAATTCAAGATTACTAGATTACGATTATTCCACCGACTAGGAATCAAATGCACAACCAACAGCAATGAGCACAGACACTGTGTCATTGTGTCACGATGGCATGCATAGCGAAAGATATAATAACTTTTTAAGATTTTATGGTGGTCTCTGATTTTTTTTTTAAATTTAAGAATTTAAAAATTTTTAAATTTGTTCTAAAGTAACTTTAACGTGATATATTAGGAAAACAAAAAAAGGACAACATAACTTATTACTTACTTACTTAGAGTGTAATAAATGTGAATTCCTGAATCTCTTGGAAACTGTCGAAGTGGTCTGACTGCTAAACCATATATTCTACATCAGGCTATTTTTAAATTTTGTTATTAACCTGTAGTAGAACATATAGCTCAGCAGTTAGAGTGGCTCTACAGTTTCTAAGAAGTGCGGGTTCAAATACCGTTTTGTTGAAATTTTACTTACACATTTTCCAATATTTTTTTAATTTTAAGTATCGGAATAAAAATTAAAAATAGCATTAGAAATCAAATTTAACACAGACAAAGCTAAATTAAAGATCTTGTACACCCACCTGCACAAAAAACAAAAATAAACTGACAAAAGCTCCAAAAGTATGGGCAATAGAAGCGCGTAAATTTCAACTGGGGTGCCAAACTTGTAAGCCGGCCCTATATAATGGTCTGAACGAAATTCCGATCGTACTTGGCAATGATTCCGAGCCGAACATTGGCTATGGAATGTATAAAGTGGTCAAATCTAAACGTTTATACATTTAGTGGAGCTGTGGATTATTTGCATTGTTCATTATTATGTTATGGTATTTGTGGGATATTGTATTAAAGTTTATTGTTTGTTTTTTTTTAAGTGTTATTCTTGAATTTGATGTGATTATAGTTAAGACTAAAATATATTTCAAAAGGCAAGTTATCAGTATTAAGTAATACTATATTAAGTGATTTATAATATTGATAGATTATAAAAAAAATATATAATAAATCGTGTCAAATTATTCCTTTTCTTTGAAATATGCCCTGGGAAGAGGAAATTTCTAAAAAAAAATATCATGCTAAGCGTTCTAACGTTAAAATTTCAACGTAGCTCGATTAGAACGTATAGCTTAATTGGCAGAAATGCTTGGATAGTTTCCAAGAGGCGCCGATTCGAATCCTATTACGATCAAATCTTGACATATCTTCTAAGAGCGTTCATAGAGAACTGATAATTAAGTGATTTCTTTTGGTTCTACAGTTAAGGTCACAAACCACAAAAATCTCAATTCGTTAAACTTAAAAGAAGAGTTTCATACGAACATTGATTAGAAAATTTGAAATTTATGATTATTTGTCACATTATATTTATTAATCTCTTACGTAGACAGGAATATTTATCTCATTTTATATACATATATCCTTTATTGCACTTTATAACAAATATCAATACAAAACTTACAATATTGTTGGCAAAGGTGAACTCATCTCTGATAGAGATTTCTTCCAGTCAACCTATAAGTATGAGAGAAAGTAATATTTTGCAGATCTAAAAGTGCAGAGATGCTCTTAAATATACTAAAACTTATACAAATACAATTAAATAATAGCGCAGCTCATTTTATATATTATTTATAGTATATTTGGGAGGGTAAATTTATCCATAAACGTACTATATGAGCCTAAGTGCCCTCAATGTAATACCAATTTAGTTTCGTCTACTAGCTAGCGTACGTAAATTAAATGATATGGCTATTGTTTTTCATTATAAATTACTAGAAGCGGGCTTTGTGAGTAAAAGCTCAGTTCTATAGGCGATAAGTAGATTACACACAGTTTAATACCTTATATATCGTGATCAAGCATTTAAGCTAGCTTTAAATTTAACCTAAAATACAGAAATATATACTGTAATAACATTTTTGCTTTTCGTGATTTTTATAAATTTATACTAATATTATTTGTATGTTACTCTTTCACGGCTAATCTACTGGCCCAATTTAGATGGAACTCGGGACAAAAATAGATGAAGACACAAAGCTTCATCATTATAGGTTTGTTTTTTTTTAATCAGCGCCTAAATAGTTCATGACAGTGCGTAAGAAAAGTTGTATAATTATGCTGTAGAAGCCACGAGCAGTTGCTAGTTTTAAAAGAAAAATTTTACTAACGTAACCTACCTGTAACTACGAACTACTGTAAAGTGTTTTTTTTATTTAAATACTCAAACACTACAGACACCGGTCTCGTATCCTTTTTTCCTTAATTCTTTGATTACAATTCTTAAATTACATTGACATGCTTCTCAAAACTAAGATGACGTTTTAAATGACCTAAGCGAGTTATCCTATTACATTTACTATACTTATTTCTACATTTAAATTAAGTCTTAATTAAGACAATATATTTTTACAATATATCTTTAAACATATTTTTTTTTTTCAGCTGCATACGTATTTGTATTAGTTTTACAAAGTTAATTATATAATAATATACTAAATAGTAACTAATATTGTGGTCAGTCGTGGCCTATTGGCACAAGCGTGTGACTGTAAACGACTGGTTGTGGGTTCGATTCCCACTCGAGGAGTGGAAATTATATTTCCATTTTCTTCGCTCTGGTGTCGAGGTAAAGCGCGGCGTTAAGTTCCGCCATTTAACACGCAAGCCTCCGAATTCGACGGAAAGTGGGGAACGGAGTGTCTTAACATTAGGTTCCCTCTGCCTACCCTGCTGTGTGCGGGATACAGCGTGAAGCTAAAAAAAAAAAAATACTAATAATTGTAAAGTGTTCGAAAAATCGTGTTTTCTAAAATATATTTTCAAATAACAATAATATAAGCGATTAATCTGGTTAAAATTGTTTTATTTCAAAATACACTTTAAAGCATAAGTAACTTTTAAATTTAATATTCTGTTACTGACTATAATTTGATTAGTAAATAAGTTACGAAAACCAATGTCTGCCAATGTGACACGTGTGTCTAGACAGTTAATTGAAATTATTGGTAAGAAATTGACTAAACTAGTAGTAGTGCTGAGTTTGACTTGAGAATTGAAAAATATTTTGCACATAAAGAATCTTCTAGATATTTCGGTATAAAAACAGTATCCTAACATTAGGTTCCCTCTGTCTATTCTGCTGTGTACAGGAAGCAGTGGGAAGCCAAATAAATACTTAATTTTTTTTTAGATAAAAAGAAGTCACTTCAAACGACTGGTTTTGGGTTCGATTTCCATTCGAGGAGTGGAAATATATAGTATTTCCATTTTCTTCGCTCTGATACCGAGGCGAAGTGCGGCGTTAAGTTCCGCCACTTAACACGCAATGCCTCATAAATTCGGCGGAAAGTTGGGAACGGAGTGTCTTAACACTAGATTCTCTCTGCCTATCCTGCTGCGTGCGGGATACAGCGTGAAGTTAAAACAGAAAATCAGTAGCTTCACGCTTTATTCCAAATCTGGAATAGTCACAGAGAGTGAAGTCACGGAAAGCGGAGAACCTCGAACACCCAATGTCACGGAAAGTAGAAAACATAGTGTCTTGTTCGAGGGGTCGAACCCACAACCATTGCGGTTACAATCAGATTGTCTCACTGCGCCACGATGGCTTCTTTAAGACTTGTAGATTATATTATCATTAACAAATACAAATGTAATCATACAAATAAGGAGAATAGTAATAACTCGCTTTAATATTACTTAGCTTTAGTTCTGAGTAATAATTTATCTTAATGTAAGTTAACGGTTGAAAAACAAAACAAATATTTGTTATGGTAACAACAAAAATAAGTTTTAATAAGGGAATAAGAATTTCGACAGGTTCACATGGCTTAATAGCTAGAGTGCTTTGACAGTTTCTAAGAGGCACAGGTTCGAGTCCCGCTGCATTCAATTGTTTTTTTTGTAGCTTCAGCTTCGTATGATACAGTGCTTTTTTTGCAAATTTTGGAAATTGCGGGATTTTTTGCAAATTTTAATGCAATTAAATGAAATTGTTTTCAGTGTGCGAATAACAATTTAAACATTTAGAAAAAAATAACAATTTATCTTTCCTAAGATTTGTATCCCATACCATCAGATATAATAAGCTTTGAATTAAGTTAAGCGAAGAACGGAATGTTTAGACACTACGTTGTTCTACCCTGTTCTGCGGAAAAAGAATGAAGCTAAACTAATCTGCACGCTTGCAATGTCTCACACTATCACTTCACTAACTTTCAACAAACAATAACCGGCTCAAGTGATGTTCTACACATCCAATAATCTTCACATATAATACAATCTCAATGGCTATTAGTTAGTAATTGCTTTATGTGCATTTAGTATGCACACGATAGTGCTTGTGTAATTTATTGCAATTAATGTCATTGGTACAACAAGTGTTGTCCTCACTTTGGGCTACTTGAGTAATTTATTTGAGATGATAAGATAGGTCGTATACCATAAATCTAAATTTTTTAGCTTCACGCTGTATCCTGCACGCAGGGTAGGCAGAGGAAACCTAGTGTTAAGACACTCCGTTCCCCACTTTCTGCCGAATTCGAAGGCATTGCGTGTTAAGTGGCGGAACTTAACGCCACGTTTTACCTCTAACACTGCGCCACGACTGGCCCCAATTGAAAAAAAAGAAAAATTTTTCGTCTAAAATTTCATGTTCCTAATTTTAGTCTTTTTTAATAGGTAAATTTGTAATACTACTACATTGAATATCTATAATAAACTATCATTCCAAGTAGGGGTCGAGCCCACGATTATTGCGGTTACAATTGCTAGCAGACTGCGCTGACTAAGATGATCTTAAAATAATTCCACTTCATTGACACTAAGAAACATTTTACTAAGATTAATAAATCCATACAAATACACAAAAATGAAGTGTCTGTCTTTAATATTAACTGTCCTTACTGTTAGTTTGTTCCGGCTGATATCAGGAACAGCTGAATTGATTTTCATTAATTGACAGATAGCTGACATAATAAGGCCTTTGCCTTGGCTTGTGACTTGGCTACTTTTCTTTAGAATTATAACTTTGTTGTTAAATTCCATGCGGACGAAGTTACGAGCACAGGTAGTTTCATACAATATCTACTAACAATGGATAATGTTACTAGGTATGCCAAATCACTTGAAATTTTGTCTCAGTAAAGCTTAGAAGTATACAAATACATTAGTTTTTGTTTTAGTCAAATATATCTAGTAGTTTTGATTTTATAGGCATTCAAAGTTTCGAAAAATATCGAGTCCCGCTAAAAGCCACTTGACCGCTTGTGACGTCATTTTGCAACACTGTTATAGTAGGTGTAAAGGGATTTGTTGTGTTTTCGTCCGCGTAATTATATTAGTAGTCTAATAATAGTAAATATTATTCGATTAATAAAATGGATGAAGGATTCGAAAAAAGGATAATCTACTTACAATAAATGGATTAATGGTTGCGCATTATTTATCGTCAAACAGTGATTTTGTTGCCGCCGAAATGTGAGGAATAAAAATGCAAAGTTAAGTAATATAAACTTTCCGTAATACTTATGTTTAAAAGTTAACTGTTCAAAATATCTTACTCATGTTATAATGACGAATGCAACTCAAATACTAGAACTACCTACCTACCGTTAAATTTTTACGTTAAATAACTTTAAGACAAAAAAAATTTAGTCTGTAGCTATATGTAAGTAGGTACGTATGTACATATATATGTATATATATATATATATATATATATATATATATATATATATATATATATATATATATATATATATATATATATATATATATATATATATAACGGCGCGATTACATTATTGAGTCGTTAATAATTTATTTGTATGAACTGTGTGTAAAATATCATTAATAAAATTGTATTAAAATAATATTACTTTAGAGCGGTTAACACCGAATGGAGTTGTCAGTGTGTGACTGTTGATTTTTGAAAAGGAAAATAAGGGTCGCCATTACGAGTTGAATTGTCACAGTACACGCTGTCAAAACCATTGGCTCTATCCATTTATATTTTAAACATCTTACATTGTTTTGTTAATTTTGTATCTAAATAGTTTTATTAAATATTGTAAGTCAACATAACAGCGTTGTTATTTACGTAAAACTCTCGCATACGCCCACTATGTTGGATCTTCATGGCGACGATGCAAACAATCTATCGTCCGAGAAGATGCCTAGACGATCGCTCCGACATCAGAAGTGGGATAAGAACCTCATCCAGAGCAGGAACAAATAGCAGGTCAGAGTATTGCTAATAATCTTAGTTGTGAAAATGATCGATGGAAAATTATGTTTGAAATGCAACGACAACAAATTATAGAATTAATTCATGCAATAAAAGAGCCGAATGTAAGCGATTTTAAGCTAGTTCTCTCCGAATACAACTCTGATTGTCGAGATAGTGATGCATGCGCGTGGTGCAACACTGTAGATATCTGCATACGAGAAAAACAAATAGAGGGTAGCAGCTTAATTATAACCAAAGGGTCAGCGGCTACTTGGCTTCCTCAAATAAGTTATGCTGGTATAACCTGGGCCGAGTTAAAGGAATTATTTCTTGTCAGATTCGATCATGTAGAAACACCTGCAGCAACATTATGTAGACTTTTTAATGAAGTTCCCGAAGATGGTGAAAGTATGTCATCATATGCAAGCCGTTTTCTGAGTACTTTGATGAATCAGTGGCGTAACCTCTCAGTCGAAAAGATTGCGATAGCTGTAACATTGGCACAAGCAGCAAAACTTGACCCTCGTTTACAAAGACTAGCATTTACTACCGAAATTGACGGCAGAGTTAAAATGCAATAAGAACTTATGGCTTTTAACTATCGCAAAAGAGCTTTTCAAGAGAAGTCAAGTGTTGTAAACGATTCAAAAAGATCACGTTTGGAACAAATTAGAAAATGTTATCAATGTGGACAGTCAGGACATTTCGCACATGAATGCTTATACAAAAACATTCGCGAAACATCCAATAATTTGCGTTCTCAGTTTTCAGGAACAACTATTCCGCAACAGTTGGAGAAAAATCTACAGTCGAAAAAATCTCTGCCCATCACTTGTTTTTACTGCCAGGAGCCGGGCCATATAATTACACATTGCCCGAAGAAGATTAAAGAAACCCCTACAGCTAACGAGACTCGCGTGGAGCGCCGAGTGGATGCATGTACCATCAAGCCAGCGATGGACCAGCTTTCGAGTGAATTGGGTGAGAAGTTTTCATGTTGTTTCGATTCCGGTGCCGAATGCTCTTTGATCACAGAAAGTATAACGAGTAGGTTTCCCGGTAAGCGATATTATTCTGCAATCTCCCTATTAGGCATAGGTGAATCTAGCTTACAATATCACAGCCAAATATTGTCCACTGTCGTGATCCTTCATTCATAATAATTATTATTTCATATCGTGCCAGATCATTGCCTGTCATGATAGGACGGAACTTACTCACATTAGGATTTTCTGTTGAAGTTCCTGAAAAACTTTAGTGGTCTCTGTTTGTAACTTAGGTACAAAAGTTAGCAGCTTTAATAATATTGATTTATGATATTCCTATTAAAAATAGAAATCAGTTAGTGTCATTGTTGCTAAACTTTTCGGATAGTTTTGTTGAGTGTACTCCGACGGGTAGAGTTAGTACGGGACAACTAGAAATTAGGTTGATCTAAGCCGTACTGTGCAACGCCGACCATATCCTCTTAGCCCTGATGAGAGACAGGTAGTGCACACAAAAGTTAAGGATCTTTTAGACGCAGGTATTATTCGGGAGAGTTGTTCTCTTTTTGCAAGCCCCATCTTGCTCGTAAAGATAAAAGATGGTTCCAATCGGTTATGCGTTGACTACCGAGAGTTGAATAGCAACACAGTACCGGACAGATATCCACTTCTACTTATTGGGGACCAGATACAACGCTTGGTAGGTGCACATTGTTTTACCTCTCTCGATATGGCCAGCGGCTATCACCAAATAGCAGTTCAATTGGGGTCGATGGTGCGTATTGCCTTTCTTACACCGGATGATAGTTTGAATGTTTAACGATGCCATTTAGTTTGCGAAATGCTCCTTCAGTTCATCAACGTGCAATAAATAAAGCGCTCGGGAGTATGGCTGAATCGTTTGCACTGTGTTATATCAATGACGTCATAATTCCCTCGCGCACAGTTAAACAAGGTCTTGACCGCTTATGTCAAATTTTAGAGGCATTGCAAGGGGCTGGTTTTTCATTTAACATGAAAAAAATGCTTCTTTTTGAAGATAAGTAGAATTTTTAGGTTACCACATATCTGCGGGTGAAATCCGACCAAATCCGCGCAAGATCAGAGCTTTGACATAGCTTGCACCACCCGAGACCGTAACCCAGCTACGCCAATTTATAGGGCTGGCCCAGTACTTCAGGCAGTTCGTGCCAGGTTTCTCTCAAAAGACCGCTCCTCTTTATCGACTGACATCAGGTAAAGGTAAAATTCAGTGGACACCATCATTAGAAAAAAAATACGGCAAGAAATCGTTGGTATTCTGACAGACTCACCTGTCTAAACTCTAGAAAAGACCTTTCGCCACTATTGGTTTCCAAACATGAACATGTTTGTAAATTTGTAGAAAACTGTATAACGTGTAAAATTTCCAAGTCACTTTAGGTAAGGTTCAATCGGCACTTCATTCTATTCCAAAGGTGACCGTACCTTGGCACACTATACAAACGAGGATAGATGCAACAGGGAAGCTCAGTGGCAAAAGCGATACCAAAGAGTATGTGTTCGTGACTATAGATGCTTTCACAAAATACGTTCTCTTGCATCATAGCTTAAAAATTGATACCAGAAGTGCTATAAGAGCACTCGAATTAAGCGTATCCCTTTTTGGTGCCCCCGTGCGTGTAATAGCAGATCGAGGAATGTGTTCGTTGGAAATTATTTCAAAGAATTCTGTGCCGTACACAATAATAGCTTACATTTAAAAGATTAATTTGATCGCTACTGGTTCTAGTCGCGCAAGTGGAACGTGTGATGTCCACCTTAGAAAATATGTTGACGGTAGTCGAGTCTGGGGTAAACAAATCATGGCAGACGGCATTACCTGAAATTCAACTTTCTATGAATTGCACCATGAATCGTACAACTAGGGCTCGTCCTTTTGAACTTTTGATAGGTAAAATTGCGAGACCTCTTTAATTGATGACTTTGGTTACCGACGAGACTGACGTAGACTAAGGAACTATCAGAGAGCAAGCAGCATGGGCAATAGAAGTTAGCGCATCGGCAGATAAGGTTAGGTTCGATAAAAACAAAGCCAAAGTTAAGAATTACAGCGTAGGTGACTTTGTTTTAATAAAAACCTTGCAATAAAATTTTGCGCAATAAAACAAAGTTAGAACCAAAGTTTAAAGGGCCTTATCAAGTTACTGAGTTACATGTTGGTGACAGAAGTAGAACGTATAAGTATGCGCATGACCGCTTACGACGTATGCCAGAATGCTACGTTCCTTTAGAGTTGGATGCTGAGCTTGAACCTCCTATTAACAGTATAGAGTCAGGATGCAATCAGGATGCCAATAACGGCGCGTCTGGTAAGTACAGCTCATTTAGAGAGACACAGTGCATTGATGTTACAATTTATATTGTTCCTTGCATCGTTATCGTGAAATATTTATCTGAGTAGTGACATCAATGTTGCGTAACTTTCTTAAGCCTGTGTGGCAAAAGAAGCCTGTGTGGCAAAACTTGTCTGTGTGACCAAAAGGTCTGTGTGACCAAAAGGTCTGTGTGACCAACAGGTCTGTGTGACCAAAAGGTCTGTGTGACCAAAAGGTCTGTGTGACCAAAGGGTGGGTCTGTGTGACCAAAGGGTGGGTCTGTGTGACCAAAGGGTGGGTCTGTGTGACCAAAGGGTGGGTCTGTGTGACCAAAAGGTCTGTGTGACCAAAACGTGTCTGTGTGACCAAAACGTGTCTGTGTGACCAAAACGTGTCTGTGTGACCAAAACGTGCCTATGTGGCAATACGAGCCAGTATGGCGATGCGAGCCTGTGTCGCTGTACGAGCCTGTGTGGCTGTACTTCGTTTAGGTAATGTAATGCGCCTTTGTGGCAATAATTTGATTTTGGTCTATGAGTAATAGTGATGTAATATTTTGGATGGATTCGTGGCATACAATGATATAACTGATGATAAGAGTTCCAATTTTGGTAATACTTGATGAAATTTACGGCAGCAGTTGGCTGAGTATGCGCCTAAGTGGTGCCTTTAAAGCTTGGGTTTTATTTATTTTATTTGTGAACAAATAGAAGTGGGGAACGAAATGTCTTAGCATTAGGTCCCCTCTGTCTACCCTGCTGTGTGCGGGATACAGCGTGGAGGTATATAAAGAGTACATGTTATTTCTTTTGAATGATTGAAATTTTAGTGAGCATAATTATTTGTCAGAATGACCGAGTGATGACCAGATGATGTTAGCAAAATGCCAATTTTGTTTGTTTGCAGAAGAGGGAGACACATCCCACGAGGACGTGTGAATACGCAGGACGGCCGTAACGGCGCGATTACATTATTGAGTCGTTAATAATTTATTTGTATGAACTGTGTGTAAAATATCATTAATAAAATTGTATTAAAATAATATTACTTTAGAGCGGTTAACACCGAATGGAGTTGTCAGTGTGTGACTGTTGATTTTTGAAAAGGAAAATAAGGGTGGCCATTACGAGTTGAATTGTCACAGTACACGCTGTCAAAACCATTGGCTCTATCCATTTATATTTTAAACATCTTACATTGTTTTGTTAATTTTGTATCTAAATAGTTTTATTAAATATTGTAAGTCAACATAACAGCGTTGTTATTTACGTAAAACTCTCGCATACGCCCACTATGTTGGATCTTCATGGCGACGATGCAAACAATCTATCGTCCGAGAAGATGCCTAGACGATCGCTCCGACATATATATATATATATATATATGATATGATCCGTTCAGTGAAAGATACACACACTCACAAACTTTCGCATTTATAATATTAGTACAAAGTAGGATACTACCTACGATGTAGATGTCCTTGGTTGAATGTTATAGATTTACTAAACCTTTTTATGTTTGTGTTTTGTTTTTTTAAAAAAAATGGCCTTACGTCCTTGGATGTACTAAGCTTTTTTATTTATTTCATTTTTTACTAACATATGTATGGCATATGTATATAATTATTTTTATTTGAAGCCGGTCATCGCCAACGGTTACTTGAACATAACCAACAGGTTATGTTAAAGTAAACAGAGTAGGTGATGTATGTACGGTTAAATGGAGAATCACGCCAGAACACCGCGTACGTACCACACCTTATCATTGTAGTTCAGAATGCAATGAAAAGAATCAAGAAGTTTTAAATGTAACTTGCGGTGATTGTGCCGCCAGAAGAGGTGGCTGTACACATATAGCATAGCTATATGCTATAGCATAGCATTTTTAAACGTCGAAACTATTATAACATTTTGTAAGAACGAAATGATGGAATCAAGGTGTTTTCAAGTAAAAGAGGGTACAACAGCTCAATCAGATCCAAATTTGTGGTTTGAGATGCGCTACGGATGTATAACAGCTTCAAAAATGCACGAAGCTGCTCAGTGTACAACAAAAGATACATAATGTAAAAATAGCAGAATCTGATCTTTTTTTTAAGTATGACTGGCTCATGATTGGTGCCTCGCCTGGCGCGCTTACTGATGACTGCGTTATAGAAGTAAAGAAGGAAAGTGTTAAAGACATTTTAAAAAGTATTTAAGTATAATTACGACGAACGGGCGCGCGACCACGAGCGGATTGAGAGTGCCAGAATGAGCGTGTTGTAGGATGACGTCACACGTTCACCGGCCGGTTACAACTTGTTTTACTTATAACTCGGAAACTAATTGACGTATCGAAGTAATTCTTTCACTAGTATTTTTTATTTTTGACATAGAATATGGAATGCTAATAATCAAAATTAGTTAACATTCTCCATTACCGGATAATATTGCGTAGTAGTTCGCTTCAAAGATAATGTCTGCCATGTAGCTACATTGAGCATGTCTGACGTGTATCCTACTATGTTCTGAGACTAAATGGGTATATTTATATTATAAAAATGTTAAATATATTATAGATCTTTGAAACCATCGTATCTCAGTGCGATAGAATTTGTAAACACGATGGTTGTGGGTTCGATTTTTAATTGGAGATTAATTCGACTTTAATTATTTTGATTTTTCTAGTTAGACTAAACGCGGCGTTGGGATCCACTAACTAATTCGGGATCTCAAATTTGGTTGAATAGTGGAGAACGAAGTGTTTTAACTCCTTGTACGCCTTAGCCCAGAGCTGTCCGCCGTGCTAGGTGCACAAGGGCATAGTATATGTGCGACACAGGGCATAGTATATGGAATCACTTAAAACATAGTTCAAAATACTTTCATTTTAATCTAGACACACTTCAGACCATAAACAAGAAGTTTTCTTCTGGCATACGAGGGGTTAATACTATTTATCGCTTCTAACGTACTACTACACATACAAAATAGAAAGAATGTTTTTTTTCTATTATAAGGGTAAAAATAACAATTCGAAATGGCTTTGTCCACTTAGTTTGTAGGTAATTATGCATCAAGACGATTATGCGAATAATTAAGCAGTAAAGTGAACTAAATGTCTTTGCATTGTTGAAGCTTTAGTACTATACTGCAAACTGAAATTTTAGTGCTATACTCAATAATGAATAGAGTTTCACTTCAGTTTTAACTTACACAGCTAAATTCATTTAATTTTTTTATTTATAAGTTTCTAGTGGGCCAGTCGTGGCGCAGAAGCACAAAGTGTGACTGTAAAACGACTGGTTGTGGGCTCGATTTCCACTCGAGGAGTGGAAATATTTCTAGTTCTTCGCTCTGGTGTCGTGTTATGACACTCACCACACCACAATTTTTTCGTTCGTTTTCTAAAAACGTGTTTGTAACTTCTCTAACCTAAACGTGAGTAACATTTTAAAATGCAAAAGTAATCAATTTTTATCTTTAAATTAAAAAGAAATTAATTTATGTGGCCAGACTGTAAACGACTGGTTGTGGGTTCAATTTCCACTCGAGGAGTCATATTTCCATT
The DNA here is from genome assembly GCA_019049465.1 of Dryas iulia moderata. Taxonomy (NCBI): domain Eukaryota; kingdom Metazoa; phylum Arthropoda; class Insecta; order Lepidoptera; family Nymphalidae; genus Dryas; species Dryas iulia. The sequence goes on along the minus strand of CM032435.1, from coordinate 8,747,362 downwards.
TTCTTCGCTCTGATGTCGAGGTAAAGCGCGGCGTTAAGTTCCGCCACTTAACACGCAGGCCTCCGAATTCGGCGGAAAGTGGGGAACGGAGTGTCTTAACACTAGGTTCCCTCTGCCTACCCTGCTGTGTGCGGGATACAGCTAAAAATAAAAAAATACTTTAAATTTACAATTACCATTAGGTGATTTGTATTTTGATTAGCGTACAAGCTCTAATTATAGAATATTTTGCGGCTTCAATCTTTCTATCTGCCTCACATTTTACATGTGATGTGATATGCGATATCAGAGCATTGATGTTATGATCTTCATTGTAGTATTAATTAAGTAATTGATATTTTGTAACAACAGGCAGAATAAAACAGAAACTTTATATTAAGGTATTATTTTACAATTCACATTTAATATTATTATAATTGTTTTTAAATGATCAAGTTGATGGTGGGATGGGAAATGATGGGTTCAAATTTAACTCATCAGGAATATATGTATTACTAGCTGTTTCGGTATATTGCAACCCTCGGTGGTGGATTTTTGAAAAATAGAGTACCCTATGTTTAACCTTGGATTATCAACTATATATATGCCAAAATTCACTACAATCGGTTAAGCGGTGTAGATTTTTCATATAAACTTTCATCCCTTTTTTCAACCTTTTAGAGGTTGATTTTTGAAAAACTAAGTAGCCTATGTTAGACCCAGTCATTGTTACTACTTTCATTCTAAATTTCATCCAAATCTGACCGCTAGATTAGCCGTGAAAGCGTGACAGACAAACACACAGACATTCCCATTTATAATATAAGTATGGATATGGACATTATAGTACACATATGTATATACATTATAGGGCTTACGCGATGTTTGTTGGTTTGATTCCTACTCAAAGTACTTAAAGGGCAATTTGGAAGTGGAAGATAGGAGGTTCTGGGCAGTAGTTTCTCTCTGTCTACTCTGCGATAACTGAAGAAATATTATACAACTTCTTTTAGTGCAAATGTAATCTATATATAAGTATAGTTTAGTGTAAAAAATGTACCTTAAAAATATTTTTTTAAAGCAAGTAATATGCCTTAAATAATATGTTATAATAATATGTTTTTAGTGTGTTGTTCTTTGAATTACATAAAACATTTTAACTGTAAATATTAACGTTAAAGTTATATTTAAAATGAATTTATAAAATTTATACGAACTTGGCTTGACACACCATCGTGTTCGTAAATGTGTATCGCTAGTTATAATAATCATAAAAATCTGTTTTAGATTAAAATATAAAACCAATATTATACTGTAAGCATAAAAATTTAACTGCAATATCCTTAAACCCAGCTTTAAAACCCCACTTAACCGAGGAAGGAAAAGAACCACTCGAATGGCAAGATAGTGAGCTACTCGATTTATATTTGTATTCTAGATACAAGATTATAGCATTCTAAAGTATTCTAAAGGAGTCTATCGTATTTATAACAAGTAAATTTAAATTGAATGACTATATTATTTTCCTCGACTGATTTTATTGAGGGCCATAAAGTTTTACGTTCTATCAGATACACTAAAATACGTTGCCATTTACTACATATCATAAAATTACTGACATCACGCTATGTTAACAAGTTTTTACTAACAATACTTTTGTTTTGTGATTGTTCTTAAGGCTAACTTGACTTTCTTTTATTATTGAAGTTTGTATGGAAATAATTGCCAAACTGCCTATGTTATGTTTTTTTTTTTTTATGGAATAAAGGAGGCAAACGAGCTGAAGGCCCACCTGGTGTTAAGTGGTTACCTTCGCCCATAGACATCCACAACATTCAAGTTGTGGATGCGTTGTCAGTCTTGGGAATGTAGGACAGAAGGAGGAAGGAAGGATGGGAATGGTGGGAATAGGGAGAGCTGGCTTACATGCCATCGAACCGGAACACATCATAAGATATTTGGCGGTTCGTCTTTGACATGATAGTGGTCGCGAGCCAGTCGGAGAACGAATCTCCTACCACCAAACTACTGGGTTACCCGCCTTTTACGGGACGCTACCCAGCGGCGGGGGGGAATTGTATTCTTAACCCGTCCCCCCACGGGTATATGTATAAACATATATGATCTTTATAAAATATATGCTATTTTATGTGCTTAAATTATATGAATTTCAACTATATCCTATATCATTTATACCAGTTCAGTTTTTGGCTATGACGTTTTAAACGTGTCATTTTTTTATGTCAGGGGCCAGTCGTGGCCCAGTGGCACAACCGTGTGACTGTAAACGACTGGTTGTGGGTTCGATTCCCACTCGAGGAGTGGACATATTTATTATTTCCATTTTCTTCGCTCTGGTGTCGAGGTAAAGCGCGGCGTTAAGTTCCGCCACTTAACACGCAATGCCTCTGAATTCGGCGGAAAGTGGGGAACGGAGTGTCTTAATACTAGGTTCCCTCTGCCTACCCTTCTGTGTGCGGGATACAGCGTGAAGCTAAAATAAATAAATAAATAAATATGAAGAAAAGGCGAGCGGTAAGGGCATTGAGAGAGGTAGGGAAATGTCTTGGTTCATCTTCGAGAACACAGTATCGATGATTCTGTAAGAAAAGCTCAAATAACGTGTTTTCAAGTAAAACACATCTACACTCACATTATTCAAAATCAATATTCTATTCTAGCAAGTCCGATCAACTGTAAAACCGATATTTAGACGTTGATATCTCAATAACCATTTTGCATAAATTTATGAAATCTAGGTAGTCTGACGGGATTTAATATGTAAATCAATTTAATGTAAGTACAAGTCAAATATAAATATGTTAAATAGGTATAGGTATCGATTAAAGGTTATTTTTGGTAACGATCAACTGAACGTTGAACAACGTTAATTTGATGCTTTACAAACATTTCATTTGTAATGTGAAATTTTTATTTTAATCGATTGATCACATCACAGTGACTCAGCCCATTATGCTCGTTGGCCGCAGAAAGACTTCTCCGCCTGTGGTCATGCAAGGCACCAGGGTCGACGGTCAATTGAAGATGACCCCCTAAGTAAAGAAGGCGATCCAGGCTGCCAAGACACTCTTTAAGCTCTCTCTCTTCAAGCTCTTTGTTTACTCTGCCCATTAGTTCAATATCGTCTCCCTCTGTGCACCAAGGCCCCGCTGTACAAAACGTACATCAGACTGCATCTGATTTTCGCCACTTGATTTCTTTTACCGACTGTATGCCATGGGAAGCAGTATCACCCTTACCATCTGGGTGCTTTGCTGACGTCAACTTCCGGATTTTACATATCATTTTTTCCACGAAAACGCAAACCATGGAACAAACTCTCTTAAGACGTGTTCTCTCTTTATGATAATGGACTCTTGAAGGGGCGGATCAATAAACTCCTTAAAAGCCGGCAGCTTACTGATGGTTCCCATAATCACTCAACATCAGGTGACCTGCTAGCTTAAAATTTATAAAAAAATGGTTTGCCAAAAAAATTAGTACTTAATGTATTTTGATATCATTACTGAAGTAACGGTTAAACAGTAAAAAGTGAAACTGGTAAAATTTTTAATACAAAACTACTCTATAAGCTACAGCCAACCGCCGCAAAAACCCCGTTAATAGTAACAATATTTGCCGTTGACGTATTAAATGTATTGTAAAAAATATATGATAGATGATTTAGCGTTCGCTTTACTTGACATTGCTACTGTTTAGAAGGTTATAGATTCTCATTTTTTTTAGTTTCACGCTGTATCCCGCACACAGCAGGGTAGGCAGAGAGAACCTAGTGTTAAGACACTCCGTCCCCCATTTTCCTCCGAATTTAGGAGATATTGATTGTTAAGTAGCGGAATTTAACGCCGCGCTTTGCCTCGCCACCAGAGCGAATAAATTATAAATATTAAATATTTTCACTCCTCGAGTGGGAATGGAACCGCGTGGGATGGGATACAGCGTGAAGGTAAAAAAAATTGTATTGTTGATGACTTCTATTGAATTCCAAATAGTTAATACGAGTATATCATACTTTTCATTACTTACTTATTAATAATCAACTTTGAGTTTTGTTCAAATCAAAAGTATTGAATAAATTTTCTTTCTTCTGATACCTAATATCTACTAATAATATCGACCGACCAAACAATTTTGTTCACGCTTTCCTATATTTCCTAAGTACATTGAGTAAAGCTCAATTTGATATTGTTATTACTATAGCGAAATGGGAACTGGCATATTTAAAAGGTGAAAAAATGAGGCTTGTGTTTACCCTCGCTGGGGGCTTAGAGGCAGCTGCTTTGTTTCCACCAAATCCTTTTTTATCCCGAAATAAGATTCGGCCTTCAGTTATTATCTTGTAAAATAAATGAAAATAAATAGTTTTTGTGAGTGAGGATCAACTTATTAGGCTTGTTAGTTTACTTTGGGTGCATATTTCTATTTACTTAAGTATATGTAGAAGAGGTCTACACTATATAGAAGAGGCTAGTCGTGTCGCAGGGGCTCAAAGTGTGACTGTAAATGTTACTGGTTGTGGGTTTGATTCCCACTTAAGTAATATTTCATTTCTTTCTCTCTGGTATCGAGGTAAAGCGCGGCGTTTAGTTTTACCACCTAACACCTGCTTCAAGATAATGAGGAGCTAAAACACTAAACATAAAAAAAAATGGACGATGTTTTTTTAATTCTAAATATCTGAATTACTGTTTAAAAATATTAATACAAGTAATATATAGTAGTCGCCCAAATAAATAAATGAATTGTATGTTAATTGCGAAGGTTATATTTTTCAGTTTATATAGAGTTAAGTAGATATTGGATATTTCGAACTTTATGAATTGACCCAACAATTATTTACCTTTAGATACTGTAAACCAATTTTATATTATATTTGAAGAGAAAGCAAATAAACATGTTATCAATTATTTTTTTATTTTTGTTCTAGTCTAGTTGTTTTTAATTTAATGAAATGCCACATATGCTACATATTGTTATGGTTCTCACGGCATTGTCTTCGGAAACATAAACAATTTGTTAAACAAATTGTTCGATCAAATCGATCATATTCATTTTGATAAATACGTAAATATAGATATATTTAATGATTTTTGTTTTAAATAATGCATCAAGCGTGAAATGACATCACACTTGGCAATACGGTATTATAAACAATACCTCCTGTTCCTATCCTTACATAACAAAGATACATCTTAATTTTATATATGTGTAATAGATCTATTTGCTATTATGACTTATATATATAATATTTCATATAATAAGTTTAGATAAGTTACATTTATTTTATGTGAAGGGCAACTAATTTACAAATACTCTCTTAAGTAACATCTACATAGAAACCTCTTACGCCCAATATCAATAATGGACCCTTATCCAAAATCTGCAACCTTAAATAGATCTAGCTATCTAATAGTCTATTTTTTGGGTAAATATTGTTTTTGGTAAAGGTTAAATGGAATCCTTATCACCAATAACAAATCGAAGGATTGCATATTCAATCTTAATTTTACTCAATTATTTACTCAAAAAAATGATTTTAGATTGATGTTTTCAGTCAATGAGTTTTATAAACCTAGTTTTAAGTACTCATAAAAAAAACAATTGTGAAAAAAATGACCAAAAAATAAGAAATGAACTCACGACTAGCATAGCCAGTCAGTAATCGTTCCACAATCATTTAAAGAACCCTTTATTTTTATATTCAAAAATGTCGAATAGATCAAACAGCAAGGGTTGATGATATTAAAGGTAGTGTGGGCGTAAAATTCGCAATATTTTTTAATCTTTAGTCTTCAATGTAATTTATAATATTTTTCGCTATAAAATTGTGATAGGACTAACACCATTTTTCCTTTAAAGTCATTAATCATTTTATTGTTTACAAGCTTTTGGTCTTTACTGGAGTATATTTGTTGCTGAAGAATAAATACTTCACTATTTGGAGATATATTTTTGTTTTAATACAATAATTGTATATGTAGAAAACCCTATTACTTATTTTTAACATTTTTAAAGTGTCATCACTTAGGAAAATTGAAAAAAATATTTAGAAATATATAGAGAGATAGATATTTAGAGATATGTATAAAAAAATTAACAATATAAATAAGTTGTAATAAGTGTATAAGAATTTTTCGTCACGGCTGGTAGTAGAACATGGCTTAGCTATCAGAGCGTGTGGACGGTTTCCAAGGGGCGCGGGTTCAAATCCTGCCGCGTTCAAATATTTATACGTTTTCTAAATATCTTTTTTTAATCTATTAGTTATTTTTATTTTGTTAAATGCTATTCACACATTAAGTTGTATAAAAATTTCGATGCAGCCAGATGTCGAATGCCTAGTGGTTAGAGCGATTAAAACGGCTTTCTAGAGGCGCGGGTTCAAATTCCGTAGCGTTGATTTGCTGTTTTCTAAAAATTTTAAGCTCCATCAGTATCTTCTATTTCTATATATATTATATATTATCATTATATTAATATTTACATAAGTATACGAATTGCTTTCATCTCAATCTCACCTTTGATTCAAAGCAGGTATATATTATGTACTCGTACCTTCAACCGATTGATCGTGAAATTGACACAATGAAGTTAAAGTTTATTACGATTCTTTTATATATTAAGTGGTTACTAAAATATTAAAGCGAATAGTTTTTTTATAAAAATTGAATGTTGGAAGATTTAAATAAAAAAAATCAAATCAATCTTTTAAACTGAAAATGTCGTTCGAATAAATTACTTAGGATGAATTATATTATAATAATGTATTTTAAGTATTTATTTTTTTTAGTTTCCCGCTATATCCCGCACACAGCAGGGTTGGCAAAGGGAACTTAGTGTAAGGCACTCCGTTCCCCACTTTCCACCGGATTCGGAAGCATTGCGTGTTAAGTGGTGAAACTGAACGCCGCGCTTTACCTCGACACCAGAGCGAAAAAATTAGAAATAATAAATATTTCCACTCCTCGAGTAGGAATCCAACCCACAACCAGTCGTTTAGAGCTACACGTTCGTGCAACTGCGCAACTACTTGCCCCAATTTTAGAATTTTTTTACAAAAAAAAAATATAATTTCTTATTACGCATATATTCTTGGTTTTAAGGTAATTATTTACATGCGAATATTTCTATTGATCTACCTATAAAGAATTGCAAAAACCTAAAAATGTGTTATTTTAGCGTCATCTATGACTGTCTTTACTTATAATTGTTATTTAATGTAAAACGCTGTTTATATATAACACTGCTGTGCTTCATAACTTTCGTGTGATTTACTTTATTTAACTTAATGCTTTTTCCCGAATAGTAGCATAAAATAGCTAGTCAGCCACTTAGTGTCAAGACACTCTGTCCTCCATTTTCCTTCTTAAATTGAGACGTTGCATGTTGAGTGACGGATTTCAACGCTTTGTCTGATGTACCAGAGCGAAGAAATGAAAATTTAAATATAATATTTCACGATGGCTTTATTTAACTTTATAATTTTTATTTAAGCCCTGTTTATTTTACAGGTACTTCGCTTCAAGCTGGGTGGGTGTATATAATGCGACGAACTCAATAAGGTAATATATATTTTTTAATAAACGTGTTGTTCTAAAATATACATATTACCATGATATTTTTCCCTCTGTACCTGCATTTCCGACGCACGATCTGCGATTGCTGATGCTGATTTAAAATATTGTAAAATATTGTTAGTTTAGAGGCGGAACTTGATGTCGCGCTTCGTTTTGTACACCAAAGCTGAGTAATGAAATAAATTAATTAATTTAGCTTCATGCTGTATCCCGTACATAGCAGGGTAGGCAGAGGGAATCTCAAGGGTATTGTTAAGACATTCTGTTCCCTATTTTCCGTCAAATTCGGAGGTATTGCGTGTTAAATGGCAGAATCTAACGCCGCGCTTCGCCTCGAAACCAGAGCGAAGAAAACGCAAACAAATATTTCCATTCTTCGAGTGGGAATCGAACCCACAGCCGTCGTGTTTACAGCCATACTTTGTGCCACTGCGCCACAACTGACCTATAATAAATATAGAATCATTTAATTGATCTGAGTGACGATCGAACTCACATTGTCACACTGCGCCACTTTGGATTCTAATATCAAATATCAAAAAAATATTGTATTGTTGTTTTTAGGTATGTAGTAAGTAGAACAAGGTTAGCAAAACGTGGCGTTGATTTCCACCACTTAACAGGCAATGCTTTCAGAATTCGGCGGAAATTGAGGAACAGAGTGTCTTAACAATAGGTTCCCTCTGCCTACCCTGCTGTGTGCGGAATATAGCGTGAAGCAAACAAAAATAATTTAATGACTAATAACTAATGATTCCATACAATAACGATTCTATAACTATATTTGTACTCCTCTAGTGAGAATCGAACCCATAGGGAACCCGTTTACAATCACACGCTTGTGCCACTGCGCCACGACTACCCCCAATAGTATAATATATATATTTTTTTATAGCTTCACGCTGTATCCCGCACACAGCAGGGTAGGCAGAGGGAACCTAGTATTAAGATACTCCGTTCCCCACTTTCCGCCAAATTCGGAGGCATTGCGTGTTAAGTGGCGGAACTTAACGCCGCGCTTTGCCTCGGGCACTAGAGCGAAAGAAATGGAAATATTAAATTTTTCCACTCCTCGAGTGGGAATCGAACCCACAACCAGTCGTTTACAGTCACACGCTTGTGCCACTGGGCCACGACTGGCCACTAATCTTAACAGTAATAAGTAAACTTCTAAATACAAAAAAACAAAATATCCTATATGTTTTATTTGATTGAAGGAAATCCGATACGAAATACTTCGTAAGCGAGGCTGTCACTGAGAAGGGAATTTAAGTATTAATTTCCTAAAATGAGGAAAATGAGACGATCCTATTGAGATTCTTTAAATAAATATTGTATGAAGATAAGTTTTGCTTTATTGAGTTATGTCTGTATGTATGTTATTGAGGTAAGTCGTGGCGCAGTGGCACAAGCATGTGACTGTAAACGACTGGTTGTGGGTTCGATTCCCACTCGGGGAGAGGAAATATTTAATATTTCCGTTTCCTTCGCTCTGGTATCAGAGGCAAAGCGCGGCGTTAAGTTCCGCCACTTAACACGCAATGCCTCGAATTTCGGCGGAAAGTGGGGAACGGAGTGTCTTAACACTAGGTTCCCTCTGCCTACCCTGCTGTGTGCGGGATACAGCGTGAAGTTATGTCTACTAAATATTATAGAATATTCTTAGTAAAAAAAGCAGCTTCACGCTTTTTTGCGCATAGCGGGGTATTTAGAGAGGACTTCGTGTCAAGACACTCCGTCTTCCATTTACAGTTTATATTAATACAAGAGACAGCTGAATGGTAAAACGTTATAATAAACTCTTAATATACGTTATATAAATAACTCATGAAAATTAAACTTAAAAAAATGTAATTCTTGAGAGACAAGGTAAACAAATACATATTATGTGTAGTGCGTCATTTATTAAAATACACGGACACAGTTTTGTAATTATATAAAGAAAGAATCCTACTTATTATTATATATACTGAAAAAAAAATCTTCGATTTCACAATTTTTTTACATAATAATTTTTTTTTATAAAAAGTAATATTTTCACTAATTACAAGCGTTTATTTGTATGGACTTTAAATATAGCATTGTAACATTTTAACGAAGTTATTGTTTCAAATCCGAAAATTCCATTAAATTAATAAAATGCAGATAGTTATATGTATATTTTACCATAGTATTTTTTTCTTTCTTTGCGCACGGCATTAAATTCCCCCACTCAATACGCAATGCCTCGACTTGGACTTGGAGCGGAACTTGATATCAGACTTTTACTGTACTCCTACTACTGTGTACTCCGATTTCTACCGATAGAAATAAACGTGTTTGAGCCAGTTAAAATAGTTTCATTTCAAGTAAATACTTGTAGAATAACATTCTACACGCCCCAATTCCTCCTTCCTAATGAAATACATCTAATTAAAGTCATAAGCTGTATGTGGGACCAGCTTAAGTAGTACGAACTAACATTTCGACAAAGGCTTAGTTTTGATTGAAAGGGATCTTTATTAACCCCAGTATATTGAGTTAGACTGCTAACTGCCAACACACCGCCTTCGAGATTCACCGTAGTGTAGCAATTGTTCCAAATATAGGTCATTTTAGGTGACATTAGAACGAATGTGTTTCTTTGTAACCCCCGAGGCATAAAAAGGGGAGATATAACTTTGACGTCGATCTCTGTTTGCCTGTCTATAGCATTGTCTTAAACGAATGCACCGATTTGGATGTGATATTTTGTTGATTGAAAGCTAGTTTCTATGTGCTGGTTTTAAGATGTTTGGTAAAAATCGGTCCAGCAGTTTGAAGAGGATGAATTCTTTCTCAAAATGATGTTTTTATAAAATTCTTTTCTTAAACTACTTAAAAGTATTTTTTGTGTTTATATTTTATAATTTAATCTGTTTTTTTTCTTTATTAACTGAATTATAGATAGACAACGAACAGCTGAAACTACAACAAATCGAAAACTGTATATTTCTGTGGCATCGTAGGGGAAGCTCTAAGATAAATTTTGTCGAAATTCCTACGAGAGAGGAAAAATAGAATTTTACACGACACTACGGATGACTCAAAACTACGCAAAAAAAATTGTAAGCGACAACTCTACTAAGTATATAATGTAAAACTAGATCCTTATATAATTCGATTAGTGTAAATTATAGTATTATTTAAATTAACGCTAAAATATATATCCTAAGGAAATTGGAGCGTATTTGGATCCACGCTGTAGTTAGTAACTTGAAATCTCACACGGAGAATATTCACATAGACTGACATAGTGATATACAGGATTGTGTTAGTGCTATACACTATATGGTATTATTATGGGGTTCACGCTTTTTCCCGAATGTTAAGATAGGGATAACCTAGTCGCATGACACGTCGGTATCAAGACATTGCGTATCGAGTGGCGGAACTCAACACCGCGCTTTATCTGTTCGCCAAAGCGGAGTAATAAAAACAATTAATGTAGCGTTCATTCTAACAAGTGATAATTGAATCTACGACCATACGCAATTACAGTCATACACAGTCTTACTGCACCACAACGGTCTGAATACAATAATTTAAAGTTTATTTACATTTTTGGCATAAATAGGTAGCAATGAATACCTTAGATACAATTTCAAATTTATTTGAACTCGTTATTACAGTCCACGTATTATACCACAACCACAAACAAGAGATTATATAATTAATTAATAAGTTAATGTCAATAATTAATTCTGTTTGCAAGCAAAATATTTGCATTCGCGGTCTCATTTAGCAGTTCGCGAAATAGTTATGCACACTTTACATTGTATTAAATATTAACTACTAGAGGCATTATATATGAATTTCTACACAGACTAGCATGATTTTAATATAAAATTAAAATAATTTTTATCGGGGTTGTCATAAAGAATGGAACGCTAAAAACTATGGTCCCTGCGTACTTCTTTCGGCTCGACTACGTCATTAATAATTTTTAACGTGACTTTGCAGTATCATCAATATTGTGTTTTAGAGTGTCAAATGAAGACTCCCTCTGCCTATCTTACCGATCACCTTTGCTTCATACATTTTTCATATCATTGTTTCACCTCTCATCCTCTCGACATACCCAAACCTCCTGAGGATATACTTCTTCATTCTTACTATAACATTCTCGGTAACATCTGTTTCCTCTTCATTAAGGATTCAATCAACTAAGCTAACTTCGTTCGACTTCGACCCCCCTCCTCAGACATTGCATCTCGTATAAATTAAAATAATTAAAAACTTTCTAATACTTATACATTATTGCTAAAGACTATGATTTAACATAAACCCGAAACAATAAATAAAAGGCAAATAGATAAATTAATATTTTTTCTGTGCGGAGATATTTATTACTCATTATATGTTGTTCTTACATAACATTACTAGAACATTTTTTTGTATGTTTTCTTGTTTTTTTAGCTTCATGCAGTATCCCGCACGCAGCCGCAGCAGGGTAGGCAGAGGGAACCTAGTGTTAAGACACTCCGTTCTCCACTTTCCGCCGAATTCGGAGGCATTGCGTGTTAAGTGGCGGAACTTAACGATTCCCACTCCAGGAGTGGAAATATTTAATATTTCCACCCACAACCAGCCGTTTACAGTCACACGTTCGTGCTACTGTGCTACGACTGGCCCCAACTACTAAAATATTGTTCTTACATAAAGATAGCTAATATGTTTTCTATGATTTAATATATTTTTTATTTTATTATTTTATTATCTTTTTATCTCCGTTCTCGTTAAATAACACGCGGCGTTACTTTCTGTCGCTCAATGATATTAATGAATTCGGATGAAAAGTAAATACAAAACAATTAACACTAGTCTTTTTCTGTTCTTGCATTTTGTAGATGCCGAAAAAAAAGAAGTTATTTATTTAACGAATTTATTATGTTTAGACATTTTTTTAAAATTAAAAGTCACGGACTAGAATTATTTTTAACTAACATAAAAAGTATAACAAACTTCCATTCATTTAATCGAATTTTTATTAAATTATAATTGTTTTTTAATCTATTTTAAAACTTATTTGATAACAAATTGAATGACAGATAATAAAAATATTTTTTATTATGCACTAAAAATATTTTTGCAATCATAAAAATATTTTTTTAAGTGCAAAAATAGTGTCTACAAACAGAAATTACATGAAAAAGATAATTCAAATATTATATAGTTATAGAAATAGTAGTAGAGTGTGAAGATACCTGTATAAACTAGGAAACTTCAAAAATTTGAAAAGCGAACATTTAACACTAAGATAACACTTAACGTTCCACAATCTGAGTCTATGGGCACGTTTTGACCATTTAATTACCATTTATTCAAAAACTACAATTACAATTGTCACCAAAAAACTTCACAGCAAATAAGACACTGTGCTCGATATCGTTGCCAAATTTCAGAGGTCTACTACAAATAGCCCAGGAAGAGTTAAACCGCAACGAAACACACTTTTGACTAATAAAAAATACCCTAGGTATATAAATAAATGTGAAGCTGTACCATGCTATGTATCAGGTGGATGGTCAACTTTTGGGGTCAAATTCCTAGGCGATGTTGACTTAGTGCCGAAATAGCTACCCTATTAAGCCTCGAGTTCCGTTAACTTCGCTTGGAATGTATGTGTGTATATAATTCTAACAATCTCAATTGTATTAAGATATGATTGTGATTTCTAGAATCTTCTAATCTAGAATCTACAATCTTGTATAGTTTATGGTTTGTGAATTATGAAGCTATTAAAATAATTGTTTGGTACATTGTTTTATGTATTGTATTCGTATTTTAAGTTAGTTTCATGCTTCTATAGACACAAATTAGTTTACAAAATTCCTAATATTTTTTTTAAATATTTAAAGTTAATGTTATTTACACACTTAGGATATAAAAAAAATTGAAAACGTATGGCTTTGATTATTCTTACAATTTAATTTAAAGGATTGTTATCATTTCTGATAAGAGATTTTACCTAATTTCTGCTATACCAAAATTATTACTACGAACATCTCTTTGATCAACAAGAAGAAATGCTATGTATTAAGCATATTAATATTTTTAAAGTATTATTCACTAGGATATGAACGGAATTTGAATTCATGTCTCTTGGGAACCGTCTGAGTGGTCTGACCGCTGAGCCATGCGTCCTATGTCCAACGCCGCTATACCCGTCACTCTAAAATTCTTGGCCGCTTTTACAGATATAGAAGCAGTTAGCAAAGTTACGTTTACAGATATAGAAGTTAGCAAAGTTACGTTTAAATTTTTATACGTTGGAAAACATGTTTTTCTTTATAATAATTTGATTTTAAATGACATATGTTCAGATGTCACAAAAAACAGATGTTACTTTATTTCAATTTATTTTTTCAAAAAATATATATTATATAAAATTTGTAATAAAGTTCATGTAATACTTAAATAATCTATTTTTATTTTTATAAAACCACCGCAGGAAGGCATTGTGTTGCACACATCACTATTGTGTATTTGGTCGGTCCAAGCTGAATGACTTTCTGTGCCAAGACATGTTGGTAACTTACCTAATATTTGCTGAGTTAGTTGCCATCAACTGTTCTCTATTCGACCTCTAGATTAGATATCTACAGAGGTACAATGGGAAACTACATTCAAAATTTGTTTAATTAATTATTTACAATTTATTCAACTTTAAAATAATTTAAAAATATTTTTTTAGGAATTTATGATAATTTTTTTTTTAAATCGTGAAAAATATTTAATTTGGCGAAATGGAACCCGCGCCTTTTGGGAGCCTTCCAGGCGCGTTTACCACCAGGCTATACGTTCTATATCTAAAAATAATAATTCTACAAAATATTTTTTATGTCCAAAGTGTGTACCAGCTTAGAAATATTTAATAATTACCATTAACCCCTAATACAAATAATGTGTACATCTATAATAAATAAAGAAATAAACTGTAAAAATAATTATATGTCTTTTGAAAATGTCTTTCATATCCTATATGTATGAATAAAACTATTATAACACAAATGCTTGGAGTCAGTCGCGGCGTAGTGGTACAAACGTGGGACTGTAAACAACTTGTTGTGGGTTCGATCGCCACTCGAGGAGTGGAAATATTTAATATTTCCACAGACCCTCTGTTCCCCACTTTCCTCCGACACCAGAGCGAAGAAAATGGAAAATATAATTTCCACTCCTCAAGTGGGAATCGAACCCACACAACCAGTCGTTTACAGTCACACGCTTGTGCCACTGGGCCACGACTGGCCACAAAGTTATATAATTTTATAATTAATGTTATTTATACCTACAAATGACTACTTTATTTAGTAACAGTTTAAATTTAACAATTTTATCTCGAAGCGAGCCCACAATTAGGATTTAGCCTCCTTTTGACATGTTTTACGAATTTGGGATAACCACAAAATTTGTTTTTAGAAAATTTTCAATAATTGATTGCTTAATAAAGTTTTAATATTATTTCAATGTTACTACACTCAGCATTTAATTAATGAATTTGGAATTGAATAACACTTCACAAACTTTTGGATTAGATATCGCTTTAAAGGTTAAAAGTTTGAACAATATTGATCAACAGGGTTTAAGGAACTCAGCTCTTTAAAGAGTGATAGATGTTTAATTTAAAAATAATATTTTTTTTCTTTTTTTAGCTTCACACTATATCCCACACGCAGCAGGTAAAGAAAACCTGTGTTAAAGCGAATTCAGAGGCATTGCGTGCACTTAACAAAGTGGCGGAACCTAACGCCGCGCTTCGCCTCGACACCAGAGCGGAGAAAATAGAAATAGCAAATATTTCTACTTCTCGAGTGGGAATCGAGCCCACAACCAATCGTTTAACAGTAAAACATTGTGCCTCTACGCCACAACTGGTGAATAATAATTTGTTATTATAATGGATATGGTGGTAGATGATTGTTATTCTTTCCGACAAAAGCTCCTGAACAAATTTGAATACTTTTATCAATTTACAGTTTACACCTTGTATACATATACACCTTGTATATTACAATTACGTAGAATGTATTATAAAATTTATGAAGAAGTATACAAAGATAATTTACCTTGTTTGTCTTTAACAGATCGTAATAAAAATACCTATAATATATTTTCTATATAAAAGCCATTATACCTATATGAAATAATGAGTAATGTTTAGTGAGGCCGTCGTGGCACAGTGGCCCAGCGTCTGACTGTAATATGATAGTTGTGGGTCCGATTTCCACTCTAGGGAACAATTATATTTAAATTTTCGTTTTTTCGCTCTGGTACCTAAGACAAAGCACAGCGTTGGTGTCAACTAGTAATGTTTCGATTTGGGGTGGAATGTGTGGAACGAAGTGTCTTAACTAAGTAAGCGAAAATTTTTTTAGATAGATTGAATTTTAATTGTAAAAACAATTGATTCTACAACTTCATTTAACAAGTTGTTACACATTATATTAGTGATTCCACAAACGTCTAAAATTGCCCAGCCGATTATTTGTTTACTCGTCTTTAGTAAGCTGTGGTAAACGGTGCTGGTATTACTTTTGTTTACTCTGTTATAATATCATAACAAAATGCACTGTAATACTGTTTGTTTACCCAAATAAGCAAAAAAAAAGATTATTTTTCTTAAATTAATACAGTCAGAAAAAACATAGTGTAAAGATAAAGATAGAAACAAAGTGTTATATGGTGGAACGCAACACACGTTTTTCTTAAGTTAATAACTTTAAATATATATTCAGTGTATAAACCATTTTGTGTTTTTGGTCGTCTATTAAATCCCTAACGTTAGTCTAAATCTACTCTTCTTATTAAATTAAAGAATTTAACATTCAAAAATACTCAATTATATTTAGAACAATCAATTTAATTTATTGCTAGTCGACGGAAACACTATAACGTAACTCAACGAATCTTTTCTTTATAAACGCCCAAAGTTATTAAATAACGGGCAAACTTTATATTGTTCTAGCAATTTTCCAAAGCAATTTTTATTTATGACCGACAGAGAAAGGTCAGATACATTTTGGTGTCGGATTATTATTAATTACAAAAGTATTTTCAATATATCCAGTTTATTGATAAATGTGTTATTTTCGGACAATAGTTTACGCTTTAGTCGCTATTTCTAGCTTTTTTTAAAATATGGCTTGTTGATAAAATCTGCTTTTTTTACACAGTGGGATAGCAATTAAATGTATATGCGATGGTTATAGGGTAAATTCCCAATAAGGGGGTATATTGAATATGTAATATGTATGTGTGTATGTATGTATGCATATAAGTATGTGTTTTGTATATGTTAATGTATATTTACTTTTATTTTAGTTTTTATGTATTAGATATTTATATTGTTTTCATTGCACCTCCTACAATCTTTTTATACAACTCCGACATCCAAAGAAGAGAGTGTGAAGCTTATACGTATGGAGGAGATAGAAATTTCGAATAGTTAAAATTTATATAAAGAAATGCAGAAACCTAATATCTAGTCCACTAAGATTAAAGAAAGGGCAGTTGACTAAAGCTGCGTAAATTAAGAATATATTTTTTTATCTAAGCACAAAATACTCAAATATCTATTACGTAAGAAAGCACGAAAGATAAAATTAAAATAACTTCAAGGGAAAAAATTACAAAAATTCGAACTAATATATAATTCCTTTCTTTTGGTTTATTATATGAAGAGCTCAGATTTTTGCTGCAAAACTGGTCATAACTACCGTTCGAGTTCACTCAGCTAGCTGACCTCTTGCTTAACTCTTAAATTATCTGGTCAGGGCCTGCAGGAAATTGCAGACGTATATAACGATGTATGCTGTGGAAATAAATTGTATGAAATCGCCCAATTTAAGTGCCAAAATGGGCATATGTTATGGTTTAATGTACTGTAATTTTGTATAGAATTACTTATTAAGAGGTTAAATTAAATAGATTGGGCCAGTCGTGGCGTAGTGGCACAAGCGTGTGACTGTAAACGACTGGTTATGGTTTCAATTCTGACTAATATTAAATATTTCCATTTTCTTCGCTTTGGCGTCGAGACAAAGTGCGGAATTAAGTTCCGCCACTTAACACGCAATGCCTCCAAATTCGGCGGAAACTGGGGTACAAAGTGTCTTAACACCAGGTTCCTTCTGCCTACCCTGTTGTATGCGGAAAACAGCGTGAAGCGATAAAAAAATTAAATACATGTTTTTAATGTCTACACGGTTTTTTATTCAAATACCAAATCGAGATATTGTGTGTTGAATGGTGGAACTCAACGTCGTCCTTTTTTAAGTACTAGAGCGAAGAAATTTAAATTTAACATGAAATCTTGAATAAATTCCATCCAAATTCGACCGGTAGGTAAGCCGTGAAAGCGTGACAAACAAACAGACAGACTTACGCATTTTTAATATAAATGTGGATACATTAAATCCCTTAACAAAACTTAAAATAAACGAAAATAATAATACACAGCGACGTCACACTTCAGTCTATATTAATTTCCTCCTAATATTCATAAATTTAGCTACATGCACGCGGTAACCAATTTATCTCGTCGACTGTACACTTATTTTTGATGCGGCGGTATTACAGAACTTAGCATTCGCAATGCAGTGTTTAAACGGATTTAGATGTTTAATTCCGTAATATCCGGACATTTTCCAACGGAGACGTTGTCGCGACTTCTGAATATGGAAATAAAGTGTGTATTAAAATTGAAATGGTATGAAATATGTATTATAGTGGATTTACGATTTGAATAATTTAATTTTGTTTATTATATTGATCGTTTTTTTATTTATTATTTCTATATCTATGTTGGGCTCAGAGGCATAAAGTGTGACTGTAAAGCGAGTGGTTGTGGGTTCGATTCCTACTCAGAATTTGGCGGAAAGTGGGAAACGGAGTTTCTTAACACTAGGTTCCCTCTGCCTACAATGCTGTGTGTGGGATACAGCGTGAAGCTAAAAAAAACTGTGTACCTACATATAACATCTTCTATCCACATTTACAAATACATAACATTTTAGTGTCTGTTTCTAATCAAATCAAAATAGCCGTTTTTTACTAAGTGCATGCAAATGTATACATGATACACATACCAAAGTAAGAATTTTTATATTTTTTGTCTGTCTGTCTGTTTGTTTGGGCTAATCGCGGCTGGTCCGATTTTGACGGAACTTTCAATGCAGATAACTGATGTAATAAGAAGTAACATAGATAACTTTTATTTTAGAATTATATTTAAGCAAGTATTATAAACTTCATCACAAAATGTGTCATGGGTTATGGCTTTAATTCCCACTCGGGAAATAATTATATTTATATTAATTTCTCGGCTTTAACGACAAGATCAAATGCGTTGTTGAGTTCCGCCACTACACGCAATATCTTATTTTTGGGCGGAAATTGAAAAACAGAGTACCTTAACACCTAACCTATGGTAGGTTAGTATACGAAAAAAATAATACAAAAAAATACACCAATTATAAAACTTACTATAAAACACGAAAAATCTAGAACGATGTAACAATTTTCACCATTCCTTACATTTTATATTAATAAATTCGCGAGAAAAAAAAAGTAACGTTAAAACAAAATACTGTACTTCAGATTTAATCAAATAAAAACGAAGTTGAATTAAAGCGCGTTTCGCTTCGACTTCGCTTCCGTATAATTAAAAAATCCCGTCCACTAACGAACCCCTACCTTTACCTCATTCGATAGTAAAGTTTTCACCTCTTTTACCACATTCAAATAGACTCAAAATATCTTTTGTTTTGCATAAAATTTACAATTTCGATGAAAATGCTTTAAAGTATATAGTATTAACAAGTATAAAGGTACTTAGTATATATAGAGGGCATCGTGGCACAGTTGGATAGGGTGTAATTGTAAATGAGCTGGTTGTAGGTTCGATTCTTACTCGGGTGAATGGTCATCAGAAAAAATAAAAATATTTTTTCCAGTCTGGTATAATATAGTAAGGCCGACCTTAAGTTTCACTTGACTGTCTGGACACTGGGCTCTCTTTGACTATCCTGCTATTTAGGAAGGCTGTGAAGCTGTGATTTTCCTGTTTTTTTTTAATTCTATGAATGTGAGAAATGAGCCTATCAGAAACGGTTTATAAGAATATTAATTAGTGATTTTTGTAGATTAGATTTTATTATAATTAATACATTTATTTTATCGCGAAAGATAACAATAATTGATTTAAGAGTAGAATCATGGTAGGTGGTAATATAACAATGAGTGAACTAAAAATATACATACCTACAATATATACATTTAGACATGCACATGCATATTTAGCAGAGAATACCTATTCAACGATCACTCACTTTCTGACATTGTTGTATATTCATATTTACTAGTAGAATCGGTCACGCGTAAACTATGTGTATTGTCACTTCATATATAGCTACTATATGAGAGAAATGGTACTATATGAATAATATTAATTATATTAATTTAATGGATTTTCAATTTCATCATGAAAATATACTAGGTTGGGGCCAGTCGTGGCGCAGTGGCACGAACGTGTGAGTGTAAACGACTGGTTGTGGGTTCGATTCCCACTCGAGGAGTGGAAATATTTAATATTTCCAGTTCCTTCGCTCTGGTATCAGAGATAAAGCGCGGCGTTAAATTCTTCCACTTAACATGCAATGCTTCTGATTTCAGCGGAAAGTGGATAACGGAGTGTCTTGACCCTAGGTTCTCTCTGCCTACCCTGCTGTGTGCAGGATACAGCATGAAACCAAAAAAAAATGAAAATATAAAAAAATACCTTTTATTTAGCTGTTTATTTTTCATATAAACTTTTAACTAATGATACACTTGCGTCTTTGCTTGCGTGAGCTACATAAGTTCTGTTCTGTTTCGATTGTCTGCCTTGTCGCTTAAGTTAAGCAGGCTCACGCAGGGAGGACTCAGTGTCAAGATACTCCGTCGTCCACCTTTCGATCAATTTCAATTGAGACAATCGAACATCAAGCAGTGGAACTCAACGACGTGTTTATTTCGCCCGCTTAGAGGTTGGTTTTTGGAAAACATATGTAGGTAGTCTACGTTTGACCTTGTGTCATCAATTCATGAACGGTAGCTCCAATAGACAACACGCTCTGTACGCAAGTGATATTAGAGTACCCTCAATATGAATTTGTGTGATAAATGTTCTAAAAATATTACAAAAAGAAGTCCTGGATTAGAATGTAGCAAATGTGAGAAAGTGGTTCATAGCAATACTTCATGCTCAGGTCTTACCAACAAACAAATTGCTGCACTACGTGCTGCTGAAAATTTGGACTGGACATGCCAAGAATGTCATAACTCTTCCTTTAGGCGTAGCTCCTTTTTCATACCGGAGGAGAACGAAGACGAAGAAACGTCTCAAGGTTCAGCGGAAGTTTCCAAGAACGTCAAACAACTTTTGAAAGAAATGACAAAGGAAATGGAAAAAGCTATACAACGGGAGATGAAGGATTTTATGAAATCATTACAATATCAGAGCGATAAAATGGATGAAATAATGGAAAATATCGAGTTTTGTAAGCAATCAATTCAAGAATTAAAAAGAAAAAATACAGAATTAATGAATAAAAATACTAATTTAGAAACTACAATTAACGCTTTAGAGCAACGTCAACATGAAATAGAACAACAGAAATTAAATAATCAGCTAGAAGTTTTTAATATTCCGACTTCTGATGACAAAGAAATTAAGATTATAGCCGAAAACATTGCAAAAAAGTTACATATGCCATGCGAAGATATTGTTAGTGTACAGGTAAATAGTTCAACACGAAAAGAGAACACTGGAACAATTCAAATAAAAATGAAAAATACTGAAACCCTTCATAAATGGTTGTCTGTATCTAAATCTACAAAAATTTTAGTTAAAGATATAATAGTCAACGAAAGTGAAAAATCATGTAATAAAACTGTGTTCTTGAAAGAATCTCTTACGCCCTACAATAAAAAATTGCTATGGAATGCAAAACAGAAATTAAAAGACGTTTACAAGTTTATATGGTGTAAAAGAGGAATAATTCGTGTAAGAAAAAACAGCGACTCCGAGCAAATCATACTGAGATCACTAGAAGATATCAATAAGCTTATATAAGTAGATTAGTCATTTCTTTGGTTATTCATCATTCTATATTTGTAATAGTTTCGTTAAATTGTGCCTAAATGGATGAAATCAACGAGGAGGTAACTGAAATTTATAATTGTGCAAATTTGTGTGATTTTATAAAGAATATACCTAATAATAATACTATAACCTTGTCTTGTGTTCATGTAAATATAAGGTCCATGATTAAAAATTTCTCAGCCTTAGAACAAAACATTAATATGTGTAATAAAGTTCTGGACATCATAGTTGTAACTGAAGCTAACATCACAGACTCAATAAGTAATATGTATAATTTGGAAGGGTATGAAATGCACACAGCGTTGCGTAAAGCGAGAAAAGGCGGTGGAATTATTATCTATGTAAATAAAAAAATTAAAACTACTATTATCAAATCACAAACAAATAACTTTGAATGTATACTAGCTAAAATTAAAACACCAAACAATTGTACTACAACACTGTGTGCAATCTATCGTCCACCAAACTACAGCAAACACTTATTTCTAAATGAACTTGAACAACTTCTGAAAAGTTTCCATTGTAAAAACGATTTGCTCATAATAGGTGATGTAAATATCGATTTAACATCAGATAATCCTGTAAAACATAACTATATAAATATGATGTCTAGCCTAGGTCTAGTGTGCGGGATCTCAGATTACACACGAATTGAGTTATGTAATAATAAAATTTGTAAATCATGTATTGACCACATATTTATCAGGTCCCGTTCACTAGATCTATACACAGCAGCGCTCGACACTGTACTAGCGGACCATCGAATGATTGCATTGGCCTGCGTTGGCTCAACGCCTATACAGGATGATCGAATAAATTATAAAATATTAATTAATAATAACCGTCTAAACAATCTTTTCAACAATATTAACTGGACATCTGTGGAATCTTTGAAATGTCCTTTAGAAATATATGAATTAATTAAAAATAAATTTAATAATTGTTATAACGAATCAAAAGTAAAAATCAAAATCAAAACTAATCTTAGGCGTATAAATAATAATTGGATAAATGAAAGTATAATTAAGGCATGTAAATTCAGAGATAACCTATTCAAAAAATGGAAAAAAGATGTTCACAATATGATACTAAAACTTCAATATAATAAAGCAAGAAATTATGCAAATAAAAAAATTAATTACTTTAAAAATAAATACTATAAAAAAGAAATACATAAAAATAGAAAAGATTATAGACAATTGTGGCAGTTATTAAATTCACTAACGGGTAGAATAAAAAAAAGCGTAGATAGAATAATATTACAATCTTTTAACAAAAAATCAAGTTCAATTCAAGATATAACTAATCAATTCGCAAAATCTTTTGATAACGGCGTAAAAAATATAATTCCATCGTGCAAGACTCCACTACTAAACATAAATAATTATAAAAAATCAGTAAATGTCACGTGTAGATTTGTTAAAGCTAACGAACATGAAGTATCAAAAATCATAAAATCACTTAACATCAATAAAACGGCCGGAATAGATAATATTAGAGCAGTGGATATCAAAAAAATATATGAAACATTTACTTCTATTCTTGTAAAGTTTATTAATAATAGTGTCATATCAGGACTCTATCCCAAAGATCTAAAATCTGGCATTGTAAGACCTATATTAAAACGAGGAGATGGTAATAAATTTGAAAACTATAGACCAATAACTATTCTTCCTATAATCGATAAAATTATGGAAAAGTTCATCAGCCAACAAATATACACGTTTTATAAAGAAAATAATATATTATATAATAATCAATTCGGTTTTCAGCCCAAGAAAAGTACCACACAACTACTATCAATGTTTACAAATTCCGTTAATAAACATCTTAATGATAAAAAACACGTTTTGATAGTTTTTGTTGACTATACGAAAGCTTTTGATACATTGCGACACAATACGCTACTTGAGAAATTGGAAGACAACGGTATTAGAGGCCCACTGTTAAACTGGTGCCGTAATTATCTAACTGAAAGAACGTACCGAGTTAAAATTTCTGACACTATTAGTGACGAGATACAAGTGACAGAAGGAACAGCCCAGGGTTCAGTGTTAGGACCCCTTCACTATATAACATATGTTAACGACCTGGGAAATGCCATCATGCTATGCGAGATGTACCAATTCGCTGATGATACATGTCTCTTGTCAGCTCATCGCGATATAAAAGAAGCAACAAAACAAATACAACACGATTTTTATCAATTGGCGAAATGGTCTCATGACGTTGGTCTTGTAATCAATCAAGAAAAAACAAAAGCAATGTACATAAGCTCAAGTCACAACAGATACACTGGAAATATAAAAATTATTGCTCATAGTCATCAATGCTTTCACAAACCATACGTTGATTCCTTCAACTTTTCTTGCATTGACACAGTTAAAAGTCAACGCTATCTTGGAGTCATCATTGATAGTAATTTAAATTGGAAGGGTCATATCAATAGTATATGAGACAAATTAAGAGCCCTATTAGCTAAATTAACAATAATTAAAACGAAAATTCCCTTTTCAATTTTATTAATGCTATACAGATCTCTTGGTGAATCAATAATATCATACGGACTAAGTAGCTATGGCCTAACCTTTAAAACAAACATCGATCGTATTTACAACCTTCAACTAAGATTATTAAAAACTATTGTACCCAAAAAAATTAAAAACCAATTTCGAAACGACCCCAGCCAGTTATTTAATTTCTGCAAAGTAATGCCAATATCTACTAAAATTAAATATACAATATTATCAGAACAATACTTAAATTCAAAATTACAAATAAAAAAATGTCATAATAAATTTACTAGAAACATTATAAATCAAACATTGGAGATCCCTAGATATTCAAATTTTTACGGTAAACGAGTTCTGGAATATATTGTTCCTACCTTATTAAACAACTTACCTGGAAATATTAAACAAAAAATAACTCATAAAAATTATAAAACTGTACTTAAAAGATACTTTCTAGATCAACCTGTATAAGAGAGCAAAACAGCGTCAAACCTGTTTTTATATAAAAATAAAATCAATTTACCCACATATTTATAATAAGTTTATTTTATTATTCGTAGTACAAATCTTTGTGCAAAATATTATAAAAGCTGTATTGTGTGTGTTTTGTTTTTTGTAAACTTTTATTATTATTATTATTAACTACTGTTTAAGAATCGTCAGAGCACAGTAAAACCGACTGTGGTTTATGCTGCACTGATTATATGAAATATTTGTTATTTTTTTTTCTTAGTAAATAAATAAATAAAAAAAAAATTGTCTTCCTGCGAATATTCATTGAAATCAATCAAGTGGTTTAGATTTTTGTAGCGGGCTAATTTTTGAAAAAAAAAACTAGCATATATTTGACCCTGGATCTTCAATTATTTTAATTTCAAGTTCCATCCAAATCGAGTTAGATGACCCGGGACAGCGTGACAGACAGACATACAGATATACATACGCACAGACAGACTGACTTTCGCATTTATAATGTTAGTATGAATATTAGTATGGACTATACTAAATTTCACACTTCTCTGAGCTCATAATTTTCGTTAAAGTTTATCCAAAGTTTTTCCTTTACATATTAATATATAAATTCTAAGTAAACCCCAGGGAAAATGCTTGCTTAAATACAGAAATACGGCTATGCAATGGTTATTGTTAATTTTTTTCATGTTTCAGGCTTAAACGTTGGAAAAGTAGCACAAGTTGCACTTCACGTCATGAATAGGATAGGGTAAATGAACTACTGCAACTTTTTTCTTTAACAGCTCGTCGGATGTTGTACGGGACAATAATGGAAAAAATATCATATGAAATATATCGAAAAGCTTCTATAAAAATCTTTATTTTGTGTGGTAAAGCTTTAGTTAAACGTGTAAAGTTTTGCTTAAATTTCATTAAATTTAAGAAGTAGTCATATAGTTTTTTTTTCGTGGAGAGTTACAGACGTCGAGGTAATTATGGAAAAAAAATTGTAGACGTGAATTTTTCAATACATATTTTTTTTGAGCATTACGCTTTTCTCCGTATTACCGGACCTGGTGTTGAAACATACCTACACTTTCGGCCAGAAATCGAGACATTGTAGGTTCGATTTCGACTCTAATGAATGATTATAATTAAATAATTTTTATTTTTTTGCTGTGGTATCTGAATCGAAGCGCGGCATCAATTTCCGCCACTCTACACGTAAACTTATATTTTATGCTGAATCAATGTAAGATGATAATAATAACAGATACTATAAAGAAGAAATTAAAAGAAACAGGTTTATAATTATTTTATCATTGTCCTGTCTAAGCCTGGCAAGGCCATCTTTTATGTATATTTGTATCGTCATCGGATCCGAACAAATGTGATAATTTATAATTAAATAAAAACGACAAGAAATAGGTCAAAATTGCGATGTAAGATTTTATTTATTTGAAAAAGGAGTTTCGCGTTTTTCTCACATATAGAACTTCCTGTTAAGAAACTCCATTCACCAGTTCCTCCACTCTCTCCCAAAATGCGTGAAGTTCCATCACTTCATAACGCCGCGCTTTTTCTTTTTACCTAAGCAGAATAATAACACTAATTAATATATATTCATTCTCATTTTTAGAAAACGTATAAAAAATTGAATGTAGCGGGATTCGAACCAGCGTCTCTTGGAAACCGTCCAAGTGCTCTGACCGCTAAGCTATGCGTTCTACTACCAGCTGCGTCGAAATTCTTATATGTTTTATTGCAACTTATTTTTGTTGCTAGCATCTCTGTATAGAGATTTTTACAAATTTCTGCTACCCAAAGATTATTCGACGAATTTGGCATGAGAGAATGCTATTTATTAAATACTTTAACATTTGTGAAATGAGATGCTAGCAATAAAACATAGGTATAAGAATTTCGACGCAGCTGGTAGTAGAACGCATTGCTTAGCGGTCAGAGTATTTAGACGGTTTCAGCCTCGAATCCAGCTGCGTTTAATTTTTATATGTTTTCTAAAAATGTCTCCTTCAAGATCCTAAGTGTGTGAATAACACTTAAAAAACAACTGTCAGTCTGTTAACCGAACCCGCAATCAATCGAATTTACAGCTATTTGATGTCCTACTGCGATGGTGTGCTACTCTTTTCATTTTTTTCTTTAGCTTCACGCTGTATCCCGCACACAGCAGGGTAGGCAGAGGGAACCTAGTGTTAAGACACTCCGTTCCCCACTTTCCGCCGAATGCGGAGGCATTGCGTGTTAAGTGGCGGAACTTAACGCCGCGCTTTACCATGACACCAGAGCAAAGAAAATGGAAATGTTATATATTTCCACTCCTCGAGTGGGAATCGAACCCACAACCAGTCGTTTACAGTCACAAGCTTGTGCCACTGCGCCACGACTGGCTACTCATCTTATTGCATTGATTAATCAATTGATAGGTTTGTAGATATTATAAGCCAACTAATCTGCCTTAAATATAAGTTCTAATTAATGACTTGGCATTTTTAATTAAGTACTAATTCTTTGGCTTAAAATAATTTAATTTTAAAATAATCTTTCCACTTTTTACCTTATAGAGTGAATATTTTCATTCCTAACTTATTTCCACACTGTTGACGATCAAAAGAAATTGAAGATAACATCTAGATTCTTCATTAGAAAACGAAATTGCTCCGCCTGGCTGGCAAGGAGCTGATAAAAGAAAATTAGGATCATTTAATTTAAGATATTAACTTAATTTAATAGTTAAATTTAATTTAAAACTTGAATATTTTAAAAATTCTTGGCTAAAGCCTTGAAAATGTCTTTTCTCACATAAAATGTGAAGGTTTATTCATTCATAAGCTTCTGATTCTACATATTTAAGATAAATTGTTCGTTAGTAAAATGTAAAACGGTTTTTTAGTGAAGTAGAATAAAAATTCTTCGTCTATACAAAATATTAGAAATTTATAAGGCTTGGGTTTAAAATTTATTTAGGAAAATTCCTATTTAATAATATAAACGTTTTTCACGTTTAGGCAGACAGAGAGAGCTTAGTGACTAAATATTCCGTTTTTCACTTTAAGCCAGAGTTTGAAAAATTATGAGACAGAGAGAACCTAGTGTCAAGACATTCCGTTCTCCACATTGAGTCTGAGTCCGAGACATTGTCTATTTAGTGGGGATTGACTCGTGTTTTTTTTACATTAAGCACCCCACAGACAGATTTATTTTTCTCAGCTATTAACAAATTCGACTTTCAAGTAAATTAATTAATCTTATTTTGCTTTTTCTTAAACGACATTTCAAAAGATACCAGCTCTTGCAAGAGGAAAAATTCTTGAGCCATAATAAACGATCGGCCTCGGTCCTCTAATCTATGATGTCAGGTCCAGACTGATATACTATTACGAGGCATAAAATGTAATGACAAAGAACCTAAAGTCCCTATACACTCCGCCAAATAGATAGTACATTCTTAGAAAACGTGATTTAAGCTAGCTCTTCAGAACTCATTTTAGATGTAAAAACGCCGCGGGTCCTAATTTCAAAATCGTGTCATCGTCAGATTATCTTGGATTTTCTACTCCTTTGGGGGTTTTACTTTGAGTATTTGTAAGAGGCTTACAATGGCATTTAGTGTTTTCCGAGTTGGAAATGCAAAGTATGGTTAACATAATTTTGTCATTTAACGAATTTGTTGATTATTTATTATTGCTTTTAAAATGTTTGTTGTAGTATTTAGGTTTTTTTTTGTTTTTGTTTTTTTTTTTTAGCTTCACGCTGTATCCCGCACACAGGGTAGGCAGAGGGAACCTAGTGTTAAGACACTCCGTTCCCCACTTTCCGCCGAATTCGGAGGCTTGCGTGTTAAGTGGCGGAACTTAACGCCGCGCTTCACCTCGACACCAGAGCGAAGAAAATGGAAATATAATTTCCACTCCTCGAGTGGGAATCGAACCCACAGCCAGTCGTTTACAGTCACACGCTTGTGCCACTGGGCCACGACTGGCCACAACAAACACTAACACTATTTAGGTTTGTAGAATGAAATAGTTTGAAAGGTTGTTCGTGTTTTGAATTATTTTTGTAGTTTTCATACAATTTTGACTCTAAATTCCGTTAGTAGTTTCCATACTATTGTAAATTTGTTGAATAAGTAGATATCAGAAAATACATTGTATCATACAAAACTGGATTTTAAATGTGATACTTGAAACAATAAGCAAAATCATTTTGTATAACATTAGTAAATTTACCAATATTTTAAAGAATTTTAATAAAACTAGTCGAATTTTATTAAATCACAAAGACATGGTCAGAAAAGCAGTGCAGAAAGAAGACATCTTTCAAGAGCGTAGCAATGAAAATAATTAAAATAGCTTTTAATTTTATATTCCCCCTAGTAAGAATCGAACCCATAACTGATCTCATTTGTAGTACACGCTGCCCCACTGCACTATGACAGCCTCAAGTACTACTTCTACGAAATTGATTCTATTAACCTAAATTTATTAAACTTAAACATATACATACTTAAACAACAAAGTGGGGAACGGAGTGTCTTAACACTAGGTTTCCTTTGCCTGCACTGCTGTGTGCGGGATACAGCGTTAAGCTATAAAAAAAAACTATTTGACGATCTTACAATATATTAGTCTGTAAAACAATAATTTTGAACCCCTTTTTATGAAAATTAAATGGACAGACGAGTGTAAATTTTACTTCAGTTATATAGAGAAAGAGCCCAGAAAATCAATATATTTCTGAATTAAAGTACAAAAATACATTACATTATTAAATTAAAAAAAATGAATAAATATGTGAAGCTAAAAAAAAAACATATACATGTAGCATTGTCTCAAGGAAGGAACAGAATAGACGTATATAACAATCACAGACCCATAGCAAGACACATTCATCAAATTCACATCATAAATATTCATTTCGAGATCATACAGCTAACGACTATCGCCGCTTAAACTATCTTCAATGGAGATCGAATAGTGTATAGCCAAATAGCTTATTGGAATTCGGAACTAGTTGCAACTTCCCCAATAGCTTGTCCTTTTAACATTACCATAATTACCAATGTATTGAGCTCCATGATTGCTAATGAAATAAGTTCTCTTGATTATGTGATTTTAGCTGTAATGGGAGAATAAGCTATTATTTAATAAATAGGATAGCTTTAGTTAAAAACAGCGTCACGTTTTTTTTCCTTTAGTTAGAGAGAATCTAGAGTCAAGATATTCAATTCTTCAAAATTATGTCTGTTGTCTTAGGTGCCCGAACGGAGAAACGAAAATGATATACAATCAATTATGTCACCGTACAAGTAGGAATCGAAACATCACCTTCGCTGTTTCAAATTCTCATATTCAATGTTAAATAAAATCTTTATTTTTTTATAGTTGCTTTAATTTAAGTGTTTTAATGTAAAACTATCTCTAAGATAGTAGTAGTAGCTTTAAAGAAATTTAACGTCTTTCTTGCCTACCTGACAATGTCTGCTTTCCACCTATTTCAATGTCTTGCTTTACATTTTATTGATGGAACTCAATGTTATGTTACGTCTTCCCAGAATTTGGAAAAGAATATAGTTTATATATACCTACGTTCTTTTTAAGCATAAACTTAATCATTTATAAAGGTTGTACGTACCTACATATAAAATATAAAAAGTATGTAAAAATTCATTACAAAAAAATCATTATTTTTCATTTATAATTAAATCCTCCTTGTTTTCAACAATGTTTGGACCTGTCCCTTGAATTAGAATTCAGATCGTTCCATTTAAATAAACAATTAAATTTCTATACAAAGTGGTAAACTCTAAGTGGTAGACTACATTAATCATTCTATCTAGCAGGCCATTGTAGCGCAGTGGAACTGCTTCTTACTGAAAACGCGAATAGTTCAGGGTTCAATCCTTCTCGGGGGAATTATTAAATTTCAATATTTTTTTTTCCTTCGCTCAGTTAAGAAAACAAAGCGCAGCGTATTTACTTATTATGCTATATGTACATATCAGGCCGAAAATGGAGAACGGAATGTTGTGACATTAGGCTCTCTCAGTCTACCCTGTTATGCGGATCTTCTACCACTTTATTAGAAAACTTGTATGATTTTGTAAATACAATGATATGTAAGGAAGTACATATGCATTCAAATATATATTTACCGTTAGAAGAAGCACAATCCCCTATATCCGTTAACCACATGACTTTGAAAGGTCAGATTTAAAATGTCATCACATTAAATAGAAACAAAATAAAAGCTATTTTCGTAAGTTCTTTATGATTTTAAAAGTATGAAATATTTCACATCAAACAGTTAAAATTTCTCTAACATGTTAACAAAATACACAGTATGTTTGAGCTTTAAAGGAATTCCAATTTGGCTACACTCTAGCTATTCTATTTCACCAGCTTACTTTGCGTTTATTGCTTAAAGAAGAATGTGAAAAAGAACAGTCATTCTTTTGAGTTTTTAAGTAATTTCAGCATTTTTTGGAAGCAGGCTAGGTTCTCTCTAATTACTCTGTTATGCGGGAAACGTAAGAAAAAATATGATTTCTTCGCTTTGGTGCCCGGAAAAATTGCAGCGTTGAGAACCGCCATTTAACGTGCAATGTGTTCCAGTTTCCAACACTGCCCCGGAAGAATAAAACAATCTGAGTAATCTTGAAAATACTTAATTTAGTCGGTACCTACATATTTAATTAGTTCTTTACTAAAACCAATATCAATATAGGTACCTACATATTTTGAGTATTAAACGCAACTAACTGATGAATATATGAAAAATTTGCAACGTTTTCTACTTATATTATTTTTTTATATTCCAAAAAGTTTAAGATTTATGTACATGTAAATAATTTAGAACAATAAAACAAATAATCACTAAGCTATTAACGTACAGATTTATTGAATCCTAACTTTAATCTCAAATATTCAAATTGACCTTGATATATTTTATCATTATTGTTATTCAACAGAGATAGTCAAATACTTTAGAAAAATCAATGTAATAGCATCGACCTGATAACGTTAATAATGTTGTTGTTATACCTCTTTGGAATCCTCTAACAAACCGTTTTTACGATATTCAATACATAAAGAGTGGAATATTTTCTGTGATCTTCAATATTTATATAATAATCTTATTTCGTAAATTTCTTAGAACTTGTTATGCTCCATGAAAATATATAAACCAATAATTAATCCTTTTGAAGTTTTCAAATATATGGAAACGAGTAGTCTAGACGTCGTTGTGGTACAGTGAAACGTCTGGCTTTAAACACGATGGCTTGTGGGTTCGATTCCTACTCGGGGGTAATAAATATGTTTAAATTATTTTCATTTCCTCGCTTTAGTAAGGCAAAGTGGGGCTTTGAGTTTTGCCATGCAATATACATGACAGTTTTGAAATTGTATTTTCATTAAGTGCTGTTCACTTAGGAAATTGGAAAAAAAATTTAGAAATCGTATAAAGATTTGAACGTAGCACTTCCCTCTGACTACTATTAAGTTACAATACCCAAGGAAACTTAATGCCTAACTTCAGCTCTTTACGCATATAATTTAGTTGTGCTTGTCAGTCACTTGGTAGTCAGTAAAGTTAGCAAGTAATAAACATAGCAAAGAGTTACCTAGGTATACCTGTATGTGTATTGTGATATTCCCATTGGGGCCATTTTTTCATTTTATCATATATTTTTTAAACTGTTTGCAGAATATCTGTATTTATAAAAAAAAAAAACAGAAGTTGACAATCCAATAATTACAATAAATACCTAATAATAAAATTAATATTTCATTTTTTCTTGTTTTAGCTTCACGCTATATCCCGCACACAGTAGGGTAGGCAGAGGGATCTTAGTGTTAAGGCACTCCGTTCACCACTTTCCGCCGAATTTTGGAGACATTGCGTGTTAAGTGGCGGAACTTAACGCCGCGCTTTGCCTCGGTACCATAGCGAAGAAAATGGAAATATTTAATGTTTCCACTCCTCGAGTGTGAATCGAACCCACAAACAGTCGTATCCCCTATTTCATTTTCCCATTCGACATTTCATATTTCACTTACATTACTTAAAAAACAAGAATTTCAAATAAAATAAAGCAATAACAATATGGGTAATCTAATTACTATGCACCAATAAACTATGTGCAAGTTTCGTGAAACAACGAGACTGAAGCTTGTTTATTTTGCGATCTGAATTTAAATTTCCACTGCCCCGCCCTGAACTAAGGTTTTTGAATCATAGCAAAACAAAGCAGACTAATTAAAATAGTTGAATAATTTATTTAGCGTTTGACGGAATTACGTGATGTTTAATATTTTCTGTAATAATATGCCTGTCTAGTTTTTGTGATTTGTATTCATTATAGCTTCACGCTGTATTCCGCATGTAGCAGGGTAGGCAAACTGAACCCAGTATTAAGACACTCCGTTCCCCACTTTCCGCCGAATTCGGAGGCATCGTGTGTTAAGTGGTGGAACTTAACGCCGCGCTTTGCCTCGACACCAGAGCGAAGAAAATGGAAATATTAAATATTTCCACTCCTCGGGTGGGAATCGAACCCACAACCAGTCGTTTACAGTCTCACACTCGTGCCACTGCGCCACGACTGACCTCATTTATTATAAATGAACCTAATAAAATGAATTAATTGTGTATATACGTTGAGTTCCGCCGCTCAACGCGTAAAGTCACGACTATTTGCGAAAAATGAAAAACGGAGTGTTTTGACACCAGGTTTTCTCTGATTACTCTGCTATGCGGGAAACGGTATGAAACTGATAAAAAATAATTAATTGGTACAAATTAATTTGATTTGAGGGATATAATTTTGACATCATAAATGATAACAAAATTATTTTTATTTTCTACCTCTATAACGGTACATTAATAGGGCGTTTGCTAGTCACCTCGTCTTATAGCGACCGGTCTTTGACTAATTATAATCAACGTCGCTGGGAAGGTAAATATTTGAAGAAATAATTTAAACACTTACTACTGATTGAATAATTAACAAAAAAATCACTGATAAATATCAGTTATTGAAAAAGACATTTAAAGAAAACGTATAAAAATTTGAACGCAGAGGGATTCGAACCCGCGCCTCCTGAATACCGTCCAGGCGCTCTCACCACTGAGCCATGCGTTCTACTATCCGCTGCGTCGAAATTCTTATACGCTTTATTACAACTTATTTTTGTTGTTAGCATCTCTGTAGAGAGATTTTTACAAATTTCTGCTACCCAAAGATTATTCTACGAACAATCATTTGGCAAGAGAGAATGCTATTTATTAATTGTTTTCTTTAAATGTCTTTTTCAATTTTCCTAAGTGTGGAATAACACTTTAAAAATGTTTAAAAGTATTTAATAAATAGCATTCTCTCTTGCCAAATGATTGTTCGTAGAATAATCTATTTCGAGAGGTTGATTTTTGAAAAATAAGTAGTCTATGTTAAACCCAGTCACTTTTACTACTTTCATTCTAAATTTCATCCAAATCGGACCGGTAGATTAGCCGTGAAAGCCTGACAGACAAACACACAGACTTTCCCATTTATAATATAAGTATGTATAATATCCCCACGCTATTATAAGAAAAAAAAGTATACATTACAAGGTTTTTATAACAAAATATGTGAAAAAAGCTACATTTTGGCCTTGCCTGTAATAAATGATTCAGATATTGTATATACGTACGCTTTCATAAATTGACTGTTCTGTTATACATACGAAATGTATAGTACTGTAAGTGGAACTCCCGGGGGATAAAGATTAATGACACAAATACGTTCCCGAAAAAGGATAAAAGTGAGAAAATCTGAAAACAGGCGTCTCCGATGCCATGTTATTTTAGTTGTTTGTTTCTCGAGCTGTTTGTATTGAACTTCCTATTACAGTAGCTGTTTTTGGTGTGCTCATTATATGGAATTGATTTTAAAAAATAAGTTTTATATTGTGAATATAAAAGGAATATAAAAAGCAATAATGTGTATTTGGTTAATGGAAATCAAATTAATAAAAATATTTAATATTTCTTTCTTTAGCTTCACGCGGTATCCGGCACACAGCAGGTTAGGGCAGGGTAGGGCAGAGGAAACCTAGTGTTAAGACACTCCGTTCCCCACTTTCCGTCGAATTCGGTGATGGAAGTCATCTCGATACCAGAGCAAAGAAAATGGAAATATGAAATATTTCCGCTCCTGGAGTGAAAATTGAACCCAGAATCATTCGTTTATAGTCAAACGCTTGTTCAACTGCACTACGACTGGCCCCTATAATATTTCTTTTAGTAAAAAAAGTAATTTTTCTTACTTAGATTTTTTTAATAGCGTCACGCTTATTACCGCGTAGCTTGTCAGAGAGAACCTAGTATCAAGGACACTCTCTTGAGACGTAGCATGTTGACTAGCGGAGCTTAACGCCGTGCTCTGTGTTAGGTACCAGAGCGGAGAAATGAAAATAATTAAATTATGATCATTCCACTAAGTGGCAATTGAGCTCTCATCCAATCGCGATTACAATCTGATGATGTCCTACTATACCACGATAGCCTCATTAACTTAGATCATGTAATAGGTTTTTATTATATAAACACATTTTTAGCTTCACGCTGTATCCCGCTCACGCACGATAGACAGAGGGAGTGATATGACACTCCGTTCCCGATTTTCCGCCCATTTTTGAGGGCATTGCATGTTAAGTGGCGGAACTTAACGCCGCACTTTTTATTAACACAATTATTAACAAATACAAGCAAATGCAAAAAATGTCTCTTATCTTTGGCGAGAAATTAGACTATACAGTCACTATTACTCGTTTCTTAATACAAACTTGAAAAATATTAATAATATATATTTTTTCAACACCTCTAATAAAACGCTAGTGAGAAAGGTATTTGAGGCGATAGATATTCAGCCATATTTTATTGTTAGGAAACAGATTGCGCCATCGTGGATTATATTTAAGCAGACTTCACTTTACAAAATTGATAGCTTATTTTGTCATGTAAATGCTTTCACGTTTTATTATAATTCAGGATATTTCGTACTTAGTTACGAAATTATTGAGAGTCGATACAGTGTCTGACTGTAATAGTGACTACTAGTAGGCTTGATTGTTTACTTGAGTAATGATTAGACATTTAAAGAAAACGTATAAAAATTTGAACGCAGCGGGATTCGAACCCGCGCCTCCTGAATACCGTCCAGGCGCTCTCACCACTGAGCCATGCGTTCTACTAACAGCTGCGTCGAAATTCTTATACGCTTTATTACAACTTATTTTTGTTGTTAGCATTTCTGTAGAGAGATTTTTACAAATTTCTGCTACCCAAAGATTATTCTACGAAAAATCGTTTGGCAAAAAAGAATGCTATTAATTAAATACTTTTTAACTTTAACACTTAGGAAAATTGAATTCAATTTTCCTAAGTGTGGGATAACATTTTAAAAATGTTTAAAAAAGTAGTAGAGAGTAATCATTATTTTTTTTAGCTTCATGCTTTATTCCTTAAAGAATAGACAGAACGTAATAATTATTTATATGATTATAAATATTATTATTTTCATTAATTTCTTATTAATTGGGGCTAGTCGTGGCGCATTGGCACAAACCTGTGACTGCAAACGACTGGTTGTGGGTTCGATTCCCACTCGAGGAACTGAAATATTTAATATTTTTTTTTATACCTCCGGTGTCGAGGTGTTTAATACTGAAAAAGGGCAACGGAGTGTCTTGACACTAGGTTTCCTACTCTGCTAAGTGCGGGAGACGGCGTCAAACTAAAAAAAAAATTAAAAACAAATATTTCTTTTCTTACTATATTCATAGTAGTATTATGTTTTTTTAGCTTCACGCTTTTCCTCGCATAGCAGCGTAGGCTAAAAGTATTTAAGGAGTTATGAGTCTCCATTCTACACTTACTTACAAAGCGAAGAACAGAAAATATCTACCTTGCTCTACGCCATTAAGCTGGAATCTGCTTTGTTTTATAAAGAAAAAAGTATAATTGTAAAAAATACACTACATACATACACATAATTTTAAAATGTCATTACACTTTAAACTCATTTCTTGGACAAGTTATACACATAATAATACACGTCCTTACAAAGATACTGTAATTTTATCTCCATTCCGTTATAATTCGATGGGATAAAATTCAATGCTTTGTGCTTTGATGTAGTCTTTACAAAAGTTTTTATTTACATAACTTTTTTGTATGAAAACCGAATCTCATTTCGTCGAAATTGAAATTTTCATTCAAACTTAAATTTCCACGGGTTTTTTGTTCGGTTGACCCAAAAATGGAGCTTTCTTCGTTTCAATGATAGCATACGGAGTCATCATTTGACAATATCCGTTTACATAATAGAGTAGTAACTTGCTAATGGCCTGCTTGTTTTGGCTGAATAAAATTTTCACAAGTTAATTTTGAATTATAGCTATATAAAATAAGAAAGTCCCTTATATCTGTCTGTGACGCTTTCATGGCCAAAACAATTAGAACAAAAATAGTAGAGGATCAAACACTAGCTCCTTTTTTCTAAAAATCAACTCCTAAAGCGTTAAAACATTAATTGAAGTATATTTGAAAAGTTGTATGGTTACACAGACGAAGCCGCGAGGGATCGCTAGTAGATATATAGTTTAGTAAAGATAAGAGTGCTACACAATAATATATATATGGGGGCCAGTCGTGGCGCAGTGGCATACACGCGTGACTTCAAACAACTGGTTATAGGTTCGATTCCCACATAGGGAGTGGAAATATTTAATATTTTAATTTTCTTTGCTATGGTACCGAGGCAAAGCGCGGCGTTAAGTTCCGCCACTTAACGCGCATTGTCTCCAAAATTAGACGGAAAGTGGGAAACGGAGTATCTTAACATCAGGTTCCCTCTGCCTAACATGCTGAGTGCGGGATACAGCGTAAAGCTAAAAAAAAATTTAAAAAATGTGTAAATTCTAAAATAAACCTAATAAATAACAATAAAATAGCAATATTATTTCATTCTTTGTTGTCATAAGAAGAAAAAAATCATAATTAATAACATTTACTTTCATGTTTTTTTGACTATAAAGCGATCTCCTTTAATCTTTTAATCGCTATCTTGGTCTAGCTTTAGCGTGTACTAAAGCGTGGAATAAAATCTGAGGCTGATATGGCAAGGGCTCTCGTACTCAAGATTGTCTGATGATCTTTATTTTTTTTAAATTGCCTCTTTATATTGTTTATCACATTTCGAAACGAAATATGAAAACCAAAACTATTTTTAGTTTTACTTTATAACATTAACATATTGTTAGCTATTTATAATCTACATTAAAAATCCATCCAAAATCAGTGAGCCAGTCTAAACATTAATATAGTATCTGTATTTTGAAGATTAACTTTTCCCACCATTTTTTATGGAGTATCACATCTTTCATTGTTATTTTGGTTATAATAAATTAGACATTTTACATTTTAATAACACAAATACAGAAATAGTGTTCCTTTAATATTCGACGATCTAACTATATTAGTATGTGAATCAATAATAATAGTGAAACAATAATTTGAACGGACAGACGAGTGTAAATTTTACTTTAGTTATAAAGAGAAGAATGAGTACAGAATATTATATATATATATATATATATAGATATAGATCTAGATATAGATATATATATATATATATATATATATATATATATATATATATACTATATATATATATATATATATATATATATAATATCTATATATCTATATATATATATATATATATATATATATATATATATAGATATATATTAATATATATTTTTGATTTAAAGTATAAAAATATATTAAATTATTCAATTAAATGTGACAATTACTAACATGTGTATGTGTTGTCAAGGCAACGCACTAAACATTACTACTTTCAAACATTTTTTAAGTATTATTCCACACTTAGGAAAATTGAAAAAGATATTTAGAAAACGTATAAAAATTTGAATGCAGCGAGATTCGAACCCGCACGTACAGAGAACAGAGAAGCTAACAATAAAAATAATTTATAATAAAGCCTAAAAGAATTTTGACGCAGCTGGTAGTAGAACGCATGGCTCAGCGGTGAGAGCGCCTGGACGGTATTCAGGAGGCGCGTTCGGATAATGCTGCGTTCAATTTTTTATACGTTTTCTAAATGTCTTTTTTAAACACAACTAGTTTTTTTATAGCTTCACGCTGTATCCTTTGCAGGGTAGTCAGACAGACTTTAGCACCTTCTATAAGTGCTACCGAGCTACAAACATATTTTAAGGACTTTTTACAAAAAATCTTACATGCAATGGAATACCAAGCAAAAAATGTAATAACGGTAAATAATTTTCACTATGGCAGAATATGAACCATGAAGCATTAGCTTAATTTTTTTAACGCTGTATCTCGCACACATCAGGGTAGGCAGAGCGGAACTTAGTGTTAAATTGAAATATTAAATATTTCCACTCCTCGAGTGGGAGTCGAACCCACAACCAGTCGTTTGAAGTCACACGCCTGTGTCACTACGCCACGGCTGGCCCCTAGTTAAACTTGTGATTAAAAAAAAATTATGGTCATATTTAAAAATCAACTTTTAAAATTAATATTTTAAAGCTTCATTATTACAATATTCATCATCTACAAAAACAATCTTTACATTCCGATTTAAAAAATTACAAGGAAAAAAAATTTTCTTCACCAGAAACCCAGACCGATATCTCAAAGACGTTCAATACACCTAAACTCAATACAATGGCCGACTTGACTTTGACGGACAAAGGGGCATTTTCTTTTTAGCAAGTGCTCCTTTGATAGAGGTTACATATTAAAAGATTTCACGTTTTGACAATTTGCTGCCTTTAAACGGTTGTATTCTAAATGATTGATGATTTCGTTTAATAAAAGAGAATAATTAAGGCTTATTGATTGAAATTTTGATTAATTATGGTTAAGTTATGTCATAATATTGAGGGGAGATAACTTCAGACTGTAAATGCGATGGTTACGGATTCGATTCCCACTCGAGAAAATTAATAAATTTTAATTATTTTCATTTCTTTGCATAACCCTCAACTATATCTAAGACAAAGATCAACGATCGAGTTCCGACACTTTACGCAATATCTTTATTTTGGGCTGAAAGTGTCGATCGGAATGTTCCTAACACTAGGTTCTTTCTAATTAGCTATCCTGGAAGAAGCGTGAAGCTATTTAACCTGTCCTAAAATGCCATCCTATAAGTTAACTTAACACATAGCTTGATATACCAATTTAAAATTTTAATAGATTTTAGTTAATTACATTAATAACTTGAAAATATTATTCAAATTACAACGAATATATTGCCTTGAAAACTTTAATAAAAGCGTTTAAGGGATCAACTACATCAAGTTTCTAACTATTCAAGAGATCAGGTTTAAAGTACTAAGTGCTTGTAATCTTAGTAAACTTTGGATTATAAGACGTTTTCCCTTAATAGTGGGCTGGGTAAGTATTCTATAATATTTAACTATATATAATCATTAACTACAATTTGGCATTTCATTGATTTTTGTTCATCGTGGCGCAGTAAGACAGGGTCCGACTGCAGGAGACTTTTTACTGGATCTTTTCCTGTATATTTGCTATCTCATCCTGTGTTCTAGTTAAGTATTATTTTTGATAAACCATCTCTTTCGTATGTTCTTCTCTCAACGTGATATTGGCGAAGTGATTTGAGTTCTACTGATACTCTTGGAACGCCATAAAATAAAAACCTAACCAAACCGAGTCTGACTGTAAGTATTGTTTATGAGTGGCAATATCGACTCAAAGGAATTATCATTTCTCCGCTCGTGTCATGTAAGGCGTGGCGTTGAGTACTGGCACTAAATAAGGAAAGTCTCTTTTGGGCTGAAACCGGAGTGTCTCAACTCTAAACTACCTACTCTGCAATGCGAGAAGGAATATGAAGCAAGTTATTGTGCATTATTAATTCTTATTATCATTTTTTTTTTGGAATAGATAAGTAGAGATAAATCATCAATTTTATAAGTAACCTAAGTAAGGTTTTTTAATTTTCTAGATATTTTAAAAACAATACGTCTAATACGTATTGTTCAAGTTTACACGTGGGGAACAGAGTGTCATGACACTATATTCTCTCAGAATACTCTGTTGGCAAAAAATGTGAAACTGCATATTTAGTTACAAAGCCCAATATTTGCCTAACTACTTTTTCTAACAAAAAGCAGCTACGCATTTATAGTTCACTAGCGGCCCGCTCGCGGTTTCACCGCGTGAACTTTTTCGTTATATTGCAACTATTGAACTTTTTCGTTAATTTAAAAAATAAAGTAGCCTATGTTTAAGCTTAGATTATCAACTATATTTATGCCAAAATTCATTACAATTGGTCAAGCGGTTTAGATTTTTCATATAAACTTTCATCCCCTATTTCAACCCTTTAGAGGTTGATTTTTGAAAAAATAAGTAGCCTATGTTAGACCCAGTCACTTTTGCTACTTTCATTCTAAATTTCATCTAAATCGAACCAGTAGATTAGCCGTGAAAGCGTGACAGACAAACACACAGACTTTCGCATTTATAATATAAGTATGGAAGTATGGATGTTTAAACATGTTACTATCATTCTACCTATATATTGTCAACGTCGATTACTTTTTTCCACTTTTAGTTAAAGATTTACGAAAGACAACAAGCAAAATTAGACCTTTTTTGATATTTCACCAAAAAATAAATCATTTATATACGTATTTATTTTATTTCTTCCTTGAACTTAAACTTTTCCTTGTATTAGAATATTCTCTACTTTGCATACATACATATATTCAAATACAAAGTATAACAAATTTTGCTTTCATTCAGTTTCTGCTCAAGCCGTTTCTGCTAAACTCATACGGATTTGTACGAATAATCTGATTTATCTTTATCCAAAGCTTTCAAACCGTGTATAAACTGAGATCTCAGAAAGAGCTTTTTTTTAAAGTTAACCACCATAATCTAACGGTTGCAGTTAAGATTTACTACGGCGTAGATCAAATTTAACTGTCCCTTTGCTCGATTATCTGATTTATATAAAAAGGTTCCGAATCTGCAACATATGAAAAATCTAATCTTAATACAAAAAGGGAATATAGCTGGGGCCCGTCGTGGCGCAGTGGCACGAACGTGTGACTGTAAACGACTGGTTGTGGGTTCGAATGCCATTAGAGCAGTAGAAATATTTATTTTTTTCTATTTCCTTCGCTTTGGTATCAGAGCGTTAAGTTCTTACACGCACTTAACACGGAATGCCTCCGAATTCGGCGGTACTCGTGTAGGTATTGTGAATTTCCGATACCATCATCTTTCCTTACATGTCTTTGTATTTGCCCTTCGGCAGGTCTTTGATCCTTTCAAATAACCTTCCACTATTATCTTAGAAGTGTGTTTTTAAAACCAAAATGTGCTGAGACTATATATCAATATTAACAAGACATTATGCATGTATGTATCTATGCATAACACACTTTTAAGTGCATATAAAGCATTATAAGTTTCAGATTTTCTTTAAGAAACTTTGGCAACAATTTGTCATAAAATAAATATTGATTTAAAACGATCAACATAAAATTCTAAAAATACATAATTTTACTCTAATTCTACGCCTATTATATATAACTTAAGCCTTTTAACTTGACAATATATGCCCATTAATTAATTAATAGCCATTTTAAAAAAAAAATATCAGAATTTCACACTTAACTAAAACGTTCTCTAATTTTCGAACTTGTAACACAGCACATTTATTCAAACTTTTTCTAATACATTAATATCGTCTAAAATCTAACCTTAAAGTACATTTAATTAATTATATACCTATATTTTATATATAATAATATAT
Source organism: Dryas iulia moderata (assembly GCA_019049465.1). Taxonomy (NCBI): domain Eukaryota; kingdom Metazoa; phylum Arthropoda; class Insecta; order Lepidoptera; family Nymphalidae; genus Dryas; species Dryas iulia. Next base: position 8,704,735 of record CM032435.1, on the reverse strand, counting down.
TTAAACAAATAAGAGCAAAATTAAAAACGTCACGAGTGTGGCATCCGCGCAAAGAGGGTTTGACACATCTGTGACTGAAATCTGCTTCCAATACTCTTGAGTACGAGAATTATTTCGCAACTGATTGAATTTATATTGAATATAGACATTTTATAAACGAAAGAATAGACATTGTCATCGCTTAGTCGAGTGATTTGTCAATTTTTTTTGCTTTTAGGAAGTTCAAATCACTATCAAAATACTTTTTGGGATAATAATGATATGTTCATTACCTAGGTCACTAAGACAAAGCGCGGCGTTGAGTTACGCTGCTTGTAATGTCTCCATTTTGGATGGAAAATGGAGAACTGAATGTCTAGACACTAGGTTGTCTTCCCTGTTGACTACCCTGCATAGTAAGAAAAAGCGTGTGCTTTAAATCACCAGTAGCCGCCCGCAATTTCGTTTGTATTGACTTAATGACCTTTCCTCCAAAACCCCTATCACGCTGATCAACTTTTGTTAAGGTGAAATTTTCTTTTACCGTTTAATATACTAACAATAGAAGCTATACAACAAAAAAGGTTTCATTCAAATCAGTTCAGTAGTTCCGACGATTTAAGCGTATAAATTGTATGTTTGATGTACTCTTTTATTATAGCATAAATACATAGATGATCACATCTTTAACAAAGTTGAAAGATACTATGTTTATGTTTATTTGTGAGCATCATGGGGTAGTGAAACAGCGTATGGCTGTAAACGCGAATGGTCGCAAATTCCAATTTCAAAAGACGAACGAGTAAATTTCAAATATTTTCATTTCTTTTTCTTCTTTCATTAGCTTCCACCACTCTAAAGTGAAGAAAGGAGTGTCTCAACATCAGGTAAAGCTATAATAGCTACATGTATATACAGCAAAAAGCGTAAAGCTGAAATAGTATATGTCTCAAATATTATATGTGATTTTATTATTCCTTCTAAATTTCTTATATTTTGCAAAACTAAAAAGAAAATACCTTAACAAAATCAAATATCTGAGTAAAAATATTTAAGTCACTTCTTATAGAATAACCAATAAATAAATAAAAACGTGGCACCAATCGCAGCTTATTTTTGAACTTCGTAACCCCCGTCAGGACACAAAGAGGGTTTGACAAGTCAGTGATTGTGATCACTTTTATCTTTCCCTTATTCGATATTAAAAATAACAATAATTTTATTCCTTATAATATAACGGGGATTATTTTATAATCGTTTTTTTTTTTTTTTTTACGTTTTTCTATCGCTTATGTACGTTATAGAATGCTAGAACCATAATATTTGACGTATTGCTTCACGCTGTATGGTACTCTGTTTTTCACTTTCCGCCAAATTTCAATGTTAATATTACTTAGAAATAACCATATGTATATAGTAGCTTATTTATACCTATAAAACCAAAAAATATAGATTATAAGGGTTCCTTCTTATTTAGGGAACCAATTTTTATATTCTTTTTTTAGCTTTGGGTTTTAATACGCATGGTACAGTTAGGAAAAGGAAACTAGTGCCAAAACAGTTTGATTTAGTTCTATTTTTAGTTAATAAGGAATTATTGGAAAACAGAGATGTTCGTTATATTTATTGAGAATATCAAAAATATAATTTATGTAGAATTATAAAATCAGATAAAGCAGTAAAAAAATCAGGTTATTATGTACAAAAAAATACCTTAACACTCTTTATTAAAAATACGATTTAAACATGTATAACAATTCTCACTAATGGAAATCGAAATTCACAACTGAGAGCGTATACAGCGAAACGCAGCTTTGCGCCACGATTACTTATTGTAATGTAATATTTGATCATTATTTACTTAAAATATGTAATTTTATATATAAGTAACGCATGAGAGGTTTTAAAAGGCATTTAAAGTGATCAAAATTTCATTACATATTGCAAATTGAGAACATTTTAATTTCTAAACGATTTAATGCCAGAGTCGGACTCGACACGGTGAGCTTAACTTGTTCGTAATTAGCTTGTGAAGTCAGACTTCCAGGCTTTAGGGAAGGCTTCACAATAATCTTCGGGCGGGTTAAATCGTCTGTCTCTTTTACATTGCGATGACCTACTTCAAATATTTTGATGCTGTTTTGACGTTGTCGGAGAATAAGTGGAACGTGTCGAACAATAATAATAATACTGTTTATAATTTTGAGCTTATTTGGCAAATAAGGGTAAATATTTTGAAATTTTGACTTCCGCTTTGTGCCAGGAATGAAATTAAATTCATACTCAATTATTGTGTTTTATGTCCATATAGCTTTTTTATTATTAAAAATTTAAGGTTACATGACGGTAACTTAAGATATAGATCTCTATCAGACTCTCTGCTTTAGTGAAGTTTTAATATAATTAAAAACATTTTCGATTCTAAGACAAAGCCCGGCGTTGAGATCCGTTCAATTTCGTTGAGTTCATATCGATTTATGGTGGAAAGTATAGAATGGAGTGTTTTATTCTTTCTGCCATTCGAGGAAAAGCGTGAAGCTGCTTTTTTGGCGGAACTTAACACCGCACCGCAAATAAACAAAAGGTAGTATAAAATGCCTTTAATGTATGTAAAAAAGAATAAAAACCAAAATTTGGATACCGTTGTTATTATAGGTCAATGAGTCTCCAAGGCATGATATGGAGAAATATGATTGCAAATATTAATGCGAGGGATCGTTCATTACCTATGAGATTAAAACGAAACTGTATATCAAATTTTATATTTCTATAGACGTGTGATTTTGTATTAACTTTGAAAGGGAAGTTAATGCCATCGTAAATGCGATGGCTGTGGATTGATGATTTTTTTCTCTGCTCTGGTTTTAGGTTTTTTGTTTCGCCTCTTAATATATTTTTGTTTATTTAGCTTTACGTATTCTGTATCCCGCACACAGCAGGGTAGGCAGAGGAAACCAAGTGTTAAGTCACTCCGTTCCCCACCGTTCCGCCTAATTCAGAGGCATTGCGTGTTAAGTGGCGAAACTTAACGCCGCACCTTGCTTCAATATCAGACGGAAGAAAAGGAAAATATTAAATTTTTCCACTTCTCGAGTAAGAATTTAACTCACAACCAGTCGTTTACAGTGACACGTTGTGACCCTGGGCCACGGCTGGCCTTAAATTAGTCATACTATGGAAAAAGACATTTAGAAAACGTATAAAAATTTGAACGCAGCAGGATTCGAACTCGCCCCTCCTGAATACCGTTCAGGCGCTCTCACCACTGAGCCATGCGTTCTACTACCAGCTGTGTCGAAATTCTTGTATACTTTATTACAACTTATTTTTGTTGTTAGCATCTCTCTAGAGAGTTTTACAAATTTCTGCTACCCAAAGATTATTCTACGAACAATCGTTTGGCAAGAGAGAATGTTATTTATTAAATACTTTTAAACATTTTTATAATTGTATTCCACACTTAGAAAAATTGAAAAAGACATTTTGAAAACGTATTAAAACGTTTTCTAAATGTCCTTTGAACGGTATTCAGGAGGCGCGGGTGCGAATCCCGCTGCGTTCAAATTTTTATACGTTTTCTAAATGTCTTTTTCAATTTTCCTAAGTGTGAAACAACACTTTTAAAATGTTTAAAAGTAGTCATACTATTGTTAAATCAGTCATACCCTATAGAATAAATAAACCTAAGAAAATATAATCTCAGTGAAAACACGGAATTACCAAACCTGTCATATATATATTTACTCAATTATATTAGAGATATAACATGTAGTCTCATTACTTGAAACATATCTAATTCACCCATTACGCTGATAAGCCGGGGCTCTTTGCATTAAACATTCACCTGAGACCTTATTAATCAGACGCACGTATTTCTAACAAGTCAGTATATTTACCCGTAATGGAAAACTGGTTATATTCGCATACTAAATTATATTGTAGGCACAAATAGTGGAATATATTGTTGATTTATTATATTACAAAATTAAATTGATTATATGATATAGTAGATTATATGACTGAAATAGACTAGAGGTTGTGAAATTTTATAACAGGAAATATATTAATGACTATATGCGCCTACTATTTCAATCTTGTAGGTTTTTAACTTTAACTAATATACCTATAACATTTCAAATAAAAATTATATATATACACAAGTAGTCGTGGCCAGTCGTGGCCCAGTGGCACAAGCGTGTGACTGTGAACGACTGGTTGTGGGTTCGATTCCCACTCGAGGAGTGGAAATTATATTTCCAATTTCTTCACTCTGATGCGCGGCGTTAAGTTCCGCCACTTAACACGCAAGCCTCCGAATTCGGCGGAAAGTGGGGAACGGAGTGTCTTGACACTAGGTTCCCTCTGCCTACCTTGCTGTGTGCGGGATACAGCGTGAAGCTAAAAAAAAACAAGTAGTAGAAAGTTTTCAAAAATGATTACGTCGAAGATAACCATAGAGTTTACAGTCGATTGCTATCCCATTGCGGCGCGATATATTATTTACAAGAAGCTGCCCATAATTTCGTTTGTGTAGACGTGAACAACCTTCCTTCCTACCAAATTACTTATCTCACTGAACAAGTTTTGATAAAGTTCAATTTCCTTATATCTTATAGCACAACTGACTTGTTAATGTTCCACGTCCATTCTTCAAAATCATTTATATCGTATTTCCTGTCTCAGCCTAAAACTTATACAGCGAAAAAGGTTTCATTCAAATCTGACTAGCAGTTCTGAAAATAAACGCTTATAAGATTTTTTTTCATTATTTAAACAGTTTCATAACAACAGCTTAAAATCACTATAATAATCTAGCTATATTAAACGCAGTATTGGGTTTACCATTTAATATAAAACATTTCTTAAGAAGTGTCTAACAGAGAAAGTACGCAAAAGTACTCGACACAACGAAAATTCATAAAGACAATAAAAAAACAAAGGAAATCATATCAATTTTTAATAAACACAAGTGATTCAGGAATCACGTTTTTAATGCTATACCATAACGTCGTGAGTTCCGTGAAACTCAATAGAATTGTTAATAATAAATTGCTTTTTTTTTTTTATTATTATTTTTTTTTATTTTTTTATTTTTTTTTAGCTTCACTCTGTATCCCGCATACCCGGGTACCCGGGTAGGAAGAGGGAACCTAAAGTTAAGACACTCCGTTCCCGACTTTCCGCGGAGGGAAGGCTTCGTGTTAAGTGGCGGAACTTAACGCCGCGCTTTACCTCGGCACCAGAGCGAAGAAAATGGAAATATAATTTCCACTCCTCGAGTGGGAATCGAACCCACAAGCAGTCGTTTACAGTCACACGCTTGTGCCACTGGGCCACGACTGGCTAATAATAAATTCTGAGCAAATTTCAATATACCAGCAGTTTGTTGAAAGATTTTGCGATAATAAGGGTGTCCACGAGTATTACATCTGCGAACGCTAAATTAAAATATTCAAAAGGATTTATCCGTGCGCCAAAACACGGTGAGATTATAAGAGAAGATGTAGCGTCTGTCTTAATATAAAAATTTGGGTATTATGTCTAAATTAATTGAGGCTGCCGTGGTGTAGTGGGTCAGTATCTGACTTTAAAGCAATGGTTATGGGTTCGATTCTCGGTAGGTAAATGATTATATTTAAATTTTGATTTCTTTGTTCTAGTACCAAAGATAAAGCGCGGCATTAAGTTTCGTCACTTAGCAATATCTCGACTGTCTCTAGTGTCTTGTCACCAGGTTCTCTTTGCATTTGTGAAGACTTTTCATTGTTTCTAAATAGGAGTTAAATATTTTTGGTGGTGTAAAACAATAAGGATGCCTCACGGAATTCAACACCGCGCTTTGTCAGAATCACCATAGCGAAGAAATAAAGATAATTGAGTCATAATCTGCCCGCCAATTGAGAATCGAACTCACAACCAGCAATCGAAATCGCGATTTAAGTCAGGTGTTTTGCCATCACGCTACGATATCCTCTTTATTGGAATTATTTCTGCAATATATTTTCATAGTCAACATATATTTTATAGAACGTTTTAACATATGGATGTTGTTAGTATTTGTCTGTAAAATAATTATAATTGAAGACTGTCAATATTGGCCAAAAAACGGATTTTATTATAAATTAATTAAGAATTTTTGTAAAAGTAAATTACAAAATTGATGCCGTTATGGCGCTGTGGGACAGCATCTGACTGCAAGCGATGGTCGTGGGTTTGATTTCCCCACTCGGGGAAATTATTGCCTTAAATTATTTTCAATTATGTGGCCAGTCGGGGCCCAGTGGCGCAAGCGTGTGGCTGTAAACGATTGGTTGTGGGTTCGATTCCCACTCGAGGAGTGGAAATTATATTTCCTTTTTCTTCGCTCTGGTGTCGAGGTAAAGCGCGGCGTTAAGTTCCGCCACATAACACGCAAGCTTCCGAATTCGGTGGAAAGTGGGGAACGGACTGTCTTAACACTAGGTTCCCTCTGCCTACCCTGCTGTGTGCGGGATATAGCGTGAAGATGAAAAAAAAAATCATTTCTCCACTTCGTACCTAATATAAACCACCGTTTCCGTTACGTAAATTACTATGTAATATATCCCTCATCGTCTATATATATCGTATGTAATGTTAAGAACAGAGTGTCTTGACACTGAGATTTCAGTGACAATCTGAGGTAAAAAAATATATCCAATTAGAAAATATTAATTCAATTCATCTTTTTACATGTTAGATTTAAGTATAGCAGGGATATATCGTAATCCGCTCTCTTGAGCACAGAATATGTGGCTTAAGGTTCCCACTTCGCTCCCCAGATTAAAATACAAAACTCATTGAAAACGTTTTACAGCGAGATTACCTTCCCATTTATTTCTACCTGTGAATTCTTATCGTGACGGCCTAACTTGTTTTAGAAATTTATTTATTTTGTTTACTTTATACAAGCATAACCATGTCTTTTGTTGTAAAATTACATGCATGGGTACAAGGAAATATTTAAGTTATTTTTTATGTTATATATGTTAGTTTATGTACAAAAGTATAATTCTTAATATACATTTCTGCTATAATATTTTTTTATGTCACAAGCAGATTTTACGCAAGTAAGTTTGTGATTGAGGCCTCCTTTTAAGCAAATAGTAATATAATGTAATAGAAACTTCTTTAATTTAATATTATTATTTTTTCACTTCGTTCCCTACTTTCCGCCGAATTCGGAGGCATTGTGGATGAAAGTTTTGTACGAAAAGTCTATACCGCTTGATCGATTGCCATGAATTTTGGAATGTATATAGTTGATAATCCTAGGTCAAACATAGTCTATGTTATTTTTCAAAAATCTAGCCACGAGGGTTGCAATATCACGGAACAGTTATGTAAATAGTTCACGCGGCGAAGCCGCGAGCGAGTCGCTAGTATTAAATATTTCCACTCCTCGGGTGGAAATCGAACCCACAACCAGTCGTTTACAGTCACACGTTCGTACCACTGCGCCACGACTGGCCCCTTTTTGGCTTGAAAAAAATACTGAAACAATTATTTTGTATACACATATTTTTCTTCGTTGAAACTACCCTTTGGTTTTGACTAAAACCAGATAAAAATTATAATTTTTTACAATATTAGTTACTTTTCATTAAAAGTTGAAAAGATATACAGTCAATATCTACCTTCCATGCTAGTCTGTAGTCACATCTAAACATAATATGAATTTTCTTCTTTAATTAATATAAATTCTCATTTTCAATATATCTGGAGTATTGAAGCTAAATGCACCTTATATTTGTCAAGTACCTCTCTAGTATAGAATTCCTAGATATATCGGTTCATCAGTTTTCAAGATACGTATGCTCGAATAATTATGTATATAAGAGCTAGTTAAGCGAAGGAACTGGCAAAACTGCATGGTTGCATCTAATCAATTTAGTCTATTGTAAACAATGGCTATGGGTTTAAAGAAAAAATTGCGTTTGAAGTAAAAAAAGTATTTTTTTTAGCTTCATACTGCGCACACAACTGGGTTGGCTGAGAAAATCTAGTGCTAAGATATTCTGCTAACTACTTTCCGCCGAATTCGGAGGCATTACGTGTTAAGTGGCGGAACTTAACACCGCGTTTTGCCTTAACACGAGAGCGAAGAAAATGGAAATATTAAATATTTCCACCCCTCGAGTGAGAATCGAACCCACAACCAGTTGAGTTGTGTCACTCAACACACAATGCCTCGATAACGGGCGGCAACTGGAGAACGGAGTGTCTTAACACTACATTATCAATGAACTTGCTATATGGTAATATTATTAACCTTTTTTTTATACACCATATGACGTACCATTAACGTTATTCGTAACGCTTCACGCTTAAGGCAATTGTAGCGCACTCCCGAGACGAAATTTAAGATCGAATAGGCGAGGTCGGAATGAATTATGCAAAAACAAAATGAGTGTCAAGCAATCTTTATAGAGGAACCCGCGAGCGGCCTTAATTTGATGCCATCTTGAATTTATTTTCACCCTCAGATTTAATGTTCCGTTTTTGGCAAAAATGTAAAAGGTTGGTTTTCTAGATTATTCAAATGAATTTAGGTCTTGGATGTTTTATTGGATTATTTGAATATTACTTTTCAATATATTTTTTCTTACGTTTCAACTGTTGTGGTGCGATATCGCTGAGTAGGTAAGTGTTTTTGTGTAATAATTATTTGCCTCAATTCGAATAACGTTGATTTTTGATTTTATATAAAGATGGCTTATACAAAGTTATTGAAAAACAAATAGGCCAGTCTGCCTGTGACCACGAACTACTGTAAAATGTTCAAAAGGTGAAGTTTCGTAAAATGTATTTTTGATTTTTTTTAATATTAAAAATATAAACGATTAACGTATTTATATAGTTTCGTTAGAAAATGTATAAAAATCACAAAAAGAAAAAACATAGTATAAGAATAAGTTATCTATTAGAATAATTACTCATATTCTTCATAATATGAATGATTCATTCTTCAAAGTTGACTGCAGTTGTATTATAATTTCCTTCTTATAATTTTACACAATTCATAATTGAAAGTTTTAAGTTGAACAACACTAAATTGTTTTATTTAAAACTTTGAAATAACTTGCTGGTCTTGTCTTAAACACTCCACAAACTTAAGAGTAAATTACAGAGAATTATTAACTTTCATAGTCGGAATAATCAAGAAATTTCTTCTTTGTCCCTTTGTGTTCCTGAATTGAAGTGTTTTTATACTAATGTATATGTTATATATATATATATTTCATTTTCTATTATTTGTTTCTATTAACTACTATTGAAGAAACACTACAGATTTCGTTGTCATATGGCAGACTTTATTCTGAATTTAATGTGTAAAATCTCATATGGAAGAGAAAGTAATTCTTCTCCTAAGGAATCCCTAGACACCCTCAGAAATGCTAAATTTGCTATGCTGCATGCTAAATTTCAGCTATACACGCTAATTTTTAGCTATTTTATTACATACACGATTTATTTATTTTCTTTTGTTTTACATTTTCACGCTTTTTACCCTAGCAGGTTGGGTACTCGGGAAGGGCTCAGTATTCAGATACTCCAAACTTAATTTTTAACCAAAATCGAGACATTTTTGATAGAATTCACCGCCGCATTTTGTTTTCTCAGGGCTAAGAAATTAAAACAACATTTCTAATCGTTCCTCTGAAATGCGAAGTAACCCGAAATCATCGTATTTACTTTCAGATAAAGTCCACGATGGTCTGAAAAAACTAACAAAATAAAGAAACCATATATTAAACGTATATTTAATATTAGAAATACATTTCTACACTCTAAGACATATACATAAGATTTTAGCACTTCTACTACAATACCGAGTAAATTAAACATTCTAGGGCGAGGTTGTATAAATTCTACACTACCTGGTTTTCAAGTATATGCACTTTATGCCCATTAAACGTTACAACGTGTTGGATGAAAATTTATCTCTCCCGATTTAATTAAGGCGTGGAACATAATTAGAAGGCGTGGTAACAGGAGTATTCTTGTATTAAACCTAGAGCATAAAGTTTATTTTCACTGTTATGACGTGAAGGTCTGGCGATAGAAGTGTCTAAATGAATTAGGTAAACAGTAGATGTAGTGTGCTTGTGTATTTATGTATGTTTATATTTAAATAAGAAAATTGTATGAAAAAACTTTTCTAGCGCGGCGTTAAGTTACGCGTAACTAACGCAACTAACACTGCAACTTAACGCACAATGCCTCCAGAATTCGGCGGAAAGTGGTTAACGGAGTGTCTTAACACTAGGTTCCCTCTGCGTACCCGCTATGTGCGGGATACAGCGGGAAACTAAAAAATAATTTATATTATTTTTCGTTTTATTTTAAATATTAAAAAGAAACGATTTTATTTGTGAAGTTGAGAACGGAGTGTTTTGACACAAGGGTCTCTCTGACCAGTGGCGATATTACTTCCGACATTACTTTATAATGAGGCAAAAAACGTAAAGCTGAAACAATAATTGCGTATATTTTTGGTATTTTGAAATTCAGTAAGTTTTAAAAAATCTAACATTCAGTATTCAGTAGTCCGTGGCAATGGTGAAATGTTCGAGACATTGGATTTTCTGAAACGTATTTTCAAAAACAAAAAATATGTTTCAAAAATTTTTAGAATTTTTTATAAGTCTTTTACCATTTTGTAAACTGTTATTCTTGTTACATTATAAAAAAACGAAAGAAAATAAAATTAAGAACGCAGTGAAATTCGAATTCACGCTCTTTGGAAGCCGCTAGCTAGTGTGTTCGGTAACGTTGCATTCATATACGTTGCGATCTTATAAGTTTTTTAATATAATATCTTTTACATTTATTTAATTTCTACTAAATGTAGGTACTTGTTTATTCGAAAATTTGCCCATATTCAAAAATTTGAAAAATCATCGAAAGTACTGTTTATAATAAATATATTTTTTCCTTACATTTTCCTAGCACAGAAGAAGAGAGAACGGAGTGTCCTGACACTAACTTATCCCTGACTACCTAGTTATAGCTAAAGCGTGAAGTAGCCATTGAATCTGTAAAAAATTAACCATCAAAAACTCGAACGCTAGTAAAAAATAAAGAAATATTAAATTACTTTTCTGACGTGCCCCCACAAACAATCTACTTCTACAGTTACAAAATACGTTGAAAATTCGACACCGATTAACCAACGACATGCAACGTGTCGATTCTGAAGTGCTTAATCGAATCTCACTAACAGAGTTGTTAGTAGAATCTGGTCGGTTTCAGGGAAAAATTTAAGATTTATTTTAAAAATAGTCTATAATAGTTCAGAATTGGATTAAATGTCAAAGCTATTGTATTTATTTGTTAACAATTTTGTATCTAAAAGTTGAAAATTGTTTTTGAAAATTGTTTATGTCAAACGGTTTAATATGTTTTACTCGTTACCGTTATTTTTAGAGGCATCGTGCGTAATAATGGTTTCAAAATTGTACTGATTTTAGAATGGATGTAAAAAAAAAGAACATTTAATGGGAACTCAGAACCCACTCTTAATAAGACACTTAAGGGCAAGAAATTATAAAATTTATTATAGATAACCAACTTGATTATAAATAATCAAATTAAAATTTATATTAACTATTTTAATATTTAAAAAGACATTTAGAAAACGTATAAAAATTTGAACGAAGCGGGATTCAAACCCGCGCCTGCTAACCGTCCAGGCGCCCTCACCACTGAGCAATGCTCGTTTTCGTTTTCTAAATGTCTTATTCAATTTTCCTAAGTGTGGAATAAGACTTTTATAATGCTTAATATTATTTAACTTTGACTTCTTGACACTAGGTTCTCTCTGACTACCGTTTCAATAACAACAAAATTCTCTTTTTCATACCGAAAATGGAAAATTATACGTTTTTACCTCAAATGCAGGAAAAAGCTATTAAACTATATCTCATTAAATATATATCTAAATGTAAATTATATATATATATATATATATATATATATATATATATATATATATATATATATATATATATATATATATATATATATATATATATATAAATGCAAATTATAATAATTAATTACCAACATTCACAAACCAGCACAATAAGACAGATATAAATAGTTTATAACACATTAACATTTTCTACGTTCATATGTAAAAGCATTATTCGAGGCACTGGCGGTCGGTAAACCGTACATTAATTAACACTTTAAGCAAGGCTAGTAAATAGGTTTAGTCTTTGCACAGTCGCTGTGGTTAACGCAGGCTACATTGCAGATGACCATGACACATTGGTGCATTTAGATGAATTTATTAGGGCTTTTCGCATTTTGTTAGGTGTATAATTTTATTTTTGGAGCCAGTCGTGGCGCTGTGGTACGAACTGTAAATGATTGGTTGTGGGTTCGATTCCCACTTGGAAATATTTAATATTTCCGTTTCCTTCGCTCTGGTATCAGAGGCAAAGCGCGGCATTAAGTTCCGCCACTTAACACGCAATGCATCGAATTCAGCGGAAAGTGGGAAACAGAGCATCTTAACACGAAGTACCCTCTGCCTACCTTACTGTGTGCCGGATACAGCGTGAAACTAAAAAATAATAATAATTACTTTATTTCGTGGTGCATTGGGGCAACATCTGACTGTATGTCAGGTTATGGTTGTGGGTTTGAGTCCCACTCAGGGTAATGATTAAATATTGTTGTACAAAATACAGCTTTAAGATTCATACACACAATACATACTGCAATAGATTTGTCGAGACGATATACCACGATACAATACAATTATACCACGTATACAAATATTATAAATCCAATTTCATTATTGATTAAATATAACAAGAAATAAGCAAGTCAATAAAGTGTCAGTTTCCTACACTACCATACACTTATTATAAACTTAATACTTCAACAGTGTAAAGCTATAAAAAAATTAAATTGTGACACAAACATCGAACAATATTGATTTCACTTGTATAATAAAATTTCAATAGAATTGTGAATTGCATCAGATTCCCCTATCGGAAATTGGATTGACGGCTTTTGTTGGAAGGTCGATCTAGCAATTTATTTTTCTTTCGTTTTTTCAAACGAATGTAGTTGTTAAAAGTCAGGTATGTGCCAAATTTTTAAAAATAAATTAGTTTTTAGCACCGAAATTCCAATTAGTAAGCAATAAAGAAATTTGTAGATGCATATAAAGTGAAAAATTGAAAAGGTCATTGTGCAGTTGGGGCGTGCCCGTTGTAGACCAGCGACCCGCGCGCGGCTTCGTCCGTGTAAACTACAACTATAGTTGTATCGTATTTTCGTTCTCGCTTAAGTTAAGCTGTTTTAATTTTTATATAAAATAAATTACCACCATTTTGAGTGCTTGACTTTGCGAGATCTGTCTTCATGAGGAAATTCGTCGAAATCGGCCAAGTGATTTAGATTTTTTTATACAAACTTTAATTCCTTATTTCAACCATTTAAGGACAAGTTTTTGAGAATACAGTAGCCTATGTAACCCAGTATGGGTTACCTGTTTTTATTTCGAAATCCTTCTAAATCGGGCCGGTGGTTAAGCCGTAACAGACAGACTTTCGCAATTATGGTATTTGTATAGATTCGTATCCCCTAAAAAGCGAATTATTATTATATATAAATTGGACATTCTTCTATTTGGTAAGACATAACATGGCGCTAAAACTTCGCTCAGAAACATAATTTAAATTTTGTTGATTAAAAGAAAGCAAAACTAGTTACAAAGTAATCAGAGAAGTCACCAAAAATTGAAAATTTTATCGTTTTCGAATCTAACAGCTAAGCTTGAAATTGTAAATTGGGTCAAGTTTGTCTGTCGTGTAGGGCTGTCGATACAGGTTAGGTGTTTTTGATGTGTTGTATGCAATATTTTCTCTAACTTTTTGTTGAGCATATGTAAATGTTTTATTCTAATTTTTTTTTAGTTTCACGCTGTATTCCGCACACAGCAGAGATGTAAGTTCAAACAACATTTTAAGATGAAATTAGTAGCTTTATATTTAAGAACGCTCTTAAGACATGTACTTTTAATAACAAGGTTCACTTAAAGGCTCACTGTTTAAAAATTATATCGTAATAAAAAATATTTTTACTTACCCTTACACTTACCACGCAATACCTCCGAATTCGGCGGAAAATAGGGAATGGAGTGTATGAACACTAGGTTCCCTCTGCCTAGTAGGCAGTGTGTGTATGTTGCCTAGTAGCAAAATGTTGTTTGAACTTACATTATACGAGTAGTATGTAGAAGTTCACATTTACCTTTTGTACCTTCGTCAATATTAGAAGTCAAAGTCAAATAATTTTATTCAAAATAAGAAGTTAAATGCTTCATTTTTTGAACGTCATAATATTTACCACCGGTTCACTAAAGTTAATGCCTCAGACCTGAGAAGAACCGGCGCAAGAAACTCAGCGGGATTCCTTTTATTTACAAGTAATTGTGATATACAGATTTATTGCTGACAGTGATACTTTTGAAATAGCCTGGAGCGAGCATTTCATTCCCAAGGCGTGTTATCATTCATAAAATCTTTAATTAGGTAAATTCGTACATACGACTCTTCAATTACAACAAATATGTAGGTAGGTACAATATTTTAATATTTTCAAATTAACACATTTAAAAAATATATTTAGAAAACGTATACACACTGAAAAACCGTAAATACACTCTGACCATTATTCTAAAGTCTTACAGTCTACTATAGCTACGTCTAAATTTCAAAAGTTTGTTATAAAAAGAAAACTTTCAATTTTTGAAAAGACCTATGACGGTTAAAATGTAAGTTTAAAAGGATAAAATAACTGAGAGAAAAGGAGCTGGGGGCTCCTTTCAAGCGGGGATTCCGTACCGTAGTGTATAAAAACTAATTCTTGTTGTTCCCAATAAAGGATGGTTCGAGTCTCGGTAATTTCAACATTTTGATTAAAAAAAATATTTTAGAATTTTTTAATGATATTAATTATATTTTTTTATTTAGCTTTACGTTTTTTCCCATATCGTACATTAATAAGAAATAACCTAGTGTCAAGACACTCTGTTCTCCATTTTGTACTTTTTAAAATATCTTAATAACTATATTCCTAAAAATATATACATATTTCGATATATATATATATATATATATATATATATATATATATATATATATATATATATATATATATATATATATATATATATATATATATATATATATATATATATATATATATATATATATATATATATCTTAATAACTATATTCCTAAAAATATATACATATTTCGATAATCAAGTTAATCTCAAATTCAACCGGAAATATTTTGGTAGCCCTGTTCTAGTATAATTAAGCGGTGCCTTTTCAAGGCTTGATATTTAGCGCAAAAACTCATGAGCGGCGTAATTAGAGCAAGATAGGCTTTGAAAAATTTAATTTAGTTGCGTTTTATATTATATGGCCAGTGAAAAAAGTCTTGTTTAGAAAACTTTGCAACGCTAAGAATATGTTATTTTATTTTATTTTAAAATATTTTACTGTTAAAATTAAGTATTAAGTAAACAAATATGACGTCATTGCCGCCTATTTAGTTTCAGTTAATATAACTTCAATTCAGTACATATTAAATTCGGTGATATATTTATATATACTTAAGGCCATTTTGGCACCTGGCTGTAAACGCGTTATATGTAGGTTCGATTTACAGTAGGAGGAACGATTACATATTATTTTCATTTCTTCGCTCTGGTATCAAAGTCTTGATTTCGGGCTGAAAATAGAGAAAGGAGTGTCTTGATACTAAGTTTTTTTGAGCTTCACGCTGTATCCCGCACACAGCAGGGTCGGCAGAGAGAACCTAGTGTTAAAACACTCCGTCTCCTACTTTCCGCCGAATTCGGACGCATTGCGTATTAAGTGGCGGAACTTAACGTCGCTCTTTGCTTCGACATCAGAGCGAGGGAAATGGAAATATTAAATATTTCCACCCCTCGAGTGGGAATCGAACCCATAACCAGTCGCTTTGCAGTCACACTTTGTGCCACTGCGCCATGACTGGCCACACTAAGTTCCCTGACTACTATACTCTAACAACTATATATTTGACTGTTTACACAATCTGCTTAGATGGACTTTGATGTTGTATTTCTAGTACACGGCAGATAATGTCATTACTATAATAGACCCCATATAAAGAAATGAATTTTTCTGTGTGGTAATGATAAAAAGTGGGGAAGTATGAATCGTAATCGTCGTGGTGCATTGCGCCATACATTCATACCTGTAGCTTGCAGGTAGGTAATTAACGTTCTTTCATCTTCAAGTATTTCCTACGTCTTGTGATGTAATTGATTCTATTGAATTTTTATTTCCCTCTATGCCTTTCTTTATACTTGAGTTAAATGTAGACCAATTGAATAATCTGTAGCTTGTACTGTTTGCTTTGCGATATATTGTTACTAATAGGCTAGAAATGTAAAAGGAGAGAAAAACTATGTAGTAACAGTATGGGGAAACCGTAAAAAAATGTATATAATAATATATTTTTCACAACGAATATATCTACAAATATTTAACGTACTGTGGAATAATTTTAGTTAATGGTTTAAATTTAATTTAATTTCAATTTTTTCGAGTGAGCATTGAATCCATAATCAGTCGCGTTTGTAATTAAAGACTGTTCCTCTGCGCGGCAATTATCTCTTTTTTTTCGGATTCACGCTGTATCCCGCACCCAGCAGAGTAGGCAGTGAGAACCTCGCGTTAAGATAATCCGTTACCTATTTTCCGCTGAATTTTGGAGGCTTTGCGTGTTAAGTGGTGAAACTTAATGCCGTGCTTTACGTCAACACCAGAGCGATGTATAATTTGATTGATGATTAACATATCTATGATAGATAATCTATAAATATTATCTAAATAAAAAACATTAAGCTTTAAACGATATCAGAAAACGAATACGTTACAATGGAGACAAGATATGCAAAGCAAGTGTCATACTCAATAGGAAATAATGACAGACAAAAAGAGAATTGAATAAATTGGCATAGGACCATTGTACAAGGAAGTCACTTCATGGATAATAGATCTAGCTCTGAAGTGATGAATGAATGCATTGTGTTACTAGGCTGCAGATAAGCTGGATGAAAGATGAAAAATAAAGTTTACTGTCATCTTCCGCTACGTATGCTTCGATATTGAGCTGAAATGTAAATTTACTTTATAATGTGGGTTTACTTGAAGATCTGTTCTTTTGAATCGTATAATACATCCATACTTATATTGTAAACGCAAATGTCTGTCTGTTTGTCTGTCACGTTTTCACAGCTATTGTACTGGTCCGATTTGGATGCAATTCGGAATGAATATAGTTCAAGATCCAGATTCAAACATAAGCTAGCTTTTAAAGTAGTAATTAGGCTAGGCTAAAATAGGGGATGAAAATTTGTATGAAAAAACTAAGCCGCTTGACCGATTATAATGAGTTTTAGCAAAAAATAGTTGATAACACTGAGTTAAGAATAGGCTACTTTATTTTTTAAGAAATCATCCCATAGTGTTGCAATATCATGAAATAGCGAGAGTCGCCGCTAGTATGAATACGGGTTGATTCCCGCAATTTTTTCGTCAGATGTTATAAACTGATATATACATAAAAATAATAAACATTTATTTAAACTTGGCAAAAAACTAAGATATAATTAATAATTAGGTATTTCTAATTCTATTTTTTTGGCCTTTTTATGCAACTAAATTATTATTCCTTTTTTCATAAGTAAATTAATTTTATATACATATTTTATAATACATTATTCTTATATTACAATTATGATACTTTCATTATTTATATACTCGACAGGGAATGCTCGATGAAAATAAACTGCTTCCTCTTAGCAGGATAAAATTCCTCATTTCTCTTTTCCTGCCTTTAAAGTTGTTAAGTTTTCAGCCAGATCATAAAAAGACGTTGAATAAGTTGAAAAAAAAAGAAAAAGTAACCGCTTTAACTAAATACATATGTTATGTAGGTAGAGCGTTATACAAAGTACCCTAAAATTATTTTTTTTACGACTTTTCTCTGTCTGTCTGTCTGCTTGTCTACTACTACTAGAAATAGATTAGGTTCCTTTTATTTTAGAATCATAATTCTTATTTAACTTTAAATGGATAAAGTCGCCGGCACAGGTAGTTATATAATAATTTAATTACAAGCTTGCATGCAAGCAGTCACAGAATAATTAGAGCGAGTAATAATTCGATATACCAAGTACCAATTATTGTAGCACGACAAGCTAAAGTTAGGGCTCTTGTTGGTGTCACGAACCACTTGATAGAGTAAAAATATAGTTCAACGAATACCAGTGTGTACTACGCAGGTACCGTGAAGTGGGCAGAGAACGAAATAAAAAGCTGGAGGTACGATCGTCTCAATTTAATTACGTGTGTGAACTGTTAGGAAGGGAAGAGTAAAGTCAGGAGTTTTAATGTTTTTTACTACACATGGCAATAGACTTTGATTTAAGCAAAGAACTAAATAGGACTTCGTCCGCCAATTAATTATTTAACTATACATATTGATATAATCTTTTTCCTAGTTATGTTTGCGGCCAGTTGTGACGCAAAGGCACCAAATGTGACTGAAAGCGTGACTGGTTGTGGGTTCGATTCGCTTTGCTACGAGGAGTGGAAATATTTAATTTTTCCATTTGCTTCGCTGCATTGTCGAATTAAAGCGCGGCATTAACTTCCGTTATGATTTTGACGGAAAATGGGGAACGGAGTATCTTAATACCACGTTCCCTCTGCCCACCCTGCTGTGTGCGTGAAGCTAAAAAAATAATAATAATAATGTACTTGTTAACAAAAGGTACAGTACACATGTTCGTAGAGAAAAAAGAAAAAATGTAAAAAAAAATGTAAAAAAAAATAATTTCATGACACCAAAACCTATATGACTAATACATCCAGCAATACCATTACAGTTAATAATCAACATTCAAGTAAAGCATAACGTAAGCGAGCAAAACTTCGTTTGGTATGTTTAATAGCAACTGCAAACTTAACAAGGTAACTCGAGGACTCAGCACTACGCGGAAGTAAATTATGTTACGTGACAATTTTGAGATGTGCGCTTTCGATATAATGTATTTTATGAAGGTAAAGACGCTTGTGGTGTAGTGGAAAATGTGGGTTTTGAATATGTTTATTTGGGTTTAAGTGTGGGTTTGAATCGTCTAATGTGAATAATTTTGGTTGAAAATGTTGCTTAAGGAGCTTACTTTATTGTGAATAGCTAGAGCGCACTTTCTGATCTCCATAATATAAGCCATATGTGGAAAATTTTCAAGATTTACATTCCGTTGCAATTACTCTTTAATAGACTTTTTTTTTGCTTTACGTTGTATCCCGCACACTGCAGGGTAGGCAGAGGGAACCTAGTGTTAAGACACTCCGTTCCCCACTTTCCGCCGAATTCGGAAGCATTGCGTGTTAAGTGGCGGGACTTAACGCCGCGCTTTACCTCGACACCAGAGCGAAGAAAATGGAAATATAATTTCCACTCCTCGAGTGGGAATCGAACCCACAACCAGTCGTTTACAGTCACACGCTTGTGCCACTGGGCCACAATTTTAATACACTTTTTAACATTTTTTTATGATCTCTGTAAATACCATTTTAAATAATCAGTTATTATTTATTCTTCAAGGGTCTAAGATAAATAAACAGTATTTACAGATATTGTAAAAATACAACAGTGTTTTTAGAAACAAAGTTTCATATGCTATGCTATAAGCTAATATAAAATAGGTTTATTATATTAACTTATATTCTTACAAAAAACACGCAGTAAACCAATTAAAAACAAGAACAACTAAAATAACTGCACATATATTTTTCATGTCGTATAAAATGCATCACATAATATTTTTTCGCTGGTGGAAGTAATCCTACAGAAATAACACGCGCACTTGGCCGATACACTAACTTATTTACCGTTATTGATGGATCTGTTCCCTGGAGTAATCAATTGAACCAATATCGGTTATAAGACGTGTCATATAAAAAGACACATATAGAAATGCTATCAATTATGGGGGAAAATCTATTAATAATGTTATATTAGACCATCGTGGTATATGTAGTTTTTGACTGTAAACACGAGTGGTCGTGGGTTCGATTCCTGTACAGGGTACATTATTATTATTAAATTATATTTTCATATCTTTGCTTTGGTGACGAGGCAAAACGCAGCATGTCACACAAGTGACACGCAATGTCTCGAATTGAAAGTGGAGAACGGTGTCGTAACATTAAGATTTAATTTATTAGGTAAAGAAATATATCTATTACTGTTATATATAAAACAATATAACGTTCATAAAAATAATTACTTAGTTCTAGTTATAAATGTCATGATATTATTACAGAGAAAAAAATGCTACATGCACAGTAACCATTTTAAATTGGTAAGACCAATCATTTTGACTGGACTGGTAAATCTAGTGTTAAGTTCTCCCTGCCTACCCGGCTAAATTCCTGAGTATATAATAAAAAAGAATCTATTTAAATTTCTAGCAGTCTAGTTCTAGCCACTGCTAGACACTGACGACGACTGGCCACTGCCAGTCGTGGCCCAGTGGCACAAGAGTGTGACTGTAAACGACTGGTTGTGGGTTCGATTCCCACTCGAGGAGTGGAAATTATATTTCCATTTTCTTCGCTCTGGTGTCGAGGTAAAGCGCGGCGTTAAGTTCCGCCAATTTCTAGTATAAATGGTTGTTAATTATGTGATGATATTTACGTGTTTTATTAGTTAATTATTATTATAATTAAGCCTTATACCAACTTTCCATACCTCGATAGTCAGTGTCAATATATTCTGTTCTTCATTTTCTACCCGAAATCGGGTGCTAAATGCTACATATTGTCTTACGTATTGAACTCTCAACCAATAACTTTTAAAGTCAGTCTCTGTTTTACTGAGCAACAATTACCTCTATAACTAATTATTTTAATATTATAAGTATACAGAGCGTTTTTGTAGCGCAGATGGGACGTGCCTGACTGCTCGTGATGGTGATGGGAGTCCTCGTTAATTCTTACTAGACTATAATATTAACCTCATTTTTTATGACGCCAGTGGATTGAACTTATTTATATTATTTTTATCGTAACTTGTACATATATATTTTGAATTAAAAATATTTTTTTGCCTGTATGATTTAATCGAGGTCATCGTGGTATAGTGAAAGTATCTAATTGCAAACGGGTTAGTTGCGGTTCGATTCCCAGTCGGGGTAATGATTAGCTATTATTTTCGTTTCTCCACTCTGGCGATTTAGCGATTCTCCACTCTAGCTATTATTTTCCGTTTTCTACCTACGATAAAGTAGCGTTGAGTTCCGCCACTCGACACGCACGCAGTGTGTCGACTTCAGGTGGAACGAGGAGGACGGTATATCTTGTCCCTAGGTTCTCTATGACTACTATGTTATGCCAGAAAAAAAACGTGAAATTACTTGTCTCCATAGTTTTATTTTGCTATCTTTGAGTTTAATTTGATATATTATATATCATTACATGGGGCCAGTCGTGGCGCAGAGGCACAAAGTGTGACTGTAAAGCAACAAGTTGTGAGTTCGATTCCCACTCGAGTAGTGGAAATATAGAATACTACCATTTTTTCGCTCTGGTGTCGAGGTAAGTTCCGCCAGTTAACACGCAATGACAGCGAATTTGGCGAAAAGTGAGGAACGGAGTGTCCTAACACTAGGTTCCCTCTGTCTACCCTGTTGTATGCGAGATACAGTATGAAGTTAAAAAAACTCATATGGCTGCAAAATTAGATAATTTCAACACAGACACACCGAAATCAGGCTTTAGTAGAATCACAATATAAATATTTATTCCGACACTACCTGTCCGTCAGTTAGCTTCCATTTCGCGGTAACGTGTTTAATATGATATACGATGAACATGTCTGACATAATTGCTGAGTTTCTGCTATTTATGTTATGACTGGCGTGCTAGAATGGTTGTTAGTAAGTTAATGTTAGGAAATGTCGCGGATTTGATGCTTACCTGAAACAAATTTGATTTTAAATTCTGTCATTAATCAACTGGAAATTATTACCGTTACTATTAAATTAACATAATACAACTACTATTATTGGTCAGGTTACCCTGAGATAGATATCTCACCAAGTTTTACGGAAGACTGCGTTAGTTTCGGTGGTCTCAGCCAGTGGTGGTTAAGGAAAAGCAGCGAGGTGTCAGTGGGTATAAAGACGGAATATGTCTATTACTCCTGAGTTCCATCTTGTCTGCCTTTGTAATTTGCCCGAGTTTCCAACTGCGTGGTATATATAAAGGATTTCCACTTTAAAAAAAAGATGACCGAAAGAGGCAATATCTCTTCTTTATTTTATGAAGTCGTCATCGTGGCCAGTCGTAGCGCAGGGGCAGAAAGTGTCACTGCAGCTGGTTGTGGCTTCGATTTCCACTCCAGGAATTATATCTTGATTGTATTTGTTAACAATATAGTATTTAGTGTGTAACATCGGGTAATAGATCAAAGATTGGGTTTACTTGATATTAAGTTCTTTTTATTTATCCCTGATCATACAGGCGGTAAATTAAAAAAAAACTTTATTCGTAGTTGAAGACGAAATACGTTACGATTATTGCTACTCTAGTTCGAAACTATGTTGTAGTCATTAATTGAACTCCTGCAGGAAAAATTTAAATAATTTAAAAAAAAAAAAATAAAATAAATTTGTCTTATATTCTGCTATATTTAACATCCTAACTTTAAAGTAAAAGTTTATTTATATTATTAAAAACGTTGTTTGTAAGTATACAAAGTTTACTAATGTCACAATAAAATCTTACTCCCTTACTATGAGTTTGTTATCTTATCTGGGTAGCTAAAGGGTAGATGCACGTACTACGTGCACAAGCAAATTATATTACATATACGACAATTTAAGTTAGAGTGGAAAATATGAGAAGTACGGTTGTTTAATTTTCCTCGGCGAATTTAATATATTCTTATATTTGTTGGCAGTTGCACTCTTATACGTGGGAAATTGTTTAAAAAAGTTGTCATAATAATGTCATGAACTATAGAATTCATTGTCGGTAAATACTTTACTAAGTAACTTTAAATTTAGTGATAAAAAGACTTGGTTATCACTAAATTATGTTACATATAAAAAAACAGTTACAACCCCTTTTCTAAGTACCAATTTAAACTTTCTCTGAAGAACTACTTAGGCATCTAGACACTCCGTCCTCCTATTTCTGCCCAAAACCGAGACGTTGCATGTCGGGTCGCAGAACTCAACGCCGTGCTTTACCTAAATAAAACAAAACTAAAAAAATGCTTAACCTTAATAAGATAAAACTCAAAAAAGTTAAATTTACTCCCTAACACAATGTATGTTTTAAAAAGTTTGGAAATAACAGCATGGATTGCATGCTTAATGTATGACAAACAACGATACCGACTATTTACAGCCTACGCTAGCAGCGCTGTCCTACTTTTCGTTGCAGTAAGCAGAGCTCATTTTCGTTAAAAGATTTCGGGTCAACACTATATACGTTTGATTTTAATTTTCATTCCAATTTCATGGATTTTAAGGGAAGTTGCTGATGAATTAATAGATTGTGTCTATTAATTTATTAGTTAGTCTACATTAATATGTTACGTAATGCAGTTACGTCACATGGAATGTTATTTCTCTTAATTATCTCGATGGGCCTTAGGTTCAAACTTAACTCGTTTTCTCTCTTCGATCGTTTTATCTTTATATTTCAAAGTTAAATGTTGAGGAAATCAATAATGGAAAATATTATAAATAGGACTGTCGGACTGACAATACTGATATTTTTATGTTAAGAGACGATTCGTAAGTGATTGTAATAATTTATTTGAATAAAGAATACTTTGATTAAATTAGATAACCTCATAATTAAGCAAAAGCATAAATTTAATTCATCACAACAAAACAATTAAGCATATTTGTGATAATAACGGTATATTATTTTTATGGTAATAACAAAAAGATCTTTTGTTTTCGTGACTTTTAAACACAGTTTATTTCAAAATATGTGTTAAAAATTGTCATAATTAAGACCATTTTAATAAAAACGCTCACGGTTTTCCCGCATAGCAGAGTAGTCAGAGAGAATCTAGTGTTAAGGTACCTCCTTCAATTTCCACCCGAAAGCGAGACATTGCCGCTTGAGTGGCAGAACACAATATAATAGTTACTCTGAGTGGAAATCGAACTCGTAACCAATCGTATATACAGTTAGTCGTTGTCCAACTGCGTTAAAATGCCCATTTTTTACTATTTTTTTTTCTAGCTTCACGCTGTATCCCGCACACAGCTGGGTAGACAGAGGGAACCTAGTGTTAAGACAGTCCGTTCCCCACGCACCGCCGAATCCGGAGGCATTACGTGTTAAGTGGCAAAACTTAACGCCGCGCTTTGCCTCGGCACCAGAGCGAAAAAAATGGAAATATTAAATAATTCCACTCCTCGAGTGGAAACCGAACCCACAACGAGTCGTTTTGAAGTCACACGTCTGTGCCACTGCGCCACGACTGGCCCCAAACGAATAATAACAAATAATAATATGTAATGATATTATTATTAGTTAAAAAATAACGGATTTTTTTGCTTTTTAATTTTCAAAAAGCCAAATAGAAAATTATGACGGTAGATATATACAAATTGTTATCATTAAAGTTGAAACCAAACGTTAGCAATCGAAATACATGTGTGTATATATCAGAAACATAGATTTCACGTTATAAAAGTGAGTGTTATACTAGCGAGCTGAGGTTTTAATTATTTTTTTATAAATGTATAGAATTCTCTTTTATTCGATATTAATTAATTCATACTTGAATACGTTTCAAACATACACTCTTTTATATTGAGGAAAAAATCTAAATTAATACGTGTAAGCAACGTTGTGGTGCAGTAGTAACGTTTAACAAGGATTAGGGATCAGGGTGTGGGTTTCTTTCCCATTTGAGGAACTTTTCTAAAAAACAACGTCATGTGATTCCTTTCGTAACAGAGAACTTATTTCCCAGACCTACTGTCCTGTACTTTTTGCTCGAAACAGAGAGATTGTTAAATACAAGTTGTGTGGCGGAACCTAACGCTGCGCTTTATCTTAAGAAACAGAGAGAAGAAACGAAAATAATTTCAATATAATTAATCCCCTGACTGTGATGGATCCCAAAACTACCGCGCTTACTGTCAGACGACGCGTGACTGGGCTACGACGACGTAAACGTTTTTTTTTTCTATTTTAGTTATGGTTTATAATGCGATATGGTTTATAATGCAATGAAGTACTGTTACGAATGAGAAATTTCAGGTCTATATACGCATAACTATATAAGTTTCGGTTTTGGTTACAGATATAAAGTTATTTTGAATTTTCCTGTAATTTCGTTAACAAATGTTAAATTTCTGAGAAATATAAACGGATTTCAGCTCATAATTTATCAAATTACGTTTATGTGAAATTATACGAAATTTGTTATTGGATTCAGTTACGGTTACAGACAGTTTTTTTTTATTTTGAAAATACGTTATAGTTTCGGTTACAGATACAGAGCTGTTTAACATCTCTAATATCTATTTATTTCTAAAACAGGTGGTGATAGTGAATTTACGTTAGATGACTCATCACAGAATATTATGTAAAGACAAAAAACATAGTGTTATTTTATAGTCATGAAAACTTCTAGTGCAGCTCTTTCCGTATTCTAGTAAGTTACAAACTTACTAGACTTTGTTTGTATTTCTTTCACAATTAGAAAGCTACACTGTTCAGGAGAGCAATAGGCTATATTTTATTATGATTAAACAGATTGTTCAGATAATCCTAAAGAGGCTCAAATGTCGGATAAAAGGTCCTTAGTATTTAATATGGCCACATACACTATGATGTAAGTCATACAAATTTGGCTCTTAGTCAGAAACAAGGACGTAGCTGTACTTTGAGAGCGCCGTATGTTACTAAAACAATAGAGAATTTGGGACTTAATATAAAAACATACTGTCTTAGATGTACTGAAACTCAAGAGATAGACATTATAAAACCTATAAAATGTTTCTTTTTAAGTAAACTGTATTTTTTTATATTTGAACTTGTTCTTTTCTGTGTACTCGGTTGGTACAAAATACTCAATACGCAAGCCCAGAAAAATAAAAAAAAGTAATCTGTAGTAGATTTTCTTTGACCAGCAAAATATTATGAATTCAGTAAAATAAATGGAAAAATCTTGCGACAACAAAGTGAGAAAAGAACTACAATTTATTTGCTTGTATATTACACAAGTTAGCCAAGAATAGTGTAAACGCGGTCTCGTAGTTGACACATTGTGCGCCAAGAAAATTGTTTTTTAAAATAACAAAATTTTTAAAATAGTTTTATGTTTCAGTACAGAAATCTGTATGTGGTCAGACAGTCTATATAAATGCCCACGTTTGTGAAAGTATATAATACTTATAACTATGTATAACTATGTACCTAAAGCATTTAATTACAGTAAGATAGAGGCCGTGAAAAGAAGATTATTTTAGAAAAATACAAAAAAAAGATTCGAATATTTTTATTGTAAGAATATTTTTTGTAGGCTCGTAAATTAAATTTTGAAAATAATAAAGTAGTTATACAATATTGATTAGTTCTTATGGTTTAAAAGTCTTTTTAAAAATATAGACTCTGTATCTATGTTATAATATAGATAAAATATATATTAGGAACCAGTCGTGGCGCATTGACTTCAAAACGACTGGTTGTGGGTTCGACTCCCACTCGAGGAGTGGAAATATTTAATATTTCCATTTCGTACCGAGGGAAAGAGCGGCGTTAAGTTCCGCCACTTAACACGCAATGGAGGCATGAAATTCGGCGAAAGTGGAGAACGGAGTGTCTTAACACTAAGTTCCTTCCTTCTGCCTACCTTGCTGTGTGCGGGATACGGTGTGAAGCTATAAAACATCTATATAATATAATATAATATGTACATAAACGTTCCTATTATTCATTATATTACGTATAAGTATCACTTTCTTCAAACTTCATATAATAACGTCAAACAATTTCACAAAAATAACACCTCGTAACAACATAATATATTTACAGTCATTTTTATTTCTAAATTTGTCTCCGACTCTTAAAGCTCTATTTCGCAAAGTAAATATTTTCGCAGCACGTCGTATAACTGTTAGGGATGACGCAAAGTAACTGCACAGTAATAGCTGTTTTTTGCCAAATATACGATCCGAGTTAATACAAGAGAAATTTATTATTCCGCACCCAGTTTGCATATTTTATAGTGGAAAGAATAGATAGAGATAATAAAGTGAGTTAGAAATTTATTAGGAAAGAAGATTAAAATGTTATGTTACAATTTTTTTGGTTATTGATATTTCTTATCATTATAATTTTATTTTTTAGCTTCACGCTACAGAGTAGGTAGAGGGAATCTAGTGTTAAGACACTACGTTCCTCACTTTCCACAAAGACCGGATTTGAGTTCCGCTACTCAAACTCAATGTATCAAATTAGGGCGAAAATTACCTTCCTCCAGTATTATCAACACTGTGTTTATGAAGCAAAGGTGAGTGGTAAGAGAGGCAGAGGGAGACCTCGGTTGACCTTCGAAAAATACATTATATAATTTATATTATATTTTTCAAATTATAATATACATTATTAATAAGCATGTGCTGAGAAATGAATTGTCTAAATCTTTTTAACACAAAACGCAACTTCTTTAACTTCTTCACTATTCGTTTTATATGTTTGGTAGTATGATTTGATATCTTTAATAACAAGACAAGTTGAAGCCGGTAATAGTCCGTCCAGTTCTGACAACTGAAAGTTTACTAGTTTACTAAACTAGTTACAAATACCATTAATTTTATAATTTTAGATTCAGTGGTAGGACAAATTATAAGAACCTGAATTGTTTCCAGATTTTATTTTTAGTTTAGTGCTATTTATAGTGTTTTATGCTGACGCAGCTGTAGAGAAGCACGGGTTCGAATCCCGCTGCGTTTCAAGCTTTTAAGATTTTTTTATTGCTATTAATAGATAGATACTTGTGGAGCTCATAAATGATTACTGATATTATAAATGCAAAAGTCTGTCTGTCTAGGTCTGTTACGCTTTAATGGATAATCTTTTTTTATTAGCTTCACGATGTAATCCGCACACAGTAGGGTAGGAAGAGTAAGCCTAGTGTTAAGACACTCTGTTTCCCATTTTCCACCGAATTTTGGAGGCATTGATAAAATGGAAATGGTAATGATTTGATAAAATGGAAATACTAAATATTTCCATTCCTCGAGTGGGAATTCAAACCCACAACCAGTCACCTTTACAGTTCGACTATTATGCCCCTGTGCCACGACGACGGCCTTGAAGACCCAGGGACAAACTTATGTTACATTTTTTTTTTGAATTTGAATTTCTAGAGGATTGAAATAGTTGTTGAAAGTTTATTTAAAAAATCTATTGCTTGACCGAGTTTGACACAAGGTCAAACATAGGGTAGCTATTTTTTTAAAAAACTAATCTCTAGTGGACTGAAGTAGGAAATGAAAACTGTATTTCACTCGAGCAAAGCCTAGAGTAGGCCGCTAGTCTTAAAGCATATCAAACTAAAACTAATATATCAAAAATAGGTATTCTATGCAGTTTATAGAGCGGTATTAGATATTTTTATCATATTTTATTCTTATATGAGAATTATGATAAAGCCTTGAGTATCTCGATACCTAGTCAACTAGCAACCTTTTATATTGTTTAATAAAATTACTGCTACATTAAAGGTTCCAAAGGCCAGAAAATAGTTTAAATTAAATATAGTTGAAATATGATTAAAGCTTGTTGCAAAGTCAACCTCCATGTACTATTATAGAAATCCTTAGTTACCAAGTGAGACTGACAAATATATTAAGTTAACTGCGAGAATATGTAAGTAATTTTCTTTTATTTTTTTGATGTATTGAAGACGTATGCCTACGTATACGTTTGTTCATCTATACATAAGCCTAAAAATTCAAAAAATCTTACACAACATTACGAAGCGAAAGTAATCTATACTAATAAGTAAAATTACAATTTTGACGAACCGATTTTGAGGGGACTTCCACTGGCAGATAGCTGATCTAATAAGGAGTAACTTAGGCTACTTTTATCTTAGAATTAGTTTCTTAATTCCGTCATATTATTTTTTTCATTCCACGAAGTCGCGAGCAAAACTAGTCAAGAGTAAAACTCGTAAATAATATGACCAATTTTCTAGTTCTAAATATAATAACTGTTTACAATAACACAGAATAGCCAATGAACGCAACGTTTGTTTAAATTAAAAATTTATAGTCACACAAATGATTTCCAAGCTTCAGAATATTCCTAAGCAATTGTTCCCGGTTACCAAATCTAACATCAAAGACAGTTGTTACGGTCAACCTATATAATTGCGATAACTGTACAAACCGCATTGTTATTCGAATCCTATTTAAATGGATTCCGTAGGTTTCAGTCTAGATCTATTAGTAAATCTTAATACTAACTTAATGTAGGTACGCTTAAAAAAATAATAAGAACAATTTTGTTTATGATTCACGTGAAAGAAGGAAAATGGCTTATTAAATAGATGCAAAATATTTATAGAAGAAATAGTTTTGATTTTTTTTTAAATATTTTATACATAAAACATGTTTTATATTAACGAACATAAACCATCGTGGCGAGAAGGGACATTGTCTGACTCCGTCTGACTATTAGGTTGTAAGCTAAGTTTGCACTTGAGAGAATGGTTATATTTTAATCATTTTCTTTTCTCCGCTACGCTTCCTAAAACAAATGCGACGCTGAGCTCCGATATTTAATATGCAATGTGTCAATTTTGACCGGCAAGCAGAGACATTTTGTTATAGAATCTCTAGACTACCCTGCTATGTGGTAAAACGTGAAGCTAACAAAAAATATCATGAAAAAAATACTTACCGAAATCCAGAAGGATATTATTTAAAAAACAAATCTAAAACTATTTTTGTAGTATTATTCGTGGAACTAAAGTTATTTCACAGCTTTCGGTTCTGATACGAAACCAAGTCAATGTTACCCACAGCTTTTTCCCAACGGACAGTTTGCTAGACCACGTACGTTACGTATAGGGTAAAAAAAATCTGATTTATGAAGCTGTAGCCCGGTGCACTTTGCAAGTAAAAATGCGGATTTTCAGATCTCATGAAACGTATAGCGCCAATACAAGCGATATTTGAGAATTTCCACTGTGCAGGTATCAATCACCTTTACAAAGGAAACGTATAGCATTCATCATTCTTGCTCGTGTCGTATGGGATCATTACTGGTGGTATAAGTTAGGAACGAGTTGCTTTTATTTTTTTTTTTTATTTCATTTGATAGTAGAATTTTATAAAGATATAAAAAATATATATGCATAATGTACATTTTTTTGGAAAAATTAAGAATATAAAGACTATACTCTCTATTAGATACACTTTTCGCTCTGACTGTATATAGCTATGGATAAATGCATGGAAAAAAAAAGTCGTGTAGTGTTATAATAAAATGTGATAATGTAACTTGATGACTAAGGTTTCAAATGCTATTTGTGAGAACATTACATATGTAAGAAATTCTATGATTTATTTATGTACGTCCACCTTGATTTTATAACTTCCGCTATATATTGTTAGTATCTGTAGTTATTGATTATTTATATTAAGAGATGTTGTTATTTTAATTTGTTAATTAATCATTGTAATTATTAATAAATTAATTTTAAAATATTTATTATTGATTAGACATGTTAAAGAGTTAAAAACGCATGTCGCATTCGTATCGCCATCTTTCGGCACAGATAGTAAATATGTCAGAATCGTTGTACCTATAGTTACGATGACACTGACACGAACGCGCCATATCGTTGCTAGAAGTTGAAGTAGTAATAAGTTCTGAAAGTGTGTTATATTGTGGATAGAAATATAGAATTACAAGACAAAAGGTTGTATTATTTCTTTCACATACATATGTACAATATTTATTATTCTTCAGGTTTAGTTTAGTAACAAGAAAATAATAGTGATGGAGTCATGTATTATACGATTTATTGAGGTTTTGAGTTTCAACACTCAATATACAATGTCTTAATGTCAACGTTTGGAATAGTAATCAAGCATTTCTTTTTATTCATTACAATATGAATAATATGAAGAAAAGAGCATAGATTGTTCATCTCAAAACAAGTTACTGTATGAAAATTGAATACAATTTTGTATTTAATTTTTATTGTTCATAATATGTAAATATATATTTTGTAATATGGGCCAGTCGTGGCGCAGTGGCACAAGCGTGTGACTGTCAACGACTGGTTGTGGGTTCGATTTCCACTTGAGTAAGTTCCGCCACTTAACATGCAATGACTCCGAATTCGGCGGAAAGTGCGGAACGGAGTGTCTTAACACTAGGTTCCCTCTGTCCACTAAAAAAAATATATTTTAATTTTATCGAAAAAATATACATTTGTGCATATAAGGAACTCTATACTATTAATAACCAAAGAAATCTCATTTAACAATTTAAACGCTCGTCGCTTTCTCTTTATACCGAAGTATCCATCCATTGTTCGTGCCTACGTTGTTTTCGATGCTATTAATTTTGCTGCAGAGTTTGATCGCAAAGACTCACATTAGATGATAATTAAAAGAACTTCTCTTTAATATTATATTTACATTCTAATTTATTTCAATTTAAATTTGTTTATGATATAAAGAACCTTCGCTGTACTTATATTATTTTGTCATACAAAATCTCATCTGTCAAGATGACCAAATAATATAATGGTGTATTTGAGCAAAACCTAGCGGTTTTGCTTATTAGATGATGTGAATATAACAATTCTCAATTGAACTGCGAATGCTATATATTCAGATTATAACTCTTTCATTAACATTAGAAAAAGCTGCTTCACGTTTATCCCGCATAACATACCATGAAAAGTGAGAACCTAGTAGTAGGACAACCCATTCTCTAGTAATGGAACTCAACTTAGCGCTTTCTCTTCGGTACCAGAAAGGAAAAATGAAAATAATTAAAATATAATCAATCATTCCCCCGAGTGGTAATCGAACCCCGAAAAGTAATCGCGCTTACGGTTAGACGCTGTCCCATTACGCCACGAAGGCCTCTAAAAACGAAAAAAATAAACAAAAATCATACAAATAATATAAATAATATAATATAAGTCTCAGTAAAACATATCAATATATTGATTATACTTATCTTTATGCGATCGAGACATCAATCAAAGTGTGACAAAGTAGCGCATCTATCACTCTGCCACATACCAGACCTAATGACCTGTGCATGCCACTAAATGACACAGGTTTTTGATGAAATGATCCTTACAATGTCATGGGCTGACTTTTTTAGGGATCAATGTATTTTTTAAGGGCTGTTTTAGCTTAAAAAAAGCTTTTTTTAAATTTTTGATTTAATCTTTTTCGTAACGTTGATTAATTGAAGCTGGAATCGAACTTATAATGATTGTGCCTATATTCAATCTAATTCTCATACATTAACTTCAGCCTTATGTTTTTTTTCTGGCATAGCAGGCTAGAGTAGGCAAAAATAACTTAGTGTGAAGACACTCCGTTCTCAACTTTCTGCTCAGTTTCGATTCATTGTGATGAGTTGTGGAAGTCAACGCTGCGCTTTGTCTTCTCACCAAAGCGAATAAATAAAACTAATTTATTTATAATCACTACCCTGAGTGGGAGTCAAACCCACAACCATCGCGTTTACAACATGGCCCTGGCGGAACAATTATTTATTAAATAAAAAAGCATTTAAAGAAAACGTATAAAAATTTGAACGCAGCGGGATTCGAACCCGCGCCTCCTGAATACCGTTCAGGCGCTCTCACCACTGAACAATGCGAACGCATGCTCAGTGGTGATATGTTTTCTTTAAATGTCTTTTTCAATTTACCTAAGTATGGAATAACACTTTAAAATGTTTAAAAAGTATTTATTAAATAGTACCAACTATTAATAGTAAAATATAAAATACATGCATAATAATGTATCCTCCTTCATGCTATGTTTTCACCTTTTGCTTTGAGAATTGTATTCATGTCATACATAATTCAATAATCGACTCTTTCAATAATCTTAATTCTAGTTAACTGTACAGTGACTATAGAAGGAAATCCATTTAATTAAACAATCTCAGTTATGTTTGACACATTTTGTGTCAAGCATTGGAGAGCTCACCTAATAACTTAAACGGTTGAACCATTAATTCACCACAGCTATCTTAACAGGCGATCGGTATATTAATCAAATTGTGACAAAGTGGCGTCTGTGCGTATGTTATATGTGTATGTATTGATAATTATAATATAGGATATAACATGTTTTGACTAATCACCAACTCTCTGTCGTCTATGCTACCCGATTTAATCTCCTTAATTTAATTTTTAGGACAAAAGTATAATGTTTAATTTTTATATGATTACATATGTGGTCAATACGTGGTCAGAGTGATTATTATCGTATAGTCTACCTATTGCTACCACTTAACACGTAATGTCTCGAGTTCGGATGGAAAATTGATATCAGAGTATGTCTTGATAATATTTTTTTAGGTCGTCTACCCTCCTATGCAGGGATAAGCGTAAAGATGACATATAAGAACACTGTTTTATATAGTAATCTTAACCAGATTAAAATATAATTAAAAAAAAACCTTCTACAAAAAAAGGAATTATATATAGTTAATACTTATAAATTGCTCAAGAAACAACCCTTAAGAAATGCTTTATATTGGATAATAGCTATTATTAGTCTTCAAACTCCTGAACCAATTTTTACTAAGCATAGCCAAAAACAATTGCATAAAAACTGGCTATTAATTTAAAAAAAAGATATACAAAATTGGTTCATCCGTTTGAGAGCTATGGTGACACAGACAAACACACAACACACAAACTCTCGCAAAATAAAATCTCTTTTTTGGCAGCAGGTGTTCAAAAATGAATAGTACTAACAAGTATCATATAGCTAATGTGTTAAATATACAAAGTTTAAGTCAAATGTAACATTTGCCGGTCAACAGCAAGTTTGAAATTTGGAATATGACAACCGAACAGTTGTACCGTTTCAACTCAAACTTTGCACGTGTCGATTATTATTAGTGTAAGTAGGGCAAAGTATTACAATGTAGCAACATAGTGCATGGACAATTTGCAGATAGCTTTGACCATATTTTTGTTTTAAACACTGATTTATGATTAAATCTGAATTTATGTCGCATATAATCCGGTTCTCAGAAATAAGCGTAGAGTTATATACACAATTGTTTTGATTTCGCTCTCGCAAATGGAAACGTGGCGTTCAGTTTCACCACTCAACACATTTTTTTAATTCGAGTGGAGAACGAAATGTTTTGATTCTTAAGTTCTCTTTGCTTAGTTAGGAATATACCTTATTAAATTGAATTACATTAAATACCTTATTATAGTAAAGGTGCGTATCAATTCTGGTTAAATAAGACACAATAATAATGTCAAACGCGTAAAATACAGTGTAAGACACTGTTATCTAAATCTATCTTGCAAAATAATAAAGTACAGGAGATAAATAAAAAATCGGTTAACTTCTTCATTTTACTTTTAAACATTTTTAAAGTGTTATTCCACATTTAGGAAAATTTAAAAAGGTATTAAGAAAACGTATAAACATTTGAACGCAGCGGGATTCGAACCCGCGCCTCCTGAATACCGTCCAGGCGCTCTCACCACTGAGCCATGAGCATGTTTTCTAAATGTCTCTTTCTTCATTTTATTTTAAATTTATTTCATTTTATACGTTCTTATTAGTTGATTCCTTTTTATCGAAAAGACTCCTTCATTGGTGTTGTATTTACGAGTAAGTTACTCGTACATATACTATACACTCCGCTACAAATCAAGACGTTTAAGTTTCGAGAACCAAAAGCTTATTGGAAAACTTTTAACAACGAAGATTGACTATGTATTGTTAGTTCACGATTTTTCCCGCTACTCGATAACGGGTAGTTAGAGGGAACCTAGAGTTAATATACTCCCTACTCCGTGTTAAAAGACGTAACTTAACGCGGCACTCTATCTTAGGTATTAAACCTTGGTAAATAAAATAACATATAATCATTACCTCGAGTGGAAATCGAATGTATATCCATGGTAGGTACAGACAGACTATGTCCCACTGCGCTACGACAGATGTATTTATGTTGCTCGTAAATATAGTACACTCCTCTACAAATCAAGATGTTTAAGTTTCGAGAACTAGAGAAAAGCTTATTGGCAAACTTTTAACAACAAAGATTAAGATTAACTAGGTGTACTTGGTACGTTAAAATACTTAAAATTTAGGGTACATGGGACATTGTGAAATTGGTTAGGTAGACAGAGAAGCCCGGATAGTGGAGGCGAGCGTCAATGTGCATTTAAAAAGGGCTCTATAAACCTGCGTTTGGGTTATAAGTCGGTTCGACACCGACACTGGTAAATTCATAAAATGCGAAAGACTTTTTTCATGTTCATGTCAGAAGGGAAATTTTATGAAGAACCAAAATCAAAAAAGACAATTAAAAAAGGAAGTCGACATATTAAAATTAATAACATATTAAAAACTCTATCTATAGTATGGCCACCGTGGCGCAGTGTAAGTGTTGTAGATTCGATTTTTGCTCGGGGAATGATATCTTGATATCCACGCTCTGGTAACAAGTACAAAGTGTGGTGTTGAGTCTCACTACTTAAAAAACAATGTCTCGATTTCGGGCAGAAAGTGAAGAACGGAGTGACTTAGCATTAGTGTCGCCCTGACTGCCCTGCTATACGGTAAAAAGCTTAAAGCTGTTTAATAAATTACCGAAATTGTATATATATTTTTTTTAAACTACGGAACTTTTGTATCAACAACAAAACAGTCATAATATCAAAACACATTAATGCTATATATACTTTATTATAAACTATGTCTAACTGAACGCGAGTGAACTGAATTTGGTTGCGAATTAAATCCTTACTCGGCAAAATGTTTGTATTTCTAATTTAGGTGTGCCCTCAGTCTGGTTAGACAAAGCCTATCTCTTTATCAGCGATAAATACAAAATGGCGTGATTTATAACTAAATTCTTACTAAGAGCTTCACATTTTTTTTCCGCGTAACGGAATAATCCGTCAATAAATATCAGCAATGCATATTGAGCGAAAATAATTTCAATATGTTTTTTTTCTTTTTCTCGTAGCTTCACGCTGTATCCCGCATACAGCAGGGTAGGCAGAGGGTGCCTAATGGTTGGACACTCCGTTCCCTACTTTCCGCCGAATTCGGAGGCAGAGCGTGTTAAGTGGCGGAACTTAGCGCTACGCTTTGCCTCGACACTAGAGCGAAGAAAATGGAATTATTAAATATTTCTACCCCTCGAGTGGGAATCGAACCCACAACCAGTCGCTTTACAGGCACGCTTTGTGCCTCTGCGTCACGACTGGCCCCTAATATCAATTATAACTTATTTCAATGGGAATTAAACCCACAACCATTCACACCATACACACCATAGCCAACCGACCTACCGTGTAAAGATAATGCTATCGAATCACCGTGGGAAATAAATGAATTATATAGATTCATATATTTTTTAAACTTCTTTAAATTATTTTATTATAATAAAATTGTGTTTTATCCGTAATCCGTAATATCCGTATCTGTTCATAATTCATTCCATTATTTACGCATTAAAGCGTATATGATTTTATTATGTAAGTTTCTAATGTTATGTGTACGGCAATTAGGCCGTGTAGGATAGTGTTTTAGTTAAATTATGTTTCACCTACAATTACACTAGCAAATGTAATGCTGCTACCATATTTAATTAATCATAAGTATAACGTAGTCTTCCAGTGGTTTGTTTGCCTGATTTTGATTGGTATGTTTGGGTTCGAAGATAAAAAGTGTGAAATCACTGAACTGAACTTCATAACTGTTTCTTTATATTGCAACCCTCGGGGTGGATTTTTGAAAAATAAAGTTGCCTATGTTTAACCTTGGATTATCAACTATATTTATCTAAAAAATCATTACTTTCGGTCATGTGGTTTAGATTTTTCATATAAACTTTCATATCGTTTCATATATTTCATCCCCAATTTGAATCCTTTAAAGGTTGATTTTTAAAAAAATAAGTAGCCTATATTTGACCTTGGATTTGTTACAACTTTCATTATAAATTTCATCCAAATCCGACTAGTAGATTAGCCGTGAAAGTGTGACATACAAAGAGACAGACCATCGCATTTATAAGTATGGATTTTAACTAAAATTATCTCCATGTAAACAAAAGTGTAAAACGACAAGTGATGTTATCTTTCTTTCAGTATTACGCTTTGTCCCGCATAATAGGGAAGACAGAGAGAATCTAGTGTCAAGACACTCTCTCTTCCTCAGGACGAGAAATATCGAAGCCGTTTTTTGTCTTATCACTAGAACGAAGAAATGAAAATATTATATTTTTATCATTCCCTCCAGTGTGAATCGAACAAATAAAGTCGGACGCAGTGATGTTGCATTAAAGTTGTTTTATTTTTATACAATTATACAAAATCTACTTAATGGATAAAGTGAGGTGTGGCTTACGATTTTTTTTTCAATTTACCTTGATACCAAAGCGAAGAAAATGGAAATATTAAATATTTCCACTCCTCGAGTGGGAATCGAACCCACAACCAATTGTTTACAGTCAAACGTTTGTGCCACTGTGCCACGTCTGGCCCCATCTGGTCTAACTGGTCCCACTGCTGATAATTAGTGTGATGTAAAGAACGTGTATATTTAATTATTTGTCTGACTGTAATGGTTATGTATTTTCGTGAAGATTTTCGTGAAATGATTATAATTTAATTATCCATTCTTTGGTCTAATGACCAAGATCACCAAAATCTCGACTTAAGGCTAAAGGGGAAAACGAAGTTTCTGCCTCCAACTGACTACTCTACTATTGGGGTAAAAAGCATGAAGATAGTGTGAAAAAAGAAATTCATTTTCTCTTTCTCCGTTTGCTGAGATTTGTACCCAAAAATAGTGGAACATAAAAACGTATTAAGTACTCCACAGCACCTAAAACAATTAATAATTCGACATAATTACTCAAAAACTTCTTAAAAATTAACTCTACCATTTCTAAAACGTTGCAGCTCGTGACAAAACACTAGAAACAAGTTTAATACTTAAGGAGTTCACGACACACAATATTGAGAATTCGCTCGATATAGTGTCGTGGTTATTTGCTCTTTTGCGGCTTCTTGCTCGTCGCTGTAAAATGAACGTTGTTTGCGACCAATGGGACCGGTCTGTTGTAACTTCCCTCTAATATTTTTGTATCAGAGCATCGAGTAAAGTTGGAAGCTCAGATCTCTGTTGGGTGTTTTCAAATTTTCAACACTTTTGGTTGAGAATTTCATTTTTAAAGTTTCTGTGAGAATGTTATAAATTTATTATTTATTGATGAATGTAGGGGAAATGGTGGAGAAAATGTTGAAGCTATTATAGCGTATTAGGACAACGTTTGATTGCTACCGCGGTAGGTCGTAGGTTCGAATTCCACTCGAGGACATGATTATATTTAAATTATTTTAATGTCTCCAGCATCAGAGACGAAACGCGGCGTTATGATCCACCACTGAACAGAGAACTTTAACACTAGGTTCTCTCCTAGGCCTTGCAATATGGGAAAAAGTGTGAAACTAGGCGAGTGTAAATATTAAATTTAGAATACTTTATATTAAAAAAAGGAAAAATAAATTACTGAAATATTTACATATGTGTGAGTTATATATAGTACTGAGTATTTTAATTAAAACACTTACCTCGATACTACACAGTAGTGATGAGTACAAGCTTTGTTACATTGTGAAGTTTTAGCAATTAGTCATTTGAATTCATTTGAATCCAACAAAGCACAGGGATATCGCATAATCCACGTGAGCAGACGTAACCTTTAATTATAGTTAAGTAATATAATTCATATAAGAAGACATATTCTTATAGTAAAAACATTGACGAATTTAGTAATTTTATAATACAATGGTAAACATAAAGTACGACTTGAGTACATGTTTAAAGTAAACATACAGTACATACTTTTTGTACTTATACTTTTTGTACTACTTGAGTACATGTATATATTAGTGTTATAAATATTTAGGTATTGTATATGATTTTATATTCTTATGATGCTTATTACTATTTAAATATCTCCATTATTTATTATTTTAACTTCACCTCAGTGGGGTAGTCGGACAAAAAAGAGAGCGAAACGCATACGGTTCCTATACGGTTATAGGTTTCATATTTCCTTCCTCGAATTTATAATTTTGTCGCATCCTTCCTCCTGTATAATCGATAGTGCGTTTTCTAAGGTAAATTATCCTCCTAAAAAAAATATAGAAATCAGCGTCAATTACTGTTTTTGGGCAATGATTAATCTAAATAAAAAAATACCTTTTTTTATTACTTTTGTAAAAATTAAAAAAGCAATTATTTTGTATTTAAAGTATAATGTCGTCTTCATCAATTCTAAAATCCTTTAACTATTACATATAACAAAGCTTGTTAAAATTCGAATGTCCTAAGTTCTTTAATGTGTTCTTTTAAGATAACATACTTGAAAGTTTAAAAATATTTGTTTCCATTACAGGTAAGGTTGGCGTCGGTCCAAGTTGCCAGTTTCATATTCTTATTATTATAAGTGAGTATTTTCGGTATTTCTGCTGATATCACAAAGGTACTTTAATAATGTTTGTTTAAAATACTTTTGATATAACATTTTTATGATATATTTATTTTTTATGACATACTAGCGGCCCGCTCGCGTCAACATGACTGTTTCGTTTTATTGCAACCCTCGGAGGTGTATTTTTAAAAAATTAAGTAGCCTACGTTGCTTGGATTATCAACTATATTTATGCCAAAATTCATTACAATCGGTCAAGCGGTTTAGATTTTTCATACAAACTTTCATCCCCTATTTCAACCCTTCAGAGGATGATTTTTTAAAAAAATAAGTAGCCTATATTAGACACAGTAACTTTTATTACTTTGATTCTAAATTTCATTCAAATCGGACCAGTAGATTAGCTGTGAAAGCGTGACAGACAAACACACAGACTTTCGCATTCATAATATAAGTATGGACTAGATGTGCTCGCGACATCCTGCGCGTAGTGTTTAATGCTTAATGTACCGTGTTTACATTCAGTAACGGTTATTTTAATATAACAAACAAACACTCCATTTCATTAAGACCACTCGTGGCGCAGGGGCACGTAAGTGTAACTGTAAATGCGACTGGTTGTGGGTTCGATACTCACTCGAGGAGTGGTTATTTTTAATATTACCATTACTTTCGCTCTGGTGTCGGGGCAAAATCGCGGCGTTAAGTTCCGCCACTTAGCACGCAATGCCTCCAAATTCGGCGGAACGTGGGGAACAGAGTCGACACTGTAGTGTTTAGACTAACACTAGGTTTCCTCTGCCTACCCTGCTGAGTACGGGATATAGTATGAAGCAAAAAAAAATATGTATAAATATAGACTACAGGTGACTGAACACTGTACTATTTATACTGTCAATAAAATTTTTCGACGGAAATTTAATTAATTTTACTTTAATTGCATACTTGAAATCAGATATTTCATAATAAATGAAGTAGAATATATTTTCTATATGGTATATATAATTACATATCCAAACTAGGTATTAAATGGTTGGCAAACTACTAAAAAAGGTAACTTAACAACTGGTTTTGAAAGACAATTTTAATATTAGAAAAAAAAGCAGCTTCACGCTGTATCCCGCATACAGCAGGGTAGAGGGAACCTAGTGTTACGGCACTCCGTTTCCCATTTTCCGCTGATTTTTGGAGGCATTGCATGTTAAGTGGCGGAACTTAAAGCAGCGCTTTGCTTCGACACTACAGCGAAGAAAATGGAAATAATAAATATTTCCACTCCTCGAGTGGGAATCGAACCCACAACCGGTTACAGTCACACGTTCATGCCACAGTCACACGACTGGCCCCTCGATTGACTTAAATTGGTACACATACATAAAAGATATATAAAAAATTGGATTAAATGAAAGTTAGATAAGTCAATAAAAAGTCAGCTTGTTAGCTACTAACAAATTTGTCTAAAGTTGGCAGAACTACTTCAGCTTGGCTTTACGATAAAAAATACTGATCAATTGGCATTTAATTCGCGTATATTTCCGGTTTTATATATTTTAAAGTATTAAAAAAAGAACATTTGAACAAAATTGGATTTCGAAAATTGATTTCCAAATAATTATAAGTCACATCTTTAGCATTGAAACTGAAAACTGGAAAGATTTGTTAACATGTATTTTTCTATAGCTTCACGCTGTATCCTGCACTCAGCAGAGTAGGCAGAAGGAGCCTAGTGTTAAGACACTCCGTTCCCTACTTTCCGCCAAATTCGGAGGCATTGCGTATTAAGGAGCGGAACTTAACGCCGCGCTTTGCCCCGACACCAGAGGAAAGAAAACGGAAATATTAAAAATTTACACTCCTCGAGTGCGAATCGAACCCACAACCAGTCGCTTTACAATTACACTTTGTGCCTCTGCGTCACGACTGGCCCCATTAAATACTTAGACTCTTTATAATTGCCAGTAAAATAGATTTTCATGAATATACAGTGAGATAATTTTAATATTTGTAGCTTTTTTCTCTACTCGGATTTCTATAAAAGATTTCTGACTTTATCCTTTTTGAATCTTTTTACAGTCAGCTTTAACAGAGTGATATTAATATTTGACTGAACGTATTTACTTCATAATACATTAAAGCAGTTATTCAGTCTTGTTTGATGCCATTTATCTCTATGATTCAAGTTAAATTTATATTGAAAAAAAAAAGAATAAGTATAATAAAAAATAAGAGAAAAATTTAAAGATTCATTATCATATTCAACGTGGAAAATGTAATTTGGGCCCCTAATAAATTTATTAGAAGCTCTATATTTGTGATTTATCCAAGAACGCAGGCCGGCGAAGGAACCAAATAACTATAGTTCTGCAGTTCACGCGAATGAAAGCGCCATCAGATTGCTAACAAACAAATATAATATAAACAAATAAGAAGTAATAAAAAATACACGACAACACTAAATCAAATTTAAATATATAACCTTCATTAACTAATATGTATCCGTTATGCGGCGTTAAGTACCGCCACTTAACACGCAAGCCTCCAAATTCGGCGGAAAGTGGGGAACGGAGTGTCTTAACACTAGGTTCCCTCTGCCTACCCTGCTGTGTGCGGGATACAGCGTGAAGCTACAAAAAAAAAAAAAAAAAAAAAATATATTAATATGGCGTTGATTTTATATATTAACATGGGCGTTGAAAAACTTACAAATATTTACGCTTTGAAAACCAAACTATATACATTTAAATATTACCCCTATAGCTTTTAGCAAAATATACATATTTATCTCAGTAGAGGTGTGCAGAACGGAAAGCCATGACACTAGTCTCTCTCTGACTACTCTGCTATATGGTAAAAGCGTGAATCTGAGCCTTAGTGACCGATTTTTCCATTCTCTTCCACTAAAAGCAGTAATCACAATGCAATAA
The DNA here is from genome assembly GCA_019049465.1 of Dryas iulia moderata. Classification (NCBI taxonomy): domain Eukaryota; kingdom Metazoa; phylum Arthropoda; class Insecta; order Lepidoptera; family Nymphalidae; genus Dryas; species Dryas iulia. The sequence continues at coordinate 8,661,966 of CM032435.1, read as the reverse complement.
TAAATCCAGCATTTTGAAAAAACAGGTTATTCCAACTAACATATCTAGAAAAGAAATATAAGAGAGCTCACTGACATCTCAACACGGATGAAACATACATTACGCATGCTGACAAGATGTAAATCATGAATGCTATTATATTTTAAACGAATTTGTCACACTAAACCCTTGTTTATCACGAGATAAATAAGGTTTGCTACCAGCCCTCGGGGGAAGCGACGTTTCCTGTTATTTCACAATATGAAGGAAAACCTCCCAATGGCCGTTGGAAAAAACAGAGGCAAATGCAGCGCTTTGCTCCTGACATTTGGAACGTGTTAACGCTTGTTACCTTTTTTTTAAAACGAATACACATTCAATTGTAGGCAATTTACAAGTTATCTGTTTTATTTGATATTTTATTTAAATGGTGGTGGCCAGTCGTGGCCCAGTGGCACAAGAGTGTGACTGTAAACGACTGGTTGTGGGTTCGATTCCCACTCGAGGAGTGGAAATTATATTTCCATTTTCTTCGCTCTGGTGTCGAGGTAAAGCGCGGCGTTAAGTTCCGCCACTTAACACGCAAGCCTCCGAATTCGGCGGAAAGTGGGGAACGGAGTGTCTTAACACTAGGTTCCCTCTGCCTACCCTGCTGTGTGCGGGATATAGCTTGAAGCTATTTTTATTTGATATTTTGTTTAAATGGTATTGGAAAATTGACAGTTTTAGATTTTATTTTTATTTATTACGTTGTATTGTTTAATATCAAAGTATAACTTTGACTTGTTTATTAAATAAGTAAGAATAAACTAAAAGCAATATTAAGTATATCACATTTATTAATAACTAGCCCCCCGCTCGCGGCTTTGCTACGTGATATGCTTTTTTTATACCATATTTGAGTTCCTTTGGGATTCCCTGAACTTTCTGCTTAATCGTAATAAAATAAAGCCTATAGAGCTCCTGCGTAGTGTAGCCCTTACAAACAAAATTACAAATGTTACCTCTTTATTATATTAATTAATATAGATTATGAAGCCATCGTGGCACAGAGGGATAGCATATAACTTTAAAGGCTATGATTGTGGGTTCAATTTCAAGTCGGTAGAATTAATATACTTAAATTGTTTTTGCCCTCCGCACCAGTATTTAAGATAAAGTTGAGCTTTTCGTCGACTTCGGCTACTTCGGATATTCATATCTTGATACCGGGCGGGAAGGGGAAAACGGAATGATATAACACTTTTTTGCTCCCCTCCTATCTGTTTTCGCAATTCTCGAAGTATAGTCGCCCGTATGGGCGACAGTTAGAGTTGAGGTAATTTAATAGTTGATAAGTTAAGAGACGTATAATGTAATGTCATAAATATTTTCTATAATAAATAGATTAATGTGTTTAAAATATACTAAATAAGATAAATGTTTTCCTTTTAATTAATTTAAGAGTTTAACGATTTTTAATTTCTTAATAATACTTATTCTTATTACTGTCATGACACTAATCTCTGACTATACTATGCGAGTAAAAATATGAGGCTCCATAAGTATATTACAAAAAAAAAACATCCAAACCAAATTATATTGTAATCAAGAAAATCGAAGAATTATCCAATTAGTTCAAGAGACAATTCAAATTATTATCGACACGTGGACTGTCGCCAGGAAACTTTGTAGGAATGTATAAGTTCTATCGGAAAATTAGAAAACTTGATCAGACTTTCCTCATTTCAGGTAAGTCCGAGAGGAATCAAAAGTGAACTTTGCAGATGAAACGTATTTCCCTGATTTAAAGTTTAATAGGAAAAATACTGGCTTCTTTGAGATATTTCGTAATATAGCTAATAAGAGATTGAGAAAATGTATACACAAGTATAATTATTTCATATACTTTTTTATTTGTGGGGCCAGTCGTGGCGCAGAGGAAAGTAAGTGTGGTTGTAAACGACTGGTTGTGGGTTCGATTCCCACTTGAGGAGTGGAAATATTAAATATTTCCATTTTCTTCGCTCTGGTGTCGAGGTAAAACGCGCCGTTAAGTTCTGCCACTTAACACGCAATGCCTTTAGAATGCGGCGAAAAGCGGAGTGTCTTAACACTAGGTTCCCACTGCCTACCCTACTGTGTGCGGCATACAGCGTAAAGCTAAAAAAAAAACTTTTTTTTCCATACATAAGCAAAAACCACATAAAACTCATATGATGTTTTATACCATGAAATGTTTATGTCACGTAAGCCATATAAAATTTAACGGTTGGCCTCAAAAACTGAAAAAACATGGAAGTAGGTAGATACGTAAATAACACAAGTGTGTATTCCACTGTACACCTGAAAACGAATGAGGCATGCTTAATTATAAAATTCGGATATTAAAATCTCGCTAAATGACATTAATTTGTGCTTGTCACACGGCCACACGATGGAAAGCGTGTCGTGGATGTAGAATTGCGGGTTGACATAATATTATTACTTATGAGTTAACTGTTGAACTATATGTGCTGGGAATATTTTTTGTTAATATTTGTTGAGAATGTTAAATTATAGTAATTATAGTAAGAGAAATATGATTATATTATATTTTAAACTAGCGGCCCGCTCGCGGCTTTGCCGCGAACTATATACATACCTGTTGCGGTGTATTACAACCCTAGAATAAAGTAGCCTATGTTTGACCTTAGACTATAAACTATATTTATGCCAAAATTGATTACAATTGGTCAAGCGGTGTAGATTTTTCATACAAACTTCCATCCCCTATTTAAACCCTTTAAAGGTAGATTTTTGAAAAAATAAGTAGCCTATGTTAGACCCAGTTATTGTTACTACTTTCATTCTAAATTTCATCCAAATTGGACCGGCAGGTTAGCCGTGAAAGCATGATAGACAAACACACAGACATTCCCATTTATAATATAAGTATGGATATTATATATAGCAGCCTTGTCGCTGCTTATTATTTTTTAGAAGTATCCATTAGAGTAAAAGATTTGGGGTTAGTCGTGGCGCAGAGGCACAAAGTGTGACTGTAAAGCGACTGGTTATGGGTTCGAGAAATTATTATACTGGAAAAGGTGTGAAGTTGAAATACAGTGACATAGTGCTTATGTGTGACATAAAGTATAGTAATTAATATATATAGTGCGTCATTTTTTTCTTCGATTTGACATTGTTATTTATTGCCTTTTCTGGAATGGTTAAACCTAAAATCATTCAATATATAATATGCATGCGCGACGGTATGTATGCATAAAATCAATATTTTCCTGCATGCATTCGTATCATTTTATAAACCTTTACTTATTTCAGAGAGTTGAGAAGGAATTGATAACTTTGTTATGGTAATGTTGCTAATGTGAAAATATTTACCCAAAAATTAGATATGAACACATAACTTCAGTGTAAGTTATATTTAAGTTGAATTTTATTAACAGAATTTATTTTTTATACTAAAGAGTAACTTTTCGTAAAAAATATATTTATTATATGGTTACATAAATATTTTTGGATAAATAACAGTATAAATAACATACATACGTATGAAAATCCACAGCCAATAGTTAGTTTCCGTAATACGGTATGGCATGGCATGTAAATTGAACTAGGTCATCGCTGCCTCAAGTGTTAAAATGCGTCATTCCATTAATATTTGGAAAGCGCTTAAATAAAAAGCTGCACAAAATTTCCTCTTCATTTTTAAGAGTTTCCTATCGACATTGAGGTAGAGACTGTTTAATTTTTTGCACTTTGCTTTAACAAGTACAAAGTGCTTAAGAAATTGTTTTTGAAATATTTGCTTGTCGTGGGTTCTTTTAAAAATTATATATATTTTATCTATTTTTTTCATATTGATCCTCTCTCTCATAGCAGAGAAGGCAGAGAAAACTTAGTGTCAAGACACTCCGTTCTTCATTCTTTGCGTGAAATCGAAATATTGTATGGGGAATAAAACGCCGCGATTTGCATCATCAGAATTAAGAAATGAAAATAAATTGAACATAACCTTTTCTCCAAGCAGGGGTCGAACCGACAGCCATTCGGTTGAAGTCAATGCGTGACGACAGCCTTATATACCGCACGCGGTTTCGCCCGTGTCCTCTGGTCAAGCTTCTAGCTTTCAACTCCCTATTACCCCTTATGCTTGCGTTAGTTTACCATTTCGTAATTCTTCATATTTCTTATATGTTTAATGTTTAAGCCGTAAGCTTTATACCGACATCATCTTATAACAAAATTTTATTCCCCATTTTGTCTCTTTTAGGATATTTTTTATAGTTAGTACAACCAACCTCTCACCAGCTCTTCAAATTAACTATTTATTAATATTATAACCACTTAATATCGAAGATTTAATATACTGTGATAATATACACAATTGATTTAATACACAATCAAATAGTTAAGGAACAATGTAATAACTAAGATTTCTTTTAAATTCTAAATTGTCATTCTTCTTGATTTACAGCGTCAAGGCAGAACATTATACATATGTTCCAAACTCTTTTTCTAATGTCATTTTTAATTTTAATGGACTTTAAAAATACGTTATTTATTATAAAAATGTCGTGATATTATTTCATTATATTGAAGTTATATAAAAAAAAGCATTTTGATTTATGCCGGTAAACGAATCTATAGTTAAAAACGATATACCTACATGTATAATCACTTTTTTTTTTATTTTTTTATTGATGTAAAAATAAAATATTGTGGCCAGTCGTGGCCCAGTGGCACAAGCGTGTGACTGTAAACGACTGGTTGTGGGTTCGATTCCCACTCGAGGAGTGGAAATATTTAATATTTCCGTTTCTTCGCTCTGGTGTCGAGGTAAGGCGCGGCGTTAAGTTCCGCCACTTGACGCAATGCCTCCGAATTCGGCGGAAAGTGGGAAACGGAGTATCATAAAACTAGGTTTCCTCTGCCTACCCTACCCTGCTGCTGCGGGATACAGCGTGAAGCTATAAAAAAAAAAAAAAAAAAAAAAAAATATCACTGAACCAACGAAGCATCATACAGGTAAGTAGTTACATAATGTTAAAACGTAAAATCTTTCAATTCGCATTAATTTTGCGGCGTTACACTTTCCCGGAAAACGACCGGAAGCCACCGCGGCATGAAAATATGGGTATTTTACAGTCGGACGAAATAAATTATGTATAATCAGAATCTGAATATGATATTAGCATATTTTAACAACAAATTTTCTCACTATTATATATATTTTTTATTTTTTTTTATTTTTTTCTCCTAGTAGGCTAGTTAGAGAGAGAGTTTAGTGTGAAGGCATTACGAGCATTTTCTCCTTTGTCCGCCCAAACTCGTGATGCTATACGGAGATACTTGTCGCTTCGCTTTGTATTACCAGAGTAAAGCAGAAAATTTACAATTATTTATTTTTTTTGATCACAAGATCCCTTAACAGGAGAACCTTAGAATAAATTACAATCTACTCATATAAGACTAATTAGTACTTTTACATTGTCTTAAACTTCAAACAAAACCCTTTCTAAAAAGGGTCCATTGGCAATATCTTAAAGTCTCTTAAGGGGACTTCCCCTTTATCATGTGTCTTTATAGAATAGATGCACTGTTTTTACACTAACACTACACTACACTAACTCGAAAGGTTTCGTCCTTTTTAGTCTTCTCACTAGACCGGTGTTGGCGAGGAGCTGGATAGCTGAATTATTCCAAAGATACAATTATGTTATAATGATATTATATGGAGAAACTGAACGCTGCGTTTTGTTTTATCGGAGTGAAGTCGAAAATTTATAATTATTTCAATATTGGAAATTCCCATCCCACAAGTCTTATTTTTTTAAAAAATCATTTATCTTTTATTTGTATGTAATATACAGGGTTAGTTTTAGTTAACTGAATATATAGTTATAACTTTTGTTTTCAAGATAAATTGAATATACTCCTAGCTGCAAAAAACTGAAATTGTAACTGAAAACTGAAATTATAAAAAACAATTCATAAAATAAACGTAATATAACCATGTCTTCATAGTTAATAAAAAATAAAAATAACATCGAGCAGTCATTCGAAAACAATTGTTTGAACGTAATTTGTCTATACATTAAAATGAATGGGTGGGGCCAGTCGTGGCGCAGTGGCACAAGCTTGTGACTGTAAACGGCTGGTTGTGGGTTCGATTTCTACTCGAGGGGTGGAGATATTTTATATTTCCATTTTCTTCGCTCTGGTGTTGAGGCAAAGCGCGGCGTTAAGTTCCGCTACTTAACACGCAATGCCTCCGATTTCGGCGGAAAGTGGGGAACGGAGTGTCTTAACACTAGGTTCCCTCTACCTATTGTGTGCGGGATACATCGTAAAGCTAAAATGAAAATAGCATATTATGTTACCAATATTATATAATATGACATTATATTATATAAAAAAACGAATATACTTACAACAAAACAAACAAACAAATAAATGAATTTTAATACCAATGTTTTCTTTTCAATTAAATTAAATAATATGAAAATTCTTCTATAGTGAATAATAAGGGCGAACGCTTCGTAGGCTTTCTTTGAAGTGTAATTAACTTTAATGGTTTTGAAGGTTTGCCTCTTTCTATTGGGATATACACAGATATTGTTATGGAAATTTTCTGATGAACAATCGTATCAAAAATCAATTCAATAAACATTCTTTAAGTTAAGGCTAAATGATGAATAAACCAAAATTTATATTTTAGATTTATGTAACTGGCATTTCAATATAAACAAGGGGATTAAGATAAAAAGTATATATTATAATTTGAAAAAAAAGTATGTAAATATATAACAGAGTTATTGTCTAAACACTCTTATAATAATCACGTCTAATAAACACCTTCTTAAATGCATTTATGATGATGCTATGCATGATTAATACTATACAAGGCTTAAATAAGCCACGCTATAATTCATTCTTTGTAATCTAAGATTTTAACAATAAAATTAGCTGTTGTAAAATTGGCCAGTCGTGGTCCAGTGCCACAAGTGTGTGACTGTAAATGACTGGTTGTGGGTTCGATTCCCATTCGAGGAGTGGAAATTATATTTCCATTTTCTTCGCTCTGGTGTCGAGGTAAAGCGCGGCGTTGAGATCCCCCACTTAACACACAAGCCTCCGAATTTGGCGGAAAGTGGGGAACGGTGTGTCTTAATACTAGGTTCCCTCTGCCTACCCTGCCGTGTGCGTGAAGCTAAAAAAAAAAAACAAAATTAGCTGTTGCAAGAACTCGATTGTAGTTATTAATGTGTTCTTTGATATTGTAGTACATTGTTTTGTTATTATCTGTAGTTTATAATGCAAAAAAAATCAAAAAAGGAAAAAAAGGAAAAAAATAAGCCAAATTGATAAACTCCTTCTTTTTGAAGTGACTTTAAAACAAAAACAAATTAAATGTCATAATTCTTTGGAATAAGCATTAAAACCACAACCATCTCCTGTATACTGACATTTCATCGCGCCATGACAACATTCTAAAGATGTTTATATGTATGTATATAGATTAATATACTTTGTTCCATTACGGTTTTAGATGAATAAATAGCTCAAATTAGTATAATGAATACTGTATATAAGGTACTTACTATTTTTCGTATTTACTCGTAGCTATCGAAATAGAAGATATCTCAATATCCATTACAAGATCGGTACGGACGTCCTCCATAATTAATGCTTGAATAGACGCTATCCGTCTCGTTTCTTATCGGAGCTCAGAATTGTAGGCAATTTTATAATTATTTACTTTTGTATAATATATTTCTTTTTCTTTTACCAATCAAATAAGAACTGTATCGATTGTTCATAAAAGGATACCTATATTTTTACTTAACAAATAAAGGCATCCATACTTATGTATATTATAAAATGCGAAAGTCTGTGTGTTTGTCTGTCATGCTTTCACGGCTATTATACCGATCCGATTTGGATGCAATTTAGAATGAAAGTAGTAAAAGTTAATAGGTCTAACATAGGCTACTTATTTTTTCAAAAATCAACCGCTAAAAGGTTGAAATAAGGGATGAAAGTTTAGTTCTGCCTGCGTTGCGTACGGATGGTCTGCGTAAATGCATTTCCCAGCGACAAAAAAAAGAAAAAAAAGGGGATGAAAGTTTATATGAAAAATCTAAAATGCTCTACTGATTATAATGATTTTTGGCATAAATATAGTTAATAATATAAGCTTAAACATGGCCTACTTTATTTTCCAAAAACCCACCCCCGAGGGTTGCAACATAACGAAGCAGTCATGTAGTTCACACGGCGAAGCCGCGAGCGAGCCGCTAGTTATTCAATATAGAGAACTTAGTGTCAAGACATTCCATTCCATTCAAATTAACTTCCTCGTTTTTAGCTTCACACTGCATCTCGCTCTCAGCAGGGTAGACAGAGAGAACCTAGTGTTAATACACTCCGTTCCCCACTTTCCGCCGAATTCGGAGGCATTGCATGTTAAGTGGTTTCAAATTATCCTTAACTCTATTTCTCTTTTATCCTAAATAGACTTTTGAATTGTCGAACAGAGAAATGAAACTAAATTATATATGTAAGATGTAAAAGATAAAAATGATGATAATATAATATCCCACTTCTGATGTAGAATATCTAAAGAGATGGTATAGCTCACTTATGATATAAGTAACACATAACGAATACGTATGTAGATTGATAAACGTCAGGAATGGTTCTTGGGCGTAGGCAACGGGCCAGGAGCGTATTATAATATTACACACTATACGTAATAGACACTACGGGGGCACCGAACCCATCACGACTATAGGGAGAGGAACTCTAAAGCAGTGCCTGGGGCTTGTGACCCAAGTGCAGGCTTAAGGGATCCCTTTATAATGCATAAACACTCACCTCCACTGCCCGAGTTCCTCTCACCACCGAACTTACACTTAATCACGTTATATTATAAGCACACAGGGACAGGGCGTCCCGCCTAGTAACTAGCACTACCGCGGCTCAACGTCAACTATGCAACAGCCAGTCCAACGACTGCTTTATACCTTTTCTTACTAACAAGTTTGTCACTACGCATTAGTCATATCGGCCAGCTGACACCTGACAAGTTGAGTCATAGACGGGATTATAGAATAACAGAGAGGCGCTACGCCTTGCGCCGACACGGCCATGCTGACGTACGCTCGTCCTCGAGCGTCTTCCAAGCATCAAGGAACAAGGTTACAACCCGTTCGATCATCCTGACACTCATAAATCTTTAACTGGTATTTTTAGGTTACAATGATCCGTTGGTCTGGCTAAACCTTCAGCGTATTACAATATTTTGCTGGTCCGCCTAAACCTTCAGTGTATTACAATATTTTGCTGGTTCGGCAAAACCTTTCAACATATCTCAATCATCTGCAGGTCCGGCAAAACCCTTCAGCATATCACAATCATCTGCTGGCCCGGCAAAGCCCTTCTGCATATCACAATAATTTGCTGGTCCAGTAAACCCTTCAGCGTAACACAATAGTTAACTGGCCCGGTAAACCCTTCAGCGTGACACAACAATTCACTGGACCGGTAAACCCTTCAGCTAGACCGGAAATCCCTTTAGCCGAGTCATTGGACCGGATTCCCTTCAATGACTGTTTCCTACATTTTTTTCTTATAGTACTTCGCTTTTTTTTTAATCTTTTTTTTTTTTTTTTTTTTTTTTTTTTTTTTTTTTTTTTTTTTTTTTTTTTTTTTTTGTTTTGTTTTTCTTTTTTTCTTTTATTACGTTCTTTTACTCGCTTTAACCGACTTTACTCTTATCATAGATACCCGCCGACACGGTCAGCCACTAACCACTACATAATTTGAAGTAATCTCGAGCTAAGATCCCAACCTTACTAAAACAAATGTCGCATCAAGCATTAACTCTGTAAAAGAACTATTGTACGCAGCATGGGTAAAATAAAGAACTCGAGAGTACATCAAATCTTGTTGAACTTCTAACTTACACAAATTGCAAAACTATTAATTACTAAACAGTGGCGGTTTTATAAAAATGAAGGTATCAATGATTCTTACGTTTAAACCTTTTATAATACGTTTACTACTTTTTTTTCTTTGCTTAATTCTATTTCACCTTTTATTACAATTACGGCACTTATATCATTGCACATCTATTTACTTCAACAATTATCACTCCATTACATTTATTTCAACACTACTCTTTTTTTTACTATTACAATTTTATAAAACCAAAGCACATAAAACTTCCTACTTTCTTAAAATCATACTATCTTACAGTTATTAGCATCTACTTTTTCAACATACGCCTTTATACCGCTACGCAACTACCTATTTGAACAACTATCGCCGCGTTAGACTTATTAATAATACCCTTTTCTCTAATACCCTATCAATAATACCCTTTTTTCACAATCTTATAAAACAAAAGAACATAAATCTTTCTACTATACCGATTTCTACACTATGTTCCCGCTTAAATAATCAAGGTAAGCCGTTAAGTTTCTTAATCTACCTTCTATAGCACAAATTCCATCAAAAGTGTGCACGTTGCACATTTAACATTAACCAAAAAAATAGAACGAGCTCACCCGGTGATGATTATACTTCCCCCAGTATTGGCATCGATCGAGTGCCAAACGTGATGTGGACCATCACTTCAGCTTCTTTAAACCTTCTATTGATTACAACACTTAACACTCGCGATACTTTAAACTTTACACGATATATTACGCAACTTTTAGGCCCTTCGATCCCACTTCTGATGTAAGATGTAAAAGATAAAAATGATAATAATAATATATCACTTCTGATGTAGAATATCTAAAGATATGATGGTATAGCTCACTTATGATATAAGTAACACATAACGAATACGTATGTAGATTGATAAACGTCAGGAATGGTTCTTGGGCGTAGGCAACGGGCCAGGAGCGTATTATAATATTACACACTATACGTAATAGACACTACGGGGGCACCGAACCCATCACGACTATAGGGAGAGGAACTCTAAAGCAGTGCCTGGGGCTTGTGACCCAAGTGCAGGCTTAAGGGATCCCTTTATAATGCATAAACACTCACCTCCACTGCCCGAGTTCCTCTCACCACCGAACTTACACTTAATCACGTTATATTATAAGCACACAGGGACAGGGCGTCCCGCCTAGTAACTAACACTACCGCGGCTCAACGTCAACTATGCAACAGCCAGTCCAACGACTGCTTTATACCTTTTCTTACTAACAAGTTTGTCACTACGCATTAGTCATATCGGCCAGCTGACACCTGACAAGTTGAGTCATAGACGGGATTATAGAATAACAGAGAGGCGCTACGCCTTGCGCCGACATATATAAACATTCTCCGAATTGTAATCGAAGCCACCCACCAACGCGTGTACTGTCAGACGCTTTTAATATTTTGTACGTTTTCTAAAATAATAAAGCTACTTTTTCTCTTTTTTATATCACAGACTTGACAGACAAAGGACCTAAAACCTAATACATAAAAATACTACGTCCTCCACTTTGAGTACATCGTGGCGCTGTGGGACAGTATTTGACATAATAGACAAGAACAACATTTCGAGATATTGCTTGTTGAGTGGAATACACCTTACTTTGTTTTGTATTAGAGTGAAAAAGAAGTCATTTTTTCGAATGGGGATCGAACCCACGACCAATCAGACTCACAGTCCGACGATGTCACACTAAGCCACGATGGTCCCGATTATTTTTTTAAACAAATGTTTTTTTTTTAATTTGTTAAATTACTTTATTCTTTTAAGTAGGCACTTTTTTGTATTTTTTTTTTTAATTTATTTCACATGGATTCACACAAGCTTTTATTAAGTGCTATTTGTCCTAATATCTGTCTGACTGATTGTCTACAGCCAAAACTTTTAAAGTAAAACTTGACCCACTTCCCTATTTCCGATTGAGTTGAAATTTTGATTCTGATTATTCAATGTTGGTGCAGAAGTCCAATATAGCAGCTGCAATAACAAGGAGGATTATATTTTTTGCACATTTCCACATATAGTTGTCAAATGGTCAAATGAAAGGACTTGGCTGGTATATATTTTTTTACTACAGCTTCACGCGTTTTCCCGCCTAACATGGTAGTCAGAGACAACCAAGTGTAAAGACACTCCGTTCTCTATTTCTTGTTCGCAGTCCGTTGTGCGTTAAGTAGCGGAACTCAGCGTTGCCTGGAAACCGTTCAGGCGTTTTTGTCGCTAAGCCATGCTTTCCGGTTCGGAACAGTTTCCAGGAGGCGCGGGTTCGAATCCCTCTGCGTTCAAATTTTTACACGTTTCCTAAATGTCTTTTTCAATTATCCTAAGTGTGGAATAACACTTTAAAAATGATAAAAATAATTATATTTAATTGTTTCTGCAAATGTGAAATTGACCCCACAACCATTATGTTTTCATTAATATGCTGTGACACTGCGCCACGATGACCTTATTATATTGTATTAATGAGGTTAGTGCATATAATTAGTATGATAGTAGAATATAGTACACTCCGAAATCGTTCTTTCTAAGTTCCAAAGATCCTTTTTACTATATGTATGTATATAATTTTTTTGTTTAATTTAAATATTATAAATTAAACAAAAAAAATTATATACATACATATGAAATAGGAAATTTAATAGATTTTACTGACATATACTGATATATAATCAAAAATACAATTTGATTTTAAGTCTACCTTTTAAATTTGAGATTTTGGTAATAAACACGTATTTAATATCGTAAAATATCAAATTTTAACATATTAAATAACACCTAACATAATTAACAGTAAAAAGTTAAAAAAATACAAAATTTAAATCTTTAAATCATATTAATTTTGCGGCATCACGCGTTTTAACGGAAAAACGACAGGAAGCCACAGTTGCGTAAAAGCTTCAACATTTCAGCGGAAATGAAACAAAATATTTACACAGGGGACAGATCTTGCATAGTTTGCGCCATTAATTTATAATGATACCGGAATACTGTGCGAGAAATGTCAGATTTTATAAGATAAACATAAATAGTAAGGATAGCGTAGTGTAATATTTGTAGTGTGTTTATAAAATATACTTTAAAAAAATCAGCAGTCACAGGCAGTCAGAGTGTCAAGACATTCCGTTCTCTATTTTCCACCTGAATTTGATATTGTGTGCTAAGTAGTGGAACTTAATGGCCTATTTTGTCTTAAATACCAAAGTGGGGAAATTAAAATCATTTAAATATAGTAATTTCCATTAGTAGGAATCGAATCTATAACCGTTTGTGTTTACATTCAGACACTGTCGCCAAAATAGACTTTAAAGGAAATGAAAATAATTTAAATATAATAACTTTCCTGAGGGGGAATCGAACCCATATTTAATTAAATACTATTCCACCGCGCCATTATAAACTCGACTACTTATATGCACAAAATGTTAATATAAGCAAAAGGAATGGAACAGGTTAATTAATTTCATTGCAGCTATTTTTAAATATTTTAGCACTTCGATACAGTAATTAAAATAGAAAGAACCTAGTTGTAATTAAATGTGTATCACAGCTTATGGTAAACGAAATGAAAATGTTAGTATTATATAACATTTTTATTTCAAATATACTATCACAAACTTAGTATTACAAATTATAATATTCAGTTGTAATCTTGTTGAATTATTAAAGTCACGTCAGCCACCTTATTATTTCTAAGCCTTGGTTCAATTTCATATAAATATTTTAAATTTTTACCAAGAATGAGACGTCACTAGACTGTGATTAATTGATAAAGCAGCAGGGTAGGCAGAGGGAACCTAGTGTTAAGACACTCCGTTCCCCACTTTCCGCCGAATTCGGAGGCTTGCTTGTTAAGTGGCGGAACTTAACGCCGCGCTTTACCTCGACACCAGAGCGAAGAAAATGAAAATATAATTTCCACTCCTCGATTGGGAATCGAACCCACAACCAGTCGTTTACAGTCACATGCTTGTGCCACGGGGCCACGACTGGCCACAATTTAATATTAGCCATTTATTATTTATTTATGGGGAAATCACATAAAAATCACAATTCGCTAGAAATTAATTAGGTAGATAGATAGAAACTCTTCATTGCACACAACGCCAATACAGAATATAGTACAAAATAATTCATATAAAGGTAATAAGTGTGTAAAGGCGATCTTAATTACTAAGTAATATTTACAACACAATTAACAATGAACTAATTGTCAAAAGTTAATTTCGCACAAACAAATGAGCGATTGTTAATATTTAATTGTTAATTGCAATTAAATTTTGCTTAACACTGATGAAAAGTGAATGTCTACCTGGTCAGGTGAAAAGCGTATGCTTTACACCTGAAAAGCGTATGGGAGACTAAATCTTTGCCCTTTGTCAACGCTATACTACATACCTCAGTGGTTTCTGACCCTTAACTTGGTAAAATATACAAGTGTACAACCAAGTCCCAGGTGCAAGCAACGGAATATTGTCAGTATATTCTATTCAATTTGCATTTGATTAAGAAATCGTAACTGTTTTGAGATATAAGGCTACATAATAGTATTTATCCTTATGACTATTTATTTTATTATTATTAATTATTATTTTTTTTAGCTTCACGCTGTGTCCCACACACAGCAGGGTAGGCAGAGGGAACCTAGTGTTAAGACACTCCGCTCCCCACTTTCCGCTGAATTCGGAGGCATTGCGTGTTAAGTGGTGGAACTTAACGCCGCACTTTACCTCGACACCAGAGCGAAGGAGATGGAAATATTAAATATTTCTACTCCTCGAGTGGGAATCGAACCCACAAGCAGTCGTTTACAGTCACACGCTTATGCCACTGCGCCACGACTAGCCTCTAATTCTATTCTATTTTACTGTTAATTATTTTTTATAGTAAATAAGTACACACATCTAAATTAGTAATTACGAGAAACAACAGTTCTGTTGTCAGATTAGTACTATGTTCTCAGCATCTTAGCTACGATTTTCTGAGCACTCAATATAGCGTATTAGAAAAATCCTCTCGTCTATCCTAATAAAATACTTTAAAATTGATAGAACACTAGCTTTTATCAAAGCAAACAATAAACAGTTAATTTTAAATTTTGGTATTTAGAAAGCTGCACGAACACACCTTTCAAAGCTCTGAATGTCATTACTCGATTCGATGAGCTTGAAATTTTGACCTGGTTTATAAGCCAAGATCTATTACCATAGAAAATGTAGGATTATCATTTTTTTTAATAATTTCTCATTTTGTGAGATATGTATAGAAAATATAGTAAAACTATAAAAAAATCACAGATAAATTATGAAGTGAAAGTACTTTCTATTGAACTACAGATTATATCCTGCGTAACTATTTAACTTTTCATACAAACTTTCGTCCCTTCTTACGACTCTTCAGGGGTTTATTTTTTTTTAAAGTAGCCTATGTTTTTCGATTATTTTCATTTCTAATTTCTATTAATCAGACCCATAAATAAGCTGTGAAATCATGACAAACAGGCAGACGGACAGGCTTTCACATTTGTAAGATTAGTCAAATTTATATTTGACAAAGTTTTTTTTTCCAGCTTCACGCTGTATCCCGCACACAGCATGGTGGGCAGAGGGAACCTAGTGTTAAGACACTCCGTTCCCCACTTTCCGCCGACTTCGGAGGCATTGCGTGTTAAGTGGCGGAACTTAACGCCGCGCTTTATCTCTGGTACCAGAGCGAAGAAAATGGAAATATTAAATATTTCCACTCCTCAAGTGGGAATTGAACCCACAACCAGTCGTTTACAGTCACACGTTCGTGCCGCTGGGCCATGACTGGCCCCTATTAAATTTGACTACAATTTTTAGATATATTGTAAGTAAATATAAAACATTTGATATTCTTTCTCAAAGCCCACGGGGCAAAGTGTTTCTAAGTTTGGAAACTAATGCAAGAAATATCAGTTCAATTGGTTTCGACCAATGGGACCCAACTTCAAACTTTGCCTGTCAACAAATTATTTTGGTCATCTAAACTGACATAGTGTTTCTATTAATATATTACCTTTATGTTTCAATTTAAGATAAGGTAGTTATTTTTCCTTGACAAATCTAATTCAAATTTGCTTGCTTAAAATACCATCGTAGCAAGATGGTTGTGGGTTCGACTCCTATCTGTGGAATGACATTTGAATTATATATTTTTGCTTTTTCCGATCTGGTTATAAAAGAAAGCACAGCGTTAAGTTCCCCCACTCTACACACAATTTTCGAGCGTAAAATGGAGAGCGGAGTGTCTTATCACTACGTTCTCTCAGATAACCTCGCTATGCGGGAAAAGTATAGACGTATATATGTATTATATATGTATGTTTAAAATCAGTGTTATTAATTACTTAATTTATGATTTTTAACTAAAAAAAATATTATTATTATACTGATAATATAAATAAGCCAAATTGTTAGATATAAAGACAAAAATTGTATAAATTTGATTCCTATAGGAATGTCCCTATAAGCATTTTCTTGGTCTGCTAAAGCAAAGTCTTACTTTATTAAGCAAAACAAGCGATCAGAGTGACTTGACTCTCTCTATACAAGAAAATTATGGAACATAAATACATAAAATATAATTTACAGCCTAACAACTAACAATGTATCTATGAAACCTATATTTCGCAATCAACCCATGTCCGCAGATTAAAATCCAAGCGATTTTCCGCTTTCAGAGGGATCGTTTGTGTCAAAATCGATTCCCGTACTTACAAAGTATTGAGGGTATCGTCTACTCGTTAGATGATTATTCGTCGCTCCCGAGAGAAAGGTAATTCTTTCATTATGTACTTTAGCGATTTCAGAGGTAAACTTTTTTGTATTTATATGAAATACTTGTAAATATATGAAAAATGTTCTTTAATAAGCGAGTTTATATGTTTTAATTTGGTATGTTTTTATAATTAAATAATATGGACGAAAATAATAAGAACGAAATATTATATCAAGTTATAATTCATTTTGCTAATATAAAGCTGTACTAAAGTACTATGTGTTAAAAGAACTGTTTTTTTTTGTATAAGAAAAGAATTGTATTAAAATGATATATTCATAGTACATCTACCAACTCATGTGAGTCAACTTTTCCTTACTTTCGCCTAAAATCTATCTCTATGGTATGCTATTTTAGTATTACATGGAATGGCTTCAAAGTTATTATGTCACAAATGATATCAGTTTTAGTTTTAGAAGTATAAGACTACATGAATACAACTATATGAATTTCAAGAATAGATTGACAAGTATAAAAATCACCTTGGACTTCAAAATTCTACTTAAGGCCACTTATTTCAGACCCCTTGAGAATAGAATATAAAAAAGTGTACTAGTAGTATAGTAGTTGTTAGTATGGCACACGTAGCCACGCGATAAATTAGAAATGTATCAGTTCATCTAATTTATATGTAGATGATTGTGGTGGTGGATCCTGCCACTCAACACACAATGCGGTTTCCGGCTGAAAAAGGAGGGCGGAATGTTTTGACACTAGATTCTCTCTGATCTCGCTATACGACAAAAACGTGAAGCTGCTCTTTCTTAGTCTAGTGTTAAAATAGATACATAAAACGTAGCGAATAAAAAAAAATATAAAACTAAACCTAATAAAATAAATCAAAAATCAATACAGCTATTGATTTATAAATAAAATTCATATTTCTCAAACAGACTATTTTGTTGAAAGTCCTTTCAAAGTTTTCCTTAATTTAAAATTAATTGCTTCAAAATTAAAGTCACTAAATTTGACGTTCATCCAAACTTATCCCGATTTTGGATCGGTCCCAGTGGAAAACTCCCTACAATCGTAGCGAATCACAATCAATTAAAGTTTCGTACCGCGGATTCTATTCCCACTGAGACTATTGTATAATGTTTGTACAATCGATCTTGTTGTCAATTTACGCAAAGGCTTAATTAGTAAGGAAGGGGTTGACAAGATGGGATAAAGCTAAAACTTAATAATTCACTATATTCTTCTAAAAAGAAATTCAAACTTTATTTTGAGATTTAAATTATCTAGTGACTATTTTTTAGCTTCACGCTGTATCTCGCACACAACAGGGTAGGATGGAACCTAGTGGTAAGATACTCCTTTCCCTATTTTCCGCCGAATTCGCAGGCAATGCGTGCTAAGAGGCAGAACTCAACGCCGCGCTTTACCTCTGATACCATAGCGAAAGAAATGGAAATATTAAATATTTCCACTCCTCGAGTGGGAATTGAACCTACAACCAGTCGCTTTGCAGTCACGCTACGCACGCTACACTTTGTGCCACTGCGCCACGACTGGCCCCACTTTTTGCATTTAACTGGGACTTTTTTTAAGTATGTAATTTAAATGTCATTCTCTTAAGTGAGAATCGAACCCACAAAGGAGGCCCATTCGAAAAGACGCTGGCACGAATACCAGTGCATTCAAATTTTTATACGTTTTCTAAAAATGATTTTACTAATTTTCTAAGGGTGTGGATGGATACCTAACACTTAAACAAGGTTGAAAATAATTTATAAACTTTTAAAATTCCACTAGTATTTTACATTTTCATTTTATTTAAAATGATGATAGTTAATGTGAAAACCATATTTTTGTATTTATTTTTTAGAGACGAAAATATTATTATTATATTATTATATACATACATCGTTCCTCTGATTTCTTATTAGGTAGATTATTAAAGATTTTTTATTTATTTCTCTGCCTACTTTAAAATTATTGTATGAAATAAAAATTAAATAGTAAAATTAAAATGAACTATCGTAAAAAGACATTTAAAGATTCAGCGTTCAAATTTTTATACGTTTTCTTTAAATGTCTTTTTCAATTTTCCTAAGTGTGGAATAACACTTTAAAAATGTTTAAAAGTATTTAATAAATAGCATTCTCTCTTGCCAAATGATTGTTCGTAGAATAATCTTTGGGTAGCAGAAATTTGTAAAAATCTCTCTACAGAGATGCTAACAATATAAATAAGTTGTAATAAAGCGTATAAGAATTTCGACGCAGCGGCTAGTAGAACGCATGGCTCAGTGGTGAGAGCGCCTGAACGGTATTCAGGAGGCGCGGGTTCGAATCCCGCTGCGTTCAAATTTTTATACGTTTTCTTTAAATGTCTTTTTCAATTTTCCTAAGTGTGGAATAACACTTTAAAAATGTTTAAAAGTGAACTATCGTATTATTTTTCTGAGTAACTTCGCTTCAAATATAATATTTATTTTAATGTTTTTATTTTAAAGCAGCAAATAACCTATAATAGGATTATAATACTCGATAATCTTAAAAGCGTTTTCTCAATATCTTAGAGCCCTTTAACATATTGAGTTAGAAGCGTATTGAAAATATTTTATAATTTTAATTTAACCATTAGGGGCCAGTCGTGGCTCTGTGACACAAAGTGTGACTGTAAAGCGACTGATTGTGGGTTCAATTCCCACTTGAGGAGTAGAAAAATTTAATATTTCCACTCCTCGAGTGGGATCGATTTTGTTCGCTCTGGTGTCGAGGTAAAGCGCGGCGTTTAGTTCCGCCACTTAACAAGCAATGCCTCCGGAATTCGGCGGAAAGTGGGGAACAGAGCGTCTTTCTTCTAGGTTGCTTTTTCTTACCCTGCTTGTTTGCGGAATATAGCGTGAAGCTAAATAAAATTCCTAAAATCGTTTATCAAAATAGTATCATATTTTGATCTAAGACAAAGCACGGCGTTGAGTTTTACCATCAGTAGTATTTCGAATTCATGTGGACATTGGTTAAGGTCTTGGCCTTAGGTTCTTTCTAACTATCCTGTTATGCGAGAAAAAGTATGAAGTTGCCTTATTTATCAGAACTAGCTATGAATTCAACAGCGTGAATTTTAACGTTATGACTCTAAAGTAAATGCCACCTAAGTTACTTTTTTTACATCTGCCAGTTAAAGCCCTTTTAAAATCGATCCAGTCGTTTCATTGATTAGTCGTAACAAACAAACAGACAGACAGACAAAAATGGTAAAAAATGTTATTATATTATGTGTATAGTGTATACATTTGCATTTAATAAAAAGCGGTTATTTTAATATTACAAACAGACACTCCAATATAACTTATATGTATAAATAATTAATAATTTTAGTTAAATATGTTTAATAAGAAACATATTTCTATTCTATTCTTCAACTACATTATATGTAAAGTTGTACACGTGTTCAATCCTCACAGGAGATATGGTGTAACAATCGAAACCGCAGATGTCAATTACGTTCCGTCCCCAATAGACAGAGCGGTGGCATTTAAACATAAGTATAGACAAGGGTGTGGAACTATTCTATCTAGTTATTAGTTACTTTTTATTCATTTCCTTTATATTTTTATTCATCTTTTCCTTTATCCTCTCCGAGTAATTATTATATATTATTTTAATAAATAATTGAAGCCAGTCGTGGCGCAAAGTGTGATTTTAATGCGGTTGTGGGTTCGATTCCCTCTCGGGAAGTGGAAATATTTAATATTTCCATTTTTTTCGCTATGGTATCGAGGCATTGCGGCTTTAAGCTTTGTAATTTAACACGCAATGCCTCTGAATTCGGCGGAAAGTGGGGAATGGAGTGTCTTAACACTATGTTCCCTCTGCCTATCCTGCTGCGTGTGGGATACACATGCGTAAAACTATAAAAATAGGTACTAGGTACTAAACGCGACAATAAGTTCCGGTATTCAAGAAGCAATAACTCGATTACGGGCGGGAACTGAAAGCGGAGTGCCTTCTATAGGCAGATTCCCTCTATATTTATATGTTAACTTCAAGCCGTTTTTTGTGAACTACAAAGCAATGTATTTTTCAGTTTAGTATATTATTTTATCAAAATATACATTACTGATGTTAATGTGAAATTGAATGCTATTGAATCATACCCAATGTGTAGTAAAATGTTTTTTTTGAAGCTAGTCGTAGCGCAGTGGCACAAAGTTTGACTATAAAGCGACTAGTTGTGAGTTGAATTCCGACTAGAGAAATTGGAATATTTAATATTTACACTTTCTTCGTTCTGGTGACGAATCAAAGTACGGCATTGAGTTCCGCCACTGAACTTGGTATTACATGTGCCTTCAAAATTCGGGGAGTGTAGTGTCTTAACACGAGGTTGCCTCTGCGTTTTGCGTACCCTGCTGTATGAGTACAGCGTGAATCTAAAAAAATGAAAGATAATAAAAGAAAATTAAATCTTATCTTTTACTGTTAAGATTATTTTGATTTTTAACTATTTATCTGTCCTGTGACAGGTAACCAAACTTAATGTTTATGAGTTAAACCAGTTTTAGTTATAATTTATTTTGTGGATTCACTATTTTTTTTCCTGCAAATCAGGGTAGTAAAAAAAAAGTTGACTCACACACACTTACAGCATGACATTCAGACATTGTGTGTTAAGCGGCGGAACATAACGGAAATGAAAATAATATCAGAATAATCTTTCCCCCGAATAGAAATCGAACCCACGATCAGTGCCTACAGGCAGACCCTGGCTCAATAATGACCTCATGTACTTATAATTGATCTTATAAATAAAATATTTCGTTCATATTATAATTCCTTCTGTTAGAAATTTCCATAAATTAATTCAAAATTAGGGCGTATTTATGAAATCAACAATTTTACAGTGAATAAAAGCCGTCTCATTTCTCAAATTAAAATTTATGATACAATAAGAGATCTCGATTTTGGCCCACGTGGGAAATTATTACTTCCTTCAAGCTTACAGGATTGGATTATAAAGAATTAATTTACCATGGATGAAAGAGCATTTAATATGTTTCCTTGTACGTCAAAGTAAATATTGCTTATAATTATGCATAATGTATACATAGGTATTAATATAAAATTTATACAATTTCTTTTTAAAAACGAAACTGATCGCTGTCTGTACATGGATGTTATCTCTGTCTGTTTGTTTGTTTACGATATGTGATATCAAACATTATGGCGGTCAATTTTTTGAAGACTTGTACAATTAATTATTCAGTCAATTTTTTTTATTTTTTACTCTAAAATACAATTTATTATAAAATAGTACAGAAAGTTTAAATTCGAACGTCAGTTGTACACAAAGTTAAACAAGTCCTATTAACACCTACCTACGTAAACAATTTTGATACTTTACTTTCAATGTAGTCATTTTTACAATAGTTTCGCAGTTTGTTTTTGTTACATATTTTTTCCCAAAGAGCAAATATAGAAATCTATACAGACAAAGTCAGTGTCAAGACACTCCGTTCCCGTACTCGTTTTACGCCCGAATTCTTAACAATGTGTCTTGACTGGCGGAACTGAACCCCCGGGGCTTGTTATTTTTACCATTTCATTTATCGACGGCAAAGCGCGGCGTTAAGTTCCGCCACTTAACACGCAATGCCTCCAAATTGGGCGCAATGTGGGGAGCGGAGTGTCTTAACACTAGGTTCCCTCTGCTTACCATGCTGTGTGCGGGATACAGAGTGAAGGTAAAAAAAATATGGAGCTTTAAATTCCTCATACTTTCTGGAAATTGGAGAATATTGAATAGGAATAATTTGGAAATCAATTAGAAGTTTAAAAAAGCAAATTTGAAAGTTGAAAAGATCCATTTGATGTGTATAAAAAGGTATTTGAAGTTAGAAAAACAGAACGTGATGTGTAAAATAATGATTTTGGAGTTCGAAATCTATATATAAATAAAGTAGACAAGGTGAGACGCAGTGGATTAACGCCTGAATGTTGCGACGTCGGATTATGGGTTCGATTCCTCTTTAGGGGAATAATTATATTTCAATCATTTTAATTCATCCGGTCTAAGGCAAAGTGCATTAACAAAGTGCTGTTTTTAAGAGATGCAGGTTTGAATCCAGCTGCGTTTATTTTTTTACATTTCATATAAATGTTAAATTATATTCTTTAAAACGCATTGAGTTCCGCCACTTAACACGAATATCTCCTATCATAGCAAGTAGGGAATTGTATCGCTAGGACACGCCAGATTCTCCCCGTTTTACTTTGCGGGAAAAAACACAAAAAAAAATCGGCAAGAATTTATAAATGCTACCACATTACATAGTATATAGATATTGTTAGTTTAACACCTAATACTGATAGTAGGATAAAATATTTCACACCCAAAGCTATATAGAAACCACATAGAACGTAAATAAGGGATAGTATCACAGCATAACTTTAATATACAAATACGATTACAACGGCTTAAACATTTCAACGACACATTAGCTGAGGAAGCGTTATAATATATAAAACATTCTATCTATGTCATGGGGCTGACCCAACTCATCGTGTCACTTACTATGCGGACTATTATAAGCCTTAAGCAATTAATCATAAAGACTAGATTAGATTAAGCTATGATAAACAATAGGAAATATGGAATGCCTTTGTTTTAGACAGGCTTACATCTCAATGCGTTTCTTTATTATGTTGTTCTGATAACGTGATTTTTGATGTAAATATGTTTTTTTTTTGTTTTTTGGATGTTTTAATGAATTTTCGAAGCGAGGTCAAGGTTTATTTTTTATATTTTTTTTATATATAAATTATTTATATCCACTATATAACGCTATTCTGTCCAAAAATTCTTTTTTTAAAGATTGCATATCAGGTGCAGGAACTAAAAAAAATCTGCATATATTATTATTATAAATTTTGTTACCGATGTCTTGTAAACCCCTTAATCATCGCTTACGTGTATATAAGAATATTTCACGAAAAGAAAAAAAAATCTAAAAAGTAGGATATTTTTGTCGGTGTAATTGACCCAATTAACTTCAAACAGTAGGTAGTTTCAGCAGTGTTGGCTGTTGATCGCTCAGTGAGTAACGGAAATATACATATTTATATGAATACTAAATTCGTGTATATAAATGTTCATACATAAATACATGATAGTAGATATATAATGATTCTTTGTTTTTTTAGCTTCACGCTATATCCCGCACACGGCAGAGTAGGCAGAGGGAACCTAGTGTTAAGACACTCCGTTCCCCACTTTCTGCAGAATTCGGAGGCTTGCGTGTTAAGTGGCGGAACTTACCGCCGCGCTTTGCCTCGACACCAGAGCGAAGAAAATGGAAATATAATTTCCACTCCTCGAGTGGGAATCGAACCCACAACCAGTCGTTTACAGTCACACGCTTGTGCCACTGGGCCACGACTGGTCGTCTCTCTATCTGCTTCGTAGATAAATAATTTATATATAAAAACTATACTATAATTTATATAAAAAAGCATAGTATGTGTGGCCCAGTGGCGGCACGAGCGTGTGACTGTAAACGACTGGTTGTGGGTTCGACTCCCTTCTTCTTCGCTCTGGTGTCGAGGTAAAGCGCGGCGTTAAGTTCCGCCACTTAACACGCAAGCCTCTGAATTCGGCGGAAAGTGGGGAACGGAGTGTCTTAACACTAGGTTCCCTCTGCCTACCCTGCTGTGTGCGGGATATAGCGTGAAGCTATTTAATTTTTTTTTTTTTAAATATTATAATTATAAACTTTGTTACTGATATCTTTTAAACCCCTTAATCATCGCTTACGTGTATATAAGAATATTTCACGAAAAGAAAAAAAACTAAAAAGTGAGAATATTTTTGTAGGTTTAATTGACCCAATTAAATTCAAACAGTAGGTAGTTTCAGCAGTGTTGGCTGTTGATCGCTCTATATATGAATACTATATGACGCTACGCAATACGCTTTATATGAATACTAAATTCGTGTATATAAATGTTCATACATAAATATAGAAAATAGTAGAGTACGACGACGAGTACGAGTACATATTGATTCATTTGCCTTAATTAACCTCTTACCATTAGCTTAAAGTATAGTAGCAGTTGCTCATAAAGATAAATTTGAGGACTAAATTAATAAAAAGAGGAATGTGTCTACATAAAATCTTTCCTCCCTTTGAAATATCAAGAAAACTACTTTTAATGTTTTCTACTAACTCTTACACTCTTCTACTAACCTATATGAATATTTCAGCTCTCTAGATCTAGTAGTATTAGTTGTGAATCTGTAAATCCGTTACCCACTGCATAAATCCTTCTTTAGTAAGTGAGCAACGGGAGTTATCCAGAGCATAACGGAACTTTTTTAAATATATATTGATTAATTGACTAGTATATTATTAAATATAAGTATTCCTACGTTTGACATTTAACTGAATAGCTTATTAAGCTTTAAATATTGTATTTATATAAAAGTTAATAAATCTATTTATATATAAATATGAGTTATCAAATAAGCAATTATGAAAAGCCTTTGAGACCTCGATTATGTTCTAATTATGTATATTTTCATTTAAATTTATAACATAAATTATAAACTTAACGCCTACATGAAGCCGCCTACACTTATCTGACTTTGTTTAGTACGCTTAACAACTACTGGAACAATTGTGACGCAGTGGGACAGTGTCTGACTTATGCGTAACAGATATGTGTTCTATCACTTGTGAAACAGTCAATTTTTGTTTATATATTTTTTTTATACTCCTGGTTTCATAAGCAAAGTTGTTAGGTATCCGTTGAGTTCCACCACTCACCACGAAATGTCTCGAATTCGAAAGCGGAGAAACTTGAGCTTCAGTAGCAATTGCAGTTCTGTTGGCTTTTAGTGCGTTAATGGTTATCCCGATTAGCAGGATAGATAGATGTCTATCTTGCTAAAATTATTTTTTTTTCGCAATGTCTCAATTTCGGGCGAGACGTGGAGAATGAAGTGTCTTGATAGGTACTAAATTCTCTCTGGCCGCTATGCAGGAAATAATCTGAAGTTGATTTATTATGTCACTACTTATCAGTTATATGATATTAGTAGATGCCCGCAACTTCTAATGCGTTCACTTTATGACCCTTGCCATACTCTTTCGTAATACTCATATTTAAATTCATTTACTATGTCGTATAATAAAATAAAATGTTTTTTTATTTTTGTTCTTAAACACTCTTCATAATAATATATTCTTCTTATCGTATAATTTACTTTCACTCCAATCGACTTACAAACGTACAATATTAACAATAACAAGTATACTCATCAAGCTAACTTTTGATTCTGAACGTAATCCAAAATCAGGCACGTGCCGAACTAAAGACCATAGGGGTTTCTTTGAGTAAACCACTCATTAGTGTAGAATTATTGAGTACATGCCCATTGTTTCCATACGGTTTGGTTAAAAGGGGAAATTTTGATAAGAAAATGCAAGGCAGTTCTTATAGGTATATTCAATTTATGCTAAGACTTTTCTTCTCTTAACAAAATATGTTACCAGTGGTCAGTCGTGGTGCAGTGGCACAAGCGTGTGACTGTAAGCGACTGGTTGTGGGTTCGATTCTCACTCGAGGAGTGGAAATATTTATTATTTCCATTTTCTTCGCTCTGGTGCCGAGGTAAAGCGCGGCGTTAAGTTCCGCCACTTAACACGCAAGCCTCCGAATTCGGCGGAAAGTGGGGAACGGAGTGTCTTAACACTAGGTTCCCTCTGCCTACCCTGCGGTGGGCGGGATACAGCGTGAAGTTATGCTAACAAAGATATAATATCTACGATTTAAAATTTAAATTACATAATAGTACTTTATGTAATTATAGTACAAACTTATTTTTTTTTTTACACTTTTTCTTACATAGCAAAATGATGTCGGGGAAAAAAGACTTCTAGTGTCAATACGCTTTGTTTTCCGCTTTCCGGCTAATATCGAGTTGCAGTTGTTCCACTGTATTTTTTAAATTCTAATCACTTAAAAAAGTTTATTTCTTATTATTTAGTTTATTCATACTTTACTCAAAACTCAAATTTATAATATATCATTTTCAATAATATTATATCTAACTTTTCAAACTACAATTAAAGCATTTAACTAAAGATTAACCCAAAGGTACACAAAATTATACAAAAACACAACATGCTTAATTTCCTTTGTCAAAAACCCATTTCGCCAAAGACATTGTGGGTAGTTTTTGAAATCTCTAAAGAGAATAGAAACGGCACTCCCATGTTCGTTCGGGACGTGACACAGACGGGTATGTTTGGCAGCAATTCTGAAATGCGGGGGCGACGTGACCGCCCAACTATAATTTCAACTGAAACAATACTGCCCTACACATGTAATATGAATAGGAGAAAAACGTTGCGATCTACGGGACATGCTTTTATATTTTCTTAGTTCGGTACCGCTACAGGTTCGGAGTTCAAATTTCTTCTTTATTTTTTATATATTATTGGTATCTAAGAATACTAATTAATCTAGTTGTCTAATTTACAGTGTTATAAATTTTTTAATAAAGTTTTTCGTTTATTCGGCAAAATATCGAACTTATGTAATTTTTACTTAAGTTATTATGGCACAGTTAAGATATGCCTACGTAAACTGCGATTTACGGCTCAATATTACGATAATTTTATATTCACTAGATTGTTTTTTATGTTACCTGACCAACAAAAACTGTAAAGGCATAAATATTATAAATGCGAAAATCTGTCTGTCCATTTGCTTGTTAAGCTTTCACGGTTAATCTACCGGTTTCATTTATATGTAATTTGAAATAAAAATAGTTAGAGACCCAGGATCAAAGATAAGCTGCAAATTCTAGTTTTCTAGTTCATGCGGCCAAGCCACAGATTGGCCGCCAGTAAACGTATAAAAGAGAATAGACTATCTAATAGCGACTTGATTTCATGTTTTTTCTGCTTACCTAGCAAAAATGCAAAATCCTATCAATAGAACCCTAAATGTATATGACAAAGATATTTAATTATATTAAAATAAAAATGACTACTTTATAGCTATAAATAACTTTTAATAACGAAAACCTTTTAATTTAAACACACTCAAATAGCAATTAATTAATGAATCCAAAAGTGTGAAGTCGGGGAAGTGAAAAGTTACCATGTAACAGTCAAATTTTAACAATTTAACGTTAAAATTTATTGAACACGTACGGAGCGGTATCATGTATGTTCTTCAGTCTAATGAGTACAGATAGATTGGAAACTTGTGGAATATATTACTAGTTGCTTGTTCCTTGTTCTTATAACGGTTAAATTGAAACAGTATGTCTTATTTAACGTACGTTAAATACGTTGTTGTGGCCAGTCGTGGTGCAGTGGCACAAGGTGTGACTGTAAAGCGACTGGTTGTGGGTTCGATTCCCACTCGAGAAGTGGAAATATTTCTATTTTCTTCGCTCTGGTGTCGAGGTAAAGCGCGCGTTAAGTTCCGCCACTTAACACGCATTGCCTCCGAATTCGGCGGAAAGTGGGGAACGGAGTGTCTTAACACTAGGTTCCTCCTGCCTACCCTGCTGTATGCGGGATACTGCGTGAAGCTGAAAAAAAAAATATTTAACGTAATAAAACTTTAGATAAGTTGGATTGGGTATATTAATATTTTTAATATTTTTAAAGTGTTATTTACATACTAAGAATATTGAAAAATATTTCAGGAAATGTAACGTGTATGACGTGGCGCTTGGATGGTTTCTAAGTGTGGATGAGGTGAAGTGCGGGTTCAAATATCGCTGCGTTTAAATTTTTAAAGAGTTTTTTCTGTGTATATGAAGTTTTTAATATCAATTGAGTAAAACATGGTTGATAAAGTAAAGAAGACAAAAATAATATTTATATTTGGCGTCGGACTCGAGACCGTCGTAGCGGAGTTAGACAGCATCTGACTGTTTGGTTATGGGTTCGACCTCCACATGGACACATGATCATAATTTAATTATTTTTATTCCGCCACTAGTTGGTAGAATATATTATTATTGATATACCATTCGAGTTATAGTGATGGTGATCTCCGATTTTTAGTTATCTATTTACAAATTAAGCATTTGCATTTAACACTCATATTGGGGTCGTGTAAAAACTAAAGCTGTATTTGCACTTCAGGCCAATTGGAAATCGTGAAGTAGGTCAAATTTCATTTGTAAAATTTGATTACGGACCGATAGTGTGACAGGCGAAACTAAATAAAGAAAAAAACAAAAATATTATAATCAATGATTTTGTGACAATATTTTTATTATTATTCATTAATTTCACTTCTTCATGTTTACTAGAATATAATATTATATTTACTGTATATCAGAGGTGGGCAACCTTTTTTAGCAACCAGCATATATAAAATTTTATATGTTTCATACTTTATCCTTCATAGCGGGGTAGTCAAAGGACCTACTGTAGGACACTCTGTAATCCACTATAATTTAAAATGTAAACATTCCCCCGAGTGGGAAACGAGCCCACGATCATCACTTTATAGTCAATCGCTGTCTCACTGCGCCAAAAGTTCTTAATAGTCTCATTTAATTAATAGGAGAATGTCTGTAATATAAAAAAATACTTTTAGCGGCCCGCATAAAATTATAAAGCGGGCCGCATATGGGTTCCTTTTCACTGCTCTAGATTGGAAACACCAAAACAAAATATAAATATAGCAAAACGCTACCATTTAAGCCCAAACAAATTGCCCCACTTTTTTAATACCATTTCTAAAACACTCTGTTCTAAGCGTAGTTTAGAATAATTTTCGAGTTTTTGCGCCTGCGTAATAACTCTCTGGAGAGCGAAACTTCATGTGAAATTAACAAAGTTCGGGCTCTCATCCCGGGGTCGTGAATGTGGACCGTGATGAAATTCAAAGATAAAAATATTCTGCGGTCTAAACGGATTTGAGTGCCCAACGATGCGGAAATAGCTTTGTCCAAACTTCTCATGCCTTAAATGATTCGTAAACTCGCCGTTGAAGTGTATAAACATTTGAATAAGTTGTATTTAAATTTATTATGGCAAGTTGTTTATTTTAATCACGAGTTTCCTATTGATGTTTTGGACAAGTGAAACGGGAGGATCTTATTTTGGAAACTAGTTAATGGCCTTAACTGTGTGTGGCCTTTATAATATTTTACTTTTATTTACCATCTGTTGATTTTGAAACTTAGACCCAATATTTTTCAATTTTGCCGAACAGTTTTAGCTTTCGTCGTACAAAGAGGACCTAGTGCGCTCCGTTCTTTGCTTTCTACCTGAATTCTAGAGATTGGATATTGAATGCCGAAATTCAACTTCCATCTTTATCTTACCGGAGAGAGAAAATATAAATAATATGAATATTCCTCCTAGTGTAAAGGAACCCGTAACCATCGCGCTTACAGTCAGGCTATCACTATGCGCCACGACTGCAAAGTTCAATGATTTTAATTTACTAATGTGACCTGCCCGCCACACTGAACAAATTTGACTTATATTTATTTACTTCTTACGGTTCAGCTGGTCTAACATGATTTTTCAATTGTCCTTATCTTTAATTGTTATGTAGGTCAATGAAAAATGCTTACCACAATAACTAGTTTTATTAAGGGAGCCTAACTATTTCGTATAATTTAGCTGTTCTATTATGATTCGACATCATGACATACTGTTTAAAATCAATTATAACTCTAGTTCTATCCATAGTCAAAAGCTGTATAATAATGAAAGTTTTATTCAAATCGGTCTAGTACATATGACAGGTACATTACCTGCGTACATCAAAGACAAACATATTGATAAAATTTTTAAAATCATTGATTCTCACATTCTATTATTATTCTTTCATCCCATAATTATTTTTTCTTAATTATATTCAATGTACAGACAAAAATTTTTACAGTTTTAATATAATATAGAAAATAAAATTAAAGTACTAATCTATATTAGTAATTCAGTAATTTAGTTCCTAACAATACATGTATGTCATTCATGTTTTATTCATCATATTGTATCTAGTACAATACAGCCCTTTGTATACCGATTGGGGATAGAATACAAAAAAATAAAAAACGCTGATACGATTCGTCACTCAGCGGCGCGGAAATAGCTTTGTCAAAACTTTACTTGGTTTTAACGAGGCGGAAACTGCCTTATTGAAATCAGTTATGAAACTATAAACACTTATTTCTTTCTAAATATATTTGTAATAACTAGTAAGTGATATTTAGATAAAAAATAGTTAGATAGTTAAAATTCTTTATTTTCACACTAAATATTACATGCATTTTGTACAACTTAAGATTTAACTTAACATAAAAAGGAAAAAAGGCGACCTTATCACTAAAAGTTATCTCTTCCATTCAACCGACTTATTAAGATCTAAAGACAAGAACGGGCATAGTGCATTTAAATAACAAAATAGATAGTAATAAACCTTCACATGTACAGAAAATACACATATATAATAAATAAATATATTATATATTAGTTACTAGATTTAAAATAAATTAGGTTTTTTGACAGCTTCTCGCTTTTTACCCTATAGTGGAATAAGAGGGGAGAATCTAATTTCAGAATACTCCGTTCTCCAATCTTAATGTTGAATGGTGGAACGTTACGCACTGTCTTACCACAGTAGGAATTGAATCTACAGTAAATTGCGTTTATAGTCGTTGTCCGAATAACTATAAAGATTTTTGATATCATACGAACCATTCATCTTTCTATTTGTTTATTAATTATCAAATAAATGATTCTGCTAAAGCTATTAAAACGGGTTTTGTTTGTTTATCATTGTTTTAGTAAATTGTAGATTATGAGTTGTTTCTTATTGGATTAAACATAAAAAATGATGATAACTTGCTATTATCCCCTATCAGTAAGTTAGGGCTTCTTGAAGGGCTTTCTACTGGTCACAATCTTGCGCGACGGCTTCCAGGTTTTGTTATTGCAGGCCAATCAAAATTGACTCATTTTAACAGTTTACCTCCCTTTTAATACCTTGTTTAGAAATGTGTTTATATATTATAATATAGAAAATGGGTTCTATTTAATTCATTATTAAATATCTGATTTTAAATAAAAGTTAATAAAATACAGATAAATAAAAGTAATTAAATTAATTTCCACCGAAAAATTTCATTGACATTGTAAACAGAAACGAAAGATTTTTTGATTCACATCGGTCAATACTAAAAGAAAATTCTTGGGACATCTGTCCCAAAGATAAAATAGAACGTGAAAGTTTTACGAGCATTTAGAGATTTAGCTCTAGATCTAGTGCTTGTTTATAAATAAATAGGGCTCGATGTGTTCTGTAATTCTAGTAGGCTAAAGAAAACAATTCGAAAAAATATTTTTCTTTTTTGTTGCTTCACGTTGTATCCCGCACACAGCAAGGTAGGCAGAGGGAACTTATTTTTATGACACTTCGTCCTCCATTATCCGACGAATTCTGGAGTCATTGTGTATTAAGAAACGGAATAAGTTCCGTACGCCGCGTTTTGCCTCGATATCAGAGCGAAAAAAATGAAAATATCGTTTACAACCAATCGTTGACAGTCACGTTTGTGCCACTATTTATTTTACTGATTAAATATTTATTTTAGAATAATTATTAAAAGCAACTTTTATTACTGTTTTTTTTTCTTGACTTTTTTTTTTTTTTAGCTTCACGCTGTATCCCGCACACAGCAGGGTAGGCAGAGGGAACCTAGTGTTAAGACACTCCGTTCCCCACTTTCCGCTGAATACAGAGGCTTGCGTGTTAAGTGGCGGAACTTAACGCCGCGCTTTACCTCGACACCAGAGCGAAGAAAATGGAAATATAATTTCCACTCCTCGAGTGGGAATCGAACCCACAACCAGTCGTTTACAGTCACACGCTTGTGCCACTGGGCCACGACTGGCCTTTTTTCTTTATACATTTGCTATAACATAGACAATAAAGACGCGATCGATGATACCGAAGCCGTTGTGGCGCAGTGTGACAGCATCTTTCAGTAACCTTGATGATAGTTATTTCGATTCCCGTTCGGGAGAATATAATATTTACATTTCTCCGCTCTGATATATAAGACAAAGCGTGGCATTAAGCTAGGGGTAAATTGACACTAGGATTTCCGGACTACCTTACTATGTGGGAATGTGGGAAAAAGCGTAAAAGGCCTTAAACAAATATATATTATTTTCCACTTTATTCTACTTTTCCAATAGGTCTAAAGAAAACACTGAAAATCCAATAAAGTAATATGAAGTTAACAACAAAATATTTATAGCAATACAGCTTATATGAAGTACATATACTCGTATACAAGACTCTCATAAGAAACACAAATTATTTATTTATTAGAAAGCTAAGAAAGATTCGATTAACTTTGATCATTATTAACTAGCTAACTTATACTGCTGGGTAATTCCCCAGAGTGTACCGGCTTCTAGACATACCTACACGTAATTCTAGGAATACACCGCAAATTTAGTAAAAAGCAATATTCCTTAAGGGCACCGAAAAAAACATGAATCTTCAAAGTACTTTATTAGTACCGGGAATTCGGATAACCACAGATTACTCACGTTCCGAATAAAAACTCAAACGCCTTCCATTTTCATCTAAAAAGTTTTTCTTTCATCAACAAGTATGAAAGAATAACTGTAGTCACGGTGAAGTTATTTCATAATTTTTGCCATAGATTTGTGTTTCAACGAAATTGTATATTTATAAGAATCTTACGAATTCTTATGCGTTTATCTTTAATTTTAAATTAAATTATAATTATCTATATCGCTTTTTTGTTGCTTTTATATCAATTATATGTTATGCATTTTTATCAAATATAAGTTTAGTCAAATACGGTAGTTGTACATAAGTAGGTATATGGTAAAAAAACTTTATACATAGCGGTCAAAGTCAGGGGTAGACCTCGGTTGATCTTTGAGGATACAGTATCGATGATAATGGAGGAAGGTCACGTAAAAGGCGTGACTCCTTTCCATTCTCTCTCACTATCCAGGGATAAAGCGTGGAAAAAAAAATCTTCTTTTTATGAAAATTATGCTTATAGAGAGATTCATGCAAAATGGCCTACACAAGTAGGACTCAAAGTATAAACTTTGTGTTATTTAAAATCTTAGAATGAAATCTAATTATTTAATGCTGCAAATATTTTGTTACAGGTAATTTTTCATAATAATATTGGATAAACGATGTTCAAATTATGGCTTTGTAAAGGTATGTTTGGATTTATTCTTGAAATTTATTTAGAGTTATGACAGTCGACTCTGAACCTAAACGAGAGTTGTGGATTTAAATTCCCCTACTTCAAATATATATTATAAGATAGATAGAGACACATGAAGAAGATTATTCTAATCTTCTTATCCATACATAGTTATATCTGGAATATTTTTCGTAACAAAGACATTTATGCATTTCTAACATCTTGAACATTCATAATCCTACAATTTAAGAACGGAACTGTACTGATCTCAGGTAAGAATTCGGTTTAGATTTTTAAAAGCCTGTCTGAATAGATTAAAAGAAATGATAAACAGGTGGTTTCTTCATCGAGCGTCCTGATTTATTATAATTCTGTCTTCCTTTCTCTCCTAAACATTTTTAGTCCTATCTGATTGCGGGTTCTGCTTTCTTCGTGTGTGTAGCATGCATTTAAAAAACCATATTAACCATATATGCATATTGACTCTAATATGCAGAAAAATCCAACGGACATAGGTATATACATATGTAACATACACAATTTTAATTAAATTCATAATGAATTTTAATTACGCAACAATAATTACACGAATTAATTTCAAAATTGTTGTTGCCCATTTTAAGAGGAATGTGTATTATTTTAAGTATTAGTATTTATTTTATCTAAAATATTACAATATATGTATGTAGCTTGCTTAAGCCTCAGTTAACGCTTTATCCCGCATAATAAGGTAAGCGGAGAAAACCTAGGGTCATGACACTCCACTCTTTGTTTTCCGCCACTTGAGACATTGCGTGTTCAGTAGAGGACACTACGTTTTTTTAATTGTGTAATGGACGCAAACGAGCAATAGGGCAACCAGGTGGTAAGTAGTTACCATGGACATACCACATCATCACAACGTCAAAGGAGTTGTGGATTACCAACCATGAGGGTGAAGGAGGGAAGGAGGGACTAAGGATGGGGATGGAGGGATTAAGTAAAGAGCTGGCTAACATGCTATCGAACCGGAACACATAATCAGATGTTTGCCGGTTCGTCTTTGACACGATAGTGGTCGCGAGCCAGTCGGAGAACGAATCTCCTATCACCAAACTTGTAGGCTACCCGCTTTTGGGGTTTGTATTCTTAACCTGTTCCCCAACGGGTT
The DNA here is from genome assembly GCA_019049465.1 of Dryas iulia moderata. Classification (NCBI taxonomy): domain Eukaryota; kingdom Metazoa; phylum Arthropoda; class Insecta; order Lepidoptera; family Nymphalidae; genus Dryas; species Dryas iulia. The sequence continues at coordinate 8,626,848 of CM032435.1, read as the reverse complement.
AAACGTTTCTACGTTTCTTCTTAATACTACGTTTTGTCTTATTTAAGTAATAATTGAAAATAACTGTGGTAAATGAATTGGAAATTAAACCAACACGAACGGTAAACGGTTATTTAAATGGGTATTTAATTGTAAAATATAAAATTTTTGAACTTAATAATGAACTTGGCGAGTCAATACATTATTATGTAGCAGTGGCGAAGTGTCCATATAACACGATTCCCATCGGATATTATTATTTTTGTAAATTATCCGGCTTTAAATATTTTTAACAACGAAATTATGTAACTTTTAGCATTTAATTAACGTCGGCTTATCTATAAAAAAAAATCACACTTCGCCTTACAAAATAATGTTCCTAAAGTAAAAAATGTAATCATGTTTCGAAACTACATTGCAGTAGGTTCCACTATATTTTTTTAGCTTCACGCTGTATCCCGCCCACAGCAGGGTAAGCAGAGGGAACCTAGTGTTAAGACACTTCGTTCTACACTTTCCGCCGAATTCTGGAGGTGTTGCTTGTTAACGCCGCGTTTAACTCCGCGGAGAGAAAAAAATGGAAATATTAAATATTTCGACACCAATCGAACCCACAACCAGTCGCGTTAGACTTTGATTTCATTACATAATTAATTTAATATATATTTAATATATAATTAATTTAATAAAAAATACATTTTGTTTTTATATCTACTCTACACAATTCAATTATTTTACAAAATTTCAACTTCAATGTAACCTGTAGGGTAAAAAATGTGGTAGTTTATTTGGGTTAAGTCTAGACAAATTTAAAATTCCGAAGCTTTGTTTTCAAAATGCGTATTTAAAATGTTGTCATATACCCCGGGGCTAAAAATATTTATAGAAATATTTTTAGCCCCGGGGCCATTCGTGGCGCAGTGGACTGTAAACGACTGGTCGTGGGTTCGATTCCCACTCGATGAGTGGAAATATTTAATATTTCCATTACCTTCGCTCTGCTATCAGAGGTAAAGCGAGGCGTTAAGTTCCGCCACTTAACAAGCAATGCCTCCGAATTCCCTCTGCCTATACTGCGGAAAAAAAATATATTTAACAATCATTTGGCAATACAGAATGCTATTTATTTAATATTTTAACATTCTTAAGTGTTATTCACATACGTGTCCAACGTATATGAATAACACATTTAAAGAATTGAAATTGAAAACATTTATAGAAAATACATTAAAATATTTTCAACCTAAAACTGTTAATTAAGTTATAGGAAAACAATGCATTTCTAATAGCTCTTTACAGAAAATATATATTTATTTAGCAATGAATTTTTTTTTTCTTGTTTTAATAAAATTTACATTTTTAAACCACGACTTCGACTTCCACTCGGAGACTGATTATTAAAGCTAGGTATAAAAGTTATCTATATTTGTCTGCGACATCGTTGAGTTCCACCATTCAAAATACAATGTCCTTGATTAGGGTGGAAAATGGAGAACGGAATATTTTGTCACTAAGTTCTCAGTGCGGTTATAGAACGGTTACGTTCTATATAGGAAAAACGTAAAGCAAAAAATAAAATACTAAAAGTAATGACTTAAAGTAATTAAGTTTATATTCTAAGAAAAATAAGGGCGGCTTCTTTCAAGAAAACTTTACAAATAAAAAAATGTTCATACCTATATGTACGATTTTCTAATATGAGTTTTTTACCAGTCATTTAAGTCATAATGTGATAAACTCTAAACATATATAAGTGGATTAAACAGAACCTACAACCCAAATCAGTCAGCGATGACATTTTCGATTTAAAATTATTATTTTAATTTCTCCACTTTGATAACAAAGCGCTACCTTGACTTCCGCTATTTAACCCGAAATGTCTCAATTTCAGGCAGAAAGTGGAAAGAGTGTCTTGACACTAGATACTCTCTGGCTACCCTGCTATTATTCAAGAGAAAGTATGACGCTGGGAAAATATGTGACGATTTATAAGGAAACCCATTTTCAAAAAAATAATCATTCGATAATATTTCAACCCACAATTCAAATATTTAAACAAACTATAAAGACATTTTGGATCATATATAACAATTATTTAAAATATATAAGTGAACTTCACGCTTCACGCAACACGCATCACGCTATATCCTGCGCACAGCAGGATAGACAGAAGGATCCTAGTGTTAAAACACTCCATTTCCCATTTTCCGTCGAACTTTGGAGGTATTGTGTGTTAAGTGGTGGCACTTAAGACATCTCGTCATATATAATAATTATTAAAAAAGAAACACAATTATTTTAAATCTACAAGCTACCTTAATAAGAAATTTAAAAAATTTGCTTAAGACTCCTCCGGGTACCAATTAATGAGTTCACTCGTTTAAGTTGTTTGCGGTTAAATGAAGCGTAGTCACAGTTTGTTTGCAAATAATTTTTAAGCTTGTTTCTTTTCAGGTGTTCTTTAATTAGTGCTTGTATTTTTACTTCAACACTTTTATTTATTATTAATTATTAATTTATTAATTGGTTATTAGTTGTTAGTTCTGCTTCTTGTGAAGCAGTAGAAAGGCAAAGTTGTAGCGCAGTCAGAAAGGATCGAGTGGTTGAGAGAAATTGTGTTTGATTATTTAGTTTATAAATTTATATTTTTTTAGAGCTTCACGCTTTTTTCCGCGAAGCAGGGTAGTCAGAAAAAACTGAATGTCTCCGTTCTCCACTTTTCGTCTGAAATCGCTACATACATATTGTTTATGTTCTAGAGCAAAAAAATGTAAATATAATATATAGATAGATGTGAATGATTAGCTGTGTGATGTTATTATAAAGCCAATAAGGCAGAACATCCCAGATGATGAACTAGTTATTTTCCTACAATATTGACATGAAATAAATGAGCTCGTGAATAATTAGATAAAACCTTACTTTTAAAAATATTACTTTTAATTTCGTTTTTTTTTTACTTTATATAAACTATACCTCTTAATTGTAATTGACAGAAAGGTGTATCTACCAAAGTTTGGAAAAGAAATAATACTTTACTTTGAGTATATACATATCAATCAACGTAAGTCATTGGGGCCAGCTGTGGCGCAGTGGCACAAGCGTGTGACTGTAAACGACTGGTCGTGGGTTCGATTTCCACTCGAGGAGTGGAAATGTTCAATATTTCCATTTCAAAAAAAAAAGAAAAAAAATGAATAAGACTATTATTTTACAAGACAAACAGTACATATTTTAAACATACATACATATAATATAACCTCTTCTATAGAGTATTCGATATTTACACATACAATAAGAAAGAGCCTTATACTCGTTACAAGTCGATTACTATGTAGTTTACTATCAGAAAGTTATCAACACGGGCACAGTTCTAAAACTAGTTAATATTAAATTATTTATTTGCTCAAAGTTTTGTTACAGCCACTAAATAGTTAAGCCGCCCACTAGAGTAAACCTAACTTTATTATTTCGTCGACTAACATCGGAAAATATGGAAATTGGATTTATTAATTTCGATAAGTTATTTGTAACTATCGTAATCAATAGAGGCCAGAGGCACAAAGTGTGACTGTAATGCTGGTTGTGGGTTCGATTTCCAGTCGGGGAGTGGATATATTTAATATTTCCATTTTCTTCGCCCTGGTGTAGATGCAAAGCGCGGTGTTAAGTTCCGCTCCTTAACGCACAATGCCTTCAGAAATTGGCGGCAGGTGGGAAACGAAGTATCTAAATACTAAGTTCTCTCTGCCTACACTACTATGTGCAGGATACAGCGTAAGGCCAAAAAAAATCGTGATTAATATTGCATTAAATAGATTGGGGTTTATGCTTTTTCATTTTGCATTAACTTTGGGCATGCCAACATTGTATGACGTGTTGGATAAGAACATATTGCTTCGCCATGCATTTTGCCCATATAGTAGTGTACATAGGGGTAAACCTAATAACAAGATATTTCTACATCTGGATATTTTATGAAGTGGCGGAACACAACGCCGCGCTTTTCTTCCTTAAAGCAGAGAAATGTAAACAATTTATATATAATTGTTGTATTTATGTAACATTGAAACAAACATTGCACACTGGGATAGCGTAATGACCGTAAAGGCGACGCTTACGTGTTCGATTCCCATTTGCAGGAATGATTATATATGCTATTTTCATTTAACCACTGTAGCGCCTAAGACATAACGCGGCGTTTAGTTCCACCACTTAAAATGCAACTTCTCAATTTCGGTAGTAAAATAGAGAACACTCTTGAGTTTAGGTTCTATCTAATCAAAATGCATGTAATTGCCTTTTTGGTATTCCATATCATAAGAAAAAAAGATATAAAAAAATAAGCAAAATAAATCACAGGATCTAATTACATTCAAGGAAAAATCTTAAATATTCAAGGAAGTAAACATTGATGAAAGTAATTTAATGGAAAAGGTGGACTGTAATTAAAAAACAGATTTAACTTTGAAACTTTGAGCTTTGTGTGAATTTTTAAAGTAATATTAAAGAGATTTAAAATAAATCTAAAGTTGTAAACATTATAATACTTATTTAATTTCGTATATTAATATTATAGATATCGGCCATCATGGCGCAGTGGAAACGCGATTGATTGTAAGGTGGATTTCCGATTCGATATTTAAATAATTTTTATTTCCTCGTTTTAGTATCTGGTATTGAGTTTTGCTATTACATACACAACGTTTAGGTAGAATTGCATATAGGTATAATAGCAGAGCAGAGGCTGTACAATTTTTATTTTAATCAAAATATTTTATTCGTTACGGCTTGGGGTTCGATTCCCACTTGGGGAGTGGAAATATTTAATATTTCGTTTTTCTTCGTTCTAGTGTTGAGGCAAAGCGCGGCGTTAAATTCCACCACTTCACACGTAATGCCAGCAGAATCCGGTGGAAAGTGAGGAACGCAGTCTTAACACTAGGTTCCGTCTGCCTACCCTGCTGTGTGCGGGATGTAGCGTAAAGCTAAAAAAAAAAAGAAAAACATTTTATATTGTTCTTAGATCTAAAGTAATTTCTATACACCAGTATCTTGTAATAGGCTCTTGTAATGTACTATAGCACAAAAAAAAATGAAGTTTTGACATAATTTGTAGCCAACTGGTATAGTGCCAACTTGCTTGTCTTCACACGCGCCAAATATAGTAACCCATTTTAATTTTTAATACTACTTAGCGTTCGTTTTTAATTTTTTTTTTAATATTTTCACACTTAGGAAATTGAAAAAGGGTTTCAGAAAATGTATTAAAAATAAAATTGAACGATTTTGAGGTGAGGTGCGGGCTTGTATTCCGCTGCATTCAATTTTATATGTTTTTTTTTTACAGCTTCACACTCCGTTCCTTCACTTTTTGCTCAAAATCGTAAATTGAGTTGCAAAAATCGAGAAATGAATTGAGAAATGAAAATATTGAATAATTTATACTTCCCCCAAGTGAGAATTGAACCTATACCCTTCGCCAGTACAGTCGGACCCTGCCCCATTGTGTTACTCTATATTTTTAATATAGAGTAACACAGTGTGTATTACTCTATATTTCTAATATGCAAAAATCCAATATTTAAAAATGTTTCACCTCTTATTAAATAAAATTGCTTTCCTATGAAGCTCATCTGACGTTCCTATACCATTATCACACGTCCTGCTATTGAGCAATAGTGTGCAAATATAGACAAGCTACAGTTTGAGAGACGACGAAATTCAGCAGAATTGCCAATCTAAAGGAAATTCTCCAATGTGTAGAGGATTTTAAGCTAATTGGGAAGTTTGTGAGGATAAAAGCAATGCCCAGAATGTATAATAAATAAGTCAACAATAAGACGATAGATACTTTATTTTTTTTAGCTTCACACTGTATCCCGTACACAGCAGGATAGGTAGAGGGAACCTAGTGTTAAGACACTCCGTTCCCCACTTTCCGCCGAATTCGGAGGCCATTGCGTGTTATGTAGCGGAACTTAACGCCGCGCTTTGCCTCGGCAACAAAGCGAAAAAAATGGAAATATTAAATATTTGCTTTTTTTAGACCCCTTGCCTCATATCGATGGATGCTATTCTATAGAATAGATATATATACTATTCTTAATTATTATTAAAAAAAACATTGTGGTGCAATGGGATAGCACGGACAATAAGCGCGATGATTGTGGGTTCGATTGGCACTCGAAGGAATGTTTATATTTAAATTATCTTCATTTTCGACTGGTGTTAATATAAAACGCGTCGTTGATTTCCGTTAGTCTACTTAAAACAGTGACATACATACAATGGGAACAAGAAATAAAGATAAACTTGTAACGCCATGCTATCGCCTTCGAAAAGTAAATGAATCTTTTATGGGTCTGAGTATACGCATATATAATAAAATTCCACAGCTTGTGTTAGATTTATTACTGGAAAAATTTAAAATCACAAAAAAAAAATATATTAATAAGTAAAGCTTTTTATTCTGTAGAAGTATATTTAAACGATAAAAATCCGTGGAATTAATCTGATTTGAGGCCAATACAGGTTAGCTACCCATTGTATCAAATAATAAAATTTTTATTTTTGAGTTTCTTGCATGCTCTTCTTAGCAGAACCGTTTTCGGAGTCGGTGGTAGGTTTGTGTTCATTCGACGATTCAAAAGTGCTTGCAATAGTCTATTTGAATACCTAAAGATATTTTGAATTTGAATTCAGAAGGAAGAAAGGAAGGCAGTGTACGGAGAGTCATGACACTAGGTTCTCTCTACCTACTCTGCTATATGGAATAAAGCTTGAATCTAAAAAATAAACATTAGTGAATAAAATTTAGCTTTAAATTTATTTCCTTTATATTGCTATGTTAAGTAGAAAATATTTGAAGTAATATATTGATATTAATAAATTCTCACTTTGATAAATTATAACAAAGATTAACATAAACATTATGAAATATTTTGTAAATTGAATTGCGAATCTCATAATATTATGATCAATTTTATAAAATTGAAGAGTAATTTGTTCTATATTTGTAATTAAAGTTTATTTTATTTTTAGCTTTACGCTGTATACCACAAACATCAGTGTAGGCAGAGGGAGTGTTAATACACTGCGTTTCCCCATTTTCTGCCGAATTCTGGGATCATTGTATGTTAATTAAGTTCAGCCAACTTAAGGCCCCGCTTTGCTTCAATACCAGAGCGAAGAAACGACTCGAGGAAAGGAAATATTAAATATTGCCAATATTAAATATTTCCATTCCTCGAGTGGGAATCGAACCCACAACCGTGCTTACAGTCACATTTTTATGCCACTGCGCTGCGCTAGCCTCAATCATATATATTGTTTTTTTTTTTTAAAAAAATTTAACTGTATATTTAGTATTCTTCATACATTCACTCCACGTATTGTAAACAAGATCTAACAATCTTGTCGAAGTAGTCCACGTTAGACTAGTGTCAGACAAACTCGGTTGTATGTTGAACGCAAAGCGTCAGTCTGATTGATTGATGAGGCTAGTTCGCGGTTGCCCCTTTGTGACCCAAAACTTTTTGTTTGTACTCTGGCGTCGAAATTTCCAGTTAGTTTGCTTTTCAAGAACTTTATTTAGGACTTGTTAAAAACTTGCTACAATAAATTTATATACTGCAAATTGACAGAGCAACTTCTTCAATTTAAGATTTATTGTAGTTATATTATGTTTTGCTTTGTTAAATAATTGTTGTCTGAATTTTTATGTTAAACTACGATGGTGGCCGTAATGATCGAGATATGAGATATGATTTTTTGTATGTATGAAGAATACTATTTTTCACTTTTTTAAAGCCACACTTAGGAAATTTACATATATTTACAAAAAAAACGTAAGCTATGAGTTTAATGGACGGTTTCCAAGAGGTGGAGGTTCAAATCCCGCTGCGTTCCAAATTTTTATGTTCTAGAAATATATATTTTTGCTTATTTCTCAAGAAAAACAATTTAAACACTTTCATGAAAATATTATAATTTAATACATCGTCAATGTTTCTACCTATGATGAGATACCAGAATAAAATATTTTTTTCGTTAAGCACAAACAAAAATAAAGCACAGATTTTTTTATAGCTTCACACGGTATCCCGCACACAGCAGGGTAGGCAGAGGGAACCTAGTGTTAAGACACTCCGTTCCCCACTTTCCGCCGAATTCTGGAGGCATTGCGTGTTAAGTGGCGGAACTTAACGTCGCAAGCACAGATTTATAGGGTGTAATTTGCGATAAAGTCTAAAAATTGTAAGATTTAAAAAAAAGAACGAATTTTCGCTAACACGCTATGACTGCATATAAGACGAAATTTAAATTCTCAAAATGTATTACCTCATTTTGTCTCTGTTAAATTCAGTGCTTTATATCTGGCTGAAGTATTTGCCTCTACAGCGTGTCTATATTTTAGTGTAAATGCATTTTACGAGAACAGCGAATTCTTAGTTTAGTTGAGGAATCTCGAAATACCTTCATTCCATAATTCATGAACATTAGTCCTCGTGAAGGTAACGTAAGACGTTAAAATAAATAACTCACAGGAAGGGCTCTGGGAATTGATAGGCTTTAGTGCTCTAATAATACTGAGATAATATTCTGTATTGGCTTTGACGTCTGATTGAAAAGATTAAAGGTTGTTTTGGGATTTCTATATATTTCTTTTTAATATGTATTTAATCTTTATATAGTAGAAAATTATTTTATTATCCGGATTATTAACCGGACTAATTGTTTTCGTTAGGCGTCCGGATAATCGAATGTATGAAGAAAAGCAGATTTCGTGCATATTTGTTAGGTATATGTTATATCTGATTACATCATTATATGATTATTAAAAAGAACAAATTTATATCGACGAAAATCAGTATATATTAAGAAATTATTGAAATGTATCTCACATTTTTGGGGCGGGGTAATACCATTTCCGACGCGCTTATGTTTGCAAAAGTTTGACTTGTAAGTTTAAGTATTTGTGGGCTAGTTAATACAATTGAACAACTAGTCCGGTTAATCGCAAATCCATATAAGGGCCGGATAATTTAATTTCTACTGTATTTTTGTAATTTATTGTTATAGTCGTAATGAAACAAACATGAATGAGTACTGTACGGATTTAAGTAAAACCTTATTTGTTGTATAGTTTTTTACCTTGGCGAGAACTTATAGTATAATTAATTTTGAAGAGTGATTGTTTCATTATAAGAAATAAGGAAATGGCTTAACCAAACAAGTTCAGTGTGTTGGATCATTTTCCTTGATAGATAAAAATGAAAAATCCACACAAACGAAACCGCGGGTTGCACTAGTGCTATTTATACATTTTTCTACTAAAATGTAGTAGAAGCTAATGTAACGATACATACTATGTATAAATAAACGTAGGAATATAAAAAAAATATTAAATAATATAATTTAATAATATTAAAAAAATATATACAATTTTATGGAATAGTTTAAACAAATAATAAAAAAATATTTTATTAATATTTTCAGAAAAAGCAACGTTGGCTGTATGAGTTGCTGGCATATTATAGTTTATGATTTTTAAAAATGGAATAGAGAGAGAAAGGGAGCATGGCGGGAGCGTGGCGTCGGTAAAAGTGACGCTTAGGAAATTATTGATATTAAATTGCAAATATTATAAATTGAATACAAGGAAATGGATATTTAATAAATAAATTTAACATATTAAATGCAAAGTGATCGAAATATAATAATTTTATAATAATCAAGTTTGGTAAGATGCATATTTGTTAATTATGAAGAATTTCTTGGTGAGTTCTTATTACATTAATAATATAAAAATAACAAAAGCGAATATTGAAATGAACATTAAAATAATAATAACTAAATAGTATAATAGTATTAAAGGCAATAAATATTTTAAATATTACTTCTATGAAAAGAAAACGTATAATTTGCAGTACAAATTAATTAAAATATTTGGCGTATGGCGGCGCCATCTTAAAATAGTGTTGTATGAACACTATAGTTTACATTTTCCTAAATATTATAAATTTATAAATTAATTGAAAGTTGCGAGTGTAAATAATATTTATTAAATAAAAATAAATGAGGCTTTGGATGATTAAATATTTTATGGCAAATATTCTCATACGAATGTATGAAATTTAAAATAATATAAATATGTACTACATGTATAGGGGCGATGCATGTAGTACAAATAATAATAATAAGATATTAATATATAATGCGTTTGATAGCTGGGTATTTTATGGCAATAATTGGCATGATCTCATACGAATGTGTAAATCTTAAAAAACCCAAATATAAACTACATGTACAGGGGCGATGCATGTACCGTCTCTCGACTGTCAGGGTTCGGTTATAGCTTATAGCTTACTGATAAGCGATGTCAATGACACAATCAATGTAGCTTTGCAGCACCGAGGCCGACATGTTTGGTAAAGTGATCCGCTATAGCGATGTTGGTTAGTTGTATCCTTTCTGATGCTGTCTTGTGTTGCGTAAGCGATGCTTGTACAAAGTCGGATTGTGGTATAACGTGTGACATGCGACTGTCGTGGGTTCAGGTAGCTCATAGCTTACTGATAAGCGATGTCGGTGACACAATCAATGTAGCTTTGCAGCACCGAGGCCGACATGTTTGGTAAAGTGATCCGCTATAGCGACGTTGGTTAGTTGTATCCTTCTGATGCTGTCTTGTGTTGCGTAAGCAATGCTTGTACAAAGTCGGATTGTGGTATAACGTGTGACATGCGACTGTCGTGGGTTCAGGTAGCTTATAGCTTATAGCTTAACCAGTGACATTGGTCTCACAAACCATTAATGTATATCGGCTTAACAACCCGACGAATTCATTGGTCTCACAAACCAGTGACGTATATCGGCTTAACAACCCGACGAATTCATTGGTCTCACAAACCAGTGACGTATATCGGCTTAACAACCCGACGAATCCATTGGCCTCACAAACCAGTGGCGTATATCGGCTTAACAACCCGACGAATTATATTGGTCTCACAAACCAGTAACGTAGATCGGCTTCACAGGCCGACGAATTCATTGGTCTCACAAACCAGTGACGTATATCGGCTTCACAACCCGACGAATTACATTGGCCTCACAAATCAATGTACAACTAATTAAATATATATAATAAGCGTAACAAGTACCTTTGAGAAAGATCACACACAAACTTAACAAACATGACGTGACAGCTAACTAATAATTGATCGTTTGCTAAGGCATCGTAAGTATCATATACGTGAACTGTTTCGTTGTGTCTCGGAGGGTTCAATATGATCGGTCAGGTCTGCGATCGGACGGAACTCACGGCAAGTGGCGGGGCGGGGCCACACGGCCATTTTTTCTCTTAATATAGCTATCTTGCATAGTTGTAAGTGAGAGATAAATGAGACGATCCTAGGGATTTTCCTCGGACGAGCTCTGGGTGATTGCAACGGATAGTTTGTGTTAGATACTTGCATGTCTAGAACCCTTCTGATGGCTAATTAATATATAAATGAGTCTATACCTTCTGATGGCAAACTAATAATTAAGAAGGAAGACCTTCTGATGGCTAATTTATATATAAAATGAGTCAATACCTTTCTGATGGCAATTATAATTAAAAAAGATTACCTTCTGATGGCTTATTATATGTATTTAATATATTACACGTAGAATTTCCTAACACTGTTACCTCTGAATCTCAAAAAGAACTTGAGTTACTTACATACATAACAATAAAGGTCCTAACCACAAGACGTATCATGAGCCAAGGCATGATTTGATTAATATATTTTCAAACATTTCAGATCGATGAAGGGATGAGTTCAATGAGGGGGGGGAGACCAGTTACAATTGGTGCCGTGACCAGGATGGTCAAACGGCTTTATAATAAATATTAAAAATGGGCTTATGCCTACAATTGCTGTCCGTGAAATGGAATGAGACAGAGGAGGTTTACAGTGTTTGGAAGTTTTATGGTTGGGGGGTTGTAAGGTCCGGGGGTTGATAGTTTAAAGAGTTGTCATATTGGGGGGTTGATAGACTGAGAGGTTGTAAAGTCTGGGGGTTGATAATAAATTAGAATGATTTTGTAAATTCTATTCCGATAAACTTCATAGAATTTAGGGGGTTGAATGTAACGATACATACTATGTATAAATAAACGTAGGAATATAAAAAAAATATTAAATAATATAATTTAATAATAATAAAAAAATATATACAATTTTATGGAATAGTTTAAACAAATAATAAAAAAATATTTTATTAATATTTTCAGAAAAAGCAACGTTGGCTGTATGAGTTGCTGGCATATTATAGTTTATGATTTTTAAAAATGGAATAGAGAGAGAAAGGGAGCATGGCGGGAGCGTGGCGTCGGTAAAAGTGACGCTTAGGAAATTATTGATATTAAATTGCAAATATTATAAATTGAATACAAGGAAATGGATATTTAATAAATAAATTTAACATATTAAATGCAAAGTGATCGAAATATAATAATTTTATAATAATCAAGTTTGGTAAGATGCATATTTGTTAATTATGAAGAATTTGTTGGTGAGTTCTTATTACATTAATAATATAAAAATAACAAAAGCGAATATTGAAATGAACATTAAAATAATAATAACTAAATAGTATAATAGTATTAAAGGCAATAAATATTTTAAATATTAGTTCTATGAAAAGAAAACGTATAATTTGCAGTACAAATTAATTAAAATATTTGGCGTATGGCGGCGCCATCTTAAAATAGTGTTGTATGAACACTATAGTTTACATTTTCCTAAATATTATAAATTTATAAATTAATTGAAAGTTGCGAGTGTAAATAATATTTATTAAATAAAATTAAATGATGCATTGAATAATAACATATTTTATGGCAAATATTCTCATACGAATGTATGAAATTTAAAATAATATAAATATGTACTATATGTATAGGGGCGATGCATGTAGTACAAATAATAATAATAAGATATTAATATATAATGCGTTTGATAGCTGGATATTTTATGGCAATAATTGGCACGATCTCATACGAATGTGTAAATCTTAAAAAAAACAAATATAAACTACATGTACAGGGGCGATGCATGTACTGTCTCTCGACTGTCAGGGTTCGGTTATAGCTTATAGCTTACTGATAAGCGATGTCAATAACACAATCAATGTAGCTTTGCAGCACCGAGGCCGACATGTTTGGTAAAGTGATCCGCTATAGCGAAGTTGGTTTGTTGTATCCTTTCTGATGCTGTCTTGCGTTGCGTAAGCGATGCTTGTACAAAGTCGGATTGTGGTAAAACGTGTGACATGCGACTGTCGTGGGTTCAGGTAGCTTATAGCTTACTGATAAGCGATGTCGGTGACACAACCATAGTAGCTTTGCAGCACCGAGACCGACATGTTTGGTAAAGTGATCCGCTATAGCGACGTTGGTTTGTTGTATCCTTCTGATGCTGTCTTGTGTTGCGTAAGCGATGCTTGTACAAAGTCGGATTGTGGTATAACGTGTGACATGCGACTGTCGTGGGTTCAGGTAGCTTATAGCTTATAGCTTAACCAGTGACATTGGTCTCACAAACCATTAATGTATATCGGCTTAACAACCCGACGAATTCATTGGTCTCACAAACCAGTGACGTATATCGGCTTAACAACCCGACGAATTCATTGGTCTCACAAACCATTGACGTATATCGGCTTCACAACCCGACGAATCCATTGGCCTCACAAACCAGTGGCGTATATCGGCTTAACAACCCGACGAATTATATTGGTCTCACAAACCAGTAACGTATATCGGCTTCACAACCCGACGAATTCATTGGTCTCACAAACCAGTGACGTATATCGGCTTCACAACCCGACGAATTACATTGGCCTCACAAACCAATGTACAACTAATTAAATATATATAATAAGCGTAACAAGTACCTTTGAGAAAGATCACACACAAACTTAACAAACATGACGTGACAGCTAACTAATAATTGATCGTTTGCTAAGGCATCGTAAGTATCATATACGTGAACTGTTTCGTTGTGTCTCGGAGGGTTCAATATGATCGGTCAGGTCTGCGATCGGACGGAACTCACGGCAAGTGGCGGGGCGGGGCCACACGGCCATTTTTTCTCTTAATATAACTATCTTGCATAGTTGTAAGTGAGAGATAAATGAGACGATCCTAGGGCTTTTCCTCGGACGAGCTCTGGGTGATTGCAACGGATAGTTTGTGTTAGATACTTGCATGTCTAGAACCCTTCTGATGGCTAATTAATATATAAATGAGTCTATACCTTCTGATGGCTAATTTATATATAAAATGAGTCAATACCTTTCTGATGGCAATTATAATTAAAAAAGATTACCTTCTGATGGCTTATTATATGTATTTAATATATTACACGTAGAATTTCCTAACACTGTTACCTCTGAATCTCAAAAAGAACTTGAGTTACTTACATACATAACAATAAAGGTCCTAACCACAAGACGTATCATGAGCCAAGGCATGATTTGATTAATATATTTTCAAACATTTCAGATCGATGAAGGGATGAGTTCAATGAAGGGGGGAGACCAGTTACACTAAATTCCTGCAAAAAATTGAGAATGAATTATAACATTGCCAAAGTCTTTAATTTTCAGCTAACATAAACAAAAAAGCCCATTTTATAGATTATATTTATTTTTTACCACTAATTTGCATTTGAAAAAGATTTAAAATCTCCATAAGATTGCAGAAAAACTGACTAAAAATATATATGCAATACTGTATAGTACATCTTAACTACCTTTATATGTAAAATAGTGGGGAACGGGGTGTCTTAACACTAGATTCCCCCTGCCTACCCTGCTGTGTGCGGGATACAGCGTGAAGCTAAAAAAAAAGAAAAAAAAATGTAAAATAAAGGACTTCTGGACATCCATAAAAAATGTCAATTCGAAAGTTTGCAATACAAACTGCTTTTAATTTAATAACCTAACGTCATACTAAACTTTAGGCGATGAATAAAAATATGATATATTAATGAGTCTTGTGTTTCGTAAAAACGGTAAAACATACCGTGAAATTGCATAATGCTTTTGAAAATAATTATTAATAATTCATAAATAATTGCTTAAGTGAATAATTTACTTTGTAACAAATAATTATGTTAATTGTCTCGCGAAGTGGGACAGTGTAAAATGAATATTAATAATCGTCCTACCGAGATATAAAAAAAGTTATATTGTATATACGTTGATAGATACATCGTAGAGGCCAGTCGTGACGCACTCAAGGAGTGGAAATAATGAATGTTACTATTTTTTGCACTCTGGTATCGAGGCATAGCACGGTGTTAAGTTCCGCCGCTAAACACGCAATGCCTACAAAGATTCGGCGGAAAATGGAGAAGAGGGTGTCTTAACACTAGTTTCTGTTTGTCCATCCTGCTATGTGCGGAAGCTAAGAAAAAATACGTCCATACTTGGCAACTGATTACAAGCCATTGTGATCAGTTTATTAATGAAATGTATGTATGTATTTGGAGTGAAATCCAAAGTTATTCATTATATGAGATATCATGAAAAGAATTTCCTCTTAACGTGACAATACTTTCTCTTAAATATATTATATTTTTTTTTAACTTCACGCTGTATCTCGCACATAACAGGGTAGGCAGAGGGAACCTAGTGTTAAGACACTCCCTTCCCCACTTTCCGCCGAATTCGGAGGCACTGCGTGTTAAGTCACGGAACTTAACGCCGCGATTTACCTCCACACCAGGGCGAAGAAAATGGAAGTATAATTTTCACTCCTCGAGTGGAAATCGAACCCACAACCAGTCGTTTATAGTCACACGCTTGTGCCACTGGGCCATGACTGGCCACATTGTATTATGTATAATATATTGTATTTAAAATAGCATTTTAGTGTAAGCTGGGTGATTGTAGGTTCGATGCCGACTTAGGGAATGTATTTTAATTATTCTGCTGTGAAAAACGAAGCGTGATATTGAGACCCACCTATCAACCTATAACGTGAATTCAAGCGAAATGTGAAGAATGGAATGGATGGTTTTGTTCTTTTTTTTCAGGTCCACACTTTTTCTCATATTACTAGGTAATAAGAGAAAATTTAGTGTCAAGTCACTCTGTTATTTATTCGAGACGTTTCATATTGGGTGACGGAACTCAACGCTGCACTTTACCTTATTCACTAGTTATTAAGTTCTAAACGTCTTATAAAAGGATTCTTTGGTATTTTACATACGTAGGTAAACTTAAATTAACAGATTATATTCGTTAAACGCGTTTAATAAGGTTTAACGCGTGAATTGCTTTTGCCAAATAATTGGTATTACAAATAATTATTTTAATGATGTAATGATTTCACGAGTTTTAAATTATTATTTTATAATTCCAATTTAATTAAAAGATTTTCATATTTTTGTTTATATCATTTATGTACATACTTCTTGTTAATATTATAAATGGGGAAGTGTATTTGTTTGTTTGTCCTTTACGTTACAACGAAGCAAGGTTATTTTATGATTTATTGAGTTGAGATAGGAACCTGGAGAGTGACATAAGCTACTTTACCTTTTTCTATGGAAAGATTCATAGTGATGTAGTAAGATGAAAGATTCATGTGAATCATTTCACATCAAAAATAGCAATATATTTGTATTTCTTTGATAAACTATATAACAGCAGGGTGGGCATTAGGAATCTAATTTTAAGACACTCCGTCCTCCATTTTCTACCGAATTCTGGAAGTATTAGCTGTCAAGTGTCAGATAATTAAATATTTCAATTTCACGAGTGGTTATCGAACCCGCACGCCGAATCTTGTCGCATTTTGGAATGCAGTGCCTTAACTGCATTGTGCCACGACTGACTATAGGTATATAATTTCTCCTTAATTCTCAATGACTGTACGAGTGCAGCAGCAAGTAGTAGCTATTGCAGGTAGTAGGTATGGTAATTCTTTTTTAGACGAAAACAAGACAAATAGAGGCAAGAGCACAAATAGAAGCTGATACGTTTTAATTATATTTGTAAATCAATCAGATTGCACTAAATTATGAAGATTTCCTTTAACTCGTGGTTCTCTGTAAACGCCGCCGTTGTAACTAAAGCATTGAACTAAACTTATATAAAGTGACTATAAAAAATACTTTAAAATCTAAGAAACGAGAGTGTACCATACGACTGAAATAAAACTTAGATACAGTACCTGCACTCAGTCTTGGATATATGAAACGTAATTGGCTATAACAGAAAAAGAAAAAATGCTTGCATCTCGCTCTCTTGCTCCTATAGTAATATACGTATAATACCAACATATATCTTCCTCTTAAATTCCATTCGCCTCGCCTGATCACACTTTTCGTAACGCACTCGTCACGCATTCACCAGCTTATTCGCCAAGTCTTATTTTTTATATTATTTTTACCTTTAATAAAAGGAACGAAGAATATAATAATAATAATAATAAAATATGTATATTTAATAAGAGTGCTTAAAAACGAAACAGTTTTGAGTGCTGATTACTTTGCAGTTGTTTGTGAATTTGCAACAAATTTACGTACTTCATGAATACAGTTTAACGGTTTGTGAATATCAAAGTAAAAATAGTATGAAAAGATAAGAATAATTTAAAAAAAAGGTACAATCCAGGCCGTAGAGTAATAAAATAGAATTATAATTAAAAATATATATAAGTGTAGACAGGGAGAATGAAAAAAAGTGCGCAGGTTGGATTCCATTTTCGGCACGTAATGAGGACTCATATAATAATAATTATAAATGTAATCATTACCGCGAGTAGGGATCGAACCCGCATTTACAATAAGACGCTTTCCTGCTGGGCTACGGTGACTTAATAGTATAAGATACAAAAGTTATTTTATTATCTCTTTATAGCAAACAGACAAAAGTTTATTTAAAAAGAAACTTACAAAAAACTAGCAGTGTACGTCTTTTCGACGGCATGAAATTATAAAAAAATATATAATTCTATAATAAAATTATTACGTCACCTATTTGTCAATGAAAGTTCTATTACAATCGGTCCAGCCGTTCCAGAGATGGAACACAGAGAACTGAAACACAGACAGATAAACAAATAAAAATTGTAAAAAATTTTTTTTTTTTTGGAAAATTAAGTTTTTTTTTTAAATCTTCACTAGTTTTTAAAAAAAAAACATCTCAATCGAACCGGTAAATTATCGTAACCGACACAGACAGACATACGCACTTACATCATTAATACAAATTACAAACAGATACTTCAAATATATTTATTTGTATAGATATAATAATAATATAAACATAATATTACAATAGGGAAGTTACATTTGTGGTTTGGGTCAGGGCAGGCTGTGGGGAGACCTGACTTTTTGATAAATGACGTCAGTTAATCACAACTAATGTGTTGCCCGGCAAATATAACATATAAAATGTATTATACGTATTAATAATCTAAGAGCATTTATTATTCTGTATAATTAGGTTAGTTTTGTTAATTTAATGTTTAGTTTAAGTAATTAGTAATTTTTATCTGTGACAAACCTACATAGTATCTAAAATTATTTTGTTTTGAGCTTCACGAACTTGGTATCAGGACGTACTTTTCGCTATAAGGGGAGACATTGTGTGTAGAGGGGCGGAACTCAACTTTTTTTGGTGAGGAAGCCATCAAATGACGTCTCAGTTGAGACTCGAACCTCGACTTGCGACACCGTTTTAGTGGGGGACTTTGCTTCGCTCTGTCCGAGCTAGGCCTAACTAGGGGCGCTGGTGCCCGCGGCGGTATCGGACCGTTGAATAACTGGGACCTCGTCTCCACCGGCGGGGACGGTATGTGTAGCGTGTGCGTTTGCGTGTGTGTTTGAATTTACCTAACAGTTCTGTAATGGCGTCAGTTTGGGTGAGAAGTTCCCTAAGCCTCGCGGGGCGTCTTTTACTGACCGTATAAGGAGCTCAACACCGCGATTTGGCTTTTTTCATCAGAGAGGAGTAATGAAAATAATTATTTTTTGATCATTCTTCCGAGTGGACTTTCGACTCACAAATAAACGCGATTGTAGGCAGACGTTGTCCAATTACTCATTGTTACTATATGAAATAAATACGTATGAAAATAAACTTTCTTTTTTTAATTAAAGAATTAGTTATTTTGCTATTTTGATTATACTGCCATTTGAATGGTTGGTTGGCCACATAGGATTTAAAATAGTGTTACTTAACTAGTCAAACGTATATCAGAAATTTTAACTATATTAGATATTAGTGGCGGAGAAATGAATTGGTAATCTAAAATATTTACAGTACAAATTAAAATAGTTTGTTAAATAAAAAATAGTTGTAGAGTAAATATTTTACTAACTTCTGCATTATAGTAATCATTTTACGAATAATACTAGGAATTCATTATATAGTTGTCCTTCGTTTCATTGAATTAGAATATATTTGCAGAATGTCATTTGCAAATGGGTATTCAGAAATTCGGAGAATGACACTAACTAAATTGAAAATTATTTGTAAATTAAAAGGTTTACATATTACATTTCTAAAGAAAAAAACGATTTTGCAGCGGATTATCATTTTATTTATATTTTTTAAAAAAATATTTTTCGATTCCCAAAATGTGTGAATAAATAACATTTTAAAAATGTTAAAAAGGATTTACTAATTGCTAGTTTTAGAGAAACCTTTTTTAAATTTCTGTTTTTAAAAAGAAATCAATATCCAAAGCCTATAGTAAACCCAAAAATCATTATTTAATGATTTTTGGTTTTATTTTATATTGTATTTACAATAACAAACCAAAATAAATGCTAAAATTTATTCAATCCTCCTTAATTCCATCTCTTTAACACTACTTCACTTCAAATGGCAATGAAAACTTCGCCTGCTTTATAATTTTACCACTATAGTAAAAGACCATATTCTTCGTCTCTGAAGACTCATCCCGAATTTATATAATGATAGTAATAAAACTGACTTCGCGAACAAACTTAGCTTTAGCTTTAGGTACCGTAATAAAAATATATACAAATTGTAGGAACTATGCTACCAAATATAACATATTGTGAAAGTTTTTACTGTGCCAGTATGTTTCGTTTCAAATGCTAATTGTATTCTTTGAGTATTCTGCCAAAAGAGTTTTAATATTATAAATTTAAATTATTGTATGAAAGTATTGAATATTTTGAATAAGCAAAAAAATATGAAATATAATATATATCGTCGGAAAGTATCCAAAAATGTTATATATTATCCTCGAGTGTTATATTAACAGCACTCGAGGATATTGTTGAAATTATATAATAATTTTAACATACGAAAGAGCTTTTATTTTGTTTTATAAATGAATAAAATAACTCTAGACCTCAATAACAACAATGTGTACTACTACAGCTAGCAAAAGTAAGATATGTATGTACAATTAAAACAAATTTTAATAAAGATTTGAACCATAATATTACACAAAACAATATTTTTTACAAACAATGTGCTTTTAAGTTTTAGTGTATCCTATTTGTAAATCCATACTTATATTATAAATGCGATTGTCTGTCTGTTTGTCTGTCACGTTTTCACAGCCAATCTACCGGTCCAATTTTGGTCGGTTGAAATTTAGAACGAAAGTAGTAAAAATTACTGGGTCTAACATACTTATTTTTACAACAGCCAAGCTCTAAAGGATTGGAATAAACGTTTATATGAAAAATCTACACCGCTTGACCGATTATAATGAATTTTGGCATAATTATAGTTGATTATCCAAGATTTGACTTACTTTAGTTTTTCCAAAATCCCCCTATTACCATTTTGTAAAGAAACGTGAGGCTGAAAAAAAAAACAATTGTTCGTATTGAAAAACAATGACAACTTACTATGAATATTATAATTAAATATTTTTTAAATAATTTTTTAAAACGTCGAATAATTCACTTGTTTAATTTAAAATCTATAGACTATTGGACTATTATGCATGCATTCGTGTTGAAATGTGTGCGTATACGACACACTCTTGGCGAGGTTTCAAATGTTTATATTAGCTTTATTTGGTCGCTTTATACGAATTCAATACTAAATTTTCAAAATTTATGTATTTAAATTTAATGTTTTAAACTTATATGTATTCTGGATTTCTTGCCTCGAACAACATAATAAAGTTACCTTACTTATTACTTATGTTTAGTAGTATTCATCCTGTCATTTTTTTTTTCGGAAAACCATGTCTAAGTGTTATCTTGTCTAGAGGTTGGTTTGTTTTAATAATTGTAATAAATCTGCTTATGTAATACTTGAACTTGGCCCCCTACGAGACAGAGATATCGTAGGAATTTCAGGGAATCTTCGCAATTTCTAATGTTTTATATATCCACTTTGTCTGCTATTTATTTAGTAACGGAAGAGTTTTATCTAGATATTTATTATTATAGTATTTATTTCAAAAAGTGTACTTTTTCACTTAAATGATTTCAGATGAAAGAATAAAATGGTTGATCTTTCAATACGAAGTCAAATCAGACCGCTGGATGCAATTGATGGGAACTGAAATTTGGCATGCATAAAGCTATTATGGCAGTACAATCTCTTATTAAACCATTCATCGCTATTCGATCTCTAAGTGCGTAAAGCAAGGGTTGCAATTTGCTTTTAAAGTTTTACTTTTTGTAGATTATATTGTAATTGATATTCTTAATGGCACAAAGTGTGACTGTAAAGCGACTGGTTGTGGGTTCGATTCCCACTCGAGGAGTGGAAATTTTTAATATTTCCATTTTCTTCGCTCTGGTATTAGAGGTAAATCGCTCTGTCATGTCGTGTCGAGGCAAAGTGCGGTGTTAAGTTCTGCCACTTAACATGCAATGCCTCCAAATTCGGCGGAAAGTGAGGAACGGAGTGTCTTAACACTAGGTTCCCTCTGCCTACCCTGCTGTGTGCGGGATAGCGTGAAAATAAAAAAAAAATAAATATAGGGAAAAAAATTATATTAACAAAACTAATATGCTTTCAAATATCTTTTTAAAGTACCTTAATTATGTTTATTTGTCATTTCAAATCTTTGAAATAAGGAATCAAATTACTACAGTAATAGTCCCTTATGCTACGTTTATATTTCTTAAAAAGGTCTATTTTATGGCATTAAATAAAAGTATATTATTATTAGTTGAGTTCATAACTTAATTTGCGTAAAATTATAAACCAAAAAAAATGTAATACTACAATAAGAGTAGCTTAACTTACTTGTTATTAAATTAGTATTTGCGACGTGATGGTCCAATCGTCATCAGTTCAGTCATACCAAAAAGTAATTCGAAACAAACAGACAGACTGACAGACAAAAAAATGGTATATAAGCATTGAGTAAAAAACAGTTATTCCAATATTACAAACAGACGTTCGCAATTTTATTTATTAGTATAAATTTATTATTCCAATTATAATAACTGAAAAAAAGAAGACATTCAAAATATAAAATATTCAGTTAACACGCAGTCAGATGTACGAAATGCCATACATAACAATACGGTAACCAATTTCACCTTTCGGACGGATCCCTGCCCCAGAAACATTAACTTCTAAATTTTATTTCTAAGTACATTCATAATTTAAATTAACTTTAATGAAATTTGCAGACTGTTGCATTTTCCAATTAATTGGAAATCCAATTAAGGATTTAACACGTCCAATAACGGTTTATCGGCGTGCTTTTCGGATATACCAGATATTACATTCGCAGTTTTATGTGGGCTACTTTTTGAATTTGTGCCAACAATCGTCTGCGAAATCGAGTAACTACTAGCAGGAATCACTCTATGGTATTATTAAAATCGGTGTGAGAATAGAATCGAATGTTTTTCTATTGATGATTTATTATTTTGTATTTTTTTTTGTTTTAATATTGATAATCCATACTTATATTATAAAAGCGAAAGTCTGTGTGTTTGTCTGTCACGCTTTCACGGCTAATCTACCAGACCGATTTGGATGAAATTTAGAATGAAAGTAGTAAAAGTTACTGGGTCTAACATAGGCTACTTATTTTTTCAAAAATCAACCACTAAAGGGTTGAAAAAGGGGATGAAAGTTTATATGAAAAATCTAAACCGCTTGACCAATTATAATGAATTTTGGCATAAATATAGTTGATAATCTAAGCTTAAACATAGGCTACTTGATTTTTCAAAAACCTACCCCCGAGGGTGGCAATATAACGAAGCAGTTACGTAGTTCACGCGGCAAAGCCGCGAGCGGGCCGCTAGTCATTAATATGTTTAAGGTGAAATCCCGTCATTTAACTATCTTCTGTTGGTTTTACTAGCCTCATGTTTTATCTTGCGTAGTAGGATAAGTAATTTGAGTGAACTTAATGTAAAGACACTTTGCCTTTTGTTTCTTCCGTTGTTTAAGTGGAGAAATTGCGTGCGAGACAGTAGTAGAGGTCTTTTCTTGAGTGGAAATCGAACCCATAACTAATTGCGGTTACCAATACATTCAGATGATTTTCCACTGTGCCATGGTGGCCTTTAAAGTTTGGGATAAGATAAACAACCTATATCTATTTATATGTTAAAGTAAGTAAATAATATAATGTCGTCTGATTTTCTTGAAAATTTGCTCACGAAATCCATTTACAATACATATTGTATGTACCTGATATCACTTCCATGCCAGGACAATAAGGAGAAAGTACTTTAAAGATTTTTTTTTTTATAAACCTGCTACTATTTGTTATTTGCTATTGATTTTATTGTCATATTTTTATTTGCTTCGAGAATTTTAGTATATTTTAGACAAATCATCTCTTTGCAAATACTTTTAATATAACACAAATACTTTGGATTAAAGTATATTCTAAAATTATATTTTTATAAAGACCATCAAGGTTTTAGGTTCAATTCCCACTCGGTGGAATGATCATAATTTAATTATTTTATTTTTTTGCACTAGTTAACAATACAAAGCGCGTCATTATGAACCGCTAGTCAATACGCAATGTCTATAATTCAGACAAAAAGTGGAAAATGAAGTGTTTTGTACACTACGATCTTTCTGACTACCTCACTCCGCGGGATAAAGCGTGTCATTGCATATATATTATTTAGAGGAATATGTTATATATTTATAATATTTTGGCATTAAGTTCTCTTTTTAGTCTGATATACGAAAAAAAGCAAAGCAAAGTAAAATTTAAAAAAGAAATCAAATTTTATAAATCAAAATAATCGTTATAAATTTTATTTAAATGAATTAAACTGTCAATATAAATTTATTTTAAAACGTTAACAAGGAAATGGAAATATCGACAGCGTTTCACGCCATTGTAAAATGAAAACGCTTTTATAAAAGCTGTTTTTATATAAAGTTAGAAACGTTCTGATGGAGCTTTGCCAATACCATACACGATATATGTATTTATGTGTATATAGATAGAAGTTATTGAGGATTTGAAATGTTTGTTTTTACGCGGTGGTTCCAGGTTCGTTTCTACTTCCTATGGACTATTCAATCCCACGTAGTAAGCTCATATGATCAATAAAAATTTACTCTTATCGTCAATATTGTATTAATCATTATTTTTATTTAGTGATGGACGGAGTGTCAGAACACTAAGTTCTCTCTGAACAGCGTGAAAATGCTATTTAATATGTGGCGTTGAATTCCGCCACACGCAATGTCTCAATTTCGGGAAAATGGAGGCCAAAGTTTTATGTAACTACTATTTTTATGTATCAACTAGAATACATATTGCGTAAGTTAGTAATTATCTGATATTTTTTGAACTAACTAAAAGAACAAATGCAAGAAGGAGCAAACTTGTAGAAGTCAAACAGACTATGATTGTAAAAACTAAGAAGAGTCTTAAAATGTAACAAATTCGGACAAATTTTCTCAATCTTATATTGTATGAGTGGAAGTTTTAAAAGGTCATTGTAGCGAAGTTGAAAAGTGTCTGACTCTATATGTATAGATTCTATTCACGTTCCGGTTAATACTATTGGTTATTTTGACAAGATAAAGTACCAACTACTGCGTTTGGTCCGTTATCCGATATCACATATTAAATGTCCCAAAAACAAGAAATGGGCCAGTCGTGGCGCATTGGCACGAATGTGTGACTATAAATGACTGGTTGGGGGTTCGATTCCTTCGCTCTGGTATCAGAGGCAAAGCGCGGCGTTAAGTTCCGCCACTTAACACGCAATGCCCCCAAATTCAGCGGAAAGTGAGGAACGGAGTGCCTTAACACTAGGTTTCCTCTGCCTACCCTGTTTAGTGCGCGATACAGCGTGGAGCTATTAAAAAAAAAATAGAGAATAGGTTATCTTGGTAAGGTTTCTCTGCCTATTTGAAAAGCATCAGGAGGTGTTTGTTTTTTTTGGACAAGGAAAAGTACGGCGTTATGTTCCGTGACATTCTGTGAATATTAAATATCCTGAAAATTGGAGAACCAGATTCTTTTTTGATTGTTTTGACACCTGATTCACTATACCTATTCATAAGACGCGTAAACATAAAAAAAAAGTTTTTTAAAAAAATACTTTTATGAACGTGTTAGTTGTAAGGTATCGAAGCGTAAACCAACACGGTCCAGTATACAAAGGTAAACTGAAAAATTGCACCGTCCATCACGCCTTCTGACAGTCAAGTTATTTTAGTATGGAACTAAAAAATAGTTCCAAATGTACATATGAGTGGATACGTGCCAGACATTGTACGCTTTTTATGGTTTGAAATTGGTTTTACAAAATATGATATTGTTCTGAAAACTTTTTTATTTATATGTAGAAAATAATAAAACTAGAACAAACGAGATAAAAGTTAGGAAATTGCTTTGATTTGTTAATAATGTAGATTATTTTAATACGCTTGTTGATTATTTTATATTATCTTCCCATATTATCACTGTTAGTATATACAGACTGATATAAAGTTACAGTGCAGGAAAGGAAAGATGAGGTCTGTTTTTGGGAAGTCTTCCTATTTTGGTAGTATCATACATAAACAATGTATTTTATAAGATCGAATGAGTTTTCTCCTATGGTCTACAACTATAACAGAGGAGAAACTCTTACCTGTTCAGAGCTCAGAGCCATAACTGGGAGTTGTGACCCGAGTGTTAAGGTTTAAAGGGTCATTTTAAAATGTCCAAGTTCCTCTCTATTTACTGGTAACCTCAAATTACGTCAAATGATTCTACTAGTGTCATTTTTAAATCACGTGTAGGAAATAAACTGATATTAGTTCTAGACAGACCAAGAACTTTCCTTACATTATAGAGTGATTTCCCTTTTATGTCTCTCGTGTTTACTTTTACGCGTGCAAATCAGCTATAAACATATGGTTAGTTCGTTGGTAAGTTCAAATCTACACATAATATAGAAAAAGCAAAAGCAGTTTGTTTGTATTCACACATCTTCAGAACTACTGGACCGATTTGCATGATTTTTTTATATTACAACTTGCAAGTCTACAATTGTTTTGGGAGAGTAGAATAACCTGATGTAGAATCATAGTAGACCGTTTACTATACTATTTACTATAATAACTAAAATTTAACAACAGCAATGTTTCCAATTTTCATGTAAACTTTATTGGCTTCACTGTAGTTCCAAAAATATCAGTTGCAAACTTCTCATATCTAGGAAATCACAACTAAATCAAGCCGAGGTTAGTACGACCACGTCTTTGTGTAACGACTTGAGCTTAGGATTTAATCACCAAACTTTTCAGCTATGCAGTTCCTTCTAAATGGTACTATGAGGAAGGATGGCCATATTAATGTTTATACCTGCTCTATTTAGGTAGTAGTGTTACTATGAAATTGAAGTTTTATATAATATTCTTTGATATAAAAACCTTTATAGATTATATTTTTAACAAAATTTCGGAGGTGTTAATCAATTTTCAGAAATGTCAATAAAATTTTCTCAATTGAAGTACTAAAAATAGCGATATATACATATTAACGAAATGTACAACAGTGCAGAATGCCATTTTTTTTATAATAATGCACCAGAAACATACAAAATTAATAAAATGATTTAAATTTGAGGCTGTCGTGACGTAGCGAGACATCGTGTCATCGCGTTTAAATTTTCGTTTCTTTACTCGGGTACCAGGTCAAGTAAGACAAAGCGCGGCGTTGTGAGCCGCCATTCAACAAACAATGTCTCCATTACGGGTTGAAAGTAGTGGGCGGAGTGCCTTACACTAGGCCCTTTCTGACTAGCAAGCTACTATGAAAAAACGTGAAGGTGTAAAAAAAATCTTGCATTGGGTGTTGAGTGCTTGAGGCATTGGGTGTTGAGTAGCGGATTTCAACGCTGTGCTTTATCATGTTCACCAGAACGTTAAAAATGTAAACAATTAAATTATGATCAATTAATTAAGTAGGAATCGAACCCGTAACCAATTGCGATTACAGTCTAGCGCTCTCCCACTGCGCTACGACGGTTCCTATCATATTTAAATATAATTTTCTAGTATACTTAGAAATACGTGAATTATGGTCATCCTAGTGGCAAGTTAGTGCGGTAGTTATAACGAGCGATATACGTCTGTATTTGGCTTGCGGCCGGAAGATAGTTGGTGGGATTGTTACATATCGAATGAGCGTAAGAGGATTTTGTAAGTATTTTATAGTGTATACGTTAGTTTGAGAAATTATGTAAGGAAATCCTGGGAAAAGAATTGTATATCTTTTGCTTTATTTTAGCTTCACGTCTTTCTCCGTATATCAATGTAGGCGGAGTGAACCTAGTGCACTGCGTGCTCCCCGTATCACTTGAAATCGATATATTTCGTGTACAGTGGTGAAGCTTAACGCTGCACTTCGTCGTCTTAGCAGAGAGGAGATATGGAAATAAATTAAATATAATATTTTTTCCAATCTACAACATTCGCGTTTATACACATTGTCACAGTGAGCCACGATGTGTTTAAAATAAATAAAATGGGTTAGTATGAAATTTGTAAATGTAAATATTTTTAGTTATATTTTGTCAGCGCTACATATTTTTTTTGTTTTCATATATCTTTATCATGCACAGTAGTTTGGGGGAAACTATGAATCACTGTATAATACACATATGAAAAATAACTTTATCGCTTTTTAGTAAGAATCAAGTTTTTCCCTCGTATTTTTTAAATATAGTAATCTCCAGGAATATTTTCGCTATTTATAAGTTGCCAATTATTTGTGTGAAATAAAGATTATTTATGTTATGTTATGTTATGCATGATTGGCATTAGCCTACTGATATTAATTAATACACTATCCACTTTTCAACTAATTTCGTAACATTAAAAAAATAAAAAAGTGTAAAGTGGCGGAACTCAACGCAGCGCTTTGTCTTTGGTGAAAATAATTTAAATATATCTTTCTCTGAGTGGGATAGAACCCACAACCATCGTGTTTACTGTCGGACACTATCCTTTTTACTCACTCACTACTAATATAATAAAATAACATACTAAAAATACGATGAAATATATACAAATAAAAGAAATAAGAGCAAAATTGGATACCCAATTATCTATAATAAATACTGGGATACTTTCGACCTTTAGAAGGAAATGAACGTTACGTGACGTTACGCTATTTGGCACCATATCATTAGTGAGGGGTTCATTTCCCGAGGAAATCGAGAGGAATTTAAATATTATAGTATATTTTCAATGACCTTATCATATTGTCTATACCTACATATATATATAATTTAGTGGTAAATTAAGAATTTATGGATTCTGGGTGCTACAAGAAACGAGACAAATATTACAAATTGTTTAAAAAAAACAGCTTCGCTATTTTTCCACTATCAGAGTAGTCAGAGAGTTAAGACACTCCGTTCTCCATTTTCTGTCCTAAATCAAGACATTGCTTGTTGAGTGCTTACGTGCGTTAACTTTACGCCACGGCAAAAAGCCGTTCCTTGAGTTAGAAATCAGTGGGAATCGAACCCAGAACCAATCGTGTTGTCACACGCAGTTGAACTGCGTCGGCCTCACTATTACATCAATTTTTCATGTTATTTTTGGTATAAACAATAACAATAATTTTATAGTAAACTATAAAATGTTTACTTCCGAATATTAAGCTGCTGAAAATTGAAGGAAATGTAGTAAAAATACCAAATTATGTATTTAACAACAAAGAAAATTCAAATGCATGTAAATTTTAATAATGAAACAACATTGTGTATAGCGTAGGCGATAAAAACACGATTACTTGGATTGCGCTATAAAGTGACTTGTCCCCAGTGTGACCCCTGTTTTATACCTCAACAGCTTTTATTAAGTGAAACGTATAAAAGTGTAATTGTACATTATACGGAAATATACTATGGAAGCGGTTTGAAATTTACTGTTAATTTTATTATAAATATTTTTTATTTAAATCGAAAATGTAGGCAATCGGGTACGGAGTGTCTTATCACTAAGCTCTTTCTGTCTATTCTGCTGTGTGCGGGATACAGCGTAAAAACAATAAAACGCTTACGTTGCTTTTGCATTAACAAGATATTTAGAACCTAAAAAAAATAAGGCTCATACAAAGACTATAGACATAATAAAAAATACGTCATACGATTAAACTTCTTTAGAGACTACACTTTCTTTATTTTTTTTAAATTTTGTTAAAAGTTATTAAATATTGTACTTTATCAATATTCCAGCAAGAGCAAGAACGGTGTCAAGATACAATGTTGTCCACTGATCGCCTAAATTTGTGACATTGCGTGTTAAGTGACGGAACTAAATGTCGGGTTTCTTCTTACCAGGGCAGAAAAATTCAAAATGGAGTCTAAATTTCAGAATAGCAGAAGATACGAACTATAAGTCCATAAAAAAGGCAAAAAAAATGAAAACAATTTAACTATAATAAATAATATGATCTTTTGTTTTCGCGATTATTACACATTTTGAAATGAAACTATTTTTAACCGGATTAATCGCATATATTATTGGTATTCGAAAATACATTTTTAGAAACCCGACGTTTCGAACACTTTACAGTAGTCCGTGGTCACAGGTAGACTGAGGTGGCATTCGTCTGTCAGTTGATACATTATTATATCAAACTACCGCCAACGATTTCTTAGTTGCCTCGCGTACTGCCCTGGATTCTTGCAGAATGAGCTGACTGTATCATGCCCTCTGGTGTGGTGATTTTGAGACTTCAAAGTTTTTAGAATTGGGTCCCAGGTGGTAGAAAGTTTCCAACCGTCTTCTCTATTGAAATTTGGATGTTTTTGTATTTCAATAGCCTCGCGGATCATTCTAGGGATATATCTATTTTCCCTAGCGAGGATATGTGGTTTATCAAACCTTATGTAATGGTTGGGCTTATCCGTAGCATGCTCACACACAGCTGACTTTGATGCACGCCCATTCTTGATATCGGAGATGTGTTCCTTCACCCTAGTACCGATGCTCCTCTTTGTTTGGCCAATGTAAGATAAGCCACAGTCACAGTCTAGTTTGTATACACCTGCACACTGTAAAGGAATATTACATTTAACTGGTCTCAAGAACTGGCTCACTTTTTGTTAGGCTTAAATATAGTTTTTATCGAAGCTCTTCTTAAGATGTTGCCAATCCTGTCTGTAACTCCCTTCACATAAGGTAGAAGTGCTGGTTGTCTCTCCACTGTGAGCGGCTTGTTGGTCTTCCCACGACGCTGGCGGGGAACTGGCAGCTTGTTCTGATGAAGGGCATTCTTCACCTGTCGAAGCTCGTCCCCTAGGTGTTCAGCGTCGCAGAGGTGGGGGGCTCTCTGAAACAAAGATTTGCCGGTAGATAACTGTGTAGGGTGGTGGTGAGATTGATGAACATGATACAGTCAGCTCATTCTGCAAGAATCCAGGGCAGTACGCGAGGCAACTAAGAAATCGTTGGCGGTAGTTTGATATAATAATGTATCAACTGACAGACGAATGCCACCTCAGTCTACCTGTGACCACGGACTACTGTAAAGTGTTCGAAACGTCGG
Organism: Dryas iulia moderata; assembly: GCA_019049465.1. NCBI lineage: Eukaryota > Metazoa > Arthropoda > Insecta > Lepidoptera > Nymphalidae > Dryas > Dryas iulia. The sequence continues at coordinate 8,595,857 of CM032435.1, read as the reverse complement.
GTTTCTAAAAATGTATTTTCGAATACCAAAAATATACGCGATTAATCCGGTTAAAAATAGTTTCATTTCAAACTATAATAAATAAATTCTCCCGCGTGGGTGTCGAACACAAAATCATAATATATCCGACGCTGGCCTACTACTCCGCCACGACAGCTCCATAACTTTTACATATTATTAAATAACAATAGTAAATAGTAATAAATTATCAAGAGACTCAAATTGACATACAAATATTTTTTTAAATATTCAGTTTCGGCGTAATCAAAGACGGTATATGAAATCGTGGAACTGGCTTAATAACGATACTATGAACTAATTACGTCCTTTCAATTTTCAGACGTTTTTAATTAATATTAAAAGCGGTGTTTTAAGTAACTAAACATAAAAAAATGTATCTTTTGAAATAATGTATATAAAATAAAGGTCGTCCTAGCATATTTGGACAGCGTCTAACTGTAAATGCCATGGTTATGGGTTCAATTCCCATTCAGGGAAGGACTATATATTGTTTTCAATTCACCGCTCTGGTACCTAAGACAAAGCACGAAGTTTCAACACTTAACACGCAATGACTCAATTTCAATTAAAAAAATAAAACGCAATTTCTTGACACTAGGTTATCATTATCTACCTTACTATGAGAGAAAAAGCATGAAGCTGTAGGTATACAATACCATATAATATTTGATCCTAAAATCTAATTATATGCAATAAGTCATTGTACAGGTTACAATTATTGTTACAATGACTACGCTACGATTGTACTATTGTATTTTACAATTTTCAAATGCATTTTTACTTTTATATATGACAAGTCTTCTAAGAATTTCACACTCATTGAGTGAAGGATCATGAAATCGTTTAAAATTTATATAACAAGTTACAAAGCTGTATTTTAGAATACATTTTGTATTGTTGTTTAAATAAGATCATTGTTGCACAGTGGGGTAGCATATCACCGCGTGGTCGCGTTTGGTTCTAGATTCGATTTGCTTCTTCCCCCTCAATGGGAATCGAATCCATAACACAACATTTAACCAATTTTACTTTTAAAATAGTTTCTGTATATAGAATAAATAGCGCTATCAATTTGCACAGCGTTGTTTGAACGCAAGCACTAGAAATAACAGAAATTAATTTCCGTAAGCTTTATACGGAGCGCTGTGTATACTAAAGTTGTTTAGATAACAATACGTTGAATTTTTTTCTATTACCCCCTTGTGTATTTCTTTACTATGTTTTTGATTGGTTGGGGGTTCGATTACCACTTGGAGAAATGTTTATTTTTTTATATGTTGCTCTGATAGGTTAAAATACGGTGTTGAGCTCCGCCGACAAACATAAAACGCGTCAATCGAAAGAAAGTGTTAAAAGAAAAAATAATATTTTTAGAGTTGTCAAAACATTACACTTTTTTTTTACGTCCGGAAATCCGTTACGGATACCAGCCCAAGTGGGGACTCGGGACGTGGTTATGTGGGACTCTGGTGAGGCAAGATGGTAACGCCGCCGTTACCCACTAAAACCTGACGGTGCTCCTTCTCGACCGCCACTAGCCGGGCCACGGGGACTACTTCAACATTAGTTTGCATATTGTTTTCAGAAAATAAATGTTTTCTATTGCAATGTCTAAACTATATATAATAAAAATATATGTATATTCTATTTTCATCTAAAATTTCACATCTACCGTGTTGTAGTGTGACAGCATCTGAATGTCAACGCGAATGGATGTAGGTTAAATTTTCAATTGTAGGAATTATTTTATTATTTTTTTTTTATTTCTTTACTCTGGGGACAAAATAAAGTGCGGCGTTGACTTCAGCCACATGGCACAGAATATTTCAGATTCGGACGGAAAGTGGAAGACGGAGCATCTTGACTTAGTTACAATTCATTGATGTCATTGTCTATGCAGGAAAAACCGTGGAATTAAAGTTAAAATATATAGGCAATTTATAAAATATTGTTTTTAAACAAAACGGCACGGTATTTCTTTAATAATAAAATTTAAGCGTATAGTTTCAAAATGACAAAACATATCATGTGAACTTTAATCTCTTGTTTCAATAAAGCTTCTACAGTGAGTATTCTCTACTTTGATGGTCATATTTCATGAATAAAGTTATAATATTTTACGCTTGGCATTGACAAGTGAGTTAGTCAGGATATGTGTGTTTTATCATCCATTATTTTAATTAAATGTGCTTTTTTTGCTTATTTAAATAAAAAATAAAGTGCACTATACTATAAAATAAATATTTATCTATCGTCTATGTCAGTATATATACTGATATATACTACTTTTATAGACGTTATTTATATTAACAACTTAATAATCTCTTTTCTCAAAACTATGAAGAAATACTTTGCGATTATTCAATACATATGTAATATTAGTGTTAAACGGCGTAACTCAATAAATTTTATTGTAGGTATTTTTTGCAAAATGCATTAAACTCTATAAAAAAAAGGTAAAAAAAAGATTCATCATAATATTGTAAAAAAAGAGTCATCACAACAGTGTAATCAGGCTATATATGAAATCGTGAAATTGACTTAATAACGATTCTATGAACTAATTATACCTTTATAATAAAAATGGACTACATATAGGAAATAGTATATTATTTTAAACATATCATATTATTTTACAGGTAATTAAGGAATGAAACTAAACATGTCCCAAGCTAACAATAATAATTTTATTAAAAAGTGCATTGAATTTTGGGGCTAGTCGTGGCGCAGTGGCACAAACGTGTGACTTCAAACGACTGGTTGTGGGTTCGATTTCCACACGAAGCGTGGAAATATTAAATATTTACATTTTCTTCGCTCTGGTACCCAGGCAAAGCGCGGCGTGAAGTTCCACCACTTAATACACGATGCCTCCAGAATTTGGTGGAACGTAGGGAACAGAATGTCTTAGCACTAAGTTCCCTCTGCCTACCCTGCTGTATGCGGGAGACAGCGTGAAGCTTCTAAATGTCTATAATACTTAATCTATTTCAATTAATTGTAAATAAAATGAATACAACATAAAAATACTACAACATTGTAACATACATACTTTCGTATTCCATTACAGTATTTGTATTCTATCTCATTTAAAAGATAGAATGCAGTAAGGGCCTTAAATCTAATATAATTGGAATGTAAGCGTAGTTGCGCACGCCGCCGTGCTGGGACGACACGACACAGCAAATTTCAAGAATCCTTTTATTATCCAGCCATAGAAATTTAATCGGAAATGTAGATTTCATTTTAAATATTCTTACGAATGTAATTTGAGCTGTATTGTTATAAAATGTATGTGCTTTTATATCTAAAATTGTAAGAAATGGATTTTTCAATAAATGCTTATTTACGTTTATCATTTTATTAATCAATTTATGAAAGATAAAACATATTTGTTATTTAGAGCAGTTCCATGCCCTTTGATGCTTGTTGATTTGCACTTATTGGAATCCGATGACAATACAACATTTTCATTGCTTTAAGTTGGTTTTAGTACTTTCCAAGACGACTAGAACAATTAGAATATAATTTTAAACGACTATTTTAGTTTAACTTTTAAATATCTTAGTATTAAGACGAAGCGCGGTGTTGAGTTCCGCTATTCAGCAATGCCTCGAGTTGGGCGAAAAGTGGAAAGCGGAGTATTTTGACACTAGGTTCTCTTTGAATAACTTTGTATACGATAAAAGGCGTGACGTGAGTTTTTTTAATCATAATATGAGTTTATTCTCCATCCCTTACAGTCCAACGTGTACTTTACCAGAAAACGTTTGAAAAATAACTAAAAATGTTTTTTTTAGCTTCACGCTGTATCCCACACACAGCAGGCAGAGGGAACCTAGTGTTAAGACACTCCGTACCCACGCACCGACGAATTTAGAGGCTAGGCGTGTTTAGGGGCGGAACTTAACGCCGCGCTTTGCCTCGATACCAGAGCGAAGAAAATGGAAATACTAAATATTTCCGCTCCTGGAGTGGGCATCGAACCCACAACCGGCCGTTTACAGTCACACGCTTGTGCCACCGCCCCACGACTGGCCCCAAACTAACAAATATCAACAAATAGGATGATTATTGTACTAATATTTAAAACATTTACAAGTTAAATTTGTACCGGCATTTTTTCGCATATCTGTATCCACTGGGCTAATAAAATTAAATAAATCTATTTTAATATAGAATGGCTTAGAGCTTAGTGCAAGTATTTGCTTAATTAACAGCTATCACTTTACAATGACCTATTGAACTATATTAGTTCCAGGCAGTTAGAGGCTATCGTGGCGTATTTGGACAGTGTTCTACTGTAATTGCAATTGGTTTTGAGTTCGATTCCCACTTCATAATATAGTCATAATTTAATTATTTGCAAATCTAAAAATATATTTAGAATCTCTCTACAGATATGCTAACAACATAAATGAGTTGTAATAAGCGTATAAGAATTTTAGCGGTCAGAGCGCTTGGACGGTTGTCAAAAGACGCGGGTTTGAATCCCGCTGCGTTAAAATTTTCATACGTTTCCAAAATATCTTTCAATCTGTTTGAATAACACTTTAAAACGTTAAAAAGTATTTTCATATCTTATAACTGGTATATCTCATTACTGGTAACTGGAAAGTGAAGAACGGAGTGTCTTGACACTAGGTTCTCTCTAACTACCCAGCTTTGCGAGGAAAAACGTGAAGCTGTAAAACATGAACACATTTTTCCGTATAACATTATTCTTTACTGAACCAACAATATTAAAGAAATCTATTTTAATATCTAGTACCATCTTGCAGCTTAGCGCACGTATTCGCTTAATTAACTACTACCACTTTACAATGACCTCTATATTATATTAGTCTAGAGGCCAGTCGTGGCGCAGTGGCACAAAGTGTGACTGTAAAGCGACTGGTTGTGGGTTCGATTCCCACTCTAGGAGTGGAAATATTAAATATTCCATTCCCTTCGCTCTGTCGTCGTCGTCGTCGTCGTGTCGAGGCAAAGCGCGGCGTTAAGTTCCGCCACTTAACTCGCCATGCCTCCAAACTCGGTGGAAAGTGGGGAATGAAGTGTCTTAACTCTAGGTTCCCTCTGCCTACACTGCTGTGTGCGGGATATACAGCGTGAAGCTAAAGAAAAAAAAAAGAAACAAATTAAATAGTTCATCTCGTTCATTTCATTAAACAATAGGAAAAATGTACGTAATAAATAAGAATAATACATTCTTGCTAACTCGCTTTAAACGTTTCCCCACCAATTATTTCAAAATTCACAAATCAATGGAATTATAACATCATGTCGTACGTCATGTCCGTTCGTCCTTTGATCTTCACAACCACTCAAGTAATTGCTTCCAACAAAAATATAATTCCTTGTCCGGAACGAAAGGCTTTGAATATACACGCTCAAATATTTCACAAACGGTGAGGTCAACTATAAATCTGCGGGAAGTCAACTGTATAATCACAATGAACCAGGTTTGTATAAATCATGTTGTGGCCAAACCCAGCCCATTGATCATCAGAGCTTTCTTTGGGGAATTTCGCACCAAGTTTCGTAAGCTTTAATTTATTTTTTAGCTCACTCGTTTAAACGAATTACCTTTTTTATTGGTGGATGGTGGATGTGAAAAATTAAAATTGTAATAGAATTAGCTGTGATATTGTATTTTTTTTATAAGTTTTGGAGTTATATTGTGTGGAAGTTATGTTTTTACGTTTTGTTAATATTCTGTTTTTTTTTCGAAGTAAGATAATATATTGTACATAATAAGACCGCTTTTTAATAAAAATCAGTATTTTTTAAGGATTTTCAAAAATTTACAATAAGACAGGCAAGCACTGCACAGAAGGTATATCCCTCTTAGAAAGAAAATAATGTTTTTGTTTCCGGCGGAATTCGAGAAGTGTCTCTGTTCTGCGACGTGGCGGAACTTAACGCCGCGCCGTCTTGTCTTACCGCACATATACCTACTCTAAATTCATTCATTTGCAGGGTAGGCAGAGGAAAACTAGTGTTAACACACTCCATTTCCCACTTGCCGAATTCGGAGGCATTGCGTGTTAAGTGGCGGAACTTAACGCCGCCAAATAAATATTTCCTCCCCTCGAGTGGGAATCGATCCCACAACCAGTCGCTTTACAATCACACTTTGTGCCACTGCGCCACGACATGCTCCCATAATGACGATTCTGAATGGGTTCATTATCCACAAACATATTTTACAGTGAAATACTGTCCCAATGCGTCTCAGTATAATAAGTATAATAATATTATTATGGCAATTTCGTACTAAAACTTGTGGTTTAGTTTTCTTCCAAAGTTTTCAGCCAAGTTCGTAAGTTTTCAGACTCTATAGGTGTAATGAAATTAATGTTCATTAGCGAAGTGGATTCGAATATTTCATTCAACACGTTACATAAAACTTAGTAGTTATAGAGTAGTAAATTATTATTAATGCTACGATCCATAATGTTATAAATGCGAAAGCTTGTCTGTCTGTTTGTTTGTTAGTTTTTCACATCTATAGGTCCGATTTGGATGGAATTCGGAACGTAAATAGTTGAAGACGCGGAGTCAAACATAAGTTAATTTATTTTTTTCAAAAATCAAGCTCTGAAGGATGGAAGTAGAGAGTGAAATTAGTATTAAAAATATAAATAGCTTGTCCGATTTTGATAAATTTTCGGAGGAAGATAGTTGACGTAAAGCTATCAATTTTTTTTTCAAAAACGAGCCCCTAAGGGACTGAAATAGTTTACGCGGGTGAAGCTCACGCATGTCGCTAGTTATACAATAATTGTATTAATGAATAATAATTATTATGGCACGTTGTAAATTTCGGCGTATTTAGTTAAGTTTATGGCACATTTGTAATTTACATAATAGTTGAGAAGGCGTACGATATTAGAATTTGGTTTAAATTTTACTATACTTCAAAATAAGGTTTTCCTCTCGCTTTTTACTGCAGTATAGTAAAGAGAACTTAGTGTCTAAAAATTCCATTCTCTACTTTCTGCCAAAAATCCAGAACATTGGATGGCGCAACTTACGCCGCGCTTTGTCGTAGGTACTAGAGTGGAATATATAATCGTTTCCAATTAAGATATTCGTTTGACAATTTTAATATTAGTGCGAATAAGTAATATTTTTTGTTTTTATTAGTTACATCTGCATTAATCATTGTATATTAGAAAATATAATATTATTATTTTGATTTACTTCTTACTTAAAAGTTTACACACATGTGTATGTCCTTCGGACTCGATTATAATACCATAAGTAAATTGACTTAATACTTCAAAGAGTCTTTTTAGTGAAAAAAAACATTAATTAAAATTATATTATATTAAAAACTATTAATTAAAATTATAAATACTGTTGTCAAAAAATATAACGGTATAGTTAGTGGGAATACTTTTACCATTTTACTGTTTTTTGGGCTACGAAAGGAAATGAAATTAAAAAAAGAATTAATGACTTTTTATCTTTCATATTGTTATTAAAGTAGCTGTGTCCGAATATATAATGTTAAAATTAAATGATTTAAGTCAAGTTAAGTAAAGTTAAGTAAAAAGCTGTTATTTTAACATAACAAACAGACACTCCAATTTTATTTATTTTTCTATATGTGGCGACAGGAAAACTCAACAGGAACACTAGTAAAGGTATATTAGAATCCAAATTAGAAGCCAAAAATCCGTGAGAAATAATTTTAATATTATATCATCTTAATAAATGTTAGGTTGAAATAATAGATACTAATTAGAAGTGACAATTTGTTTTGGAGTATTTAAACAGCTTCAGGCAATATTCTTATAACGTAACGTTACTTAATTATTATATTATATTTTTTGTTACTAATAAAAGAACTCAACCGAATAATTTTATCATTACTGATTTATATTTAACTTATATTTGGAGTAAACACCTGTATATATATACGTATATACGTATATATTTGGTAATTTTATATTTTTTAATGCTTGACGTAAGCGTCACATCAGCACAGATTCATGATTTTCTCGCATAGGGTATTTAGAGAGAACTGAGTGTCCAAACACTCTATTCTTCACTTTCCACTCAATATTAAGACATTGTTTATTGACACTATGTCTTACCAGATTGAGGCAATGGAAATAAAAATATTTATTATATTTAAACTATTTTCATATCTATCTATAATTTATTTCATATCTATATCAATAGATATACATATGCATTTTACTCTTGTATTAGAAAAAATAAACAAAGACCTAAAGCTTTTTATATTTTGTTTCTTTTTTTATTCACATCACATCATTAGGAGCCTCCTAATATTAATTAATCGTTGTATTCGTTCCCACTCGGTGGAATGATTATTTTTTAGTTATTTCCTTTTTTTTCAAATTTAAGTCAAGAATCAAACGGAAAGTGGAGAACGGACTATTACATACTAATATTATACGGACGGAAAGTGAACAATGGAGAGTGAGTGACTGAAAATACGCTCTTTTTGACTTACTCTGACTCTGTGCGAAAAGAGGTATGAAATTAAAAAAAAATGTTAACAAAAATTTAAAAATAAATCAAATTTATAACCACCGTAACGGGCAGTACTGGAGTCGCTTGCTAAGAATATTTTATTAAAAGTGATATACAACACATTTTTCACTCCAATAGCATTAGACGAAAAGGCAGGTAAAATAAAATCAATTTACCTGATGGGAATAAGTTATAGATAGAATATCGTAGGCCCGTTCACAGTGAAGCGTTTTGATTTTACTTCCTGGAAAAAATAAATAAATTATATAAACAAAGATCTTATTCGAAATTGGGTAAATATTTTTAACTAGCTATCTGACTGCCAGTTAAAAGTTGGAATTCTATAAAGAGAAAAAAACATCTGTTATATACACGAATTAAATATTCGTGTATTCTGTTTAGATATATTATTATAATGAGATCATATATATGTACATACATAGGTACAAAAAACTTTTTTTGGTGTGATTGGCTAAAAAATAATGATAAGTAATTATTTAATGCTATTCTTTGACTGAATTTATATTTTTGTGTATTTGAGGTGAAAGAACCTCTTTGTCAACTGTTCAACTGTTTCCTTATGAAAAGGGAACTTCCTTTGACTAACTAACTCACTGATGATAAAACGTGAAGTTTATAAAAAAAAAAGGTTTTACTTTCAAATGCTCAACTAAAAAAAATAGAATTAATCAACATTTACAGGGATGTTCTGTAGAGATACAAGCACAAAATAAACAATAAAGTCTCAACCTATAAAATCCTCCGGTTACACGTTAATAGTGACGTACCGCTAAAATATAAACGGGCTACAACAGAGGCAATATTCTGAAACATTTGCTTGTCACTGTCGAAAAAATATTTACTTTTGGGAAATGGAATTCTAAATTTTACGGCATTCATTGGTATCGGCAATAAGTGGTTTCGACATACTCGTAGCGTATGAATAATATTAGGATTAAATTGTTTGAACAATACATTTTTATGTTTATTACAAGCTGTTCTAAGGAAAAGCTGAACGTGTATTATAATGTTATTGGAAACCAACACAAAACGTCGCTAAATGAGCTAAAGAGAATATTTAAAATCATTTCCTTCTCTGCTTTCTACGTAATGAGTGAGAAATATGTAAAATATTTGTTAGAAAACCAGCTCAATTAATAATAATCCCTTGGTAAAACATATATTTAGCCGAATATTGACACTAGATCGGTTAAAAATCCTTCTCAGTTCAATCTTTTTCCCACATTGCATATTCTGCAACACTGTTTGGAAAAAATACAGAGAACCTTAAATCATCATCTCTATTCTCCTTCTCTCTCTTTCCTACTTTTTGATTTTAATTTAAAACTATTAATTTAAACTTTTTGATTTGAATTGTATTAATTGAAATATTATATCCCGTGGGGGGACGGGTTAAGAATACAATTCCCCCCCGCCGCTGGGTAGCGTCGCGTAAAAGGCGGGTAACCCAGTAGTTTGGTGGTCCTACATCCCCGAGGCTGGCAACGCATCCATAACTCTAATGTTGTGGATGTCTATGGGCGAAGGTAACCACTTAACATCAGGTGGGCCTTCTGCTCGTTTGCCTCCTTTATTCCATAAAAAAAAAAAAAAGAAATAACAACTAATAAACGCATTTACGTCAGATGCTGTCCCACTAAGCAACGATGCCCTTAATCTTTGATTAATTACGCTTCGATTATTACTTTATTGTGATTAGAAACGATATTATTTTATTTCATTGAATTCATAATATAAAATTTCTACATCAATTTATCATTCTATAGTTGAAATATTTACAATAATTTGATATTTTATAGCAATGTACCAGAAGTCCGAAGGAAATACAATACAATACAAAACAAAACATTGGCTTAGACATTTCACAACTCGTCGTCCCGGACGAAATCCCATTATGCAAATATGTAAAGCTGGTTGTATCGATCGGCTCCTATATTGGCATTTGATTCACAAAATTTGCAAACATATATGTCCTCTATTTTTTTAAATGTATCAAACTATAAGTATATTAGAGATATTACATATTTGAAGCAATCAGTATATATTTTTCTATAAGAATTACAATTAAACAAATAGGTATATGGCTAAAATGTGTGCACGAAACTTTCACTGGGTTGATGAAAAAATTATAATGATAGAGTGTATAATAAATAGATATTTCTGTTCTTCGCTTTTTCCATATAATAGAATAGGCAGAGAAAACCTAGTGTCAATACACTCCATTCTCCACTTTCTCTCAACGCCTGAATCCGAGACATTGCGTTTTTTATGGCGGAACTTAACGCTGTACAGTCTGATCTATTATTTATTAAACGTATATTACTATGGGCCCAGCCGTGGGGCAATGGCACAAGCGTGTGACTGTAAACGTCTGGTTGTGGGTTCGATTCCCACTCGAGGAGTGGAAATAATTAATATTTCCATTTCCTTCGCTCTGGTGTCGAGGCAAAGCGCGACGTTAAGTTACGCCACTTAACACGCAAGCCTCCGAATTCGGCGGAAAGTGGGGGACGGAGTGTCTTAACACTGGTTTCCCTCTGCCTACCCTGCTGTGTGCGGGATACAGCGTGAAGTTAAAAAAAAAGAAAGAAAAAAATACATGTACATAATTATAATTTTTAAAAGAAATTTTCTTACTAAATATTTTCTTACTAAATTTTTTGTCAATTTTTGGTACAAAATCTACCATTTACATTAGTAACTATTCTAAAACAAATGCAAATGCCGAATTGGCGCATTTGAATAACCATTCATATCTGCATACGAATGTGTAACACACTAACGCTCTCAATAGCATATTAAGCTATTTTGTTAATGCTTGATTTGGAGATAGCGTTATATCGGAACTACTATCTGCTATTATAGAGTAGCTGCATTAAAATGTAATAAACTGACTACAATAGATATATTGAAATGATATGTGTAATTAAATACTATATTAAATACTATAATATGTCTTTATAGTATTTAATATACTCGTACATACATGTGGGACCAGTCGTGGCGCAGTGGCACGAACGTCTCACTGTAAACGACTGGTTGTGGGTTCAATTCCCAAGAGGAGTGGAAATATTTAATATTTCCATTTCCTTCGCTCTGGTATCAGAGGCACGCGCGGCGTCGGCGGAAGGTAGGGAACAGAGTGTCTTAGCACTAAGTTCCCTCTGCCTACCCTGCTGTGTGCGGGATACAGCGTGAAACTAAAAAAAAATATATTTAATTTTTAGCTTCACGCTCTATCCCTTGCGAGGTAGTCAGTAGTAGTGTTTGTATTAAATATAATAAAATGTGTAAATACACATAGCTTAAAAATATGTCAAGTAAGTAACTGTTCATTTTGAGAGTGTTTAAACTATTCAAATTCACTTAAGATATGAAATATATATAAAAAAAACGTACGAATGAATTAAAAAAATGGTTTAGCAGTCGAAGCGCTTGGACGGTTTCCCATAGGCGCAGGTTCCAATCCTACGTTCGTAATGTGTGTGAGCCCACTTCACGCTTATTCTCACAGGGTAGTCAGAAAGAACACTCTCCAATCGAAATTTAAATATTACGTGTTTATGTGATGGAATTCAAAGCAGCGTTTTGAGTTAGGTAACAGAGCGGGAAAATGAAAATAATTTAAATCTAATCACTCCCCCCAATGTGTGTCGAACCCACGATCAATTGCATTTAAAGGCAGGCAAGATTTACAGTCAGGTGTCTATTTGCAGAAACAGATTTATCACAACAAAGTTTGAGGTTGAGATTTCCTTTTAAGTAAATTGTATTTGGAAATTTCAAGCATGTATTATTATATGTTTTTATTATTTATGTGCTGCGTGCATGCTTGCTTGCATGCGTGTATGCGTGCTTGTTGTGCGTGTTATGTATATGTCTTTATAATTCATATATTCTAATATAGTGGTAAAAAGTTCAACTTTGTGTGTAGGGCTAATTTTTGGAAATACTGAATCAATCATGAAATATCTTTCACACTTAGAAAGTTACATTATTTAGGCTGCTGTAGGCAATACTTTATTACGATGGAATAGAAAGTTCAGAGAATCCTAAAGGGGCTCGAATAGGGGATAAAAGTTGCAGATCACACGACGAAGCCGCGAGCGGGTCGCTAGTTAGTAATAAGTTCAAGACTTAATTAAATAATTTCATATGAACGAAGCGAATACACGTATGTAACCCTTATTTCCGAGGCTACGCCGTAATGGAGGACAATAAAAAGTTTTCTTGTTTAAAACGCACGCTGAGACGACAAATAGGGCTCTCAAGCCCAATAAAATCTTTTATAGGGTTCTGTTTTGAGTGAAAACCGTAAATCTTTTGTCATGTCTGAAATCGAATTTATGGTAGACTTACCTTTCGAATGTTATACGGGAAGTGCTGCGAGTAATTTTATGTAATTGGCCTTGTGCGTGTCGTTTTTTTTTTCATAGGTGATTTCGTGCTTAGAATAAAATTGTTATATTGAATTGCTTTTTTAATTAATTCGTGGCAATATCGACATTGGCGTCATGATCATTTCAATTTTTATCAGTATTCGGCCAGTATTGTGGCCAGTCGTGGCCCAGTGGCACAAGCGTGTGACTGTAAACGACTGGTTGTGGGTTTGATTCCCACTCGAGGAGTGGAAATATTTAATATTTCCATTTTCTTCGCTCTGGTGTCAAGGCAAAGCGCGGCGTTAAGTTCCGCCACTTAACACGCAATGTCTCCGAATTTGGCGGAAAGTGGGGAACGGAGTGTCTTAACACTAGGTTCCCTCTGCCTACCCTGCTGTGTGCGGGATATAGCGTGAAGCTAAAAATCAGTATTCGGCGTTATATTCCGCTACTTGTCACTTATTTTTTAAATTTGAACAGGAAGTGGAGAGTAGAGTGTTTAGTGAGCGTTCAGAGTACGCTATCTCTACCTATTCTATTTTAATGAGAGCGATACGCATATATAAACAACATATGGTTAACCAGTTAGTGTTTGAACGTTTTCTAAGAATATATTTTTGTAAATATAATTAATTACTTAGTATTTTTTTTTATATATTATAATTTAAAGATTTTAATTATTTTTTGTGTTATCATTATGGCTTATAGAGTGTAGTTTCCATAAAATGTTCTGTGTATTATTTTCGTACTTTTTAGTGTGTTTGTTTTTCTTTTTCTTTTTAAGAAGTGATCTAATCTATTACCAGTGACAATTGTATGGTGCAAGATGTAGTGCATTTATTTGTAACAACTGTGTGTCCAATAAATAAATAAAGGTATGTATGTATTATATTAGACAAATAGTGTCAAAGCTTTCCATTCTCCACTACCAGAAATCGAGACACTGCGCGTGTTGAGCAGCGGAACTCAACGCCGCATTTTATTTAATTACAGCAGATACATGAAAGTAATTTAAATGTATTTATCATTTCCCAAACGGATTTTCAATCGGACTTAATCCTATTTCGCCACAACGATTATTTATGTATACTGTTCTACGAAAGTCTTATTTAGTCTTTGATTGATAAAAAACCTAATTTTCTAAAGTTTTTTTATGAACTCATAAGTATAATTTTTATTCTCAAAATTAATTTGTGACTTTATTATCATATCTTAGTATTGATAAACGGAAGCTAATTCCTTACTATAATATGTTATTCTGGGACAGCGACTGTAAACGCCGTGGTTACGGGCTCATTTCCCACTCGGGGGAATGATTATATAATATTTTCATTTCTTTGCTTTAGTATCTAATACAAACGCCGTTAAATTCCGCCATTTAACCCGCAATGTCTAGATTTAGCACAGAAATTCTCGAGGATAGGAACGAAGTGTCTTTGACACTGGATTCTACCTAACATATATGCTATGCGAGAAGAAGAATGCATAAACAGAAAAACAATATCTTATTTCACATTAAATATCTTTTTCTACCAAATATAAGAAGCTAAGCGGAACATTATATTGCCATGGCAACACCATATTTCTGAAATTAATATCCCAAAGCCGACCATTAACAATGATATAGAAGATTACCCCTAACCGGTAATGCTTTCCATACCATTGATATCCACGGAGCCGAATAGTGTTAGCTGCCTTTTAGGCTGGCAAAGAAATATATTACTTTTCAAATTATATGAAAAGATCGTATATTAAATTCGTTTGTGTAGTATCTTTTGAGAATCATTTATGTGAGAATAAGTATTGGAGGTATATTTTTATTACTTTGGTCTGCTAAGACTGAATGCGGCGTTGTGTTACGCCATTCGATACGCAATGCCCTGTGTTCAGGGTGAACAATGGAGTGTCATGAAATTAATTTATTTCTACCTACCGTGCTTTGCAGGAAAACCGTGTTTGATTATAGTTATTTATTTTTTACAGCTTTTTCCTCTAATAATGGGGTAGTCAGGGAGGAACTGGAGTCAAAATACTCTGTCTTTCCGCCCGAAATCGAACCTTAGCGTGCTGAGTGGCGGAACTTAATGCCGCTCTTTAACTTAGGTACTTGAGGGAAGAAATGAAACTTTAAATTTTCATTTCTTCGCTCGAGTACCTAAGTAACTATTCCCTCGAGTGAGATTTGAACCCGCAACTATTGCGTCACAGTCAAATGCTGAACCACTGCGCCACGATGGCCTAAATGGGAATAGTTATGTGTAAATTAGTTCAATTTTCAGCGGCAAAGGGACTCAGACGATGACTTCTGCCACTGAACAATGTCATGGTCAGGAAGAAAATATAGAATGGAGTCATGGCAGTAGGTTTTCTCTAATTGCTTTGCTATTCAGGAAAAAGCGTCGAACTTTAAGATTCTTACATAGACAAGTGAATCTAATAAAAGCTTATTGAAAAAAGATCGTTTAAAACGGAAATAATTTATAGAATAGCTTTTTGTTTTCGTCTAATTTAATATGGGTATGTACAATATACGTAATGTCTATAAATCATGACGATTTAAAAACAAAAAAGAGATATTTTAAACGCATTATATTTCCTTTCATATTTATTAAGCCAAATATATGAGAGCTTTTTTTTGCAGATGTATGCTTCTTGTCACAGGGATTAGGTTAGAGAGAGAACAGGTCTTTATTTCTAGAGAAAGGTTGAGATGTTTCCTGGCGGAACTCAACGAAGCTGAAAAATTAAAATGAAAAATTAACAATCATTTCTCAGTTGGAATCGAACCCACGACCGGTTGTGCCTCTAGATTACTTTACATTATAACAAATTACATCACATATATTATATTAAATAAAATACCTTTTTTTTCAAGAAAACAATCAACAAAAGCAAAAACTTTCCAAATCCAAAACCTGACTTCTTGCTACACTATCGGAATATTTGATATCCAATATTGAAGATCATACCAATTACACGCCAGTCTGTTGTTAGACCCTTTACGAGTTCCCTAATAACAGGAAACTCAGCGGATTCCAAATGATTAATGTGGATCCTTGCTGGTGTGAAATTTTTATACGTGGGTGTGAGATGTCGGAATTTCTCTTAATGCTGCTTTAAGTGGTTCTGAATTGGATATCTTGGAGAAAACACTTGGTTTTAATAACATAATTTATATTGGAAAAACATTTTTAGAAAATGTATACAAATATGAATGCAGGATACGAACCTGCCTAATATTTTTGTTCTTATGGTGTAAGAATTTCGATGTAGCTGGATATAGAACGCATCGCCTAGCGGTCAGAGCACTGAGATGGCTTCCACGAGGGGCGAGTTCGTACCCCGCAGCATTCAGTTTTTTATAAGTTTTCTTAAAATGTTTTTCAATTTTCTAAGTATGTCATGAATAATACTTTATAATTTCAGCGTAGGCATTTGAAAAATTTTTTTTCTTTATTTTTTTGCATTATGTAGATACTGTTTTAAGTAAAATTATTTAAATTTATTCATTTTTTCATATATCAGTTTCTCTTCCTTACCTTATAAATAAGATAAATTGTTATCCTTACATTGTTTATTTATTGAAAAAATATTGTAAAATTGTATACACATTCGACTTATCAACCTATTCACGCCTGGTACAGATACATAAAAGCGTTAGGTCATCATGAAAAATCAAATATTGTTTATTATACAAACAAATTTCAACAGGAAGTAGTTAGCAGTCCGCT
Organism: Dryas iulia moderata; assembly: GCA_019049465.1. Lineage (NCBI taxonomy): Eukaryota > Metazoa > Arthropoda > Insecta > Lepidoptera > Nymphalidae > Dryas > Dryas iulia. The sequence continues at coordinate 8,579,194 of CM032435.1, read as the reverse complement.
AAGGGGTTTTTCGACAGATCTTAAGACTTTAGATTCTAGAACCTAGGGTAGGTTTCCCCATGTTTAAGCTTATATAAGAATCCTTAATTTCTTGGCTATAAGCTTGAAACTTACTAGAACTAGGAAATCGCAGGCAGAAAATATATTTAGGACTTCTACTTATGATTATAGAATACAGACTATATAGTTTTCAGCTTTACGTTTAGGTATGTGAAAAGTACCTGTAACAGTGTTAAGATAATCCATTTTCCATTCTGCGCCCGAATCCGAGACATTGCGTGCTGAATGGCGGAAATCAACCCCGCGCTTTGTCTCGTTCCCAGAGCGAAGAAACAAAAATAATTTATATATAATCATTTCTTCAAGTGGATATCGAACCCACAATCACATCGCTTCAAACGTTATCACCACGCTGCCGTGACCCCAAATTTATTACACTGACATATAAAAGCACTTGTCATTGACACCGCAGTAACGCTACATTCCCACAGAGACTAAACAAATTCTTTCTCTACAAATAACATGAAAAATACCAAGAGATCATCGAAATATGTTAAAAATATTCTGACATACATTTTGCTAGATCATATATCAGTGTTAAAGGTATTATAACTCTGAACACGTGAAAGAAAACACATTATGAATCCGCAGTAATAAATTACTTTACGCGTCGACGCAAACAGCGTAGCTTTCGTGTTATGAACAACAAAAGTTTATATTCATCCATACTAATATTATAAATGCGAAAGTCTGCCTGTCTATCTGTCTGTCTGTTACGCTGTCACGGCTAATCTACTGGTCCGATTTGGATAGCATTCACAATAAAAATAGGTGTAGCCTACTATTTTCGAAATCAACTCAAGGATTAAATAAGAGATAAAAAAAATGTTTTTTTATGAAATATCTAAATTAATATAGATGACTCAATTTCTCAGAAAATCAGTTCATGACGCAAGGTCAAACATAAACTACGCTAGTTTATATAATAAAGATGTGATGATACGCGACAGGTTACCATACTTTTAGAGTTAAATTTTAAATTATATTACTGTATTGGGCCACTGTGTAGTTAGGCATTAAAATTGTAAATAACTTTTAATGCCAGTTTCTTTTGTTGCACAGATTTTTCCACATAGCAGGGTAGGAGAACTTAGAGGCAAGACATTACGTTTTCTATTTACCCCCTGAAAGGGAGGCGTTGTGTGTACTTCAACACCTCTTTAAATTTATACTAATTGTAAATTACACAACTTTTTAGTATTAAAAAATTATAAATAACAATTAAGCCACAGTTTCAATAAATATCAGGCGATGGATAAACTCTTAATCTAGACTAATTTTATGAATGCTAAAGTAAATCTATCTCGCTGGTAACCACAAGACTGCAAAGTAGAAAACCATTATGAAAATGTTGAAAAGAATATCCGAGCTCGTGAAAAATGATGTAAACAATTCAATCACTTAGACAATTCTTATGAAAAATTTTCTTTTAGGGAATAACTTTGTATTTTCAATTTTTCGTGATTACAATATTTTTTATTTATTATAGGAGTATTGATCACTCCAAGTTTATAGTATGTTTTAAAATTAATACAATATTTTTGATCTTGTATTTTTATTCTTTAAGTCATATAACATAAAACATATAAAATTTTTCGTTTAAATAAAAAGTCATATAGTTGATTTACAAAGGTGTTTAGAAAGGGACCTCGCGAAGGGTGTGTATGAAGAGATTGATGAGAGTGGACGAGCCGAAAGCACGCAAGAACCGTAGGTAGCATTTGGCCCTTCGTTCTCTCTGACTACCCCGCTAGGGATAAACTGTGAAGCTAAAAAAACACTCGTAAAAATTACACTTTACCCAGTGCAAAGTGTGTTTCATGTCGATTTTATAAGCACTTAATTTAGAAGTGTGTAAACTATAAAGCTTACAGGACAACTCAAATTAAGCTCATCATTGTAATAAGCATTTTACGGGGTCATTCTTAATTTTTATGAGTAAACCGGTAATAAAGTTGGCGTAATTTAAGCTTCTCCGAGTTAAGCTCTATTAAATATAAACACGCGACAATAATGTCTTGCTACAATGTTAATTTTATATCTCAGTCGTAAAATTGTTAACTTTGTTGTTATTTATATTTTGTTTTATTGTTACGCATTTTTTTTATGTTTACTTTTAGAAGTATATGAAAGTATACTAGTGTAGATGATTTATCGTCATTAGAAGATATACTGGTACAGTGGGAAAACTGTAATAGTTGTAGTTGTAATCGCCAAATTCAGTTGACGGCGTTAACGGGGGCACGGCGTTCAGTTCCGCTACTCAACAGGCAACGTCTTGATTTATGGAGGAAAGTAGAGAACAGTCAGATGACAGTCGTCATTACACTATGTTCTCTGACAAGCTTATTATTCGGAAGAAGTGAGAATTTTTTAAAAAAATAGACGTTAACCTGACTTGACTTCGCCTTTATTTACATATTTCTGACAACTTTCGAAACATTGTATGTGGAGTAGCGTAACTTAACTCCGCGCTTCATCTATTCATATGAAAAAAAAAAAATATTGTTGATTATAAAGCATTCTCAAAAGGAGGATAGTATCTATAACTATTATGAGCAACTACACTGATGGGGTCAATTTACAGATAATACTTAGTAAAAGGTGGAAGAAATTTCTCTTGCCAAAATGACTGTAGGAGTCGTGGAATTACGAGATACAGTGTTGCCAAGTGTTAATGTGCCAATTTCAGATTCGGCACACCAATTTAAAGAGTAATTTAACTGGACCTCCCTCGCTAAGGAACTTGAGTGAACGTTTTAACCCTATTTTAGAGGAGTGTTCTTATATTTAAGCATTGTTGTTATTTTGTGAAATATTGATAAATCGTTAAAAAAATGATTTAGTTATATATAGAGTTTATTAGTTATTTTTGAGTTCTCCCTTAAAAAAATATAGGCCGCCGTGGTACAGTGGAACACCGGCTATATATAAACGATATGGTTACGGGTTCGATTTCCTCTCGGGGGATGATTATATATAATTTCATATCTCCGCTCTGGTTACTAAGACACAGCACGGCGTTTATTTCTGTTACTCAATAGATGTTTCTATTTCGGGCGGAAAGTGGAGAACGGAGTGTGTGGACACTAGGCACGCTTCTTTGATAAACGGGGGGAAGCATGAAGCCGAAATACAGTACAGTCAAGGGTCAAAGGTTGAAATATGATAATGTAACATAGCAAAATATTACATAACAAATATAACAAAATATATAGAAAATGTTATATATCAAAGTATGAGACACGAGATAAATTTATATAGTTAAGGTGAGAAGTCGAGTAATATAGTGTGAGCTAAAGATAATATTGAGTTTCACGAATGAGGTTTCAAGCCCGACATGGCACAGTGGGACAGAGTCTGACTGTAAACGCGATGGTTATAGCTTCGATACCTATTTAGAAGAACGATTATAGCTAAATTATTTTCATTTCTCTGCTCCGGTACCTCAGACAAAACGTGGCGTTAAGTTCCGCTGCTTAACACGTAATGTTTCCCTTTCTGGCTGAAAGGAGAGATCACACTCCATTCTTCACTAATGAAGCTCTCGCTCTCTGCTATGCGGAAGTATGTGCAAAATAAAAAATAACCTTTAATAAAAACAATTTTATTACTTCCTTTTAACATTTTTAAAGTGTTATTCACAAACTTAGGAAATAGAAAAAGACATTTAGAAATCGTATAAAAAATTGAACGCAGCGGGATTCAACCCGCGCCTCTTGAAAACCGCCCAAGCGCACTGACCACTAAGTCATGCGTTCTACTACCAGCTGCGTCGAAATTCTTATACGCTTATTATAACTTATTTATATTTGTTGTATCTCTGTAGAGAGATTTATACAAATTTCTGCTACCCAAAGATTATTCTACGAACAATCGTTTGACACTATTACTTTCAGCTTACACAATTAATTTGTCTCTCAAAATTTAACTCAAAATATATCTCACAACATTTATATAATACATTTTACAGTAGCAAAGCAGGATAGCACCCATAGTCTACATATATTAATTAAATAGCCGTCTACAAAGGTACGTGAGATCAAGCATTCCTGTCTGCCATATTTACCTGCGGTTCTAACCAAATTGTTCAGCGACCCTAGAAAGGTACTTTAACGATATTTTCACAGGAGTTATGGTCAATAAAGACAAGGCTAAATGAAAACACTTGACAAAGGACGAATATGTTTGCTGTAATACTCGACTAATTGAGAATTTCTACCTAAATCTCACTGTATTTGGTGTATTGCATAATATTTTGTTTTAGTTGGTATATAGTGGGATAGTGGGTGTAAATGTGATTGGTTCTGGGTTTGATTCTCAGTCGGGGGAATGATTATATTTAAATTTTCATTTTTTTTTTGTATCTAAGACAAAGTGGGGCATTGAGTTCTGTCAGTCAACACTCTGTCTCGATTTTAAATGAAATGTGGGAAACGGAGTGTCTTGTATCTAGATTCTCTCTGACTACCCAACTTGCTGATGCTCCTGCGTGATGGTGCTTTTTTAAGTACCATGCACGCTGTAACTAACGTTCAATTCACTAAGTGAGTGTCTTAACACTATGTTCCCAAAAAAAAAAAGTATCACATCTTATATGATTGGACATACAAACAATTTGTCATTATTTAACACAAAATAAAAATCTAATAAACTACTTATTTAAAAATATATTAGTAAATTTAAAAATCATATCTGATAAAGTGTATTTGCTTTAGTTTAAGGTTAGCCAAACCTCTTGACGCCTTATCGCAGCAAGAATTGGCAAACACTTTGAATGTCTTAAAGAAACCCTTACTTTTATCGTTATTTTGCTGTTTGCAGCTATTATTACAACTTTTTTGCGAGAATGTATAATATTTTTCATATAAATATTTTTTCAGAGTAGTAATTGATTTCGGGGCCAGTCGTGGCGCAGTGGCACAAACGTGTGACTGTAAACGACTGGTTGTAGGTTCGATTCCCACTTGAAGAGTGGAAATATTTTATATTTCCAATTTCTTCGCTCTGGGGCAAAGTGCGGCGTTAAGTTCCGCCACTTAACACGCAATGCCTCCAAATTCAGCGGAAAGTGGGGAACGGAGTGTCTTAACAATAGGTTCCCTCTGCCTGCCCTGCTGAGTGCGAGATACAGCGTAAAGCTAAAAAAAAAAGAAAAATTGATTTCATATTCTATCTATAGGAAGATTACTATAAACTACGCCATGTTAGCCCTTTATTTAATATAGTAGATTGTGCAGAATAGACCTAGCGTCAAGATTTTCCATTTTCCACTTTCTGTCTCAAAACCAGACATTGCGTAGAAAGCAGCAGAACTAATAATTTAAATATAATCATTCCCTTGAGAAACAAATAAGAAACGCTCACAACTTTTTAAAATTTTAAAGTGTTAATCACATACTTAGGAAATTGAAAAAGACATTTAGAAAGAGGCGCGGGTTCGAATCCCGCTGCGTTCAATTTTTTATACGTTTTCTTAATGTCCTTTTCGACAACGACAATTATTTGTGTTAATATTACTGCTCTACAATGGCCCGATTAACAGCTAACGTACTTCTTTTTCTATATATAAAAGTGAAAGGTCATTTCATCACAAAATATCGAATAGCTCTTGACGTTACAAAGATGAAATTTGGTAGACAGGTAGTTTATTATTAGTAGACGTCCGCAAAGAACGGATATTATGACAGGGCCGCATTAAGGTGTTCCAAAACCTCTTGCAAGTTTGTGTTCAAATCTTTCACTTTTTGCTACAAATTTGTAATTTTACAGAGAAGTAGGCAAGTTTGTTCGACAGGGCTGGTTAAGTGAATATAATTTTTACAGTATATGTTTTATAATTTCATTACTATGCGATAAGGACCCAGAAAACTGCTACTTTTTTTAGTATATTTAAATAAATAAACATTCAAAGCCGTCGTGGCACAGTGTGACAGCGTCTGACTCTAAACACAACGGTCAAACCATTCGTGGGAATGATTATAATTAAATTGTCTTTTGTCCGCTTTGGTAACTAAGACAAAGGGCAGCGTTGAGTACCACCACTAAACAAGAAATGACTCCAATTCAGCCTAAAAGTAGAGAGCAGAGTGCCTTCTCACTAGGTAACTAACTAACTACCCTGCTATATGGTAAAAAGCTAAAGCTGTACGACAAACATTTCAAACAAAAATCAACAATCTGTACAGTGTTTGTTCTCCAGTAACAAACGTATAGAAACTTTCTGAATTGACTTCTAGGATTCTCGCTCCACCAATCTAGTACTTCGCTTGATTAATCTTTGCAAACTGATCGATGCTCTATGTCAGCGCTAATTGATTCTAACCCGGTTGAGATCCGGGTTGATTAAACAGGTCTACGCTACGTAACTTAACCTTAGATTTAGTTAGTGTTACTATAATCGTATTAAATCCTGCTTATCTATTGAATGTGAATTTCGTCGTACGAACTAGATGAATGTTTAAGTTATTTTCGTTTCTCTGGTCTGGATAGGATAAGCGCGGCGTTGAGTTCCGCTACGTAATGTCTCGGATTCGACTGGAAAGTGGATCTTGACTTGTTTCTCTCTGCCTACCCGGAAAAATTTGAAATTATTATGTATATTGCTTTTTGTAGAAATACTACATATGTTAATTTTATATGTAAATCAAAATATGATGATTTATAAATGTTAAATTTTACATTAAGTTATTCTTTATATAAGAAAAAAGCAAAAAGGAAGCTTCACGCTTTTCCCCGCGCAGTTATCAAAGACAACCTAGTGTCAAGACCCTCCGTTCTATACTTTCCCCAAGAATTACAGGAATTGCGAGATGAATGGTGGAATACTGTGATCTGTCTTGACCACCAGAGCCATAAAATGAAGAACTTAATTATTCCTTTTTTATGAAATGTATTAGTAACAAAACTTAAACAATAATTAAAATTCAGTATTATTATTTTCATTATGAAACACAATATCGTCCACGATTACCGTATACGTTAACGAAATCATCCACTTGCTTTAAACCACACGTTGAAAAGGCACTCAAGCTTAAATATACCAATTTACTTTCAAAATCACGTCCTCCAAAAATGATAATGCGGTATTTAAATTAATTTTCTTATCGCGACATCTGTACATATCCAACCTCCCTCACAAGATCAGAGTTAACAAGCGATACTCTTATTATATATTAAATAGTACGCGCATTTAACCTTGAACAGGCATATTTACGGTTTTTAAAATTTCGCACAGTTATATTCAGCCAGCCAATGAGAAATGACGAGTGACTGAGACGCAAGACACCATACGTAATAGAATAACTAGTGAAAGCAATAATTCAGCCTTTTGTCTTGTAATTCTACATTTCTATCCACATTATAACACACTTTCAGAACTTATCACTACTTCAACTTCCAGCAACGATATGGCGCGTTCGTGTCAGTGCCATCGTAACTATACAACGATTCTGACTTATTTACTATCTGTGCCGAAAGATGGCGACACGAATGCGACATGCGTTTTTAACTATTTAACATGTCTAATCAATAATAAATATTTTAAAATTAATTTATTAATAATTACAATGATTAATTAACAAATAAAAATAACAAAATCTCTTAATATAAATAATCAATAACCACAGATACTAGCAATATATAGCGGAAGTTATAAAATCAAGGTGGATGTACATAAATAAATCATAGAATTTCTTACACTAGTATTTGTCTGTCACCCATCTCGCTCACAACCTCTGGCCACTAAACGCTCCCTAAAAGTCGATGCTGCGACGCCTATTGTAGCTAGCTTCCGACATTTCAAGTTAGAATGCGCGTACTCTACCTCACCCCTAACCAAACTCCCCAGTTGATTAAAACAAGGCCGAATTAAGATTGTCGACGAAAATGTGCCAGTGTTTTTGTAAGATGAAAAAATTAAATTACATAATGTTTTATTTCGTTCGGGGTCTGCATACATATTTATTAGCATGTTCGCTGCTTATTTTACAAGGGAAATTAGAGTTTCATAATTGTTATAATCGTCAGACTTCCTTTCTTAAAAGAAATATGGAATTGTTTTGTTGCTTTTTTGTTTTATTTTGTGTTAAATATACGTTTTAAAATTGTTAAAGTGTTATGTAGATATATAGGATATGGAAAATATTTTTTAGAAAAATTAAAAGATTTTAGACGTAACGGAATTTAAACCCGACACTTGTACACAGTGTAACGCTCTCACCGCTGAGCCATGCGGTCTAAATCCGGCAAAGTGTGGGTTCGGCAAAGAGGCACACAGCTGGGTAGGCAAAGGGAACCTAGTGTTAAGACACTCCGTTACCCACTTTCCACCGAATTCGGAGGCATTGCGTGTCAAGTGGCGGAACTTAACGCCGCGCCTATTGCCTTCGACGCCAGAGCGAAGGAAATAGAAATTTTAATATTTTCCACTCCTCGAGTGGGAATCAAACCCTTTACAGCTACAATTTGTGCTACAGCGCCACAACGGTCCCCAAATTTAAATATACTTGTACATATACTGGTTTTTAATTTTTCTTTAAAATTCATTAATTTCTGTTTAGAAGTTATTGCGTGATTGACAAACAAATTAACTGACAGACAGATCGACATACAAAGAGACAGATCTAAAGACAGACTTATAATAATTTTACTGTGTGGCTTCTTAGACCTCTGTTAATAAAGTATCCAATTAAATTTTTCAGAATTTTTTTATGTACAGAATTGACTTTTCTACTCATTTATTATATACGTAGGGTTAGATTTCCTTTTTTCTTCGGCTAAATGTTTTTTTCAAACATAGCAGGACAGGCAGAGAATTTAGTATCCAGATATTACGTCCCTTACTCTCCGTATTATATGTAGATGTATTTCATGTAATAATTTGAAGAGCACTTACAGATATTATTAAATACTGGGAACGATACAATTTCAAGCAATATGATAAATGTAATAACATACTAGATCCACACTTGAAAACTATTTTCAAAGTAACTAAGCTAAAGTATATTTACAAGTACATTTCAGTTAATATGGTCTGAGACGGGGTCTATGTTTGTAGCCCAATCTTTAGAAGAAAAGTATAAAAATTAGATATTATGTGAAGCTAGGTGAAGAAATTTTGACTGAAATATTTTGTTTTTGCCGAGAAACACATACAGCTCACAAAAGCAGGTCATGCCAAGTTTATTCCAAAGAACTGGCAACGTAGCAAGCGTGTGTATTACATTAACTACTTGGAGCTATTCTTTAATTGTTTCCTAATTCAAAAAATATTTACTATATAAAAATCAGGTCGTCATTAACGGCCATCGAGGCCCAATGAGACAGTGTCTAACTTTAAACGCGATGGTTAAAGGTTCGATACCTACTCGCCCTGATACTAAAGACAAAGCGCGGCGCTAATTTCCATCACTCAACGCGCAACGTCTCAATTTAAATCGAAAAGTGGAGGACGGAATATCTTGACACTAACATATCTAACACTACCCCGCTTTGTAATAATGAATGAAAATGTAAAAATGAAGCTGATTATATATGAAACTTAAAAGCTTACCCAACATAAAACAAAGAAAATCATGTACATTAACCAAATATGACGTGCAATATGAACCTGTCAAAACAAATTTAAATCTTAAATCATCCCATAATGTTCCTAAAATCATATTATGATGAAACTTTACACAGAACACAGCCTATATAGATATTTCCATCGTAGTCTCAACAAAGTATGCAAAAGCCAGCATCATATGGGGCTTAAAGAGCACTTATCAAAACTTTACGAACCGTACCCAGTTCATAGAATAAATAATTTACCTGCGCAGTCCTTGTAACATTAGACCCTTTGGAATTTGCATTAATTACACATTAGAATTCAGAATTGAAATAATTAAGTTTCATAGTGGCTGTTTTCTCAAATTTTGCAACTTAATAGCAAATAATGATCTAAATTGTACTGTTATAGTAGTTCTTATTGTATGGGGTTACAGGATTACAGCTTTAAGTCATTGTATACAACAATGTAACTAGATGTTGTCTAACCACTGGTTGGTCTTTCACTGGTACCCTTTGATAGGAGTGTCAGTTGATCAGTTCAGTTCAGTTCTTTAGTTAAGGAGAGTAATGTTTAAAATTATGATTGTCTCTATTTATGTCTTATTCTTGGTTTAGATTATAAATCAAACCAAAAGAAGAAAGGATTTTCTCTTGTACTACCTACTAATTAGAAATTTTAACCTTACCATAAATAAATGAAGAAGTAAGAAATAAATAAATTTAGAAAGATTATAAGTGTGAAATAAAAGAAAATATATTTTGAATTTTTAAAAGAAAACATCAAAACTTTTTTACAAAGTAGGGTATATAGAAAGAACTTGTCGAGAAACTTAGTTTCTTCTCCGTCCTTCGTTATTAAAAAAATATACATAAATGATAATTATTAATTATCCTTACTTATATTTGCGAAAGTCTGTCTCTTTGTCTGTTACCGGTGCGACCGTTTGTGATGTGTGCCAAAATTGGCATAGATATAGTTGATAAGGTTAAACATAAGTTACTTTATTTTTCAAAAATCCACCAACGAGGGTTGCAATATAACAAAACAGTTACGTAGTCCATAAGCTTTTGTATTAAACGGGAATTAAATATTATTATAGTAAAGAAAATATATAAGAGGAAATAATAGAAAAAAATACAAGCGTTTAAATGTTACGAACAAAGTATTTGCAAAAGCGGCTAGAAGGCAGGTCGCTTAGCGGAGTTCAAAAGATCTATTGCTTGCTTGTTCTGAAACTTAAGATTGTCTCTTTGAAAATTTAAAGATCCGTTCAACTAGAAACGCACTGATAAAAGTACTTATAAGAGCACTTGTGAAACCGTAATAGAGCAATTTCATTGTTTTTACTGTATTTTTGCTTAATATGACTATTGTTTTTTTGGTTTAGTTTAGTTTTGTTTAGCCTTTGGTGGGGTAATATGGGGACTATTGTAATGATTTGATAGACAAATTGGTCAAACGTTAGTTTTTAATTTATTTTCATTTCTCTGTTCTAATAAGGTAAATCATGTAGTTGGGTTCCGCTACTAAATATGCAATGTTTCGAATATTGATGAAGAGAGAAGAATCCCTTTTTCATCTACTAACATTCTCTTAGCATTTGCGGTTAAAAGCGTGACAACTTCACGCTCTGTTTCTGTTTGTATTTTAGACCTTAAATTCCTGTTTTTTTAATGTGCAGACGACAATCTTAAAAGTGCGTGACACTTATGTCACTATAACTTAAACTTATATAAATAAATTAAATTAAATAATCCTGTAATCCTTGATCGTGGTGGAGTGTGACAGCATTTGACTTTATATGCAATCGGTCGTGAGCTCAGTTCCTGGTCGTGGGAATGACTATATTTGGATTCATATTGTTATTACCCATATTGTTTCCCTCTGTTAATGCAAAGCGCGGTATTGATTCCGCGAGAGACAATGCGTAATGTCTTTAGTACGCCTGTACGCCTGTTTAGAAATGGAAAAGTGTAAAGCTACTAATGTATATAAATTCTTTTTCTTTTTTGTATATCTATATTATAATATATGGTATTATAATATAGATGTACAAAAAGGAACAAGACGTCGAATTTCTGCTACTGTACCTATATGTAATTAAGAATGAAATATAAAACTTGAATGCACATAAAAAGACTTATCATTAAGACTCATTACAAAAATATGAAAAAGTATTACTTCCATACACATATTATATAAAAACAGGCAAAGCCACGAACTTAAGTAGTCTTAATTATGAGTACCTGCATAAACAATAAAATTTCCAACTTCCCACGCTAATGACTATTTACGTCTTAAGAACGAAATCCGACCGCAACGAACCGCAGGATTAAACAGCAATAAAATTTAATTTGCTCGCTCTAAAACCAATATCGGCAATTTATACTCAGATGATCACCGCCCCCTATAAATAAAGTGGGCTACAATTACTTACTGGGGTTGCCTAATAAATGGTAGTCGAAATGTAACGAATTGAAGCAGTTAAGATTGTAATGAAGGACCTGTAACCGCAAAACTGGATTAAGAACGTGAAGGTGAATTATGTCTAATTAATGTTTTTTTTTAAGTTTTGTTTTATTGTCTTGAAAAAAAACCAGTTCCATACTTTTTCTGTATAGCAGGGTAGCCAGAAAGAACTCAGTGTGAGGACACTTCGTCTTCACTTTAAAAAATATTGTAAAATATAAAATAAAGAGAAAGGTATAATTTAAGACACTAGCGATTCGGTTCTTAAGTCGTCACTTGAACGCAAATCATTGGTACTTTATTAATTTTGAAATATTTTTGCTTTAGTAAGTATACTTATATGCTATGAATCTCAATTCACTGCTTTCCACCATACTTATAGACAAATACAATTGATTTCGTCTAACTAGAACAGGAAAGTATGTATAATACGACTATATAAACAAACATATTCAAAGAGTCCACAGCGCCTGACAGTAAATACGATTGGTTATGGGTTTGATCCATTCGGGAAATGATTATATTTAAATGATTATCATTTCTTCGTTCTGGTAGACAAAGCGTGGCGTTGAAACCACCAGCCAAATACACAATGACTCGATTTCGGGTGAAAATTAGAGCACAGAGAGTCTTGACACTAAATTATCTCTCCTTGCTAAGCGGAAAAAATAATAATAATCTTTATTAATAATTTGTTAGTATTACAGACTTAAAAACTATATCAGTAGCATTAAAAACATACAATTAAAACATTAAAGCGTTAAGTTACAGCATATATTATTCATTTCTTGATTGAAAATGTAACATTCAGTTTAATCTATTATAACATAAAAAAAAAAAACAAAAATACGAATTTACACAGGTGCTATGTTTAATAAAATATCATGAAATTATGAAAAATATGACTTTTTAACCCAAAAATTAATTCTACGTGAGGGAAATCCGAATACCCAACACTAATCCCGGCTCCACGAAAATTATGAGATTATATCATGTTTAAGGTTACAATTTATTTTCATATATAGTTTGTGTTTAACGGCTCTTTATTTTTTATGTACATGGGGATATTCGATGTTGTATGTATTTTAAACTTTGTATTAGGGAACATTAATTTTTGGATTACATTTTTACCCGCGACGGAACGGCGACTGTATATGTGTTTGGGGTGAGAGGTTGTTTGTTTGTTTGTTTGTTTGTTTGTGTGTTTGTGCAAATTACTATGTCAATTATTTCCAAAACTATAAGTCCGATTTTGATACGGTTTTCTATGATAGGTTAAGGTTCAATTGGCGTATGTTCTTATGTATGTCTTATTGCCTTAACTCACCAGGGGGCGCTGCAGTAAGCATTTTACGTGAAAACGAATGTTTTCAATTATCTCAAAAAATAATAGTCTGATTACAATAGATTTTCAGTGGTAGATTCAGGTTTAATTGGTGGATGTTCTTGGATATGTTTTATCGTGTCAAACCACCAGGTGGCGCTGCAGTAAGCATTTGTTTGTACTTTTTTTGTATTTATTTGTCTAAAACCGAAACTACTGATCCGATTAAAAAGAGTTTTCAGAAAAAGATTCAGCTTGGCTTGGTGCATATTTTAAGATTTTTATTTTTTGTTACGAGGAAAACTCACCAGGGGGCGCTGCAGTAAACATTTGTTTATGCAAATCAAAAACTACTAGTCCAATTTAGATGTAACGTTCAAGGATAGGTTCAGGCTTAATTGGTGCGTTTTTCCATGTATGTGTTATGGTGACCACTCATCAGGGGACGCTGTAGTAAGCATTTGTTTGAGTTTTTTTGTGTAAAACCAAAATTTTTCTTGTATTTATTTGTCTAAAACGGAAATTACTAGTCTGATTGGCTAGAGTTTTCAGAACGAGATTCAGCTGTGATGGATGCATATTTTAAGATTTTTGTTTTTTTGTTACGATGAAAATTCACCAGAGGGCGCTGCAGTAAACATTTCTTTATGCAGAACAAAAATTACTAGTCCGATTTCGATAAAACTTTCAACGATAGATTTAGGTTTAATTGGTGCATCTTTTCATATATGTGTTACGGTGACCACTCTCCAGGGGGCGCTGCAGTAAGTATATTTGTTTGTGCAATACTAAAACTACGAGTCCGATTTGAATGCAGTTTTCAATGATAGATTCAAGTTTAATTAGAGCATATTTTCATATATGTGTTATGTATGTTTACTAAGTGCATATTTTCATGTATGTGTCAACTCTCTAGGGGGCGCTGCAGTAAATAGCTGGTTCTATTTTTTTGTGTAAAACCAAAACGACTAGTCCGATTGGAAAGAGTTTTCAGTATTAGATTCCGCTTTGCTTAGAGCATGTTTTTAAATTTATATTACGATGACAAGTCACCAGGGGGCGCTGCAGTAAGCATTTTTTTATACTATTTAAAACAAAACCACAACTACTAATCCGATTGGGCAGAGTTTTTAGTATTAGATTTATCTTTACTTGATATATATTTTTAGGTTCTTTTTTACGTTAAGAACTCACCAGGGGGTGCTGCATTAAACATTTAATTATGTAAAGTTAAAACCATAAGTCCGATTTGGATGCAGTTATCAAAAGACTTAGACTTAAATTTCCTGAAAATGTTACGGTGACAATCTGCCAGACGCTGCAATAAGTATTTAATAACCAGAAAGCATTGGGTTTATAATTTCTTTTGGATTTGCATGAAGATTAATATAAAGTATTTCGAAATTATGTAATAATATATAATGTGTATCTATTCACTTTAAAAAGTTTAAAATAAAAAACAAAATTAAAAATTTTGAAAAAACCCACGACGGTTTAATTGTAATTGAAAAAGGATAAAATAACTAGAAATCCCCCGCCTAAAAGAATATATGTAACGAGATGATGGGGACAACTTCGTCGGGGGCTGCCAGTTGCAACCTCTATTTTAAATATAGTAGCTAACAGTATAGATTTCGTTCTTAAAGTTTTTAAAAGGAATACCAGTTATCAAAACTGTAAATTCATATTAATATTTTAATTTTTTCCCAAACCTGTTTTAACAGCATGATAACCTAGGAGAAGTTAGCAAACTTAATGTAATGGCAGCTCCGACGAAGTCGTCCCCATCATCTCGTTACATATATTCTTTTAGGCGGGGGATTTCTAGTTATTTTATCCTTTTTCAATTACAATTAAACCGTCGTGGGTATTTTCAAAATTTTTAATTTTGTTTTTTTTATGTCTAAGTGTTCATATATAATAACAACTCAATTTGTTTATTTTATTTGAATATCCAGGAAAGGTTGTAGGTTCGATTCCAGTCGTGAAAATGGTTATATTTAAATTATTTCCATTTCTCCGCCCTTGTGATAAGACAAAACGTGAGTAGAGTTCTGCCAGTTCAGTGTATGTTTTTTTTAGCTTCAATCCCGCACACAGCAGAGGGAACCTAGTGTTAAGACGCTCCGTTCCCCACTTTCCGCCGAATTCGGAGGCATTGCGTGTTAAGTGGCGGAACTTAACGCCATGCTTTGCCTCGACACCAAAACGAAAAAAATGGAATTATTAAATATTTCCACTCCTCGAGTGGGAATCGAGCCAACAACCAGTCGTTTACAGTCACATGTTTGTGCCACTGCGCTACAACTGGTCCCTATAAATATACATAGATACATATACATATGTACAAGAACACGTGTGGAAAACTAAATATTACTTCAAACTTCTTCAAAGCGGTTTTAATAAGGAAAGTTTTGCCAAATAAACACATTTGAGAAGTTTTCACTAATTAATCTACTTTAACTATTTACTTGTTAGAACAAATTCCGGGAAGCTGTTTAATCTCTTTTATAAGCGGATTATCGGTTTTCTGACTTTCACTTGATATTTATATTAACTAGCCTAGTGCTATGGGTATTGCTGTTACATACTAGTAAATTACATATAATGTAGAAGAAATGTAGGAATTACATACCTTCAGGATGTATCTCGCACACATCAGGGCACACAGAGGGAACCTGGTGTTAAGACACTCCGTTCCCCACTTTTGCTGAATCCAGGAGACATTGCGTGTTAAGTGGCGGAACTTAACGCCACGCTTTGCCTCGACACCAGAGCGAAGAAAATGGAAATATTACCACTCCTCGACGGGGAATCAAACCCATAACCGGTCGCGTTTACAGTCATTGTGCCCACAACTGGCCTTACACACACAAATATTATATTATATAACGAAATAATAACTATGCTATCTTGAAAAATGTTGTGTAAATTATAGATAATGTTCTGTAGAATTCAAATAAAAAAAGGAATAAAACTTTACTATTTCAATGTTTAAAATAAATCAAACTTCAATAAGATAATGTGTTTGTAGCGATTTTCAAATGAGATTTCTCTCTTTATCTATTTCCGCCCAAAATCGGGACTTAACGGAACTTCAGATTGTTTTGTCAATATCAATATTAATTAATAAGCTATTAACTAAGGAATGGTATAAAAATTTATGTTACCAGTTAGTACAATCATACAAAAAGTTTAAAAATACACAAAAAAAAAAAACAAAATATAACCACAAATTCATTCAAAATTCTGAACTAAGCAAAAAATATTTTTTAGAAAAAAAAATATCTAAAATTTATTCATTTGATGACAGCTGCAGGTAGTGATAAATAAAATTAGCATTCGTCAGAATTATTTGTGCTTCACACAGACGGTGTTATTGACACGCGAAATGAGATTCATGTTTAACGTCTGGCGTGTTGAAAGTGTTTTGCTGATATGACACGAAGTATTAGAACTGAGTTCAGTATATTATATAATATTATAATAGTCTACCTCTAGACCTTTGTTCGATAGCAAACAAAGGTCTGCTAGGTAGACTATAATTCGGT
This sequence comes from Dryas iulia moderata, assembly GCA_019049465.1. Taxonomy (NCBI): domain Eukaryota; kingdom Metazoa; phylum Arthropoda; class Insecta; order Lepidoptera; family Nymphalidae; genus Dryas; species Dryas iulia. The sequence continues at coordinate 8,562,237 of CM032435.1, read as the reverse complement.
TTTTTGTTTTTTTCTTTAGCTTCACGTTGTATACCTTGCGGGGTAGTCAGAGAGAACGGAGCGCCAAACGCTACGGTCCCTGCATACTTTTTTTACCTCGTCCACCGTTATCAACCTCTTCATACACGCCCTCCGGGGGGTCCTCATGTGCCTTACGTGACCTTCGTTTTCGAAGGTCAACCGAGGTCTCCCTGAACCGCAATCCTGCCTCTTTTACCACTTAATTTAGGTAAAATTTCAAACACAGAGAAAAGAATAGTAACAATTCTGGATTGGTGCAGTAATCATTCTAAAAAAGTCTGACTATAGAAATACCTAATATATCGACGAGATGTTTAGTTCGGCCATTTTCATTTTGGTCCATTTATTGGCTATTCATTAGAAATAAATACAAAAGTATTATCTATGTAGTTTGATACTAAACAAAATTAAATATTCTGGGCCATCAATTACTGTTTACGTCCCTCATTTACCACATAAGTTACGTATGCAAAAAATTATGTTTATGTCTTCTAAAATACATTTTATAAGAATATAATAAGTTTAATATGAACGATTCAAATGTGAACTTTTGACGTTTAATATATAACAAGGTTCTCTAGATTCTCTTTGACTGCCCTGCGGAAAAAAGCGTGAAGTTAATATATTGATATATTTTATGAAAAGAAAAATGAAATGAAAATTAGATGCAAGTCAATATAAATTTATATTTTAAGCGACAAATTTTATTCCATTTATTCTATATGAGATTCAAATTATATTATTATCATATACAATAAGATTTGAATCTTGGAAATTTAGTATGTAGGTTTCGGTGGCAGATACTAAATCTAGAAAGTTTTCATTTTTAGAAAAAATCCCATCTTTATCTCCATATTTTTGGGCATTAAAAAACTGCTAAAATGGTATGTCAATTTCGCCATACACCACTTTCGAATCCAGACATTCAGTATTTTTTTTATTTTAACTATAATTACAAAATCACGATTTATCTAAACAAATGCCAAGCGGAGCTCGGTCACCTGATATGATATATTCAATATAAAATACCTTTGACGAAAAACATCCTCGAATTATTAATCACGTTTACATTTAGTCACTGCGTCAGTCATTTAGCAAGCTAGTAAGTTCAAAGCCAAAGTCAAATAGTATTATTCAAAATAAGAAGTTAATTGCTTCATATTTTGAACGTCAAACAATTTACCATTGGTTCTCTAAAGTTAATGCCTCAGACCGGAGGAGAATCGGCTCAAGAAACTCAGCGGGAATTTTATTTTTTCCAATAATTTACAATAGTTTACGTTTTACACAAATATTTAAGCCAGAGATAAGATACACCGAACCTACGAAATTGGACAACTGCATGTTGAGTAGCTCAACTCCCTTTGTTTTACCAGAGCGGTAAAAATAAAAAACAATTTAAATATAATCATTCTCTCAAGTGATAATCGAACCCACAACCAACGTTTAAAGTCAGACACTGCAATGACCCTAACAATAATAAATCTTCCCTTAACATACTAGTTTCTTTACAAAAAAAGAAGAAAACATAGTGATAAATCACTCCCTTCGCCTCAGAATGAGAAAATATATGTTTCTTAATAAATAATTTCGTACTAACCGATTTCTTGCGAATATTATCATTTTCGTTACGACCTACTCATACTCTATAAGGAAAATAAACTAATGTCCTTTAATGTAATCCTTTACGTGAAATGCGTAGAGTGTGTAACACGGGACCTAAAAGCGCTATTTGTCATCCGGCAAAAAGCCTTGCCTCGTTACGGCCATCGACATATATGCTTCACAAATAATGTTGGTAACTCGGTCACTTCAGCTGAGATTATATTTTATCACTTTATGAAAATAAATGTGTCTATATAATGTTTTCGGCAAGTTAAAAGAAATTATTATATAAAATAATGAATATTCGATTTACTGAACACTGATATATGTATATGTATAACTAGCAACTCATTCCCGGCTTCGCCTGCATGACATACGATTTCCGTGATGGTATTTCAGCCCCTTAAGGATCAGATTTTTTTAAAAAAAATAGGTATCACGTGTTTCACCTTGCATTTTCAATCTTTATAAAAAAATCATCGAATTCAGTCAATCAACTTCAATTTTTAAAATAAGTAGCCTATATTGCCTCCGAGTCTTTAATTATTTGTATTTCAAATAACATCCAAATTGGGCCTTATAGGCCGTATTGGGCCTGATACAGACAGACGGGCAGACAGACTTTCGCATTTTTAATATTAGAATGTATGGAATGAATGAATGCATTTTAGATGAAAACGTTTTAAAAATTGTAAGTTAAAATTATAATGTACTTGATTCTTATAACGGCTTTGCATGTGGCGTGTTGATAAAAAGTCCTGTCCCCTTCCTCAGGGCTTAGACCATCAATACTATAAAAACCACAAAAAAAACTTCGACAAATGACTCGTGAAAATACATGTATACAGATAAATAAATACAGGGTACACACGGACAATGGACTGCTTATATAATCATTCCTACGAGCGGGAATCGAACCGAAAATGTTTACTGTCAGACGCTGTTCCACTGCGTATATGCTATACTTGGCGCTTCATATTACAAAGAGAACGCTTTATATTCGAAGTTCCTACGCAAATGTCAAAAAATATATCGAAATAAACGAAGCAAGGGGCGACAACTAGTTATATATACGAGAAAAACCGTAAAAATATAATACAAAAATCACGTTTAATTTTATCAATCAATTACTAATTTTTAAAACGTTTGTGCCAAACTGGTATTTAATTGTTATAATTTCTTAAGGGACACAACACCTCCTCTAATTGCCTCCACCAGTGACGAGGGGACTTGAACATTGCCTACGAAATCGTCGCTGCGATTCGAGTAAAATACAGTGAAAATTCTTGCCACCTTTCAGCGTGAAATTTAATTATTTATTCGTCGCCGTCTTTTCCTCTTCGCTTCAGTTTAGCGGTACTAGTTTTAGTAATATTGAAAATATATCTTTACATTTTTAGAATACTATTAAAATGTAAGAAATATAAAAATACATAATATAATGTTTTTTAATGCGTATCGTTGAGTTCCAACGTTAACACTATAATAAATACTATTTCTAATGAATGATTATATTTTTTTCGTTACTTTTTATACTTCTTCTCTATATACATTTCAATAGTTCCAAATTTCATACAGCTCTTGTGTAAAATACTGTTGCTGTAAAATGCTAGTCATTTGTGTCAATTGATTATTATTTTTATATTATAGGGTATAGAGTAAACGAATGGTTGTGGGTTCGATTCCCACGAAGGAGAGGTTATATTAAAATATTTTCATTCCTTTCGTATCGGAATCTTCATATCAGAAGATATCGAGGCAAAGCGCGGCATTAAGTTCCGCCACTTAACACGCAATTCACTCTGCTTACCTGCTGTGTGCGGCATACAGTGTGAAGCTAAAAAAAATTATTATTATAAGTTAGCTTCGTCCGCTATACAAGAATAATACAGACTAATAAAACATTTAACATTCATCGTCACGTATTTAATATCATAAAAACAAAGAACAAAAAACACACTAAGTATAAAATATAAAATGTGTACACAAATAAATAACAGAACGTGTACAATTTTAAACATTGCTCTTTGAATGCAAAAAATACTGCAATTTACTCTGCACTTAATTCTATTTAAGTCGCTAAGTAGCTGAAGCTTTTCTCTAGCAAAAACAAAAGATATTATCTTTAAAAATATAACTTCACTTTTTTCCCGTCTAGGATATAGGACCTAGTGTCTCGACACTCAGTTTTCCACTTTCCACCGTAAATTTGACCACCATGCACGTTAAGTGGCGAAACCCTTAGGAATCAGGGCGGATAAATTAAAATAATTTAATGATAATCGCCACGACTGGCCCAGTGTGACTGTAAACGACTGTGGGTTCGATTCCCACTCGAGGAGTGGAAATACTTAATATTTCCATTTTCTTTGCTCTGGTGTCGAGGTAAAGCGCGGCGTTAAGTTCCGCCACTTAACACGCAATGCCCCCGAATTCGGCGGAAAGTGGGGAACGGAGTATCTTAATACTAGGTTCCCTCTGCCTACCCCGCTGTGTGCGGGATACAGCGTGAAGCTGAGAAATAATTATTTCAAATAATTTAAATATAACCTAGTGGAAATCGAACCCACAACCACGGCCTTTACAGTCAAACGCTGTCCCTTTGCGCCACGATGGTCTAATATCTATATTATCTTGAACTGGTGCAGAATTACTGATTCAGGTCATAAAACCTATAATTCTTTACGATATTGTACTCAAGGGGCTCCTTGTAATATCTGTTTGTCAAACTAACAAGCTCATAGATTTATTAGTTATTCACTTAACAAAACTTATGCAATGATATAGCGTTAAGTAAAAGTTATTGCCAATTTGAACGGTAATGATTCTTTATGTTTAATGTTATAAGTTTTTAGCAGATCTTTTCTGGTTTAGGTCGTACTAAGGTAGTTTTGAATCGCTCTGTTTATTATCGTTGGAAGGTTGAACTCACTTTTAGTGTTATTTAAGTAATAAAGTTAATATAAAATATGAAGTTAGTGGCACTTACTAAAAATAGCATTTGTTATAATATACCTATTTTCTTCCAAATAAGACGAATCAGTAGAATTTCGTTAATTATCAATATATATTTTACAAATTAGGGAAAACGGACAGATTAATTAAATAGCATATATGTACGTCTGTAATAGTGACTGTTTACGGCTTCGATTGCCACTCAGTCGAATTATCATAATTATTTTAATTTCTCTGCTCTAGTGATCAAGAAAAAACGCGGCATTGGGTTGGCTATTCAACACGCAACCTCAAATTTGGGCGGAAACTAGTGGACCGAGTGTCTTGACACTAGGTTCTTTGGCTGAAGGTGAAGCTGTAACAAAAACGTTCGCACTTTATACATACTTAAAAACTGTGTATTTTATTTGATTCCTTAACTCCTTTTATTTAGCAGACCAACATTAGAAATTATTAATGTAAGAAGTAATAGTGATTCTTTTACGGAGGTCTCGTTTGAAACGTTTGCCAGTGCTTTTAAGGGTATACTGAATAGGGGATATTATTGGAGACATGAGATTTGAAAGTTTGTATAAGTAGATTATAATATACAAGAACAAAAGTAAGCATTGTTCGTAGACCTACATCTATTTATATGGTATTACCATTGATTTTTTTTGTAATTTAAATATATTTTTTTATAAAATAGTTTACGTTGTGTAAACTATTTAAAAAAAAAACATTTAAATAATTTAAATATATGTATATAGTGTTGGCATAGAATCTGCTATTTAACATTTACTAAGAAGCTTGAAACTTACCGAGGAATCTTTAGTAAAAGTATACAAGCGAGAGTAAAATGATGTAAACAAAAAACTATCAACTTTTCACTGCTTTTTATTCCAAAATAAGACTATTGTACGTGCCACTTCAATATTTATTTCAAATTTTTGACCTACAACACTTAAGATATTTTTGTAAAAAAAGGTAGTGTAGTAAAAAAACCTTTCCCCACCATATTTCACTATAATCATATCTGCGAAATACGTCCAAAGGCACGCGCAATAAAAACAAGTCCTCGATGAGTCTAAGCGGCTCTAGATCGAGTGTACCACAGATCTGACATGACAAAGTAAATGGATTCAAGAAATCAGCATGAAAAATGGATATAGATCACCGCTGGAACCGGTTAAGATACACGAGAGAAATGAATGAGGCTGGGCGAATAAATTATACAACTTGGAGACGGTTTGTCTCGACGTGAGTGATTTTCACTTCTTTATTCTTTACATATGTACTCGTATGTATGTTAGGACAGTCGTGGCGTTGTGGCACAAAGTGTAACTGTATACACGACAGGTTACGGGTTCAATTCCCACTGGAGGTCAGTGGTGGCACAGTGGCACAAACGTGTAATTATAAACGAATCGGTTGTGGGTTCGATTCCCACTCAAGGAGTGGAAATATATAATATTTGTTTTTCTTTCGCTTTGGTGTCGAGGCAATGCGCGGTCTTGAGTACCGCCACTTAACTCGCAATTGCTTTTTGGGGAATTCGATGGAAAATGGGGAAAGGAGTGTCTTAAGGTTTCCACTGCCTTTCCACTTTTTAGCTTTTCACATAGCAGGGTTGCTGTGTGTGAAGCAAAAAAAAATAATATAATAAACAAAAGAACCTAGCAATGTTAACAATGAATCGTTTTTTTGTTATTACTTTAAGAGAAGATATTCACGACGTCTGGGAAACATTTAAAATTTAAATGTAAATATTACCTAATAATGATAAGAAGATACAATAATGAAGTTCTAGCTTAGATTGGATTCAATGTGCGAATTGGATAGGTACTATTTACCTCTCATCTATGCTAAGTCGGGTTTTTCTTATGTATTTCTCCGTATAGCAAGAGAGAAGAGAATTTGGTCCCCTTTTTTGGTTCACGCTGTATCCCGCACACAGCAGGGTAGGCAGAGAGAAAGTGTTAAGACACTCCGTTCCCCACTTTCGCCCGAATTCGGTGGCAGTGCGTGTTAAGTGGCGGAATTTAACGCCGCGCTTTTCCTCTGATACCAGAGCGAAGGAAATGCCTCTGCCTCTAATACCAGAAGAAATGAAAATATTAAATATTTCCACTCCTCGAGTGGAAATTGAACCCTCAACCACTTGTTTACAGTCACACGTTCGTGCCACTGCGCTACGACTGGCCTCATATTTAGTGACCTGATACTACGTTTCCCACTTCCGAGCCAATTCAACACAACGGTTCGTTCGTTTGTACAATCATTGCGAATATAGACACACTGCTACGATAGCATAAGTGATGCTTTCTATTTTTCCATTAATTATATAACACTAATTTACTATAATTTGTCATATAACATTCAAATCGTTCATAATCAAGAATAACAAAAACTTTGTGTCATATAAAATCACTTATTAAATAATTAAAGTAATAAAATTTCAACACAACAAAAATCGAAATGATTACATAATATAATATAAAGCGAAAAACATATCAAAAGAAAATCTTTATAAAGTTACAAAAAATCGTGAAAATAAATGTCACAGTAAGTAGATTATCTACATTATATACAGTACATTATATGTCTGTATGTACGGAAAAAAATAACGAGTGTCTTTAAAAAGTCTCCTTTGGCAAAAATACTGATGGTTAATTGGAGTTGTTTGATCTCATAACTTTTTACTGCGACTCGATGCTTGCTTTTTTTTCATAAGATTTTATTTGAGTGGAATATTTTTCGATGTTAGGAGTTGCTAACTGGTGCTCGTTTCACGAAGAAATGTAATAATCATATATGTACATATTATATGACGTTTGATTTTATATGATGATAGTTTTTATTTGGTCATTGAATTGAATGTAATAGTTATAAGTGTTAAATATTTTTTTATAGCATCACGCTGTATCCTGAACACAGCAGGGTAGGCAGGGGGAACCTAGTGTTAAGACACTCCGTTCCCCACTTTCCGCCAAAAGCGGAGGCACTGCGTGTTAAGTGGCGGAACTTAACGCAGCGCCTTGCCTCGACACCAGAGCGAAAGAAAATGGAAATATTAAATATTTCCACTCCTCGAGTGGAAATCGAACCTACAACCACTCGTTTACAGTCACACGCTTGTGCCACTGCGCCACGACTGGCCCCTAGTGTTAAATACATTAACAGATAAAGAAACACAGACAAAATGAGCAAAAAAAGGAAAAAAAAGCTAAGACGAAATACGGCGTTAAGTGCCGCCACTCAACACGCAGTTTTCGTAACAACGGTAACAGCAACGTGGCGTTCGCAACGCTAACCACTCTATTGTGTATAAAGCGTGAAGCAGAAATACAACGAATATAGTTCAAAATGGATTAAGATTCAAAATAAATATTCTTTCTTAATAGTATGTTTTTTTTTAATGACTACGGAAAAAAGATTTCTTATTTGACTCAGACTAAGCAATTCTATTACTATAAGTACGAGTGTTTGCTTTTAACAAAACAAAATTCTGGTTCTTTCTCTTACAGATGAAGTGACATTATATTGACATATATTAAAAAAATGGAATCCGTTCGGCGTATTTATAGGACTACTAGCGGCCCGCTCGCGGCTTCGAACCGTGAACCACACGAATGTCGCTATTTCGTTGAGTTGCAACACTTTGGGGTAATTTTTTGAAAAATAAAGTAGTGCTTAATTCTGTGTTGTTAATTATCTATATGCCAAAATTAATTACAATCGATCAAGCGGTTTAGATTTTTTATATAAATTTTCATCCCCTGTTTTAGCCATTTACGGGTTGATTTTTGAAAAAATACATTTTTTGATGTATTTTTATGCCTATGTTTGACCCTGGGTCTTGAACTATATTCATTCCGAATTTCATTCAAAGCGGACGAGTAGGTTAGTTGTGAAAGTGTGACAGACAAAGAAATAGACTTTCATATTTATAATATTTGTATGGAGTATGGATATCGAACTGTATCCTTCATGATAGCGAAGCTCATTTCCCTGGCTGTGTGAGGCAAAGTGCGTATAAATGTTGAACGACTGGTTGTGGGCTTTAGTCCCATTCGAGAAGTGGAAATATTTTAAATTTCCATTTTCTTTACTTTAGTGTCGGGGCAAAACGCGGCGTTAAGTTCCGCCATTTAACAAGTATTGCCCCCGAAACTCGTTGGAAGGTGCCATAAGTCTAGGTTCCCTTCGCCTGCCTTGCTGTGACCGGGATACAGTGTGACGCTAAAAAAAACTATAATAACAAATAAGTATATAAAAACTATAACATCCAATTATAAACGTTCCAAATGACCTACAACGGCATCATGAAGACACAGTACAATACAACATTAAATATTCTACACTATTGTAGAGTTCATGCGTGCTACAAAGGGTGTTTCAACATTGTCTTCACTCGAGAAGTAGTCCTACTTTCATGCTAATCAACTGAGGATATACTTAGGACGTAACCTAGATCCTAGGTTTGAAATTACAGCCTTCTAGAGTAATCTCAGCGAATGTTATATAATGTAAAATTGTTTCAGTTTATAGTTATGTTTGTATGTACACGGTTTTCTTCTTAAAATTAATATATTTTGCAATATATGTTATAAACATAGGTATTAAGGTCATGGTAGTGCAGTGCGGCAATGTCTGAAAACTAATATAAAATATGTCAACTTCACGCTGTATCCCGCACACAGCAGGGAAGGCAGAAGGAACCTATTGTTGAGACACTCCGTTCCCCACTTTCCACCGAATTCAGAGGCATTGCGTGTTAAGGGGCGGATTGTAACGCCGCGCTTTACCTCGGCACCAGAGCGAAGAAAATGGAAATATTAAATATTTCCACTCCTCAAGTGGAAATCTAATCCACAACCAGTAGTTTACAGTCACATGCTTGTGCCACTGGGCCACGACTGGCCACAAATATGTAGCCTACCGTAAGTTTCTATAGTGGTTTTAGTTATTTTCATCTTAATTTATTCTTATATAGTTATTTTGACATTGAAAATTTTTAAATAGACAACGTTTATCTTCCGCAACTGGCTGTAAGATTTGATACCTATTAATCGGAAAAACTATTATATTCTGTGGCGAGGCCGAAACAAAAGAATGAAAAGAACATGCAAATGTAAGTTGAAATTCGTTTACAGTTTTTTGAAAAACCTAGTTGTAAGAAGAGGATATACTGGCTGGAGTACCCATTATAAATACAAAATGCAAATGTAAAACAATGAACTATTTAATTTAAAAAAAAAATGTAAATTTATATATCATATAAAATGGCAGCTTCTAGTTTTTTTCCACAACAGGATAGTTACACAGAACCGCCACTCCACTTTCTACTTGAAATTGAGATATTATTATGTGTTGAGTGGCAGAACTCAATACCGCGCTTTACTTAAGATAGCAGATCGAAAATAAGTAGGAATCGAATCAATCGAAATTACAATAAGACGCTTTCCCACTGCACAGCGACTATTTATATATCATATGTAAGAAATGTTTCTATAATGTTTTTCATTTATCAACATTTATTACAATTACTTTGCTATTCGTAATACTTATTTTAAGTATATAACTAGCTTTCAACAATTCCACTAAAGGCCTATTTTAGGGTCTAGAAGCACTAATCAGAAGGACGAATTCAAACGTGTGAGCGGTTTTAGCTCTTAGTAATTAAGTTAAAACCTAATACAATTACCATACTTCACGTATTCGTCAAAGGAACACTAGACCGTGGGCCTTCGATTTCGTTCTTGTTAACGAAATTGTTAGTATTTACTTTGTTCATGCCTACCTACTTGTCCCCTTTTACAAACATTCCCTGTAATCTATTCTAATACGAATTTTGGTACTTTTGGTCAAAAGATCTTCTAAATATATATAAAAGTACGTATGCCGAATTATATTGTTATACATATTTCTCTGGTCGCATAATTTTCTTAAAATACGTTTAAAATTTTTAGGCGTTTTTCTTTTTGCTTGGCGGTTTTTCTCTATGTAGCAGGATAGTCAGATAGAACTTAATGTAAACACACTTTGCAAATAAAAATTGAGATTTTACGTATTAAAAGACGTGCAGAACTTACCACCGTACCGTACTTTATCTTATAAACCAGAGCATAAATGTAAATACTATAAACACAATCGTCCCCTTAAAGGGAAAGAATCCACAACTATCGCGTTGTCTTACTACGCCCTTATATATGTAGACGGAATCGACATTCTAGTTAAATCATTTTTTTAGAAGAAATGTAGAATGAAGTGATTATTCATATCAAAGAAAAATATTAAAACATTAAGAACTGCATTTTTTTAAAGCTGATTTGTAAAAAACAACAAAAAACAAACATCAAAAGTTTAATAACACCTAATAAGGTAAAAAAAAAAGATTTTAACAGACCATTTGATTCATTGAATACAATATTACATTTGGATGAATATAAATAAGACTAGAGGCATGTTTATTCGATTGTTATCCTTCAACATGAGTGGGTTACGATATTATGAGCCCAATAATAAAATCTGAGCTTTTTCTTTATATATGTAGTAATATAATGAAGTACTTGCTTGAGAGAAACGTGGAGTATTCTATGAAATGGTGAATTTTTACAATAAACACGATAATTGTTTGTCTTTAGATGATTTAGGCATCGACAGTATATAATTAATTAAAGTATATGTTATAATTTCAATTATAATATTTTTTTAGCTTCATGCTGTATTCCGCACACAGAAAGATAGACAGAGGCAAGGCAGAGGAAACCTAGTGCTGAAACACTCCGTTCCCCACTTTCTGCCGAGTTTTGGAGGCAATGCGTCTTGTGTGATGGAACTAAACGCCGTGCTTTACAATTAATTATTATTACATTAGCGTAGAGATCCGCAAATGTCTCGATTTTGGGCAGTGACACGAACTTGTAACTGTAAACGACTGGTTGTCGGTTCGATTCCCACTCGAGGAGTGGAAATATTTAATATTTCCATTTTATTTCGCTCTGGTATAAGGGGTAAAGGCGTGGCATTAAGTTCCGCTACTGAATACACAATGCTTCTGAATTCGGCGGAAAGTGGGGAGCGGAGTGTCTTAACACTAGGTTGCCTCCGCCAATCCTGCTGTGTGCAGGATACAGCGTGAAGCTATAAAAAAGTGTACAACGGCGTGTATTGATACTAGGTTCTTTCTACCTTACTTCGCGTGAAAAAGCTTGAAGTTACTAAACAATATGACATACATCAGGTACTTTCTTCAGGTAGTCTATAAACATTACTGTATGTACTGTATTTCAATTTGAAATTCAATTAAATTAAACTAGGATGCACATTATATTAACTAACTTATATACCAAGGTAACTAGCGCAGTCTATTTGCAGTGCTGTTGACTTGTCGTAAATTTTAAGTCAAAGTACATACAGCTATATCTGTTCTCGTACATTTGAGAGGCATCTGACTGTAATTGATGATTGTAAGTTCGAATTCTGTATTACGAAAAGTTTATTTCTAAATAAATTTTATTTTTTACGGTCTACAAACACAAAATGCACCTTTGAGTTCCACCGTCAATAAGCAATGTATCTAAACTAGGAGAAAGGTGGAGAATGGAGTGTATTAATATTAAGTTCTGTATGACTACTTTTAAAAACTAAAACTCGGTAAAGTAATTAAAGCATTTCTTAAACGAAAAGGTTCTTTTAAGATTTATAAAAGATTAAATTACATTAAGTATTTGCCCCACAATACAACTAACCGATATGCCCCACCGAATAATCTTGGGGCATAAAAAAACTACTTCGTTATTTGTTACGGTACAGACCCCTTTTCCATGTCATTTGTTTGAGGGGACCTATTTCGCGCAACGATACATTGAACTAAAGATTGAGTACCCAATTTGTTAACAGTTTAGAAGAAAACTTCAGTGAAGCGTTTAATATTTAACAATGTAGGAGGTTTAACAGGATTTAATATATTAGATTCACATTTATATTATTAAAGCTTTCATGGCGCAGTGGGAGAGTATCTTATTATAGACATTTAGACGGGTTCGATTTCTATTCGAGGGGAAGTATTTAAATTTTTAAATGTATTTCTTCGCTTTGATGAGTCAATTGCGACTTAAAATTCTGTTGAGGTCATCAAGTCTTGAATTCAGTGCAAAAAGGAAGAGTGAAGCGTTGTAGCTTAGCTTTGGCTTATTAGATTAAACTCTTTCTTCTTATTTTTAACTTAACGAGTTGTCCTTTGCTTTAAATTTTTATACCTAAGGTTACCTGTGAGAGGTCACTAATCGTGATAAAGTCGCCTTTGCATGCTACAATTATGAACGTTTCTGTTCTTTATTTTGTTTTCTGTGTGTGCAATAAATAATTTTATCTATCTATCTTGACATAAATACATGACTTATATAAATACTTTTTTGTATTTAAGTATGTTTCTTTCAGGGCATGTTTTATCCCGTAGTGGATATAAGAAACCTAGTGTCATGACATCCCGTTATCAATTTGCCGCCCAAATTCTAGATATGAATTGAGTTATGGATCGCGCTTAGTCTTACAAAGTAGATTTTTTTTTAAATAATATAAATATAATCGCATCTCAGACCGGGAATTACACCCATAATCAACATGTATACAGTCAGACACTATCCCATTGTGCTACGATGGCTCTTGATATATTGCATTTATGAATAATTATTATGAAGAAAACTTTTTAATAACATGTAAATAAGTTTAGCTCCACAAGAACATTTTAACATGCAAGAGTCGCAAAGCTGTTCTAGTACTACTGAAGCTTCATTTTAAAATATTCATTAACATAGGAAAATAAAATTGTAAATACCTACATATCATTATTACAGTTTCACACCTTTTTCCGCTTAGCAAATAGTCAAAGATGGCCTAGGTCATCTCTAGTGGGAAGTGAACGGAGTGCCTTGACACTAGTGTCAAGACACTCCATTCACTTTATCCTAGAATTCGTGTTAAGTGACGGAAGCTCATGTACCTAATGCGCCTTTGTCTTAGGCCCGACCAGAGCGAACGTATGAAAATAATGTGAATATAATCATTCCCTCGAGTGAGAATTGAATCCATAATGGCATTTACAGTCAGACGCTGTGACACTTCGCCACGATGGCATTCATGGTTCTTCATGTTTTTATTTTATACATATATAATATATACATATATTTAACGCACGTATTACATTTATAAAAACTACGTATGTTAGTAATAATATTTAGTATAATAATATAACTTTTAGCCAAACTTCGAAGATTACAATATTCTAAATAATATTTAGAGATATACCAGATATTTCTATATACAAATATAGAAAAAAAAATCAAATTCAAAAATTCATTACAATTATAAATGGAAACACCATAGAAGATAAAAAAATAAGAAAATATTTTTTACACAAAGCCATTGCCTGCACCAAACCAAATTTTTGCAATTCGAAATTTTTATATAAAGCGTATGGTCCACTAGCAATGTTTAAGTTTAAAACAAAAATTCTATTTACCTCAGTCTGAATGTACGAAATAAACCAGAGCAACTATTGTCGCTCCCAAGACAATATGAGTTGGCTCATTTTATGCAACAATCTCCCTTCATGTTATATTCATTGGCAGTTATGTTGTATGTAGTTTAAGATCGACGTGTTTACGTTTATATAAGGTTTTTTATGACCACGAACTACTGTAAAGTTTTCTAAAATGTATTTTTGAATACTGATTTAGATAGCATTAAAATAGTTTCATTTCAAATTATGTAAAAATCACGGAAACTCAAAGATTTTAATTATATTATTATAGGAGTTACCTTAATAAATTAAAAAAAAAATCGATTTTAGCATGATTAATAATAGCTGATACTTTTGGTACACAAAAAAAAAACTTTTTCGAAAATCTTACTTGTGACCACGGCAAAACGCTGTGATATATCTAGAAATCACATATTTTTGCTTAAAAAATACGCAATTAATCTATTTAAAATAGTTTCATTTCAAAAAGTTAACAATACACTGTTAACACACCCTTACGCTACACTTCTTATATACAAACACTATGCAGCAAGGTGTTTCAAAGCTCGCAAAATACGCGTCGTGTCGTTAAGAAAATATATTAAGTTCATATTCTGCCCCACTTATATGCGAGTTTATGCGCATTATGAGAGTTAATTTACATAATTACCTCGCTTAAGTTCTCAAGTCCAACTTTGGATTTAGCCTTAATAGGAGCTTTATAAATGGCGGTTTAACGATAACATGTGGACCAGCTTAGCTGGACTTTCAGGTGCTTTCAGGTGCTTTCAGGTAGCGTCAATACTTTGAGCTACTAAACTAGCTCATTTATATGATTTTAGAAATTTTAATTTTGTAGCACCTACTTGGAGTGTATTTAAAATTATGTAAAAAGCTTCTGGGTAGTTAAACAAAGTGTGTTTTTCGTTTTAGCTTTACGCCTTTTTCATATAGCAGGGTAGTCAAAGAGAATCTAGTGTTAAGAAACTTAAGTCTCCACTGTCTGCCTGGAATTTATACATTGAGTATTATTAAGTAGTGGTACTCCTCTACGTGATTTTTCTTAGGTACCCGAGTGGAAAAATAATAATAATTTAGTTAAATCGTTCCCCCGAGTGAGAATCGAACCCACAACCAATCGTATTTAAAATAAGATGTCATCCTGATGCACCACGACAGGCTCAGTTCAGGGCGAATTTTTAATTTCATATACAATGTAATTTGTAGTATTTTATAAATATATTATCGGTTTATTTTGCCTATACTATAAGTTAGAGGCGTAACTTAACACCGCAATTAGTCTTCAAAATATAAAGAGTATAAGTTCAACTAATACAAAACATAAAAATAATAAACAAATTAAATTATAATATTATTAACTGCAGGAACTTGGCACTAATACAGAATTCGGGGCGGTATTTATAACATGGGGTTGTATTCGAAAATTTAAAATTTAAGGAAATATAGCTGAGACACTAATGTACGCTGGATGAGTGCCAAATCGTCTTGGCCTGAGTGACCCGAGTGAACGCCATACGATTTTGATCTCTAATTAACTATCTAAATATTAAATTACTAGCGATCTTCTCGCGGCTTCGTCTACGTAAACTATATATATATGACTATTTAGGTTTTTGCTCACCTGCGATATAGTTTAAATTTTTGTAGTATTTTATGAACCATAGACAATTGAGATAATATAATAATACTCATAATAATGCAATACTAAAAAAAAAATTAAAATAGCTTCACGCTATATCCCGCACACAGCAGCAGTAGGCAGAGGGAACCTAGTGTTAAGACACTCCGTTCCCTACTTTTATGAATTATTGTAATGCAATACAATAATTCATATACACTAAATATTAAGAGAAATTTACCAAAATATAACAGTCCAAAGCCAGGGACAAACAACAGAAAAGGAAAATAAAGGCAATAAAAATTATTTTTCTTATACGGAATATAGACAGCAATCAGTTATTATAATATAAGAATTTGTACATAGTCAGATGTAGAACGCACTTAGCGCTCAGATTATTTAGTCAGATTCCACAAAGAAATTTTCTTACTTTTTTTCTAAAATATTCGAAAATCTTTACTAAAATGTCTTATTGTAATAACACTTGAAAATATTAATAGTATATACATTATATTCCTGGTCTTGCCGTGGAAATCCAAACGGAGGTATAATCTCCATCTTTGTCTGTCTCAAAAGATAATAATATATGTCGCAGAGAAAAAGGCCATAGCTATGTTATGAAGGAATGACATCACAGCTGACGTCACTCGTATGGTTTTAATGATCGTGGACGATGATAGGTCTAAAAATAAAACTGCTTAATAATATCGAAAGCCTATTTTATTATTTAGGCACCGCGATATTATCACAGAGAGGTCTGCACTGTCCGAAGACTAAAGCGAGACCCCCTGTGTACAGAAAACGTCGGCGTATTTATACTGTAAATAGCAAGTCAAAACTACTACTAAAATAATAATAAAAGTAGTGCTTTTTATTATTATTTTTGCATTGGCTTTATAATATAATCTGAATACTTTACAAATAATTATTAAAAGTTGTTTTAAATCGATTAATTTACCTATTATAATAATTTTACTCTTCGTTGCGCCGACATATACAATATTCATATCATTACTAAAAGCTGCTTAATAAGTGTGTGTTATATAAAATTAAATGAAATTATTAGCAGTAGGTAAGCAGATCTAGGACTCATCAAGACCTCTTATTAAAAATTATATGCTTTGGAATTTATATATAAGAGCTCTCTTCGCTCTGGATTATTTTAATTTAATTTTTTCTTGCTCTATCCTTCGTCAAAGATATATTTTTTAAGTTTAAACTACGCTTAGGAAGATTATAGCTATAGGAATATACCTTTGCATACTTTAAAAATATATTCTTTTAATTTAAAATAATATATTTTGATGCACTATTTATGCAATAATGTTAAGACACCAAAAAAAGCAGATTGGCTATTATTTATTTGTATGTTAGGTACATTTTACTTAAGATGTATACCAAACTGAATCAATGGGTCCTTTATCATGATATAGTTTTCTGTGTCGCTATTTATTATTTATCATCATTATTTCAAATATTGCGGCCAGTCGTGGCGCAGTGGTACAAGCATGGGACTGTCAATGGCTGGTTGTGGGTTCGATTCCCACTCGAGAAGTGGAAATATTTAATAATATTTCCATTTTTTTTTGCTGTGGTGTCGAGGCAAAGCACGGCATTAAGTTTCGCCACTTAACATGCAATGCCTCCGAATTTGGCGGAAAGTGGGGAACGGAGTGTCTTAACAGTAGGTTCCATCTGCCTACATGCCTTTTAGGCCGCACCCCCCCACTACGCTGTGCTTCACTATTGCTACATTATATCGTTACATTCTCTGCTTTCTAACTAACCATATGTATTAGAAGTGTAATTAGGTAAAGGTCTACATTACTGTTTCATGCGTGAGCATGTAGTATGCTAAGTAAAAATCTTTTGATATTTTTTATGTTAATTATCCAGAAAGAGAAATATGAACGACACATTTAAACATTTGGGTGTTAACTGGCGAAACTTAACGCTGCGCTTTGCCGGGATACCAGAGCCAAGAAAATGCAAATAATAACTATAACTGTCCCTCGAGCAGAAATCGAAACCACAACCAGTCGCGTTTACAGTCACACTTTGTATCCCCAAACCACGACTGTCTGGACAAGTTTATGTGAAGAAAATGAGCAGAAAGCCAATATTTTATTAGAAATGAATTAAATGAATAAAATAAATGCTACATATACTGACATATGTTTTTATGAATAAAATAAATGCTACATATACTGACATTTCTACAGCAAAACATAAATTACGCAACGACTTATATGTATGGATATTGCATTACCTACTAGACAAATATAAAAACAACACAAGTGTGATGTAAGCACCGGAGCTTATACTTTTCGACTATTGCATAAATATTTTAATATCAGATTTACATTTTAATGAAAAACTGTTATGCAGGTTTTCATTTATAAAAAACACACTCAGATAACGTTTAAAAATTTGAACACAGTGAGATTCGAACCCGCGTCTTTCGAAAACCGCCCAAACACCCTAACCGCTAAACCATGCGTTCTTCTACTTTACCCATTTAATTTACTTTTTATTATAGGAATAGATATTATATCGAGTTTAATATGTTTTTAATACCGCGCCTCGGGCAAACTATTATGCATTGCCGCTCAAACTACCACTAGATAACAACTTAGAAGTTCTGTCCAACCTATCGGAATTGTTGTTGTTGACCCGAGCGTATGCAAATATACTTTGTGATTTATGTTTATTATTAGTTAAAGTAGTTTCTGGTTGGATTTTTATTTCAAATGTTATTATAATAATGACTAGCTTTCATGACGGGGCCAATCGTGGCGCAGTGGCACAAAGTGTGACTGTAAGTGACTGGTTGTGGGTTCGATTCCCACTTGAGGAGTGGTAATATTAAATGTTTACATTTTATTGCTCTGGTGTCGAGGCAAAGCGCAGCGTTAAGTTCCGCCGCTTAACACGCAATGCCTCCGAATTCGGCTGAAAGTGGGGAACGGAGTGTCTTATAACGGAATGTCCTGCTATGTGCGGGAGACAGCGTGAAGAAAAAAAAACTAGCTTTCATATTGTTATATTGAGACACATCATTGACTCTCTACCTGAAATTGCATAATGAGTGGTGAAATTCAGTGTTGTGCTTTGCACTAGGCACAAGAGCACATTATATAAATTAAAGTGTATAACAACGTATAATAGTATACATAGCAATATACCTCATTTTACATTTCTTCACGCTGTATCCTGCACACAGCAGGGTAGGCAGAGACACTTCGTTCCCCGTTTTCCGCCGAATTGCATTGCATGTTAAGTGGCGGGACCTTGCCTCGACACCAGAGCAAAAAATGGAAATATTACGTATTTCCACTTCTTGAGTGGGAATCGAACCCACAACCAGTCGCTTTACAGTCCCAATTTGTGCCTCATCGCGTAAATTAAATAACTTTGAAATTTGAATATTAAAATTTCTGAAACCAATCAAAAAACACTTGCAAACCGACTCTATAAAACTAAAGACGGAGTTCATCGATAGAACAGATTTAGCTAAAACTTGGCTCGCAGCCGGCAGATGAAACGGGACCAAATGAAATTTTAATTTCACCAAGTGATTCTATATCAATTCACTCGCGAACGAATTGAAGAACGCTAAAAGCAGTTCTTTCAACTTTTGAAATACTCGCGAACTTCCCCAGATACTTTTGGTTTGGGTATTTTTTTATCGTGTGTTAATGGAGTTTTCGTGCGATTGTTGTACGAAATTTATTTTATGTGATCCGAGTTATTTTAATATACTTAATTTTGTCAAGTTAAATTACCTTTCTTTTATAAATTATTTAATTTTTAATAATTTATAAGAAAATTATAAAAAAAATATTAAAAATAATAAAAATAAATAAATAGCTTCACGCTATATCCCGCACACAGCAGGGTAGGCAGAGGGAATCTAGTGTTAAGACACTCCGTTCCCCACTTTCCGCCGAATTCGGAGGCTTGCGTGTTAAGGGGCGGAACTTAACGCCGCGCTTCACCTCGACACCAGAGCGAAGAAAATGGAAATATAATTTCCACTCCTCGAGTGGGAATCGAACCCACAACCAGTCGTTTACAGTCACACTCTTGTGCCACTGGGCCATGACTGGCCACAATATTAAAAATGTTTCATAATAATAAAATTAATTTTAATGAATTATATATAAAAATATCAGGTGATGTAACTTCGCTCGGCGTTTCTTTTTAGTTTAATTATAATACAAAAAGTGGTATATTAAAACGAAAAATTAATAAAAAATATTAAAATTTAAACAATAAAAATAGACTGGATAAGGACCGAGTCGTGAAATTCTAGATGAAATAATTTTCTACTTTCCCACCTGTGCTATCATATCAAACCTATATAATATTGATTTTAAAAAAAAATCATTGAGTTCCTTGCGTCAGGCACGAGACAGTTAACTTTAGTGCCGAACTGAACTTTAAAGAACCCATGGTAAACTATTTAACGGTCAAAAAAACAAGTAACTACATATTTTAAATGAAATTATTAGACTTGGACCATTATTGACTTACTTTGACTTAAACCATCGCCCTATTTAATAAGAGAAGCTGCATTTCATCAATGTTCAATCTTACTCTCAAGTTATATATATGCAAAATTTGCTTGAAATCTCCAAAGTGCAAGTAAGCTTACCGTACTTTGAGGCACTCGAATAATTAAAGTTAGCTATTAAATCATGTCTCGATTGGTCTATTTATTAAATAGTTTGCCCAGCATCTTTTGTATTGAAAACTTTCAAGAGTAATTCAGTTTGTATAAAACGAGAATACAATGAGATCGATTTCTATTATTTTTCAAGAAAGTTCTTATTTAGTTAAAAATATTTCTATTGATTTATTTAATTGCAGGTTTATACCTTTATAATAAAGGATACAACTTTTATTGATAATTGATTGTAAGTATTTAATAAATAGCTCTCTTCTCTCTTGCCAAACTATTGTTCGTAGAAATAAATGTATTTTTGGCTAGTAGAAATTTGTTAAAATCTCTTTACAGAGATGCTAACAACAAAAACAAGTGGTAATAAGCGTATAATAATTTCGACGTAGCCGAATGTACAACGCATGGTTTGGCGGTCAAAACGTTTGGACAGATTCCAAGAGGCGCGGGTTGTAGTCTCGTTTAAAAATTTATACAATTATTGAACAATATAATTGATCTTAATACATACATACGTATGTAACTTAAAATAAACAACAATCAAGAAAGTTATTCCTCATTTTGACTTAAATGTAAAATGTTTAACCTAAGTTTAAACTATTTTCACAAACAATACAATATTTCCCATTATGCGTTTGACATGATGATATTTATAACAAAACCAGGTAATATCTGAAAACGGCCAAACAATAGATACCCTGTAATCCAATCAAATCGTGGATCGAATCTCAATGAAGACCTTTGCCAAAGGTTTAATTGCTTATCTAGAGATAAAATTTCAGATGTAGGTACATGTTTGCGCTTTGCCCTCTCAAAATGATTTATTACGAACCCTTTGATTAAGATAGTAATATGAACATATGTGTAAGTGAAGTCGTCTTTATCATAGTGGCTCATATCCAGGGCCCGGATGTTCTGGTAGACCCAGAAATGGGTAGCTTTCTTTACATTATCTAAAATAATCATAAAATATCTTAACTAGGATAATTAAAATATATGGGAAAGTATAAAATTTTATTTTATGATATAATTAATTTTGTAAAATTAATACAAATACGTAGCTATAAAAAAATAACAAAAAATAATATGTTTAAGGTCAGATATAATATTGTCTCAGTTAAGAGTTAATTTAATTGTAGAAATAAGTGAAGTAGATATAATAGGATAACTTGCTTAGTTATTTTATAACGTCATTTTAGTTTTGAGTAGCATGTCAATGTATCATAATAATTATAATCAAATCATATTAAGGATAAGGAAAAAAGGATACGAGTGTCTCTATTTAAATAATGTGTTTAAATAAAAGAAAGTATAAAAGTAGAAACAAAAGATTATTTGTACTGTATCTAAAATATTTTACTGATTAAAATATGTGGCGTTAAGCTTCAATGTTTCAATGTCTCGAATTCAAACAAAATGAAAAAAGGAGTGTCTTGACATTCACTTTACATGCTTTGCTATATAGCAAAAAGTGTATCTGTTATTTAAAAAAAGAAAACTAAACAAAAAATACATGTATGAGTATGTTTTGCGAGCTCCCGCAGTGAATATTTCAAAAAACTATTTTATTAGAACAATATTTGGATAAAATAGAAAACGAAACAAAAGTTTTTAAAAGCTTCATGCTATTTGCAATATGAAAAGCCTGGATGATATTTTTTTAGGATTTATAGACTTTATCTACGTGTATTCATATATTCAGCTTGGCTTATAGCTTATTAAGCGGGCTTTAATACGTTTAAAAGGGGCTCCTTAAGGGTACACTAGGGTTGCAATTTGGTTAGGTGAAGAGAGGTGCTTGGAAAGAAGTGTTAATATATTGTTAGGAATCAATTGTAAATCTTGCTTCTAATATAAGCTACACAAATAAGGAATTTTACTTTTGATGTTGCAATAGGATATGTAGGTAGTGTGACATGCAATACGCTTAACATCGGGTGCTCTGGACCCGCCGCGATTGCAGGCAGAGGAAATCTGACACAGTGCCTGTGGCTGAAGCCCCATGTGCACACTTAGGGGATCAATGTACTACAATTCAACCGAGAATATAACGATCATTCTCAAAGCCTCTCCTATGACTAATTCTCTCTCTTAACGATGACCAGACTAACAATTAGCGAGTTACGTCATACATACGATCGATAGATTGATAGATGGTTCATCGAAACTTTAATAGATGGCGCTATACTATACGCCGACATATCCTGCCTAATTGATATTGGAAATACTAAAAATGTAATTTCTAGGATAGGGGTACACTACAGTTGGGTCGCAAGTCCCAGGCATATGGATCATAGTTGTTATAGCTTGAAACGCGTTTTTTACATTAATAATATCATAAAACTAACTGTATAATGAACATTAAAGGATAGTAGTTGTTTTGCTCTAATTTTTTATTTAATATAATATAACTGTAATTTTCTAAATTTATTTTATATTATAGAATAGACGTTAAGCGTCGTGGAAGCAATGTGCGTAAATCTTTGTCCTACGTCTTTATTTCGAAAAAGTACGAAGATTGGTAACTAATTAGCATTTTTTTTTTGTATTTATCTAAAATATTTTTATCAGTCATGATTTGATGATTACATGGATTGATAACGAGATCAAACGAAATAATAATATTCTTATTATATTTGGAATACACATATTAATAATTTGATTAGGGAAAATAATATTATATCTACTTCCTAATGAGCACTGTTCATCACGCAATGTCTTAAATTGAGATAGAAAATGAGTATTATTACAAAATTATGAACTAGATATGTAATATTTACTAGATATGTCTGAGAAAATCACCAGGCCCAACATTGCTTGTTAACTGGAGGTAGTCTTTAGTCTTAGGTACCAGAGCAGAAAAATTAAAATAATATATAATCGTTCTCCAACTGAAAATCGAATCTAAGACCATCGCGGTTAAACTCAGACGGTATCTCTCTCTAGACCTCAACAATAACATACATAACATATATTCTTCCTTGATTGACATAGTGGGGTATAACCTCAAAATGTCAATCTCTCATTCTCAGTCACACAGAAGCCATCAAAATTAACAAGGAACTATACTCTGGCGCTATCTGCACAGGTTGAGAGGAAGATCCGAAGCGACCCACCAACCACCGGACCTGACTGGTAGAGAGACTGCTACAGTGTCTCTATTACATAAACAAATGAATTAAGAAACGTGTGACCGAGTGTACTCACTCGCTAAAATAAATTCAAGAAGAAAAAGGAAAAAAAGCTGGAAAGTACACGAACCTCGAGTCTGTGGCGTCTAAAAAAACAAAGAGAAAAAAAAATACATAACATATAACCACAAACATATCGTAGTAAGTGTACTTGGAGAGAAGTAACGTTAAATACTCTTAAGATATTAATACCAAAAATACAACATAATATAAATAACCTTATAATAATGTAAGACGCGAGAAAATATTTTATTATTTAATAAGGAAAAAGAAACAAGGGACCCGAATCTTAACGTCGGCAACATAAAACAAAATTGTTCAATGAAATTTCCTGTTATTAAATATTTAATTAAGCGTTTTAATTTGTACGTACAAGATTGTTGACATATTGTTAATATATTGAAGAGAAAAATACATATACACATTATAAGGGTGTATAAAGGCAACATTATCGAAAATCGTAGGTATAATATGTTTTAGATGGTTTCCATAGATTCCTTTATAGATGTCATCGTGGTACAGTGGGCCAGTGTGTGACGTTAAGCGCGTATCGTTGTTGTTTATATTCTTTTTGAGGGTAATGATTCATATTCAGAATTTAGTTCTGCCACTCAACACGCAATGTCTCGATTTAAGGTAGGAAGTAGATAACATTGTGTCTTAACACTAAGTTATCTCTGAATCACTTATCTCTGATATTCTGTTATATGAGAAAAAGCATGCAGCCAAAATACGATAGATTAACTTAATATACAATAATAGGCATTTTTTTTTTCAATTTCATGTCTTTAACTGCAATATAGATAGGACATCCAACTTTAGTCCTTGATATTCAGGAGATTTGACTTTAAATGATACATGTGGCCATAATGCTATAAACTCAACTTATTCATGATCATATATAAAATTAATTAGAGCTAAGATTTAATGTAATTGCAGGCATTTGCAGAAAATTGTTTCAGATTCTTACATTTAAATATTAAATTTTAGTTAGTAAAAGTTTCGATATTAGGTAAGCATATTAAATAAAAATGCCATGTAACGATACATACTATGTATAAATAAACGTAGGAATATAAAAAAAATAATAATATAATTTAATAATAATAAAAAAATATATACAATTTTATGGAATAGGTTAAACAAATAATAAAAAAATATTTAATTAATATTTTCAGAAAAAGCAATGTTGGCTGTATGAGTTGCTGGCCGATTATAGTTTATGATTTTTAAAAAATGGAATATAGAAAGAGAAAGGGAGGATGGCGGGAGCGTGGCGTCGGAAAAGTGACGCTTAGAAAATTATTGATATTAAATTACAAATATTATAAATTGAATACAAGGAAATGGATATTTAATAAATAAATTTAACATATTAAATGCAAAGTGATCGAAATATAATAATTTTATAATAATCAAGTTTGGTAAGATGCATATTTGTTAATTATGAAGAATTTCTTGGTGAGTTCTTATTACATTAATAATATAAAAATAACAAAAGCGAATATTGAAATGAATATTTAAATAATAATAACTAAATAATATAATAGTATGAAAGGCAATAAATATTTTAAATATTAGTTCTATGAAAAAGAAAACGTATAATTTGTAGTACAAATTAATTAAAATATTTGGCGTATGGCGGCGCCATCTTAAAATAGTGTTGTATGAACACTATAGTTTACATTTTCCTAAATATTATAAATTTATAAATTAATTGAAAGTTGCGAGTGTAAATAATATTTATTAAATAAAAATAAATGAGGCTTTGGATGATTAAATATTTTATGGCAAATATTCTCATACAAATGTATGAAATTTAAAATAATGTAAATATGTACTACATGTATAGGGGCGATGCATGTAGTACAAATAATAACAATAAGATATTAATATACAATGCGTTTGATAGCTGGGTATTTTATGGCAATAATTGGCACGATCTCATACGAATGTGTAAATCTCTGTCTCTCGACTGTCAGGGTTCGGTTATAGCTTATAGCTTACTGATAAGCGATGTCGGTAACACAACCAATGTAGTTTTGCAGCACCGAGGCCGACATGTTTGGTAAAGTGATCCGCTATAGCGACGTTGGTTAGTTGTATCCTTTCTGATGCTGTCTTGCGTTGCGTAAGCGATGCTTGTACAAAGTCGGATTGTGGTATAACGTGTGACATGCGACTGTCGTGGGTTCAGGGAGCTTATAGCTTACTGATAAGCGATGTCGGTGACACAATCAATGTGGCTTTGCAGCACCGAGGCCGACATGTTTGGTAAAGTGATCCGCTATAGCGACGTTGGTTTGTTGTATCCTTTCTGATGCTGTCTTGTGTAGCGTAAGCGATGCTTGTACAAAGTCGGATTGTGGTATAACGTGTGACATGCGACTGTCGTAGGTTCAGGTAGCTTATAGCAATCTGATAACTGATGTCGGAGACATTCACTGAGTTTAAATGTTGGTTTTGACAAACGACTGCAACGCGTGTGCTGTGCGGTTATTTAACTTAATCGGCCACCGTGTGGTTGTGCGTTCGAACTGATATGCGAACCAGTGATATTGGTCTCACAAACCATTAATGTATATCGGCTTAACAACCCGACGAATTCATTGGTCTCACAAACCAGTGACGTATATCGGCTTAACAACCCGACGAATCCATTGGCCTCACAAACCAGTGGCGTATATCGGCTTAACAACCCGACGAATTATATTGGTCTCACAAACCAGTAACGTATATCGGCTTCACAACCCGACGAATTCATTGGTCTCACAAACCAGTGACGTATATCGGCTTCACAACCCGACGAATTACATTGGCCTCACAAACCAATGTACAACTAATTAAATATATATAATAAGCGTAACAAGTACCTTTGAGAAAGATCACACACAAACTTAACAAACATGACGTGACAGCTAACTAATAATTGATCGTTTGCTAAGGCATCGTAAGTATCATATACGTGAACTGTTTCGTTGTGTCTCGGAGGGTTCAATATGATCGGTCAGGTCTGCGATCGGACGGAACTCACGGCAAGTGGCGGGGCGGGGCCACACGGCCATTTTTCTCTTAATATAGCTATCTTGCATAGTTGTAAGTGAGAGATAAATGAGACGATCCTAGGGCTTTTCCTCGGACGAGCTCTGGGTGATTGCAACGGATAGTTTGTGTTAGATACTTGCATGTCTAGAACCCTTCTGATGGCTAAGTAATATATAAATGAGTCTATACCTTCTGATGGCAAACTAATAATAAAGAAGGAAAACCTTCTGATGGCTAAGTTATATATAAATGAGTCAATACCTTTCTGATGGCAATTATAATTAAAAAAGATTACCTTCTGATGGCTTATTATATGTATTTAGTATATTACACGTAGAATTTCCTAACACTGTTACCTCTGAATCTCAAAAAGAACTTGAGTTACTCACATACATAACAATAAAGGTCCTAACCACAAGACGTATCATGAGCCAAGGCATGATTTGATTAATATATTTTCAAACATTTCAGATCGATGAAGGGATGAGTTCATTGTAGGGGGGGATACCAATTACAGCCACCGTAAATATACACAAGTTACACTATAAATTTGAAAGTTAGCACCAAGTATTAGCAAGTTGTATAAAAAAATAAATAACTACGATTATTTACAAGATAAGTTTTCCTCAAATACCCTTCGAATTTCCTGAACGATGGCCCAAATGTGTTATCGGAAAGAAAAATTGCACTCCATTTTTGTAGCGTGATCAATCTTTTATGAAATATTGGTATAAAGTAAAGAATCTATATATCGTCATTATTGGTTATTATTATAATGTATGCAACTACATGTTTTTATCCCTTGTATCAAGGTAGAGAGACCCTAGCGATCACTCCGTTTTCAGTTTTCCATAAGAATTCGAGCCGTTGCGTGTTAAGGGGTGGAACCCAACGCCGGGCTTTATTTTGCGAAAATTATTTAGATATACCTTATCATTTTTCAGTGGGAATCAAACCCATATACGCATTTACAGTAAAACGTTATCCCATTGCTCCACGAGGCCTCTAAATATTACATCGATCGATATTATGGTTCATATATAACATGGCCATAATATCGATGTAGTCAATAAAATGAATATATTATTTTTTAAATATATAAATAAACTTTTGCAAGATAAATTTGCAGCAATAATCTTTTTCTTTTTATAATAAAAAAAAGATAAATTACTTCTATTACAAGATATCGGGGCTTTGATGAATTTTCCGCTTCCATCATCAGTCTAGCTTAACAGATTCGTGACTTCCTGTTTTCATTAAAACTTCTTAGAAGATATATTTCAGGTCGATTTCCAATTAACTTGAGAAAATGTCGTTATAAATTTCATATTATATAATGATAGAAATGTATGATATATAATGATAACAAATTAAAAGCTTTACTGTTATATGCTTATCGTAATAAATATATCGCATTTTTGAGAGTTTAGGAAATTAATATTAGGGGCCTGTCGTGGCGTAGAGGCACAAAGTGTGCCAGTAAATCGGCTGGTTGTGGGTTCAATTCCCACTCGAGGAGTGGAAATATTTAATATTTACATTTTCTTAGCTCTGGTGTTGAAAAAAAGCGCGGCGCTAAGTACCGCCACTTAATACGGAATGCCTCCGAATTCGGCGGAGAGTGGGAAACGGAATGTCTTAATACAAGGTTCCTTCAGTTTTAATACCCTACTGTGTGCGAGATACAGCGTAAAGCTAAAAAAATTATAATAATAACGACAATAATTGGTATATTGACTTTTATATTCCTTTTTTACATTTCTCCTTTTTCTATGCCTAAAATAAGTAATCACGAATCTGAGCAATATTTTTCTTATATTAATAAGAATCGTGATTAGGTCTATCTTGGCTTATATACAACTTATTATAAACAGTTGCAAGCTTTTTCTCACAAACCTGGGCTGGTAGAGGAAATCACACTTCTTCACACACCATTCTCGACTTTCCACCCGAAATCGAGACTGCTGAAAGAATGAATTAGGCATTTATCATATAGCTAAATAGATACGCTTAAAAGTTATATTCCTTTTATAATACTCAAAATAACTTTAACAATATAAAATATATTACTAAACTAATAAAAATGCACATTTCCATACGATTGATTCCAACAGATTATGTAAATCACAGCGGACCGAGTAAATATAAGGTGGGCTGGAAATACCAGTAAAAGTTATGCTTTCTTACGCTTCAGAAGTCATTTGAGGTACCTATTCAAACTTTGACTCTCATTTGAATAAAAGGAAAAACCTTATTTTCTTTGTCTGCCTGTCATTGTTTAGTCCTGTCCCTCGTGTTCCTTAATGGAATTGCGATGTCTTTTTATTTATAAAATAGAAAATCCACTTATATATGGGACTTATTTAATTGAGATTGGAGTCGACTTGAAATCAAATTGCTCTTTAGCCGTTTAACCTTAATCAATGCTTTTTGGTTCTTAAAATTGGGATAACAGAGTAACGTTTATGGGGAAATTGTTCGTGAGTTGAGAATGAAGGCAGTTTATGTATAAATTATTGTTGAAGTCTTTGAGGAATCAGCGTTGAATGAAATGGTATTACGGTGAATTATATAATAGAAATATGTATGAATATCTAAATTAAATTTGAACTTTGTCAGTTGTTAATTTTTTTTTTTAGATTCACGCTGTATCCCGCACACAGCAGGGTAGGCAGAGGGAACCTAGGGTAAGACACTCCGTTCCCCACTTTCCGCCGAATTCGGAGGCATTGCGTGTAAATTGGAAATATTAAATATTTCCACTCCTCAAGTGGGAATTGAACCCACAACCAGCCGTTTACAGTCACACGCGTGTGCCACTGCGCCACGACTGGCTTCTAAAAAAATTCTACGTAATATTTTTTTTAAAATGTTTTAAAAACGTAATTTAGAAAGATAGAACGTTTAGAAGAAGACACGTATTTAAAACCAATGTACATACTTAACTATACAAATTTCTAAACAGAAATTTACTTCACGAAATTTTATATATTACGCAGGTGTCCGTGTCCGATGGCAATAGGAAGCCTAACCTTAACTAGGATGTTATGGAAGGATATCGAGAAAATATTTTTAAGCGTATTCATTTTAGTTTCTTATTTACACTAATTTGTTCTTTTTACCGTGAAGATAAAGTGATCCTTTGTATAAGGTTTATAGATATAGAACTTGTATTAGGTAAAAGTAGGCCCCACTGTAACTGGTCTCCCCCCTTCATTGAACTCATCCTGATCGATCTGAAATGTTTGAAAATATATTAATCAAATCATGCCTTGGCTCATGATACGTCTTGTGGTTAGGACCTTTATTGTTATGTATGTAAGTGAGTCAATACCTTTTTGTGATTCAGAGGTAACAGTGTTAGGAAATTCTACGTGTAATATATTAAATACATATAATAAGCCATCAGAAGGTAATCTTTTTTAACTATAATTGCCATCAGAAAGGTATTGACTCATTTATATATAAATTAGCCATCAGAGGGTCTTCCTTCTTAATTATTAGTTTGCCATCAGAAGGTATAGACTCATTTATATATTAATTAGCCATCAGAAGGGATCTAGACATGCAAGTATCTAACACAAACTATCCGTTGCAATCACCCAGAGCTCGTCCGAGGAAAAGCCCTAGGATCGTCTCATTTATCCCTCACTTACAACTATGCAAGATAGCTATATTAAGAGAAAAATGGCCGTGTGGCCCCGCCCCGCCACTTGCCGTGAGTTCCGTCCGATCGCAGACCTGACCGATCATATTGAACCCTCCGAGACACAACGAAACAGTTCACGTATATGATACTTACGATGCCTTAGCAAACGATCAATTATTAGTTAGCTGTCACGTCATGTTTGTTAAGTTTGTGTGTGATCTTTCTCAAAGGTACTTGTTACGCTTATTATATATATTTAATTAGTTGTACATTGGTTTGTGAGGCCAATGTAATTCGTCGGGTTGTGAAGCCGATATACGTCACTGGTTTGTGAGACCAATGAATTCGTCGGGTTGTGAAGCCGATATACGTTACTGGTTTGTGAGACCAATATAATTCGTCGGATTGTTAAGCCGATATACGCCACTGGTTTGTGAGGCCAATGGATTCGTCGGGTTGTTAAGCCGATATACGTCACTGGTTTGTGAGACCAATGAATTCGTCGGGTGTTTAAGCCGATATACATTAATGGTTTGTGAGACCAATGTCACTGGTTAAGCTATAAGCTATAAGCTACCTGAACCCACGACAGTCGCATGTCACACGTTATACCACAATCCGACTTTGTACAAGCATTGCTTACACAACACAAGACAGCATCAGAAAGGATACAACTAACCAACGTCGCTATAGCGGATCACTTTACCAAGCATGTTGGCCTCGGTGCTGCAAAGCTACATTGATTGTGTCACCGACATCGCTTATCAGTAAGCTATAAGCTACCTGAACCCACGACAGTCGCATGTCACACGTTATACCACAATCCGACTTTGTACAAGCATCGCTTACGCAACACAAGACAGCATCAGAAAGGATACAACTAACCAACGTCGCTATAGCGGATCACTTTACCAAACATGTCGGCCTCGGTGCTGCAAAGCTACATTGGTTGTGTTAGCGACATCGCTTATCAGTAAGCTATAAGCTACCTGAACCCACGACAGTCGCATGTCATTTATATTTGTTTTTTAAGATTTACACATTCGTATGAGATCGTGCCAATTATTGCCATAAAATATCCAGCTATCAAACGCATTATATATTAATATCTCATTATTATTATTTGTACTACATGCATCGCCCCTATACATGTAGTACATATTTATATTATTTTAAATTTCATACATTCGTATGAGAATATTTGCCATAAAATATGTTATTATTCAATGCATCATTTAATTTTATTTAATAAATATTATTTACACTCGCAACTTTCAATTAATTTATAAATTTATAATATTTAGGAAAATGTAAACTATATAGTGTTCATACAACACTATTTTAAGATGGCGCCGCCATACGCCAAATATTTTAATTAATTTGTACTGCAAATTATACGTGTTCTTTTATAGAACTAATATTTAAAATATTAATTGCCTTTAATACTATTATATTATTTAGTTATTATTATTTTAATATTCATTTCAATATTCGCTTTTGTTATTTTTATATTATTAATGTGAAATAAGAACTCACCAAGCAATTCTTCATAATTAACAAATATGCATCTTACCAAACTTGATTATTATAAAATTATTATATTTCGATCAATTTGCATTTAATATGTTAAATTTATTTATTAAATATCCATTTCCTTGTATTCAATTTATAATATTTGCAATTTAATATCAATAATTTCCTAAGCGTCACTTTTACCGACGCCACGCTCCCGCCATGCTCCCTTTCTCTTTCTATTCCATTTTTAAAAATCATAAACTATAATATGCCAGCAACTCATACAGCCAACGTTGCTTTTTTCTGAAAATATTAATTAAATATTTTTTTATTATTTGTTTAATCTATTCCATAAAATTGTATATATTTTTTTATTATTATTAAATTATATTATTTAATATTTTTATATTCCTACGTTTATTTATACATAGTATGTATTGTTACATTCAACCCCCTAAATTCTATGAAGTTTATCGGAATAGAATTTACAAATTCATTCTAATTTATTATCAACCCCCAGACTTTGCAACCTCTCAGTCTATCAACCCCCCCAATATGACAACTCTTAAAACTATCAACCCCCGGACCTTACAACCCCCCAACCATAAAACTTCCAAACACTGTAAACCTCCTCTGTCTCATTCCATTTCACGGACAGCAATTGTAGGCATAAGCCCATTTTTAATATTTATTATAAAGCCGTTTGACCATCCTGGTCACGGCACCAATTGTAACTGGTCTCCCCCCTTCATTGAACTCATCCTGATCGATCTGAAATGTTTGAAAATATATTAATCAAATCATGCCTTGGCTCATGATACGTCTTGTGGTTAGGACCTTTATTGTTATGTATGTAAGTAACTCAAGTTCTTTTTGAGATTCAGAGGTAACAGTGTTAGGAAATTCTACGTGTAATATATTAAATACATATAATAAGCCATCAGAAGGTAATCTTTTTTTATTATAATTGCCATCAGAAAGGTATTGACTCTTTTATATATAAATTAGCCATCAGAAGGTTTTCCTTCTTTATTATTAGTTTGCCATCAGAAGGTATAGACTCATTTATATATTAATTAGCCATCAGAAGGGTTCTAGACATGCAAATATCTAACACAAACTATCCGTTGCAATCACCCAGAGCTCGTCCGAGGAAAAGCCCTAGGATCGTCTCATTTATCTCTCACTTACAACTATGCAAGATAGCTATATTAAGAGAAAAATGGCCGTGTGGCCCCGCCCCGCCACTTGCCGTGAGTTCCGTCCGATCGCAGACCTGACCGATCATATTGAACCCTCCGAGTCAC
Source organism: Dryas iulia moderata (assembly GCA_019049465.1). NCBI lineage: Eukaryota > Metazoa > Arthropoda > Insecta > Lepidoptera > Nymphalidae > Dryas > Dryas iulia. Next base: position 8,529,121 of record CM032435.1, on the reverse strand, counting down.
AACGAAACAGTTCACGTATATGATACTTACGATGCCTTAGCAAACGATCAATTATTAGTTAGCTGTCACGTCATGTTTGTTAAGTTTGTGTGTGATCTTTCTCAAAGGTACTTGTTACGCTTATTATATATATTTAATTAGTTGTACATTGGTTTGTGAGGCCAATGTAGTTCGTCGGGTTGTGAAGCCGATATACGTCACTGGTTTGTGAGACCAATGAATTCGTCGGGTTGTGAAGCCGATATACGTTACTGGTTTGTGAGACCAATATAATTCGTCGGGTTGTTAAGCCGATATACGCCACTGGTTTGTGAGGCCAATGGATTCGTCGGGTTGTTAAGCCGATATACGTCACTGGTTTGTGAGACCAATGAATTCGTCGGGTTGTTAAGCCGATATACATTAATGGTTTGTGAGACCAATGTCACTGGTTAAGCTATAAGCTATAAGCTACCTGAACCCACGACAGTCGCATGTCACACGTTATACCACAATCCGACTTTGTACAAGCATTGCTTACACAACACAAGACAGCATCAGAAAGGATACAACTAACCAACGTCGCTATAGCGGATCACTTTACCAAACATGTCGGCCTCGGTGCTGCAAAGCTACATTGATTGTGTCACCGACATCGCTTATCAGTAAGCTATAAGCTACCTGAACCCACGACAGTCGCATGCCACACGTTATACCACAATCCGACTTTGTACAAGCATCGCTTACGCAACACAAGACAGCATCAGAAAGGATACAACTAACCAACGTCGCTATAGCGGATCACTTTACCTAACATGTCGGCCTCGGTGCTGCAAAGCTACATTGATTGTGTCACCGACATCGCTTATCAGTAAGCTATGAGCTACCTGAACCCACGACAGTCGCATGTCATTTATATTTGTTTTTTAAGATTTACACATTCGTATGAGATCGTGCCAATTATTGCCATAAAATATCCAGCTATCAAACGCATTATATATTAATATCTTATTATTATTATTTGTACTACATGTATAGGGGCGATGCATGTAGTACATATTTATATTATTTTAAATTTCATACATTCGTATGAGAATATTTGCCATAAAATATTTACACTCGCAACTTTCAATTAATTTATAAATTTATAATATTTAGGAAAATGTAAACTATATAGTGTTCATACAACACTATTTTAAGATGGCGCCGCCATACGCCAAATATTTTAATTAATTTGTACTGCAAATTATACGTGTTCTTTTATAGAACTAATATTTAAAATATTAATTGCCTTTAATACTATTATATTATTTAGTTATTATTATTTTAATATTCATTTCAATATTCGCTTTTGTTATTTTTATATTATTAATGTAAAATAAGAACTCACCAAGAAATTCTTCATAATTAACAAATATTCATCTTACCAAACTTGAATATTATAAAATTATTATATTTCGATCACTTTGCATTTAATATGTTAAATTTATTTATTAAATATCCATTTCCTTGTATTCAATTTATATTATTTGTAATTTAATATCAATAATTTTCTAAGCGTCACTTTTTCCGACGCCACGCTCCCGCCATGCTCTCTTTCTCTTTCTATTCCATTTTTAAAAATCATAAACTATAATATGCCAGCAACTCATACAGCCAACGTTGCTTTTTTCTGAAAATATTAATTAAATATTTTTTTATTATTTGTTTAACCTATTCCATAAAATTGTATATATTTTTTTATTATTATTAAATTATATTATTTAATATTTTTATATTCCTACGTTTATTTATACATAGTATGTATTGTTACACCACGGGTTTAATAGGGAAACCTTTTTATCTATTAAAGATAAAAACATAAATAACTACTAAAAATCTCAGCCTGTCTAGAAGTATCATCAGTTAACAAGCGTGAATGACTGAATTCTAATATATTATCTTTTTTTTTTCAGATTTCACAGAGACCTGACATGTAAAGCAGTAAGTATTTTTAAATAATATCATAACTAATTACACGGCTATAGCCATTTCGTATTTTTGCCGACCTTATTTTTTAATTCCATTATTTGCTTGATTGGTGCTCAAAAAATTTATAAATAGGTTTTTTTTTCAGTTACCAGCTTAACTCATACTTTCTTAAATATCTGAAAAATTCATTCAGTGTATTATTTTATGTAGGATCAATAGAAACTGCAGTGTGTTTTTGGCTTTATTGATATCGACAAAACAAAGTAGAAATTTTAGCTTTACCTATTAAATTGACCATAACTACTTTTTTCCTAAACCGATTTTGATACAACAAACTTTTGAAAACACTCCTAATAGTATGTAGTCCACCTATGAAAACTGCGTTCAAATCTATTTAGTAGGTTTGAAGTCATACCATACCAGACTGGCAAAAAATCCAAAAACAGTTTTTTTGATTTCTTTTAATCTTCCTTTAATAGCCTCCTATCAGTTTTTTGAAAAACTAAATAATGACAGACACTCGATTTTAGCTGTCTCATTATAAGTATTTATTTCATATTTTTTTAGGATTTTCTTTTATAAAATGAATAGATACTTACATATTACTGTTATTGCGAATTTAAAATGTTACTAAGCATCATGATTACAGTTTCATAGTAATAATTTAATCTTTTTTTTCATAATAAATTCATGTACATACGCCAACATGCTATTTTTTTTAAAAATAAAAATATAAAAGAAATAGAGACCGGAAGTTAGTTCTTTTGTTTATCAAAAAATATAAAGGACACGTCAAGTTGAAAAAAACTACAAAATACTTTTTTGTCTATTAAATCTTAGTTTTAAAAAAGTTATTCTTGTAGAAGTTAAATCTTAAACTTATCTTAGCTATGGTTCGTGAGCTCAGTTGCCGTAAGCATACAGACTTCATAAATTAGGTAACCCGCAGAGACAGAAAGTTCCTTTGAGGATGCGGCGGAAGTAAATAACGCTACACTGCCAGTATAATACAACGGAGAATGTCTTAAAACTTGCATACAAGAGCTACAAAATAGTATGGTCCTTGCCATACAATAGTTGTTTTTATTTGATTACACATAAGTTATTTTTGTGGCTTGCTCCATATTTTTCTAACTTTGTTGTTGAGTTGAGAAAGAATTTCTATATATATACATTTTTCCTCGGTTAGGTATTGGAGCTAAAGTTTTAAATATAACTATTTTTCAATTTACTAAGAGTGTGGATAACATTTAAAGTTGTGAGAGTATTTATGAAATGGCATTCTCTCTTGACAAACGATTGTTCGTAGAATAATCCTTGTATAGCAGATATTAATAAATATCTATTTACAAACATGTTAAAAACAATAATGTAATAAGTGGTTGTAGTCGGTAGTAGAAGGCATGGCTTAGTGGTCAGAGCTCTTGGACGGTTTCCAAAAAGCACAAGTACTTAAAATATAAAATTAGTATATAACAAGCACTTTTTAAATTGTCAATTATCACAAGATATCAGTATTGTCAGTCCTACAGGAAGCTATAACCGGCTCAGTGAGCAGTTCTGTTGAAAAGAGTCTGCGAGAATTTCTTTCAAATAATAAATAAAAATAAAATAAAAAACACATTTATTGCCATAAGAGAAAGACAAAACAAAAAACAATATACATGAAACACAAAAAACAAATTCTAACTTATGGCAAAAGGTGTAACTCAGCTCTTGATGCTTGAGGTAAGTACCTCTGACATCGCTGGTTTTCAGTTACACAGTTACACCAAATATAGTTATTATATTACTTTTACTACAGTTATTATATTATTTCCCAACTTTGATTAGCCATAGAAGCCATCGTAGTGTAGTATAACAGCGTCTGACTGTAAACGTAATGGATCCCACTCAGGAGATTATTTATTGTTTTCATTTCTCCTCTCCACTTGATTTCGCGCGGAAAGTGAAGAACGGAGTGTCCTGACACATTTTTTTCATTAACTTACCTGTTGGGCAGGAAAAAACTTAAAGCTACAACTCCCGAAAGGGAAATATTCTTCCACAATACAGCCAAAAGTATACAATAACACCACACGTTATCTCAAAGTGTGACTACCCCTCTTAACATTTAAAACGAATTACGTAATAACAGGAGAAACACGCTGTATAATTGTAATGTTTCACATAAAATTTAGCCAAGTGTGCTGAATATTGTACAAATCTAATACTCGTTTAATCTCAAGTCCGAGGTCGCAATTTACTTGTCAAAGGGCGTCGGTCGAGGCGGCTTGCAAATTACCACCCCTTTTACCGTTCAAACTGGACAAAATTGACTTAATCAATGTAAAATACGAATATGTAGATAGTTTTATGATATGAGGCCCTCGAGGACAGCTTACAGGACAGTAACGGGAAAGGTGTGGGTTCGATTCCAATTCGGAGTAATCGTTATATGGGGCCAGTCATGACGCAGTAGCACAAGTGTGTGACTGTAAACGACAGGTTGTGGGTTCGATTCCCACTCGAGGAGTGGAAATATTTAATATTTCCATTTTCTTCGCTCTGATGTAGAGGCAAAGCGGGGCGTTAAGTTCCGCCACTTAACACTCAATGTCTCAATTTTAAGCGAAAGTGGAAAATGTCTTGATATTAGGTTCTCTGACTACCCCGCTATGCAGAAAAAGCGTGAAGCTGTATAAATGTATATATTATGCATATTTAATGATATATCCAATGAATTACCGAATGAAAACAATTGTTGTGAACTCAAATTATACTTTGGAGATTACTTGTACATTTTACAGACTGTATCATATTAAATCACAATGGTACAGCTTCTGACTGTAATCGCAATTGGTTGCGGGTTTTATCACCAAGTCATTCCACCAAGATTATGATAATATAATATTTTTAATAACGTTTCTCGTCATAAGCAAAATAAAAAGCGGCGTTGAGCGCGGTTCCGTCGAGCCGTTCAATACATAATGTCTTCAAATCCGGTGAAAAGTAAAGATCGGAGGGCCTTGACTAATGAACCCTACTATGCAGAAAAAAGTCTGGAACTGCATAACTTTGCTTTTATTGTTTAGTGTCCTCTTTAAATTATTACTAAAAGTGAACATTGTGAACAAAATTTAAGTATTTAATAATATTTTTAAAGTGTTATTATGATACTAAGAGATTACAAAAGATAATCCTTTGTTAGTTTCAAAATTCTATCATAAGCGGCTTAGAGGCATTGCCTTTTATATAGATATTCCATTATATAATAAATATTTTGTATTTTATTTTAAATACGGATAAATCGTGAAAGCCTATAAAAAAATAAAAACTTTTTGAAAAGATTTCTTCCACCAATGCAGTACTATGCAGTGCTATGGGGATAGGAAATAGAGAAAAGGAAGTTTTTGACATGATAGTGGTCGCGAGTCAGTCGAAAAACGATTTTTTTTATGGGACGCTACCCAGAAGTTGTATTCTAAACCTGTGGGGGGCACAGGTTGAACAATATACATGACAAATATTTGTGTGATGAAAATAAGTATTTATTCTATCTGGCTGCTTAATTATAAGTATCTTATTATGTATCTATGGATAGTTATAGGTAACTTGTTACGGTCAACTGACTAATATTTATAATACCAGTACTTTCTTCTATTATAAGAGTTTTGTTTAAAATCATCAAAATCGGTCCAGTTGTTTTTGTGTGATAGGCGAACAACAGACAGACAGACTGATAGACATATCTGGTCTGTCTATCTATCTGTCTGTCTGTTGTTCGCTTTCACGTTCGCGTTCACTTCAAAAATCTCTTAGTAAGTAAGTCATATTATAATGGATGATTTAAAGCATGCGACTTCTCGTGTATATAATAAGTTTAGCTAAGAAACTTAACAAACACTGCCCATTTTTTCATTAAAGGTCATTTAGCGAAACTCAACGCCCTAAAGAAGGCTAAATAGATACCTATTGAATGTCTAAATTATCGCCTCAATAGGGATTGAAGCTACAATCATCACGTTTTCCCATTCATATCCCATTCATTCTATCAAGCAACTGCTGTCAAATTTGACATATATATTAGTGTATGTACATACATAATATATAATTAAAAAATTATAAATGTATATCGTGGCCAGTCGTGGCCCAGTGGCGCAAGCGAGTGACTGTAAACGACTGGTTGTGGGTTCGATTCCCACTCGAGGAGTGGAAATTATATTTCCATTTTCTTCGCTCTGGTGTCGAGGTAAAGCGCGACGTTAAGTTCCGCCACTTAACACACAAGCCTCCGAATTCGGCGGAAAGTGGGGAACGGAGTGTCTTAACACTAGGTTCCCTCTGCCTACCCTGCTGTGTGCGGGATATAGCGTGAAGCTATTTAATTTTTTTTTTTTTAATTGGTGTATATCGAACTTTCATTACGAGATATATGTACGTATTTGTGAACAAAGCTATTCGATGATCTGAATATGCCCGAAGCTATTGTAACTCAGTGCTCGATAGAGCGTTATGGTAACTGAAATGTATTCTGCCCTCAAGAATATTCATCGCGTGGGAGTTAATTTAGATAGAGATAGTTTATTGTTATTATTATTAATATATTATATAGTAGTAGCTGCCCGTGGTTTCGTTTGCATGGATTTATTGATATTTGTCACAAAAATCAAAAATCATTCATAACGCTGAACTTAGTTAAGGGGCAATTTTCTTATAATTTATAGTGTATTTGGTCTGTCTTAGTTTTACGTCAGGTGACTTTACTCTTTAAAATCAATTACAGCCTAAGTTCTACCTAATTATTCACTTTATCGTATTAAAACCAAATTAACTCCCACGCGATGAATATTCTTGAGGGCAGAATACATTTCAGTTACCATAACGCTCTATCGAGCACTGAGTTACAATAGCTTCGGGCATATTCAGATCATCGAATAGCTTTGTTCACAAATACGTACATATATCTCGTAATGAAAGTTCGATATACACCAATTGTAGGTGTATTGTTCATAGTTGGTTATGAATAATGTTTGTCAATGAATTAAGCGTTTGTTTAAACTGTGCTTGTCTTAAAGTATATTGAAGATTATATTGAATACATGTATAATGTTAGAATAGATGTATATTGATGTATATCATATATATAGCTTCACGCTGTATCCCGCACACAGCAGGGTAGGCAGAGGGTACCTAGTGTTATGACACTCCGTTCCCAATTTCTGCCAATTTTTGAAAGCATTGTGTGTTAAGTGGCGGAGCTTAACGCCGCGCTTTGCCTCGATACCAGAGCGAAGAATATGGAAGTATTAAATATTTCCACACTAAGTGAGAATCGAACCCACAACCAGTTGCTTTACAGCCCCACTTTGTGCCTCTGCGCCACGACTGACCCGACTGTTACATATAGTGAAAAATATTAAGTATTTAATTAAGATATATATGTAATTTAAGTATTACACGATTGTGTGAAACTTTTCATCATTATATACTTTTTACCCGTGGGGGGACGGGTCAATCCCCCCCCGCCGCTGGGTAGCGTCCCGTAAAACCCAGTAGTTTGGTGGTAGGAGATTCGTTCTCCGGCTGGCTCGCGACCATGTCAAAGACGAACCGCCAAATACCTTATGATGTGTTCCGGTTCGATGGCATATAAGCCAGCTCTCCCTATTGCCACCATTCCCATCCTTCCTCCCTCCTTTTGGTCCTAAATTCCCAAGGCTGGCAACGCATCCATAACTTTAATGTTGTGGATGTCTATGGCCGAAGGTAACCACTTAACACCAGGTGGGCCTTCTGCTCGTTTGCCTCCTTTATTCCATAAAAAAAAAAGTAAAGCCCACATATTCTATTATCACAATTTACAAGTCTGAAGATACAAAAATTGTATTAAAAATATTCCCTCAAATGAGATATAAATTATTATATTTTATCGCCATTGCTACCACGAAGGTATAGCACCTAGTTCGTCTAATATTTTCTTCTAAATAAAGTTAAGGAAACAAAATATATTACTTCATTTAAATTTGATAATAAAATAAATATTTTATAAATAAGACAAGTGGTAAATTTTTCTAAATAATGCGGAGGGTCTAGATACTGTGTAATGAACGTTAACAGTGACCATACTAATATAAGTTATATACATTTTTTTTTGTTTTTAGCTTCACTCTATATCCCGCACACAGCAGGGTAGGCAGGGGGAACCTAGTGTTAAGACACTCAGTCCCCCGAATTCAGAGGCATTGGGAGACATTGCGTGTTAAGTGGCGGAATTTAACAACACGCTTTACCTCGTTTTGCCTCTGCTCTGACCAGAGCGAAGTAAAATGGAAATATTAATATATTTTGGATGGTTATTAATAAATAAATGGTTTGGACAAGTTTTAATTTTGTCATTTTGCACGAAGCACCTTAAAATAGTTCAAGTTTATGTATTAAGTCGTCAGAACAACGCGACTGCCTAATTACGTAGCATCTGCACTCTGAAGCTCTTAGGAAATGACAAATTAAGTAGATCTACGTTTAACAACACTGAAGGCACCTTTAAATCCCCACATAAGGAATGTCTTCTTTACAGCATTTAAGGCTTAAACACGAATGTCTTAAATTGAAATGTATTTTTGCTATTTATTACATACCAGTTAATGCTCGCAGCTTCGTTTACGTGGACTTTGTGACATATTTCCAGACAGTACAAACAGACAAACAAAGTGACAAAAATTAAAAAAAAATATCATAGACCCATGTTCCATTGTCGCAGCGGGAACTTCATATGTTTTCTAATATATATATTTCAATTTCCTTTATAAATAATATTTTAAAATCTTAAAAGTACAACTTATCACTATTTTGTTGTAGTATATACCTATTTGAAAGTTTGAAAATATACTCTTTAAAAATACGTGATTTTTAAGTAGTGGTGCAGGATTTTTATTGTTTTATCTTTTACGCTTTTAGTGTTATTTTGACTCATGACAGTGTAGGCAAAGAAAACCCTTTTTTTCTTCTTTTTTTTACGTCAGGAAATCCTGTCACGGGTACCCGCCTGGGGTGGGGGCCCGGGACGGTTCGGCAAGATTATATGCCTCCGTTTACCCACTAAAACCTGACGGTGCTCCTCTACCGCCACTAGCCTAGGTCTCGGGTACTACCCTAATTGTCCGCGGACCTGGACGGCGGGTGCCAGCAAGGCTCGCCGTTGGAATCAAGGGGTGGTGGGCACCCCCACGGCCTGCTCTGAGTAGCGCGCGGAAACTGAAGACAATTTTATTTCTTTCTTATCCTTAAAAAAAGGGCAAGAAAAAATAGATAAAAAATATAATAATATAACTTTATTTACCATCATCGTCACCCATATCTATTAAAAAAAAATAAATCGAATCGACAACCACCAGCTTAAAAATTAAAATAACATAACTATACCAAATGGGACTCAACAAGCAGGTCGGTAGAAAATTGTGTTAATTATTTGATTCCGTAGAATGTTTTATGCATGATGTAAAACATGAATTACGAATTCTACGCGTCCGTGTAATTTAATTAACCATACAAAACGTTTTGTTGTATGCCATCGTTTAAACATTGTTTACCTTTTTCGTCTATGTATAAATAAAATTATAAATTTTTTTCGACACAATTTACAAGCGATGTAGTTGTTGAATTCTTAGGTTTAATTTGTAGTTCATTTTAAAAGTTGATATGATATTAAGCGAAAAGCGGAACTCTCCGCCGAAATCGGAGACATTGCGTCTTAAGTGGTGGAACTTAACGCCGCACTTTACCTCTGATACAAGAGTGAAGGAATTAAAAATATGAAATATTTCCACTCCTCGAGTGGGAATCGAATCCAGTCGTTTACAGTCACACGTTCATGCCACTACGCCATGACTGACCCGCCCCATATAACAATGTATGTATATATTACAATGCATAGGTATATTATGTATTTAAGCGGCGATGGTTTAAAATTATGTTATCAGACTGAAACTGAGCATTGAATACAAAAGGCATATTAATTTTCAAAGTAAAGTTTTCACGAGAAATTCCAAATAAAGCGTTTTATTCGTATCCGTTCAGTACCCCCTGTTTACATAAAAGCCGAGGCAACTTTTCGCATAATTTTATTTTTCAAGTCTTCGAGCTTCAGAAGTTCTGGCTGATTTCTCCTTTGGCGATTTCGTTTACTATTTTCAACAAACTTTTGTGGGTTGGACACAATAAATAAACTTCTGTCGAGTGCCGCTTAAAGTCAGTTGTTGATATTAATTTTCTTTATAATGAAGCTAAATTTGATTTTACTATTAGAAATAAGATTTTTCAAATTGAAAATATTGGTAAAATTTGTTGTACCTAACAAGTGTTGGCTGTAGGTATATATAAAAATATGTGGCTATTTAAAGCCATGTATTTGAATAATATTAACAATATTAACAAATAAGTAAATTAAATTAAATTAAAAAATTAAATAGCTTCACGCTATATCCCGCACACAGCAGGGTAGGCAGAGGGAACCTAGTGTTAAGACACTCCGTTCCCCACTTTCCGCCGAATTCGGAGGCTTGCGTGTTAAGTGGCGGAACTTAACGCCGCGCTTTACCTCGACACCAGAGCGAAGAAATTGGAAACAAAATTTCCACTTCTCGAGTGGGAATCGAACCCACAACCAGTCGTGTACAGTCACACTCTTGTGCCACTGGGCCACGGCTGGCCACGACTGGACAAATAAGTAAATAAATATAATTATTTTTGAGGCCATCGCAGCAGAATGGGACAGCGTCTCGGAGAAAATTACTTTAAATTACTTTCATTTCTTCACTCTGGTACTTAAAACAAAGCACCGCGTAGAGTTCCGCTACTCAATTTACAATATCTTGATTTCTGGCGGAAAGTGGAGAACGAAGTGTCATAATGCGTCGGCCTTTCTGACTAGGCTGCTATGTGGGAGAAATTGTGAAGCTGAAAAAACAAAAAAATATAATCTTGCGAAAATTAATGCAAATTAGATGATACAAAAAAGAAAAAAATACAATGCTACTAAAGCAACATTTTCTTTACCTACATTTCTATGTCATAAAATATTTTTCGGTACAAATTTCTATTACTTAGTACAAATTACCTCTGAATTTTCTCGTTTTGAAGTGAAGAACAAATATCTAAAAAGATGTGGGCAGATAAGCTTAAAAGTAATATGTCCAACAGAAAAAAAAGGAATTCGATTAAGAAACGTAAAGATTGATGCACTCGAAAGAATCTATTACATTGAACGGGGATCTGGCGTAATGAATGGCAGGGTCTTCATTGGACATCCACAATCCACGATCTAAAACGATAGTCCATTTCGACAAGTACTCAGATAAGATATATGTGATTGATGTACTTAAGTAGTTTTTAATTAAGACTTATGAATGTTAGGAAGTAAAAGTGTAATGGGTTTAAAAGGAAATTAAAGCTTTGAATCAATATTGTAAAATCATATTGGGAAAGGCGTTTGACTCTAAGCGGTTGTGGGTTCGATTCCCATTCGGGTGGTACCTACGGCAAAATGCAAGCAATGCGAGCAATGCTCAGTGGTGAGAGCGCCTGAACGGTATTCAGGAGGCGAGGGTTTGAATCCCGCTGCGTTCGAATTTTTATACGTTTTCTTTAAATGTCTTTAACAATGTATCTATTTCGGGTGAAAAGTGGAGAGAACGGAGTGTCTCAATAGTACGGGTTTGCTGATTATCCCGCAATACGGGAATATGAGTGAATCCGTAAAAAATATCACGAAATTACTCTATAAAAAGTTGCTATGCAAAATTATTATCATATTATACTTATAAAAAGCCTATGTAATATTTCTCATCAAACAAATTTTGTTCACTCATATTATAACAAGGCAGCGTATAAGCTATACAAGTTACAATATAGAAGTAAGCTTACAATACCCTGATACAAAGCTAACAAAAAATCTCCATCAGGGAGAAAATGTCATTTTATTAATTTTCTTTAAACCGAAACAATAAAAAATCATAGGATGATTATTTTTTTTTCTTAGCTTCACGCTGTATCCCGCACACAGCAGGGTTGGCAGAGGGAACCTAGTGTGTGGCGGAACTTAACGCCGCGCTTTACCCCGACACCAGAGCGAAGAAAATGGAAATATTAAATATTTCCACTCCTCCAGTGGGAATCGAACCTACAACCAGTCGTTTACAGTCACACACATGTGCCACTGGACCACGACTGGCCAGAATTAAAAACTAACATTTTTCATTATTATTTTTTTATTTAAGAAAAAAAAAGTTTTGGAGATATGAAATCTATATATCTTCAAAAATTTATAAAAATTTTAGGATAGGCGAATGTCTTTCGCAAGGATCTGAGAATGTCTGAGGCTTACGATCCTAGTTCTAATGTTTGCCTCAACTATAAGAGGAAGATCTTAGAGTGGAGTGGAACAAGCCTAATTTGTTAGTATCCTGGCATATTTTATTGAAAGCGAAATCACTATAGCGCCTTCCAAATACATGCTAGAATTACCTTAATAAAGTTCTAAATTAGTCGAATTCACTTATCTGACTAAAGAGAAATTTCGCTATTACTTTTAATTCATTTCGTGATTATTTTCAAAACTGAGAATAATCAACTTAAAAATATTTTAGTATACCCCATAATTCTTTTCAAAGCATCCTACAGACAGATATATAGTTTTATACCTCGAATAACCAACACTTGGTTCAGCTGTTAAAAATAAAGGACTGTTAAAGCATTTGCAATCCGTCTCGACAAACCGCTATTCGCATTTAATTTCATTTAAATGGTTCAGCTTCAGGTTTATTTCAATATCACCGAAATTCAGCCTTTTAATCAGATTAGGTTTTCAAATGATCTTTTCCAACGTTTGCAACGACGACAAAGAGTGAATGGACGCTTTATAAAAGTATGAAAAGAGCCTTATATTTTAATGTCCATAAAAGATCTGCCTTAGGCTATTTTACTGAAAATATTTTGATTAAAGCATTATTGATATTAGCGTTAGTATGAATGATGAAAATATTTTTTTTTTTTTTTTTTTTTGTATTTTGTAGGAAATAGAGGATTACGAGAAACTTGAATGTTTTAATATATTTGTAACATCTTTTACAGTTTATTTTAAATACTATTTTGCTTGTAAATACTATTTGAAACGGATACAAAAATTAGCGATTTACTTAAATTAATGTATTATAAGTGTATCTATATCACGATTTATATATAATATAACCAATATTGAACATAAATGATTACCTTTATTATAATATACATTGATTCAAGACAGACAAAAATTCTTTGTCTCTACTCATCAGCTAACGTCTCGAAATTATGTGGACAACATATGTCATGACGCTACATTTTACTATTCGTTAAACAACGTGATGAAGATGTATGTTGCTGCAGCAACTGCACTGTCTGCAATAAATCTGTATATAACAATCACTTTAAAAAAAAAGAAGTCCCGCTGAGTTTCTTGCGCCGGTTCTTCTCAGGTCTGGCGCATTAAATTTAGTGAACCGGTGGTAAACTATTTGACGTTCAAAAAATGGAGCTTGTAACTTCTTATTTTGAATAAAATTATTTGACTTTGACTTTGACAGCAGAGACAGAGAGTTGACCGTACAGCAGAGTAGTCAGAGAGGACCTAGTGTCAAGACACTCCACCCTTTACAATAACATGAAACAGAGATAGAACTCGTACCCACAACTATCATAATTAGTTAAAAAGGCTGTTACTTTTCCACAACAGTTTAAAATAAAACAATAGACAATGAATAGGTTGAATCCGGTCTGCTGCAGTACTAGTGGTACTTTCATCCAGTAACTTACGATCGGAAGTTGCTCTAAAATTTACAATGTAACATATATAATATTATCTTTCGGACGATTTAACTGAAACAGTTTTATAGTCTCATCTCTTTTATTATTTTTGTGTAGAAGTGTTACGTATGCCTCGTTATGTCATAAAAATATATCATCTAAGTTATGAATAAAATAATAGCTATTATACAATATAAAAGTAAAAATTTGAGTAATAATGAATACTTATATTATAAAAGTCTATTACGTTTTCACGTCTAATCTATACGCCTAAATTGGATGGAATTCAGAATAAAAATAGTTAAAGATCCGGGGTCAAAAATAGACTATGTATTAGGGCATGAAAGTTTCGACGATTTCCCTGAATTTTCTATGTAGTTCACGAGAGAAGCTAGACACATATCTTTTTACGAGCTTTCATTATAAAGCAGCTTCTTTGTCCCACATGCCATGTAGGGTAGTCAGAGAGATAGTACTATTACAAAACAATTCATTCTCTGACTTTCGTCCGATATCAAGATGTTGTGTATTAAGTGGCGGAACTTAACGCTGCCCTTTGGCTCTTTACCAGAGCTTAACAACGAAAAGGACAGGAACCACAGGAAACCATATTACCACATGGTTTCTTTACAATAATACAAAGAACAAAAATTCCAATAAACTTTAGAACCAATAAATTCAAAACCAGACAAAGCATAAAGCTTCTACCTATAAAAAAATAAAAAACGAATTAATCAACTTAAAAAGTAACAACGTGAAAGTAAATAGCGAAGAAGCTCTAAAACCAATTTCGAACTTGCTTTGTACATGGAAATTCTGGCTATTGTTGGAGAGGCAAAATTGAGCGTAAAATTTAAATCTGCTTTCACGAGTAGCTGGGAACTTGGCGAAATTTTCTAAGGTAACCTCGTTTACTTATGTGAATTGGCCTTATATAGTGTTAGACTAGAATGTATAGGTACATATATGTTTTAGATTCCGTTTTTATTCGTATCGCAGGATAGTTATCTAGTGTGAAAACCCTTCGTTTTAAAACATTAAGTTTTAAGTAACGAAACTCGAAACCACGCTTGGTTCTTTTTTTAGCTTCACGCTGAAACCTAGTGTTAAGATACTCTGTTCCCCATTTTCTGTTGATTTTTAGAGGCACTGCGTGTTAAGTTCCGCTACTTAACACGCAATGTCTCCGAAATTTGGCGGTAAGTTGGTTATGAAGTGTCTTAACACTAGGTTTCTTCTGTGTACGCTGCTGTTTGTAGGATACAACGTGAAGCTAAACAAAAACAAATTAAATCAAAGTATCACATCAAATACAGCGAGATACAAAATCTCTAAGCTATAACAAGCTAATAAACTTTTCCCCGTTAAATTCAATAATACAAAACAAGAAAGAAATAATAAATCCAATGCTAAAGCAATGATTAATATCGTGGGAGAGCGCCGCCTCTTATCGGGTGACGCAAACGGAACGGGATAAGAAGTACAGGAATACTTTGTAATTTACTGCATACGAAGATGTTTGAATACTGAAAATGACTTTCTGGTTAATAATTTGTTATAATTTTTTTCTTCAATGACCTAGTGTTAGTAAAAACACTCTTTTCCCCACTTTCATAGTAGAACTTAACGCCCAGATACATGTATTTGTATATGGTACGAGATATATATATGTACGTTTCAGTATGTTACCAGAGGGAAGACCTTAAAATTTAAATGATCATTCCTTCGAGTGGGAATCGAGCCCACAACCATCGTGTTACAGTCAGACGCTATCCAACTGCAATCCGCCTTGGATCGTCTTGGTTATTTTACGTTGAAATTTAAATATTACTTTCAAAAATAAGATACATAATTATGTCAGTTTCGTAATAAAAAATACTTACTTTATGATCAATAGTTCTGTTATACATAAGAAATGGAGAACATTTGAACAAAACAAAAATAAGTACTTGTAATTTTTAGATTTAGAAAATTCAATACGTGCTTTACATACAATTAAAAAGGAGAATAGACAGCGGAGTACTTAGTGACACTTTTCTCTTTCTACCCTGGTAAGCGATAAAAAGCATGAAACCACCCAGAATTATCGATAAAGTAGTAGAATCAATTAAATTAATAAAAAAAAATCTTTATTTCCCAAATTATACGAATGTTGTAAATAGTGAGACAATCCCAGGAAGTAATTATAATGACTCGCTCTTAGCCAAAGACCGGTAACAATTTAGAAACGATTTATAACTCTATATATTAGTTTTGTAGTACCTAAAATTTAGGTAAAATTTATCTATTTAGGTCCTAAAATGACCTAAAAGAAAATAAGTAAAAAATAATATAGAAAAAATACAAAAAGCCATGTTAATTGCACCCTTCTGAATACGGGTTCAACATCAATGGTTCGGCGATTTTATTTATAATGTAAAAAAGGGGCTCACGCACGATTTATTCAACTAACTGGAGGAAAATAAAGCATTTTCGTCGTCGTCGGAAACAAGAAAGTGGAACCATTTTTTATCGGCTTATTTGTGCTGAGCGCGTTACAGCGTGAAAATAATGCTTTACCTACATATTGAGTCAGAGAGTATTTCAGCTAGGTGTGCTTCCCCTCGGGAACTGTGTTAATCCTTTTTTAAACTGTATTTCATGTTTTATTTGTGTCCAATACGAAATTGTATTTTTAGTGTAGTTTTTGAAAATAACCTTGATATTTTATTTCTGATATTTTATTTAAAGTTTAGTAAGTTATTTTCTGTTATTAACCTATTAAGGTTGTTTTCTTTTAGTTACTCAGTATTTTGTTTCACGTGGGAAATATTATACATTATTAACTTAGATTTGCCGTATAAGAATTTTAAATCTTGGGTTTCCTTATGATAAACTTAACAGTAACAAAGTAATTCTACCTTTTTATACAAAACAAGCATTTTTTTACCACTTTTAAAGGACTATATAAAAAATCTTATTATTTTTTAAACTCATGTCACTATACAGAGACCTCTATACATAGACTCTATGACTGTGGTTCTGATTCCCCCTAGGGCGAATCATCATATGTTATTTTCCCCGCTCTGGTACCTAATACAAAGCGCAGCGTTAAGTACCGCCAATAAACATGCAATATCTCAATTTCGGCGGAAACTGAAGAACAGAGTATAGTACTTGACACTAGATTATATCTGACTGCCCTATACAGCGAAAATCTGCACTATGTCACTATATTTAGATTGAAGGAATCTTAATTAATTGATAATTATAAAGGGAAATTGTGGTTATAGCCACGGGGAAACGCTATATAGCAAAATTTGCATGAAAAGGTATTTATTCACAAATTTCTGACTACAATTCGATCTGACGACACAAATTATGATAATTAACAATTTGCAAACAAACTTTGGGGACAATCCATCAGTTTGAGGGGAATTCTAAAGCCAATTGTGTGACAAAGAATGGGGCACTTTGTAACTGTTCGAGTAATGGACCAAAAGTGTTGAGCGAAATGAATGTTTTTTTTTTGAGTTTTATTTGGTTTCGCTGTTTGCTGTAGAATTTTGGGTGGTGTGAAATAAGAGGAGATAATATACTGAGATACGTTTAGTGAAAAGTGCGATTTGAACAAAAAATTATAATGATTTAATAAAATGTACCACTAAACGATTTTTTATTATAATTATATTTTGTTAATTTTACAGGTTATATAATTATATATCCAGTAAAATTTAAAATGATTCAGATAAATTTGGCAATGTGGCAATTATGTCTACTAAAAACGAACTAATCGTTATGTTAGTTTTTTTTTTTTTGGTGTACATAATCGACGCAATTAAATAAAACATCCATACTTATATATTACTATAATGTATCAGTCCACGAAATACAAATGATCACCTCTTCTCTTACTAAGCTTCAATTTACTTCCTCTTTTTTCGATATTAAACAATTCGAATCATGTCAATGTCGAATTGATTAATTTGACATTCTGTATAAAGTAAAAATAACAATTAGAAAATGATGGCTAGTAGAATTAAAAAAATGTTCCAACGACTTCATGTACTTTCTGAACATCTTCTATCAATGAGATTTTTTGTTTTCACGACTATTACATATTTTGGCATGAAACTTTTATAATAACTGTCTATTTGTGGCTACTAGACTACTGTAATGTTTGAAATGTAGGATTTTCTAAAAATGTACTTTCAAATACCAAAAATATAGGATTTATGTGTAATATACGCGATTAATTCGTTTAAAAATAGTTTGATTTCATCTTAGGTTAATTTTTCCCTCAGCAATTCTCTATAAATCGTTCTTGTTACGCTAATCATTTTTTTTACGATTTTTTTTTATCTTCACGCTGATTCCCGACTGGCCCCAAGGATATTTACAAAACATGCATATTAAATTGCATTATTATGCATAAAGCGTCGGATTGTGGGTTCGATTCCCACTCGAGCAGTGGAAATATTTAACATTTTCATTTTCTTCGCTCTGGTGTCGAGGCAAGGCGCGGAGTTAACTGCATTTCCCAGCGAAAAAAAGAAAGTAGTTAAGTTAAAAAAAACTTATAATAATATCAGGCTTGTGGTCAAAATGTTTAAATTTCAGAATAAATATTTAATAATTTTATAAATCAATACTTTACACAATACGAGTATGTGTTACTCTCTTGACTTGGTGACTGACTCACAGATAACGCATAAACAAACGACAGCCGGTACAACGAAAGTAAATGACAAATAAAACTTAAATATGAAATATAAGTTTCTTACTAAGTCACCCATTTAGGGTATAAAAGATCACTAAGAGAAAATTTTCAAAATTTCTACAGAATCGGAAGAATAACAAAAGCTTACGTCTTCATACTCCACGTGGAACGTAGTTACGAATTACGATTTCTATTCCATATAAGAATAGGCGTAATATAAACCGACTTAGAGAGAATATTATTTCCCTATACATATGTATATATATAAGGAAAATAATATACTTACACAATCATTAATAATACTAATGGTTACAACACACAATATTTGTCAAAAACATTTCTTTCATAATAGTCCCTTTTTATCTTTGAATGGACGAGGAAAAGGTAAAATGAATACAATCGTCAGTCAATATCGATAGATGGTAGATGCTGAAATGTCTTGTAAGCGTAGTTTCCTCGACGACAGCTCTGACACGTGCCACAATACTGTATTGTCACCTTGGAGTGCAAGCGATAAACGATGCGAATGTATATAGATTGAGATGATGAATTTCTTATGCAAATTCTTTTAAAAAAAAAGTATTTTTATGATTTTTTAAGATTTTTAAAGTTAATCCACACAATTATTGATTATAATTAAACATAATTAATAATATATTAAAATAGTTTTTTTACTAAGTTTCAAAGCTTTTTCTTCTTTAGTAAAAGTAGCTATAGATATATTTTTTTTATATTAATGCACGTTTTGGCTGTGAATAAATCATATCAATCTGTTAACGACTTTAATCACCTTTTAAACATTTTTAAAGTTATTCCACACTTAAGAAACTTGAAGAAGATATTTAGAAAACGTATAAAATTTGAGCGCAGTGGGACTCGAACCCGCGCCTCCTGAATACCATCCAGGCACTCTCACCACTGAGACATGCGTTCTACTTACTACTAGCTGCGTTGAAATTTTTATACGCTAATAAGAAGAAATTAAACGTATTTACTGACCATCTTGGTCGTTCCAACAAAAAGATCAGGTCCATGCTATGAAAATATGATATAAGTACATGTTTTCTAACAAATCGCACGGCAAGAAGTGGGTCAAAATTATGTTGCGAGGCTTTTTATATTGATGTTAGATACAGATGATAAAAAACACGTAAAAAGCGTAAAAGCGAATAAAAATTGCACCACAGTGCTTTCAAGAAACCTTTACGTTTTAACGTTAGTTGAAAATATAAATATGTTTATATGAAAAAAAATGCAGCTTCATTTTTTCTCACGCATATCTGTGTAGGGAGAGAGAACCTAATGTCAGGACCGTTCTCCACTTTTCGCTCGAAATCGACACATTATATGTTATGTGGCGCAACTTAACGCCGCGCTTTGTCAATAAAACTTAAGGCATTGCGTGTTAAGTGATGGAACTTAACGCCCCGCTGTGCCTCGACACCGGAGCGAAAAAATAGAAATATTAAATACTTCCACTCCTCGAGTAGGAATCGAACCCACAACTAGTCGCATTACATGCACACTTTGTGCAATTGCGTCACGGATGGCCCCAATCTTTTAGTTCAATTTCTTTTATTTTATTATGGGTGAATAATATTCATTTTATGCCCATAAAACAGCATTGTGGCACTGGTGGAAATAATATAATATAATTCAGTATATTCACCATGCTCAAATCTAATCAAAATATTAAAAATAAAAAAATCTTATCCTATATAAAAAAGTAATATATCAACATGGGGAGTGTTATAAAACTAAAAGTAATACGTTATAAAATATTTGATACCCTTCAAGGGCAATCACTCACCGTGTATCTTCCAAACTATTCCTCTTCTGAAACTCAGTAACGATGTTCAAAAGAATAATGGCGTTGGAAATTGAGTAAACCTAGAGATATATGTTTTCTACCCCTTTCTCTACGTACTAAAGCTTAAAGTAGCGTAAATGGCTACAATATATGGACATTGTTCAAAGGCCAGTAAGAGTGGTGTAACTGTAAAATTTATTTTTCTAAAAAAGTATAGTTTAAAAAGTTTATTTTTATATACAACTAAGAATTCTTAGTCATTTATATATATATATATGTATATATATATATATATGTATATATATATATATATATATATATATATATATATATATATCTATATCAGTATCTATATATACTATATATATATATATATATATCTCTACATCTCTCTACATCTATATCTATCTCTATCTCTACTATCTACTATCTCTCTCTCTATACTATATATATATATATATATATATAGCTTCACGCTGTATCTCGCACACAGCAGGGAAGGCAGAGGGAACCTAGTGTCAAGACACTCCGTTCCCTACTTTCTGCCAATGGAAATAATAAATATTTCCACTCCTCAAGTGGGAATCGAACCCAAAACCAGTCGCTTTACGGGCATACCTTGTGCCTTTGCGCCATGACTGGCCCCCATCGAACGACGCTTTTAGAAAATGTACAAGTATTTTGAACGCAACAATTTAGACCACTACCAGCTACGTCGAAATTCTTATACGCTTATTATAACTTATTTTATTTTAAAATGGCCATTTTAAATTCCTAAGTTATAAAAAAATATAAAATAAATGTTTTGAAAAATAAAATGTAAGTAAAACAACAAGAAGTGCGTTAAAAAGAATTAAAGTCTTTAATATTACGGTTATGAAACAGAAAAGTTATATAAGGTAAGACTAAAAAGATTAGTAAATTTCAAAATATATATACTTTCATAAAATTCAAATATGATATTTGCCTGTTCAGGACTTGCTATTACAGGGCTTTGTTATAATAATAATATCTTTGAACAATTTATGTGAGGCTATCTGACCCTGAGGGGGATAAGCAAACTACGAGTATGTTAAGTAGAATACTGACAAGTACATCTATACTAGCTATATCACTATTCTTTACGTTCACCTATTTAGTACACACAATAAGTTAAAACATTGTGACAATTTTAAAGTTGTTTAATCCTACCTATAACGATGCTATAAGTTTCAAAATCATTAATTCTAGTAAAAATAAATTATAAAATTGTAAAAATAAATTATAAACACCTGACTTGACCCCCGGAGGGCGTGTATGAAGAGGTGGATGACAGTGGACGAGGCGAAAGAAGTATTCAGGGACCGTAGCGTTTGGCGCTCCGTTCTCTCTGACTACGCCGCAAGGGATACAGCGTGAAGCTAAGAAAAATTATAAACACGCATGTTTGTTTTTTTCATTTTCCTAATAGTGTGTTAAATTACGGATTGTCTTTTTACTTTTTTTCCTTGAATTTTTTTAATCAAACCATTATAATTTAAATAAATAAATAAATAATAAAAATAAAGCCGAGCTGACCGAATGAGGCTACAAAATAGTTATTAAATTTGCCACTCGTACTATAGCTTCAAATAATACTATTTTACACCACACTATCACAAATCTTGAAGAAAAAATATTTCACTTTGCATTTTTTAGATCACATGAAGCGAAATATAAATTTCTTTTGAGTAAAATAAATTCTTTAACCATAAATAAATAAAATTTACAGTTATAACAGTTCACCACTAACTGTCTGAAATGTACTCAGGAGATAGTGTTGTTAAATCAGTGCAAGTTAACAAAATATACGCGCAATTTTGAAGTTGTCAAAAGGCTACAAAATTTATGAACGTGCTAAAAATTTGTAGAGTACTTATACTACTCTAGTTTAAATTGTTCCTTCTTTTTATATGGACAGAAAAATGTCGTTTAAAACATTTTAAATTTTATATTTTTTTGGTGGTAATGAATGTTAATGGTCTAAAATGCTATATCTTATTAATTTCCAGCTTCACGCCTTACCCTGAATGGTAGCTAGAAAGAACCTGCTGTTAAAACACTCCGTTCTCCACTTGTTCCCCCATTCAAGACATTACGTTAGCAGTTACGCAATATCATAGCGAAACTGAACGCCGTGGCTCGTCTTGTCACCAGAAAGAAGAAGTAAATATAATTAGAATCAAATCCACAACTAACGCGTATGCCTTGACCTGCTTTGATCTAAGATTTTTTTTATTTCATTTTATCGTCTAATTTTGACTTTGCAAAAACGCAAAGCCTCTGTAAAATCTTACTAATATACAGTGCAATTTACTAAAGTTAGTTTTTTAATTTTAAATAATTTGTAATAATATAAATTAATAATTTTAAATTATTTGTAATGATAATTTTAAATTATTTATAATAACGATAAGGAGCAAAATATTTCTTAGATTATTTCTTTTAATTTTCTTAAATCATGTAATAAGGATAAAGTGCTATATTATATAAGAATAAATATAACTTTTTAATTTATACAAGCATACCAACAATATAATTACCAAAGAGAACCTAGTCACAAGACACTCCGTCCTTCGTTATATATGAAGCTTTAAAATTTACAACGTAACATTTTTCAAATTTAAATACAACTTATTTCTGAACCCTACATAACAAGTAACTCGTCTGGAAAAGAGAATCGATCAATTTCTAACATACCAAAAATTTTACTTTCGTGCTTTCTTGAAAGAAGCTTCGCATCGTAGCTTTCTCGTCAAAGTTACGACCGGCTAGTAAAATTGATACATACATATAGCAAAATGAAGTCGTTTAATAATGAATGACCAACTACGGTTATAGAACCGTAACCTTTCCGTAAAGGCTCTCGTAAAATGAAAATATAACGGAGCATTTTCGTCGTTTAAACAGTTTATCTTCTATAAAAACTCCCAATGTTATGACAATAATAAATTCGTTTTCTGTTCTTCCATTTTGTGTCGACACATAAAAATGTAATGCTCTGAATAATAACCATTCAGATTCAATGTAGTAAAAAGTATTTGCCCTGATGAAAACTTTGGGCGAATGAAGATTAGTCTAAAGATAGCATTGTTATTTCCAAAATAAAAAACATTTTGCTTATAATTTGTTTGCTAGACAAAAATATACAAAAATGGATCGGCTAATATCGTTGTTATATTATTATAGTTCTAAATAAATACATTAATATAGTTATTGAAAGCAGCGGGATTTGAACTCACGCTTCTTGGAAACTGTACAAGCGCTCTGACTGCTAAACCACACGTTCTACTACTTGATGTTGTTATTACTACTTTTTTTTATAACCCAAGGGAAATCTTCCAAAGATACGCAGTCTGGGTAACCAGGTTATGTGGGATTTTTACCCCCTAAAACCCCTGCGGTTGCCGCCCTCGACACAATGGAAAAGCCCGGGAAATCTGTTGAACCGCATCCGTTGGTCTTCTCAGATGTCTTGCTCATCTAAAGAGGTCACACTTCAGTGTATGTTCCACTCTAGCCATGGTAAATAACGTAAACATAAACATGTTGTTGTTACTAACAACAACAAATTTCTGCTATACAAATATTATTTTACGGACAATTCGGCAAAGGAAAATCAAATTTATTTAATACTTTTAAGATTTTACATTAAAATTTTAAAAGTATTTATAAACCTTGTTATAAAAAATCTATGTATCAACAGTTCTTACGTGCTTTCACAAAACTGTTACTCCAATTAAGAGAAACTAACGTTTTATACTTTAAGCCTTCTTCCCGTAGTATGGCCTTTTAAACATAAAATCTTATTTTTCCCATTACTCCTTTAAAAATTTCAGTCAACGGTCTTATAGTGAGTCTTTACTCCCAGCAAGAAATACAAATACAACATTTAAGGTAGAAACCTTCAATAATCAGGGGCCAGTCGTGGCGCAGAGGCGCAAAGTGTAACTGTAAAGCGATTGGTTGTGGGTTCGATTCCCACTGGAGGGGTGGCAATATTTAATGTTTCTATTTTCATTGTTCTGGTGTCGAGATAAAGCGCGGCGTTAAGTTACGCTACTTAACACGAAATGACTCCGAATTCGGTGAAAAGTGGGGAACGGAGTGTCTTAACACTAGATTCTCTCTATCTACCTTGCTGTGTGTGGGATGCAGCGTGAAGCTAAAAAATACTACTAATAGTTCAATAAGTTAACAAGAGATCCTTGTTGAAAGTTATTGAAATTTAATTTAAGCCAAGATATATTTTAAACTAAGTTGTAAAAGTTGTAGTTCTTTAAGGTTTTCTTGATTTTTCTTTAACAATGAATTTGCAGAGGCCATCGTGGCTTAGTGGGGTAGCGTATGACTGTAAGGCGTTGGTAGTAGGTTCTATTTCCATTAGGTTGAATGTTTATATTTAAAATATTATCATTTCTTATCTGTGGTTAGACAAAACACGGCGATCAGTTCCACCATTCAACACTACTTTAATTCGAGTGGAATGTAGTGAATATTTGTTTTCCGTCTCTCCCTAATGTAAGAAAAAAATTGATTATAAAAAATAATCATAATTTAGAAGCATATAATATGTAAAATTTTGTCATACCTACTTTATCTATAACTGCCTAATAAATAAAATTGAAATGTCTGTTTGTAATATTAAAATAACAACTTTTTAATAAATGCATAAATATTTATACCAAAACAACTTTTTTTCAAAAAAAATTGTCAGTTTGTTCCGGCTAATCTCTGGAATGGCTAGATCAATTTTGACAAAACTTTCACTGGTGATAGCTGATGTAACAGGGCATAATTTAGGCTATTTCATTTTAAAATTTGCTGTTTCTCGCGACTTGTTCGCTTTCAATAAAACAATAACGTTGTAATTCTAAAACAAAAGTAGCCTAAGTTCTGAGTCATTACTTTAGTTATCTGGCAGTGAAATCGGAAGTCCCGTCGAAATCGGTCCAGGCGTTCTAGACATTAACGGGTAAAGAGAAAATTGGTATATGTACCATATACCAACGTTGCATTCTTTTTAATACCTTCAAATTTATGAAATATTACTTATTACATACATCATTACACCAAGTAGGCACTACTCATGTATTATATAGAATGAATTTATCGTTCTTTCGTATGGGCGAAGCGGGCGAAGCCGCGAGTAACGGCTAGTTATAAATAAATTCTTTATATTAATGTCAAATGTATCTATAAATATAAATGTTTCATATGACTAACATATTGTATGCTTAGGATCCGCAAATATTACGACATACGTATTTAGAAATTCAAATCTAACTTCAAAGTCACGATTGACAGGAGTCAATAGAACTATTTGCTGTATTTTGTATTTTCTCTATTTAATTTTATACCCGTATCTGGCTTGACTAGATACTTCTTTCATCTTTTATTAATTTACTAAGGATTTTACATTCTGGTACATACAGGCTAGGCGTCATGTAATATTTTTTATATAATAAAAATTGTCACACACATACTGTTAACTGCGAACTATCGTGGACTTTCAAACATATTTATTTGAAGAATATATGTAATTTTTTAGCTTCACGCTGTATCCCGCATACAGCAGGGTACTAACAAATATTGAATATATATTTTCATTCCGCGAGTGGGAATCGAACCCGCAATCAGTCGTTTACCGTCATACTTACGTGCCCCTGCGCCACGACTGGCCCCTTGAAGAATATTCTTCAACATATTAACTAAAAAAAATGACAAACAATTTGATATATTATATCTGTCAAACGTTTTCCTTGAAGGAAACAACACCCCATGGTATAAGCGCAAATAAAACACGGAAATACAGCTATATTTCAAAAGTTCATGGGCCACGCGAGAAATTGAGCAAAATGCGTTCGCCTCATAAGTTTCGTCAAAGGTTGAATGTATACCGCTTTGGAATTAGTATCTGTCTACAGGCGAGCTCATTGTGTACCATTGTGTACATACAAAAGGGAATGTTCTAGAACTATAACGCAATTCCAACCATTACGTTCGCGACAACGGCATTTACTCATCTTTGTGCTCTATTGTAAGAAAATTCTTTTATATATTTCAAAAGATTTACATTTTTAATGAAATAATATGGAATATATTTTATTTTTGTTGTTATAAATCACTCGTTTTGTTGTTGGAGTTTTTAATATTTTTTTGAATTAATTTATTATTCGTTAATATTTAAGTAGAGATCGGAGTGTCTTGACACTAGGTTCTCTCTTCCTATTCCACTTTGCAAAAAAAGTGAGTAAATCAAATTTAGGAGTACTGGCGATACGTTTGGATGCCGAAAGATGTCACGAATATACATAGTTACTAATATTACAAATGCAAAAATCTGTTTGTGTACTCGATTGTTTCGATTTGACGGCTGAACCAGATGAAATTAGAAATAAAAATAGTTGAAGATCACAGGTCAAATATATACTTTTTTCTGTAAAGTGAATGTAAAGTATGAAAGTTTGACTGATCCATTTGACCAATGTCGGCGAATTTTCTCAAAAATTAGTTTATAACTCAAAGTTATTTGTGTTTTTTTCAAAAATTGGGGTTTAAATAGCGGAAGAAAATTTGTATAATAAAATGAAAAATATAGACTGCTTAACTTAAACAAGAACGTGGGACCTGAGAGATCTAACGAAATTACTTATAAATTGAGGCGGTCGTGGTGAAATTGGGCAGCCTCTATAGAAACGATTGCTGTGGGTTCGATTCCCACTCGACTGACTTCCACCACTCAACAAGCAAAATATCTCGATTTCGGGCAAAGAGTGGAGGACGGAGTGTCTTGACACTAGGTTCTTCCGGATTACCTCGCTATGCAGGAAAATCTGTGGAGCTGCTTTTTTAGATAAACTGCTTACTGCGCACACTGCTGCACACAAATATGTTACTTAATTATGATGTAGGTAAAAAAGGAGGTTTTTAGGAAACTTATAAAAAAAATTGAATGCAACGTTTAACGCATTAACGCAAAGCTCTTATAGACAGTCTACAGATAACGTGGGCTCAAATCCCGCTGCGTTTAAATTTTTATAGGTATATTTCCTAAAAATATTCAATTTTTTAAGTGTGAAAGTAAAAATGTTAAAAGTACGTGAAATTTCAAAACCATATTTATATAATTATTATATAATTAAAGAGAAAAGCTAATGAAAGGTGTGTAATATGTAATTATACATAAAAAGTTTGGCACATTTCAGACCAACATTTTAAGTACAGTTTCAATGGGGATTATACATATAATAAATTCATTTACATTTGTAACATAATTTTAATATAAAAAGCTGATTGAGATATTTTTTTCTAAATATAGTTATAATAATTAAATCTAAAGTCAACGTTAGAAAAAAACAAGCCACCATGGCGCAGTGATCGTCTGGCGGTACCTGATAGTTTTGGGTTCGATTCCCACACAGAGGAATGAATAAATTAAAAAAAAATCTATTCTCTGCTCTCAGGATATTAGGAAAATAGAGATCGGTGTGTCTTGACACACTATACCCCCTCTGCCTACACGATTGTAAGAAAAAAAAGGCACTAAAAAAGCAAGAAATCGAGTATATATCAAAAAAGACATTTAGAAAACGTATAAACGTAAATTTGAACGTATGGCTTAGCGTTGAGAGTGCCTGGACGGTTCAAAAGCCGCGGGTCCGCATCCCGCTGCGTTCAAATTTTTCGTCCATTTTCAATTTTCCTAAGAGCGGAATAACACTTTAAAAATGTTTAAAAGCAAATATATATCACATAATATTCGAAAAGGTGAAATAAAAGTACGAAATTGATAACTAAACACCCCTAATATATCACTTTTCAAAGTTTCCTTTGAAGAATGTTCCGCGCTCTTCAAAGTTTGCTTTACAGTTCTCACTTTGTGGCTCGACGTTGGAGCTTGTAGGAAGTGAATTCAATTTATATTTATTTAATATTGATTTGACTGAGCGTGTGTGTATCTAAAAAATACAAAAATATGTGGCCAATCGTGACCCAGTGGCACAAGGGTGTGACTGTAAAACGACTGGTTGTGGATGCGATTCCCACTCGAGGAGTGTAAATATTTAATATTTCCATTTTCTTCGCTCTGGTGTCGAGGTAAAGCGCGGCGTTAAGTTCCGCCACTTAATACGCAATGCCTCCGAATTCGGCGGAAAGTGGGGAACGGAGTATCTTAATACTAGGTTCCCTCTGCCCACCCTGCTGTATTAAACATATTACTAATATCTGAGCTATGGTCATACTGGGCTAATTATGAACGCACTGGCCCTGGCCAGCCTCCTACTTTATTTAATTAGAACACAAAACTAAACATATTTAAAGTTTCAATAACTTTTTTTTAATTACACTTTGTTTCACGCTTAACAGAGGCGCAAAATTTATTTTACTAATACATACATATACCAAACATGCATGCGAATCTAATTCACAATAAGTTATGGGTAAATATTTTTTTCTTACATAGGATTTCTTATTTTGAAAATTTCAACCAGATAAACGTAAGCACCTATGGGTTTCCTTAGTTAAGTTACCTTAGGCATCGTATTGTAGGTTTTTTTGTCATAAAGAGATTGTGTGTGATTGAGAGTGTGCGCTGTGAGACATCCTTTTGCCTGTAAACACGTTTGGATTCAATGCCTCCTGGCAGAATGATTATACAAAGTCAAAGTCAAATAATATTATTCAAAATAAGAAGTTACATGCTTCATTATTTGAACGTCAAATATTTTACCACCGGCTCACTAAAGTTAATGCCTCAGACCTGAGAAGAACCGGCGCAAGAAACTCAACGGGACTTCCTTTTTTTTTAAGCAATTGTGATATGCTTAAAATATATTAATATATTGCAATACCA
Organism: Dryas iulia moderata; assembly: GCA_019049465.1. Classification (NCBI taxonomy): domain Eukaryota; kingdom Metazoa; phylum Arthropoda; class Insecta; order Lepidoptera; family Nymphalidae; genus Dryas; species Dryas iulia. The sequence goes on along the minus strand of CM032435.1, from coordinate 8,499,970 downwards.
CCTAAAATAAAGCGCAGATATGAATTTCGTCACTTAACACGCAATATTTTGATTTCCCACAGAAAATGAAGATATAAGTCTATTGACAATAGATTCTCTCTTACAAAACTATACCTTACATTCAACAAAACATATATACAGTCTGATTACTATTTCCCATAGTTATAGTAAAATGTGTAAATTTCAAATTAAAACGGTATTGAAATATATTAATTGCTCATTTAATTAATAATTTTAATTATAGCCTTTTGTACGTAGCGTAATGAACCGTTTAACGGATTCGATTTAGTTAAACAGAGCGTTACCGATTATAATTTTATAAAATGTATGTATGTATAAACAACCACTTAATGCTCAATTAGTGCGACAAAAATTTTAATATGTTTTTTGCGTATATTCTAGTTTTAAATGTTATTTTAAATAATATCTACATTTTGAAAGGTACCTAATAGCGACACGTCTGCCTATCGCATCCTAACACAAACTTTATACCTTCAATATTCGACTATTGTATTTAATCTATCTGTACTCGTATGAAGAAGTGATTTTGACGGTATATGTTCTAATGGACATACACACAAAAAATACTATATAATTATAGTATTTTTTTAAAATTAAACAATGTTTTACCAAATTGACTTGACTGCCGTTGTAAACATGTTTTTCGAAGGTTTCTCAGGTTCATTCATTTCTCCGCATTGCAGGATGGCCAGAGAGAACCTAGTGTCAAAACATTCCGTACTCTAAATTTATTTAATTTTAAGCATAAGCATTTTCTTTTCTGTTGAATTTATTTTTAACTTTGTCTAATTGAACACGAGAAAATACTCATTTTACTACCCTACTATTCGAGCAATAACGTGAATCTACGTTTTTTGCTTTTTTTTATTTAACTCATCGAATTAGTAGGTCAAGTCTTAGTTACTAACGATTAATTACAATGCTAAGCAAACTTTTTGTTATTATCACAATGCTATTTATTATATATGTATAATCAGTGTTATTAATAATCTAAAATGGCCACCATAACAAAATGGCGGATTATATCATTTTGTAAAACTTCTACAGAATACAAAAACTAAAATAAGAGTTATATATCCGATAAAAAAAAATATATATAAAAAACTTTATATTTATTTTTTAATATTCCACTCAGTATTATTTATTAACACTAAATTTACCTTTTCGCTCGTATAGATTTTGATGTTAAATTTTAAGCCAATCCATCAAAGGATCATCTAAAATGTTTCATAATATAAAACTTCACCGCCATTTTTCAATGTCAATTCGAAACATCATTACATAACTGACATTTATACATAAATCATTATCATTTTCTTTATATTTCAGCTTGGGCTACCATATTACCCTTGAATAATTAAACATTAGTATATTATTCAACAAGTAAATCGATATTACCTGGTACATATGAGGCGCGGCGTTAAGTTCCGCCACTTATGCAGAACTATGAAGCTGTTAAACAAAATAAACTGTACTCAGAATCTGTATGCAAATGCATTTCTAAATTATATAGTAAGTAGAAGAAGTCCATTTGTTAAATGAAATACACCTCTTACATTATACACAAGATAGCATAGTGAGAGTTCGACTAGACATTTCTTAATATCAAGAAGATTTTTTTCTTTAATAACTGACTATGCCGGCGACTTCGGTCACGCGGAATTCAAAGTAAAATTCAGTTTTGAGAATTGACATCAGCTACTTGCCAGTCAGAGTTTGGTCAAAGTCGGTCCAGCAAGTTTCTGAGATAAGCCGGAACAGATAGACAGACAGTTTTTATAATATATAAAAATACTACTTCGGTATATATACCATGTGAACATACATATGAATAAAGTAAAAGAAACGAATATTTGAATATTACAAACGGACACTCTAATCTTATTTATTTGTATATATATAATAATATAGTTACCACTCACTACTCCACATACAGTCACACTTTGTGCTACTGCGCGACGACTGGCCTCAGTATTTCTATTATAATTACAATACAATGAACTGTTCACCAATATTCAGTTTATATTCAGTTTTTTCAGATTGGCAAATAATTTCGTTAAGGAATTTCAAGAAATATGATCTTAGTTCTGGTAGTTTTGGAAAATCCACAGCATTTTTCAAGAGATATATACATACATCATGTGAAATTTATTATTCTACGTAGAATTGACTGTTTCTAAATTAAATAAGAAAGTAATTTGATTGTCTATTTAAGTAATACGTTTTATCAAACTGACTTATTGAGTAATACACATACGGATTTCTTTTCAGTAGTATCAACCAAGCAAGTAGACTGACCGACTATTAATAAATAAAAATAAAGTTTAAATCTCTGAAGCAAATATTTATTTTGAGTGGTGAATAATTTGAAAAAAATAAAAAAAAGTTTGTTTTGAGATCACTGTGACACAATAAGACAATCGCTCTAGTGTCGCTTATAAGTTAAGTAAGTTCCAATTAAATAAGTTCCGCCACTTAGCACACTAATGCCGCCTGAATTTGGCGGAAAATAATAAATTCCCTCTGCATACTCTGCTGTGTGACACCTAGCTACAGCTAATATATGAAGCTAATATATGTAAACTTTTTAGCGTATGCTCGTAAAACGGTCGTAGGTTCAATTCCCACTTGAGGGAGTTGTAATACTTTAGTTATTATTTTCATTTCCCTGCTCTAGTAGCGCAAATTGCGACGTTGAATTTCGTTACTCAATAAACTATTTCTTGAATTAGAATAGAAAGTGGAGATCGAAGTGTTTTACTTTTCACAATTCAATGAAAATGTGAAAAGATGTGTTAAGAGCTATTATGACCTAAATTAAATTAAAATTAAATAGCTTCACGCTGTATCCCGCACACAGCAGGGTAGGCAGAGGGAACCTAGTGTTAAGACACTCCGTTCCCCACTTTCCGCCGAATTCGGAGGCATTGCGTGTTAAGTGGCGGAACTTAACGCCGCGCTTTACCTCGACACCAGAGCGAAGAAAATGGAAATATTAAATATTTCCACTCCTCGAGTGGGAATCGAACCCACAACCAGTCGTTTACAGTCACACGCTCGTGCCACTGGGCTACGACTGGCCACAATTATTACCTAATTAATAAGTTTTGGAATGATAACACGCCTTGGGAATGAAATGCTCGTTCGAGTCTATTTCATATATCTTCATATATTTCATAATTCTTGACCTGAAAAAAATCGTCTTCTTGCCGGCGCAAGAAGAACCGGCGTTCTTCTCAGGTCTGAGGCATTAACTTTAGTGACCCGGTGGTAAATTGTTTGACGTGAAAAAATGAAGCATGTAACTTCTTATTTTGTTTAGCATTATTTGACTTTGACATTGACTTTGACTTTGATACAAGCATTTCTCAGCCTATCCTGTTATACTGTATTATACTACAGTATTAAATATTTTTTTACTTATTTACTTGAAAACTACCTACATAAAAATATACTAAAAAAATTAAACGTTACTGCTCAATTTTTATACTCCGCTCTTTATATCAATTTGCTTCCACAACTGACATACAGAAACAATTTTCCAATTTATTTAAGTCTTTGGCGAGCTGAAATCGACAATAGTGTTTGCAATAACTTTTTAAAAGCGAAGCTTGACTGAAAATGTTTATTTTAACTACGGTGATATTTCTTTTCTTTATGCATGAGTCCATCATGGGGCAGCTTCTGTCTGTTAACGCGATGATTTAGGGTTCGATTCCCACTCAACGGAATGATTGATATTTTTTTTTATAGCTTCACGCTGTATCCTGCACACTGCAGGGTAGGCAGGGGAAACCTAGTGTAAAGACACTCCGTTCCCCACTTTCCGCCGAATTCGGAGGCATTGGGTGTTATTTGGCGGAACTTAACGCCGCGCTTTGCCGCATCACCAGAGCGAAGAAAATGGAAATAATAAATATTTCCACTCTTCGAGCGAGAATCGAAGCCACAACCTGTCGTTTACAGTCACACGCTTGTGCCACTGCGCCACGACTGGCCCCAATTTTGATTTTGATTGATAATTTAAAATATGCAATTGCTTAATTTGGCGAGAAGAAGCGCAGTCTTAAGATTCTGCGAACACGCAATGTCTTAAATTCGGATAGTGGTGAACATAGTGTCATGACCTATATTCCTTATGCTAACGCTACCATGTACTACAAAATAAACTAAAAAAAAATATTTCTGCATCCTTTACTAAACGTTCAGTAAACCTTTTCTTTCATCTCCTCGTACATATATTACAAGAGACTAAGAAAGTCTATTATTATCGTGACTCGTCTTGTTCAGCGCTTAGCGATAACACTAAGTGGCCTATTGTAATGTCACATTATTTTAACATATGATTTGCATATCGAATATTATGCATAGAGTGGCAAAGGACAAAAATATATTGCGCTTGTTGATGGAAAGTAATTAAGGAAATTTAAAAACAACCCTATATAGAACAATGAACCAACAACCATTGTGGATACAGCACGTACCACTAATTTGTTTATATATATGGTTATTTACTTACATATAAATAAATTATTTTTGATTAATCATGTCTAGTTGGGGCCAGTCGTGTCGCAGTGGCACGAACAGTCGTTTACAGTCACACGACTGTAAACGACTGGTTGTGGGTTCGATTTCCACGCGAGGAGTGGAAATATTTAATATTCCCATCTTCCTTCGTTCTGGTATCAGAGGCAAAGCCCGACGTTACGTTCCGCCACTTAACTAACACGCAATGCCTCCGAATGCGGCGGAAAGTAGGAAACAGAGTGTCTTAACACTAGGTTCAAGAAAATTCTATTTCTTTCTTTTCGTTTTTAACAAACAATTAAAATTATTTCTCCCGTATAAAAAGTAAATGCACATTGAATTTAACTTTGAAAATTCATTTTCATTCTACAATAGATTTTAAATTCCAACTTTTGTCTTAAATTTGGTCTGGAAGCACAAACAAAGTAAGTCGATAGCATACTTTTCTCAGTAAAACTGATCGTAAACTCAGTCATATCGCAAGTAGTAAAATAGTGTAATAAATAATTGTTACTATCGGGTGTTACATGCAAAAATATAGGGCACTATCGTATAACTATACGGTAAAAAAGACGTTTCTAAGCAAAGGTTTAAAAAGTTGAACATATCAAAACTCGAACCAGGGCCCCTTGGAAACCGTTCAAGGAAAATATGACAGCTAAGCCATACGTTCCTTATATAGCTACGTTATAATTCGTATACGCTTGTGAACTTATATTTTTTTTATCAATTTATTTTTTAAATGTCGACAAGGTATTGTATTTTTTAGAGGAATGATTCTTAATAATATTTTCCTCCGCTCTACTAAAACAAAGCACGGCGTTCAGTTTTTACATTAACCATAAAATATCTCGAATTCGGGTGAAAAGTGGAAAATAGCGTAACAGAGCGAAGAAAATGAAAATATTAAATATCCACTCCCCGAGTGGAAATCGAACCCGCAATTAGTCGTTTACAGTCACACGCTTGTGCCACTGCGCCACAACTGGCCCCTTGCCTGTCTTGACTTTACGTATTCTCTATACAGCGGATAGATCGTGAAGCAATAAAATAATAAATACAAATCTAACCAAATATGATTATACCAAAGTGTCTCAATACATATATCCCACCTATCCCGTAATCTGCAGGATAAACGTGAAAATAAATGAAAAACATTATATATTCTCTGTGGATCGTTCTGAACAAATCCCAGCTATAAAATTGCTTACTAACAGCAAGTTTTATAAGTTTACAATGTTGTAACACATAGCAAATTCATTTTTCACGCCCGCGGTTATCGCCGACCGGTTTAGTAGCAATAAACCCTCCATACATGCACCTAGAAGAGATTTATAGCGCAGATCGTTGTATGAAGCCAGATATAAGCTAGTATGGAAGTACAGTCACTTAAAGATAGGTGACCCAGTTGCTCGTCGTATTGATTATTACAATTTATAATGTGAGAATGAATATAGTTTTACCACTTCATTCACGCAACGTCGTCTTGGTGTCGGGTGGAGTGGGGACAACGGAGTGTTTTGACACTAGAATCCCTCTGAGGGTTGGGTTCATAACAGGGTTGTTATGCGGGAAAACCGTCAAACTGCTTTTTTATTGATAGTCGTTAAAAAAAGATATGTCTGAAAATAAGTTACATTTTAAAGTGAGTGTTAAAAGTTGTCGTCAATGTTTATATCTATCTCTTTGACATCGCAGTTCTCAAACGTATTAACCGATTTCGGTGCGGTTTTATTCATTCGAAAGCTATTTTCCTTGCGGTGGTTCTTAGTAGTATTTAGTAAAAATTGATAAAGCAATTTAAATAACCACTCCTTATAGTAAGTATTATTGAAAGTAAAGTATATTTTTTCTTAAAATATATGTATTTACCGAAAACTTTTTTGGTCACTTCATTCCTTATATTATTACGGAACGCCTTTCCGTGAGTGACTGAAGGTTTTCATGTTGAGATTAACATTATATCGTGCTTATTCGAAATACATTATAATAAAAAAATATATAATTCAGCAAAATCTGTACTAAAAAGTATAAATACTAGAAAAGTTGACAAAAATATATAGGTATTATTACTCGCAATTGTATTTGAATTTTGTACCAATACCTACGTCAACCAGTAGGGCTCTTACTTACTCAACTATGTTTCGATGACGTTATCATAAACTTGATTTTGATAACAGAAACGTCAGTCGCAGAAAGAGTAATCTCATCGTTTATCTAGGACTGAAGGAAATGCATTTTAGAGGCCATCGTGGCGCAGTGAGGCTGAGTAAATAATAAACGATATTGATTGTAGGTTCGAGTCCCACTACGACAAATGATTTTATTTAAATTACTTTCATTTCCCACTCTCTTGTAAGATAAAACGCAGCGTTGGGTTCCGCCACTCAGCAGGTAGTATTCGTCTCGAATTCGGGCGAAAAGTGGAGGACACATTTCCTTGACACTCTCAAGTTCTCTCTGACTACCCTTTTTTGCGTGAAAAAACGCGAAACTGCTTAAAATAACTGCCAGTTATCATTTGCAACCTCGTTTGTGTGAACTTAATGAACTGTTTTCATTTACTACACGATGTTATTTGCTTTATTGCATTCTAAATTATTTTTAATATTTTATAAATTAGTTTGTGTATATTCTCATTAATAAATCTATATTATATGTTTTTATATATTACGTGTATTATTATGCTATAAGCTTACATGGGCGACACTTGCCTTAATAAGTGTAATTTATAATAGACGTTTAAATTTTTTTTTTGAAAATGACCTTCTAAATTTCAAGTGTTCATTTTCAGTATTTTTTAAATAATTTGTAAAATGCGATTTTTATTTCTAGCAACTTCAGATTATTCCCTCGAATCTTGAATCTATATACTATATTTCGTTTCGTGTTCCCATCATTCCGTAATTTCGTCAGCTCGTTATCTGGCAGTCATAGGCATTAACGAAAGAGTTTTTTTTACGTTATTTTTTAAATATATTTTTTAAATATATTTTTTAATATTATATTTTTAATATATATTAAAAGAAAGAAGCTTCATGCTTTTTCCTTATATAATGTATAGTTTTTATATAGTAGTCAGAGAGGACCCAGTGTCAAGGCACACGTCCGTCGTCCAATTTTCGTTCAAATTGAGACCTTGCGTGTTCAGTAGCGGAACTCAACGACGCACTTTGTCCGAAGTACAAGAGCCAAAAAACTAAAAAAATATATAATCATATCCCCAAGTGGATATCGAATCCGCAACCATGACGTTTACTGTCAGATGCTGCCTACTGCGCCGAGGACCTCGTATCGGCCTCGCTATATATTATTTTTGTAAAATTACTTTAAAATATGATTAAATTACAAGTTTATATAATTTTATGAAGTAATAATTATCACTATTGTTTCAGGTTACCCGATAATGTCGAAAGTTAACACTCCAGCCTTAATTATGGTAAGTTGAATAAAATTATATTTTAAATACGGACTTTATTTTTTCCTCAGACTCATCATGTAACAATTTAATTTTAAAACACATGTTTTTTTTAAATAATAGTGCACAGCGTTGAGTTCCGCCACTCAACTCGCAATTATGACGGAAAACGGAATACCGTCAGAAGGTATGGACACTAGGCCTGTACTGTCTCGCTGACTAGCAAAACGGAAAAATGCATGAAACTGCTTATTGTCATTATTAAATTTTAAGTGATTATTATTTTTATTGCTCGTGGTGCAGTGGCCTCATTGTAAGCGCGATTGGTTCAGAGTTCGATTTCAATGCGAGGGAAGGTTATATTTTGCAATATTTCCATTTCTTAGGTATGGTAAGAAGACAAAACGCAGCGTAGAGTTTTGTCACTCAACGCGATATATATTATCTTGATTTCGGATGCAAAGTGGAGATTAGAGAATTTTAACACTAGGTTCTCTCTACTATTTTGGTATGCTTTTATTACCTCTTACTAACAACTACATCGTAGTTATATAAAAGAGTCGTTAAAATATTATTACTACAAGATTAAGGCTAATAAAATATGAATGAGCCAAATGAATACGTACGTATAATTAATCTAATTAAGGGACCTCAATGATAAATGACCGGTTTAAGAGGTATTAGGTACGGTCCGTAATATTATATGGAATATTTTTTTCTTTGCTTTTAATTCAAGGGAGGGGGAAAAAATTAAAACTTTTGTAACATTTTTTACTAAGATATATTATATTTTAATATCCCTTAGTATAAAAAGTAATTTAGAGGTCATTCGGGGCGCAGAGACACAAAGTGTGACTGTAAAGCGACTGGTTGTGGGTTCGATTCCTACTCGAGGAGTGGAAATATTTATTATTGCCATTTTCTTCGCTCTGGTTTCGAGGTAAAACGTGGCCTAAACCTAAGTTTAGAACGCACTCTTGACCCTAAGATCAAGAGTGCGTTCTCCACTTTCCGCCTAAACATTGCGTGTTTAGCAGTATAACTCAACGTCGCACTATGTCTTAAGTATCATAATGAACAAACTTTTTTTTATTTTTTTTACTTTCACGCTGTATCCCGCGCACACAGCAGGGTAGGCAGAGAGAACCTAGTGTTAAGACACTCCGTTTCCCACTTTCCGTCGAATTCGGAGGCGTTGTGCGCTAAGTGGCGGAACTTAGCGCCGCGCTTTTACTCTGATACCAGAGTGAAGAATTGGAAATATTAAATATTTCCACTCCTCGAGTGGGAATCGCACCCACAACCAGTCGTTTACAGTCACACGTTCGTGCCACTGCGCCACGACTGGCCTCTTACTGGCGACTGGAAATAAAAATAATTCAAATATAATCATTACTTTGAGTGGTGATCAACCCCACAAACAATTATGTTTACAATCAGATGCTGTTCCACCATGCCACGATGAATTCAATATATTAATTCTCAAATATATATTTTTTCATTTATTTACTTATAGTATCTTTATAGTTCAGACAGCTTTAGTGCCAATATCTGAACAAATTAAATGCAAATATAGGTCAGCTCATACAAAAACCCAGCTCGCCGAAAATTCTTTCCGATTACTTTAAAATGTTGATACAATATTGAGTGTTTTTTACGTAGTAGGTTTTTATTATATATTCGGTTAACGAGGCAACGTATTGATGAACCGTCAAACTAAATGTTATATATTTAAATGAGCAATTCTTGTTATATACGAGTATATACAATATATAGAATTGAAATTTCGTTAACGGCTACAACGATTCTCATGAAATTTAGCGTGTAGGGAGTTTCAGGGGAGAAAATTCGATTTAGCTAGGTTTTATTTCTATAAAATGTATTTTTATCTGGATTTTCGGACATTAAAAAACTGCTAAGATATAGATTTTTTTATAATATTTTTTATTTATTTTATCATATTTTTATTGTTATCATTATTTTAAAATAACTATTTCTCGAAAGAAATACTAAGTGGAGCTCGGTCACTAGATATTTATTACTATAAATAGTAAGCTTTTTTATTTACGCATCAAAAAAATATGCTATATCCTGCACACAGCAGGATAGGCAGAGAAAACCTAGTTTTAAGACACTCCGTTCTCCGTTTTCCGTTTAATTCTGGAGACATTGCGTGTTAAGTGGCGGGAATTAACGCCACGCTTAACTTAACTTTATTTACTTGATTAAACAATTCAAGAAAAAAATCAGCTTCACGCTCTCTCTTAAATACAGGGCACGTAGATAAACGAATGTCAAGACACTATGTCCTGAATTAGACATTCGCCTGAATTAGACATATTGCATGCCAGATATTGAAACTCAACGCTACGCTCTGGAAAAATGTAATTTAAATATATTAATTCTAACGAGTGGTAATCGAACCTACAACCATCGCGTATATAGTCAAACATTGTCACCAATACCAATTGATTAAGACAGAAAATATATACACCAAACAAAGATGTTTAACAGTAAAAAGTCAAGATGGTAAAACTCTCCGTTCCCCTCGAAACAATTTCTTGAGAAAGTCCTAATTTACTGGAAATACTTCTGCGAAACGACCAGACACTATCTTACTTACGTCAATCATTAAAACTGGGTAAAGGCCTCCTCCAAATAAGTTTTTTTTTTATCAATATTTTTTAATATGTTTTTGGTCAAAATTAAAATTTAGTAAAAAAAATATATATTACATACAATAAAATATATAATTAGTATATGTGTCTAATTAGTTTTAAGTTGAACTGCAGAAATTGTCAAATAAAGGCTTTTTTATTTTTATTTTTTTATTTATTTAATCATTAAAACGCCAAAATAAGTATATACAAGCCATCGTGGCTTGTATATCACGGGAATTGGAAAGCGTCCAACTGTAAAGCGATGGTTGTGGGTTCGATTCCCACTCAAGGTATGATTACATTAAAATTTAGATTTCTTCGCTCTGGTACCTAACATAAAAGCGCGACGTTGAGTTCCGCCACTCAATACGCAAATGTGTCAATTTTTGGACAGAAAGTTAAGGACGGAGTGTTTTGACACCAGATGCTGTCTGACTACCCTGATAGAAAAAGCTTAATCTGCGTACACAAACATTTTCAAAATATTTTTTTTAGCTTCACACTGTATCCCGCACATAGCAGGATAGGCAGAGGGAATCTAGTTTTACGACATTTCGTTTACCACTTTCCGCCAAATTCGTAGGTATTGTGTGTTAAGTGGCGGAACTAAACGCCGCGCTTTGCCTCGGTACGGCAAGAAAATGGAAAAATTAAATATTTCCACTCCTCGAGTGAACCGAACCCACACCCAGTCGTTTACAGTCACACGTTTGTGCTACTGCGCCACGACGGGCCCCTTAAAATATGTATTTAATCGTTAATAACAGATAATATTGCAGTGATATGCAATTACTATAATAGGAGATCTTTTGAATCGACTAATAACCACATAAACCGCATATTAGTGACATAATACAGTGGATTAAACGAGCTTATGTGGAACTAAAACTATTGTAATTACACTAATCAAGCCTGTTCATCAAATGTACTGGACGCATAAAAAATATATATACTGGCAAACTGAAAAGACAGTATTGAGAATCTTTTTTGCAACTGATAATGTAGGTGAGCCAGAGTTAAAGCCAGGGCAAGGAGCCAGAAGTATTTTAAAAATTTACTCGACAGCTACCAATATACAATAGTATAAATGTATTTTATTACTAACAACCTACCTGCGACTTTGCTTGCGTATATTTAAAGATTTCTTAAATCACAAACTTAGTTAAATTTACTTTACTAAATTAATAATTTCAATTGTCGTAACGTTTTTATGATCCACTTAACATAAAATAAATGGGAAAGGTTAAGGGAACTTTATCGTATTTAAGTAAAAGTCAAAAGTTCATTTAAATTGGTTAAGCTACTTCTTAAACGCACAGACAAACAAGTACACTGAGATACAGAAAAAGAATAAAACTTATTGTTCTAGGTGTTTATTACATTGATAAATACCTCAATTATATTTTTTTCATATGTCTTCCACGGTCAGACAGCGATCACATTTAATTATATTATATATACCTATAGATACACATACATATGTATGTATAAAAGACTAAGAAATATTATACGAAAAAAACATCAATTATTATTAAATTTGTATCAAAAATACGACTTTGAAATTTATTCACATTAAAAATGAAATCAAAACGGTTTTTTAAACAAAAAAAATGCTATTTTAATACAAAAATGTATATAAAACTATTTCTGTTGACCATACACAAAGCCGACATCCGGGAACAAACAATACACTGTTAATTAGCGGCCGAAATCACAACAAGTGTCGGTGGAAAACGAATTAAAGTGTTTATTTTGTTGTTTTAAAATGTTAAATAAAACGTTTCACCGACATGATACGTATTTGTAAGGATAAAAATAGAGTATTTTTTATATATATTCGCAATTTCAGGCAGACATGGTGCAGTGGTACAAAAGTGGGGCAACGTCTTGCTGTACGCACGATAGTTGTGGGTTTGATTCTCATTTCATTTGGGGGAATGATTATTTTATTTTATTTTTAGCTTCACGCTGTATCCGACAATCGGCAGAGAGAAGCTAGGGTACACTCCGTTCGCCACTTTCCGCCGAATTCAGAGGTATTGCGAGTTAAGTGGCGAAACTGGACACCAGAGCGAAGAAAATGGAAATATTAAATATTTGCATCCTCGAGTGGGAACCGAACCCACAACCAGTCGTTTACAGTCACACGCTTGTGCCACAGCGTCACGACTGGCCTCAACATTTTATTCAGATAGCAAATATAAGCCTATTATTAATATAAGGCTTTTTATACGACGGTATAGAAAATTTGAATATTTAAGATCTTACAATAACTTATGCTAGCGTTACTGAATTAATTTTCAGCTAAATCTTTAATGGGCCGACGGTGTTATCTTTCTTTTAGGCACAGTTTATTTTTATAATATAACGTCTTTGAGGGATAATATTGGGAAATTTACAAGATGTAACAGTACTCTACCTAAAAAAAAATGAAAATATATATTAATATTTAAAAATATTAATAAAATATAATCGTGACTCGTGATACGTCTCGCGGTTAGGACCTTTATTATTGTTTTCGTAAGTAACTCAAGATCTTTAAGAGATACAGAGGTAACAGTGTCAAGAATTGTTCAAGCTATAATATATTAAATCCCTTCAGGAGAGTTGACAGCAATTGCAGCATCATAAACTTTCCGTTGTATTCGACCACAGCTTCTTTTAGGGAAAGCTGAGATCACGTCTTATTTATCCTCTCGTTACAGCTATCTAATTTGAGAGTCATAACAAGGGGAAAAATAGCTTAGTGGCCCCACCCCGCCACATGCCGTGAATTCCGACCGATCGGCGGACCCGACCGACCAAATATTGAACCCTCCGAGACGCAACGGAACAGTTCACGTATATGATACTTACAATGCCTCAGCAAAAGATCAATTATTAGCTAGCTGTCCGTCCGTAGTCGTCCCTTATCGTTTTATACGAATATTTAATATTATTAGTTACCTTTTACTCTTTATATTTAAATTAGATATTATATTTCTAAGGTACTTGTGACGCTTCTTATATATTATGTTAGATTTGTGATTTATGATTTGCTATTGATTGGTTTGTGAGATCAATATAATTCATCGGGTTGTGAGGCCGATATACGTCATTGATTTATGCGATCAATATACCTAATTCATCGGGTTGTGAGGCCGATATACGTCATAGATTTGTTCGATCATTATACCTAATTCATCGGGTTGTGAGTCCGATATACGTCATTGATTTATGCGATCAATATACCTAATTCATCGGGTTGTGAGGCCGATATACGTCATTGATTTGTTCGATCAATATACCTAATTCATCGGGTTGTGAGGCCGATATACGTCATAGATTTATGCGATCAATATACCTAATTCATCGGGTTGTGAGGCCGATATACGTCATAGATTTGTTCGATCATTATACCTAATTCATCGGGTTGTGAGTCCGATATACGTCATTGATTTATGCGATCAATATACCTAATTCATCGGGTTGTGAGGCCGATATACGTCATTGATTTATGCGATCAATATACCTAATTCATCGGGTTGTGAGGCCGATATACGTCATTGATTTATGCGATCATTATACCTAATTCATCGGGTTGTGAGGCCGATATACGTAATTAGTTTGTGAGATCAATATAATTCGTCGGGTTGTGAAGCCGATATACGTCACTGGTTTGTGAGACCAATGAATTCGTCGGGTTGTGAAGCCGATATACGTTACTCGTTTGTGAGTCCAACATAATGTAAGTCGCTGGTTTGCATATCAGTTCGAACGCACAACCACACGGTGGCTGTTTGATCTATTTAACCGCACAGCACACGCGTAGCAGTCGTTTGTCAAAGCCAACATTTAAACTTAGTCAAACGTCTCCGACATCAGTTATCAGTTTGCTTTAAGCTTACGGAACCCCGACAATCGTATGCCACGAGTTATACCAATATCCGACTTTGTACAAGTGCTTATGTAACACAAGACAGCATCAGACAAGATACTACAGACCAACATTCACATAGCGGATCACTTTACCAAACGCGTCAGCCTCAGTGATGCTAAACAGTATCGGGACACCGACATCGGTTATCAAAAAGCTATAAGCTTATTGAACCCACGACAATCGTGTCACAAATTATACCAATGCTGTCACCGTACGAGCTCGCTTACGCAACGCAAGACAGCATCAGAAAGGATATAACAAACCAACTTCGCTATAGCGGATCACTTTACCAAACATGTCGGTCTCGGTGCTGCTAAAGAACATTAGATCATGTCAACGACATCGGTTATCCGTAAACTACCAGCTCACCAAACCCTGACAATCGTAAAACATTGTATGACGCAGCGTGCTATACATTTAATTGTATTCTTTTAAATTTTACCCTTTAAGTACCATCTTACTATAAACCTTTTATTCTTTAAACGCCTCTCATATATTAATATCTTATCAGTAGTACCTAGCCTTTCAATGTACCAATACTTTACATATTTCATAATATTAACGATAATGTAAACTAAAATGGCCATACAACGCTATTTAAACACTATTTAAAGATGGCGGTGCGTCGCGGCATACGCTTTTATTTATAAATATTGTAATTTTGATAAATCTCATCATATAAATAACCTTCCTAACATCTAATGCTCTTAATATTATTATTTACCTTATAATATATATTCTTGTATTTAATTAGTTATCATTTCATATTCATTTTATGCAAATTTTCTATTAATAATACAAATAAACTTACCAAGAAAATCTTCTTAATTTACAATTATGCATCTTACCAATCATGAATGTCATAAAACTATTATATTTCGATCCTATTGCATTTTATATGTTAAATTTACTAATTAAATATCCACTTCCTTGCATTAAATTCATATTATTTGCAATTTAATTTCAATAATTTCCTAAGCGTCCTTTTATTGCGTCATCCTCCCGTCAACTCCCTTTTCTTTTGTTTTTTTTCTCTTCTTTTTCATCAACTATAACCTGCCAGTATGGCATTCAGCCTACATAATATTTATAAAAATATTAATTACTTTTTATTAATTATTTAAATATATAAAATAAAATAATATTTTTTATATTATTATTAAATTAAATTAAATTATTCAGTAAAAATATTTTATACATATTCCTACGTATGTTTATGTATAGTATGGATTGTTACATTCAACCCCCTAAATTCTATGAAGTTTATCGGAATAGAATTTACAAAATCTTTTTATTAAGTTAAATTAAAATATATTAATCAGTAAAAATATTTTATACATATTCCTACGTATATTTTAGTATAGTATGGATTGTTACATTCACCCCCTTAAATTCTATGAAGTTTATCGGAATAGAATTTACAAAACCTTTAAAATTTATTACCAACCCCCAGACTTTATACCCTCTATCTTACACTCTCTTTCCCCGATGTGGATACTACTAAAACTGTCAACCCCCTGACCTTACAACCCCCCAACCTGAAGATTCTTAAAACACTGTTAACCTCCTCTGTCTCACTCCATTTCACGGACAACAAATTGTAGGCATAAGCCCATTTTTAATATTTATTATAAAGCCGTTTGACCATCCTGGTCACGGCACCAAATTGTAACAATACTCTACCTAGCTATAAAAAAATATATATATTAATATATATTAATATTTAAAAATATAACTGTGGCTCGTGATACGTCTCGCGGTTAGGACCTTTATTATTGTTTTCGTAAGTAACTCAAGATCTTTAAGAGATTCAGAGGTAACAGTGTCAAGAATTGTTCAAGCTATAATATATTAAATCCCTTCAGGAGAGTTGACAGCAATTGCAGTATCATAAACTTTTCCGTTGTATTCGACCACAGCTTCTTTTAGGGAAAGCTGAGATCACGTCTTATTTATCCTCTCGTTACAGCTATCTAATTTGAGAGTCATAACAAGGGGAAAAATAGCTTAGTGGCCCCACCCCGCCACATGCCGTGAATTCCGACCGATCGGCGGACCCGACCGACCAAATATTGAACCCTCCGAGACGCAACGGAACAGTTCACGTATATGATACTTACAATGCCTCAGCAAAAGATCAATTATTAGCTAGCTGTCCGTCCGTAGTCGTCCCTTATCGTTTTATACGAATATTTAATATTATTAGTTACCTTTTACTCTTTATATTTAAATTAGATATTATATTTCTAAGGTACTTGTGACGCTTCTTATATATTATGTTAGATTTGTGATTTATGATTTGCTATTGATTGGTTTGTGAGATCAATATAATTCATCGGTTTGTGAGTCCGATATACGTCATTGATTTATGCGATCAATATACCTAATTCATCGGGTTGTGAGGCCGATATACGTCATAGATTTGTTCGATCATTATACCTAATTCATCGGGTTGTGAGTCCGATATACGTCATTGATTTATGCGATCAATATACCTAATTCATCGGGTTGTGAGGCCGATATACGTCATTGATTTGTTCGATCAATATACCTAATTCATCGGGTTGTGAGGCCGATATACGTCATTGATTTATGCGATCAATATACCTAATTCATCGGGTTGTGAGGCCGATATACGTCATAGATTTGTTCGATCATTATACCTAATTCATCGGGTTGTGAGTCCGATATACGTCATTGATTTATGCGATCAATATACCTAATTCATCGGGTTGTGAGGCCGATATACGTCATTGATTTGTTCGATCAATATACCTAATTCATCGGGTTGTGAGGCCGATATACGTCATTGATTTATGCGATCAATATACCTAATTCATCGGGTTGTGAGGCCGATATACGTAATTAGTTTGTGAGATCAATATAATTCATCGGGTTGTGAAGCCGATATACGTCACTGGTTTGTGAGACCAATGAATTCGTCGGGTTGTGAAGCCGATATACTTTACTGGTTTGTGAGACCAATATAATGTAAGTCGCTGGTTTGCATATCAGTTCGAACGCACAACCACACGGTGGCTGTTTGATGTATTTAACCGCACAGCACACGCGTAGCAGTCGTTTGTCAAAGCCAACATTTAAACTTAGTCAAACGTCTCCGACATCAGTTATCAGTTTGCTTTAAGCTTACGGAACTCCGACAATCGTATGCCACGAGTTATACCAATATCCGACTTTGTACAAGTGCTTATGTAACACAAGACAGCATCAGACAAGATACTACAAACTAACATTCACATAGCGGATCACTTTACCAAACGCGTCAGCCTCAGTGATGCCAAGCAGTATCGGGACACCGACATCGGTTATCAAAAAGCTATAAGCTTATTGACCCCACGACAATCGTGTCACAAATTATACCAATGTTGTCACCGTACGAGCTCCCTCACGGAACGCAAGACAGCGTCAGACACGATACATTAAACCAACACTGCTATAGCCGTTCACTTTACCAAACGCGTCAGCCTCGGTGCTGCTAAAGAACATTAGATCATGTCAACGACATCGGTTATCCGTAAACTACCAGCTCACCAAACCCTGACAATCGTAAAACATTGTATGACGCAGCGTACTATACATTTAATTATATTCTTTAAATTATACCCTTTTAAGTACCATCTTACTATAAAACATTTATTCTTTAATTGCATCTTATATATTAATATCTTATTAGTAGTGCCTATCCTTTCAATACACCAATACTTTATATATTTCATAATATTAACGATAATGTAAACTAAAATGCCCATACAACGCTATTTAAACACTATTTAAAGATGGCGGAGCGTTGCGGCATTTGCTTTTACTTATAAATATTGTAAATTTGATAAATCTCATCATATAAATAACCTTCCTAACATCGAATGCTCTTAATATTATTATTTACTTCATAATATATGTTCTTGTATTTAATTAGTTATCATTTCATATTCATTTTATGCAAATTTTCTATTAATAATACAAATAAACTTACCAAGAAAATCTTCTTAATTTACAATTATGCATCTTACCAATCATGAATGTCATAAAACTATTATATTTCGATCCTATTGCATTTTATATGTTAAATTTACTAATTAAATATCCACTTCCTTGCATTAAATTCATATCATTTGCAATTTAATTTCAATAATTTCCTAAGCGTCCTTTTATTGCGTCATCCTCCCGTCAAGCCTCATTTCTCTTTTTTCTTTTTTCTTTTTTTTCATCAACTATAACCTGCCAGTATGGCATTCAGCCTACATAATATTTATAAAAATATTAATTACTTTTTATTAATTATTTAAATATATAAATAAAATAATATTTTTTATATTATTATTAAATTAAATTAAATTATTTAGTAAAAATATTTTATACATATTCCTACGTATGTTTATGTATAGTATGGATTGTTACATTCAACCCCCTAAATTCTATGAAGTTTATCGGAATAGAATTTACAAAATCTTTTTATTAAATTAAATTAAAATATATTAATCAGTAAAAATATTTTATACATATTCCTACGTATATTTTAGTATAGTATGGATTGTTACATTCACCCCCTTAAATTCTATGAAGTTTATCGGAATAGAATTTACAAAACCTTTAAAATTATTACCAACCCCCAGACTTTATACCCTCTATCTTACACTCTCTTTCCCCGATGTGGATACTACTAAAACTGTCAACCCCCTGACCTTACAACCCCCCAACCTGAAGATTCTTAAAACACTGTTAACCTCCTCTGTCTCACTCCATTTCACGGACAACAAATTGTAGGCAAAAGCCCACTTAAAGTTTATGGTAAAGCCGTTTTGACCATCCTGGTCACGGCACCAAATTGTAACAGTACTCTACCTAAAAAAAAATGAAAATATATATTAATATTTAAAAATATTAATAAAATATTACTGTGGCTCGTGATACGTCTCGCGGTTAGGACCTTTATTATTGTTTTCGTAAGTAACTCAAGATCTTTAAGAGATTCAGAGGTAACAGTGTCAAGAATTGTTCAAGCTATTATATATTAAATCCCTTCAGGAGAGTTGACAGCAATTGCAGTATCATAAACTTTTCCGTTGTATTCGACCACAGCTTCTTTTAGGGAAAGCTGAGATCACGTCTTATTTATCCTCTCGTTACAGCTATCTAATTTGAGAGTCATAACAAGGGGAAAAATAGCTTAGTGGCCCCACCCCGCCACATGCCGTGAATTCCGACCGATCGGCGGACCCGACCGACCAAATATTGAACCCTCCGAGACGCAACGGAACAGTTCACGTATATGATACTTACAATGCCTCAGCAAAAGATCAATTATTAGCTAGCTGTCCGTCCGTAGTCGTCCCTTATCGTTTTATACGAATATTTAATATTATTAGTTACCTTTTACTCTTTATATTTAAATTAGATATTATATTTCTAAGGTACTTGTGACGCTTCTTATATATTATGTTAGATTTGTGATTTATGATTTGCTATTGATTGGTTTGTGAGATCAATATAATTCATCGGGTTGTGAGTCCGATATACGTCATTGATTTATGCGATCAATATACCTAATTCATCGGGTTGTGAGGCCGATATACGTCATAGATTTGTTCGATCATTATACCTAATTCATCGGGTTGTGAGGCCGATATACATAATTAGTTTATGCGATCAATATACCTAATTCATCGGGTTGTGAGGCCGATATACGTCATTGATTTGTTCGATCAATATACCTAATTCATCGGGTTGTGAGGCCGATATACGTCATTGATTTATGCGATCAATATACCTAATTCATCGGGTTGTGAGGCCGATATACGTCATAGATTTGTTCGATCATTATACCTAATTCATCGGGTTGTGAGTCCGATATACGTCATTGATCGAACAAATCAATATACCTAATTCATCGGGTTGTGAGGCCGATATACGTCATTGATTTATGCGATCAATATACCTAATTCATCGGGTTGTGAGGCCGATATACGTCATTGATTTATGCGATCAATATACCTAATTCATCGGGTTGTGAGGCCGATATACGTAATTAGTTTGTGAGATCAATATAATTCATCGGGTTGTGAAGCCGATATACGTCACTGGTTTGTGAGACCAATGAATTCGTCGGGTTGTGAAGCCGATATACGTTACTGGTTTGTGAGACCAATATAATGTAAGTCGCTGGTTTGCATATCAGTTCGAACGCACAACCACACGGTGGCTGTTTGATTTATTTAACCGCACAGCACACGCGTAGCAGTCGTTTGTCAAAGCCAACATTTAAACTTAATCAAACGTCTCCGACATCAGTTATCAGTTTGCTTTAAGCTTACGGAACCCCGACAATCGTATGTCACGAGTTATACCAATATCCGACTTTGTACAAGTGCTTATGTAACACAAGACAGCATCAGACAAGATACTACAAACTAACATTCACATAGCGGATCACTTTACCAAACGCGTCAGCCTCAGTGATGCCAAGCAGTATCGGGACACCGACATCGGTTATCAAAAAGCTATAAGCTTATTGAACCCACGACAATCGTGTCACAAATTATACCAATGCTGTCACCGTACGAGCTCCCTCACGGAACGCAAGACAGCGTCAGACACGATACATTAAACCAACACTGCTATAGCCGTTCACTTTACCAAACGCGTCAGCCTCGGTGCTGCTAAAGAACATTAGATCATGTCAACGACATCGGTTATCCGTAAACTACCAGCTCACCAAACCCTGACAATCGTAAAACATTGTATGACGCAGCGTACTATACATTTAATTATATTCTTTAAATTATACCCTTTTAAGTACCATCTTACTATAAAACATTTATTCTTTAATTGCATCTTATATATTAATATCTTATTAGTAGTGCCTATCCTTTCAATACACCAATACTTTATATATTTCATAATATTAACGATAATGTAAACTAAAATGCCCATACAACGCTATTTAAACACTATTTAAAGATGGCGGAGCGTTGCGGCATTTGCTTTTACTTATAAATATTGTAAATTTGATAAATCTCATCATATAAATAACCTTCCTAACATCGAATGCTCTTAATATTATTATTTACTTCATAATATATGTTCTTGTATTTAATTAGTTATCATTTCATATTCATTTTATGCAAATTTTCTATTAATAATACAAATAAACTTACCAAGAAAATCTTCTTAATTTACAATTATGCATCTTACCAATCATGAATGTCATAAAACTATTATATTTCGATCCTATTGCATTTTATATGTTAAATTTACTAATTAAATATCCACTTCCTTGCATTAAATTCATATTATCTGCAATTTATTTTAATAATTTCCTAAGCGTCCTTTTATTGCGTCATCCTCCCGTCAAGCTCCATTTGTTTTTTTTTTCTTCTTCTTTTTCATCAACTATAACCTGCCAGTATGGCATTCAGCCTACATAATATTTATAAAAATATTAATTACTTTTTATTAATTATTTAAATATATAAAATAAAATAATATTTTTTATATTATTATTAAATTAAATTAAATTATTCAGTAAAAATATTTTATACATATTCCTACGTATGTTTATGTATAGTATGGATTGTTACAATATTTAATTATATAATTTAATTGCCTTTTAGGGTCGCGTCTAAGTTCTCTGAGGGACATTTTAATATTAAATGTGTCGATTGTCATGGATTTTGTAACATTTGTGTCTAAATGTATTTTTAATTAATTAAATAATGTATTTTTGTATATTTAAATATATTTAAACGTGCAATTCTTGTATATACTCGTATACATATGTATAATCCGGAATATATATGTAGAAAAAAAGGAAAATAAAATTAACGTTAACGTCATTACTATCGATCGTTATAAAATAATTTTCAATCTTTTATAGTATCTCTGTCAAGCTGTACTGCGAAAAGGCGTTGATATTTCATTTCAGATTATGTTCTTTCCACTGTCGATGTTTTTGAAGAGGGTCATCCTTTAGATACTGTGTTCAGGAAAGTGAGTGGACAAGTTAATAAACTGATCCGATTGTAACTGTTTCCTGCCTACTAATAAAATTTACTGTACAAAATACAAGAATATTTTGCAATTATGAGTACTGTGAGAAAAAAGTTAAAAAATGCTTTTTTTTAAAAAATAACTGCGATAATATTTTTTTTTAGCTTCACGCTATATCACGCACACAGCAGGGTAGGCGGAGGGAACCTAGTGCCAAGACACTCTGTTCACCACTTTCCCGCCGAATTCGGAGGCATTGCGGCAGAACTTAACTCCGCATTTTGCCTCGACACCAGAGCGAAGAAAATGGAAATCTCTATATATAATAAAAGAGTAGAAAAGTCAATTCTGTACATGAAAAATTTCAGAAAAATTTTAATTGGGTGCGTTAATATATCGATAACAGAGGCCAAAAATCCACTCAGTAGAATTTTTGTCTGTCTGTCTGTCTGTCTGTCTGTCTGTCTGTCTGTCTGTCTGTCTGTCTGTCTGTCTGTCTGTCTGTCTGTCTGTCTGTCTGTCTGTCTGTTTGTCTGTCAGTCTGTCTGTCTGTCTGTCTGTCTGTCTGTCTGTCTGTCTGTCTGTCTGTCTGTCTGTCTGTCTGTCTGTCTGTCTGTCTGTCTGTCTGTCTGTCTGTCTGTCTGTCTGTCTGTCTGTCTGTCTGTCTGTCTGTCTGTCTGTCTGTCTGTCTGTCTGTCTGTCTGTCTGTCTGTCTGTCTGTCTGTCTGTCTGTCTGTCTGTCTGTCTGTCTGTCTGTCTGTCTGTCTGTCTGTCTGTCTGTCTGTCTGTCTGTCTGTCTGTCTGTCTGTCTGTCTGTCTGTCTGTCTGTCTGTCTGTCTGTCTGTCTGTCTGTCTGTCTGTCTGTCTGTCTGTCTGTCTGTCTGTCTGTCTGTCTGTCTGTCTGTCTGTCTGTCTGTCTGTCTGTCTGTCTGTCTGTCTGTCTGTCTGTCTGTCTGTCTGTCTGTCTGTCTGTCTGTTCTGTCTGTCTGTCTGTCTGTCTGTCTGTCTGTCTGTCTGTCTGTCTGTCTGTCTGTCTGTCTGTCTGTCTGTCTGTCTGTCTGTCTGTCTGTCTGTCTGTCTGTCTGTCTGTCTGTCTGTCTGTCTGTCTGTCTGTCTGTCTGTCTGTCTGTCTGTCTGTCTGTCTGTCTGTCTGTCTGTCTGTCTGTCTGTCTGTCTGTCTGTCTGTCTGTCTGTCTGTCTGTCTGTCTGTCTGTCTGTCTGTCTGTCTGTCTGTCTGTCTGTCTGTCTGTCTGTCTGTCTGTCTGTCTGTCTGTCTGTCTGTCTGTCTGTCTGTCTGTCTGTCTGTCTGTCTGTCTGTCTGTCTGTCTGTCTGTCTGTCTGTCTGTCTGTCTGTCTGTCTGTCTGTCTGTCTGTCTGTCTGTCTGTCTGTCTGTCTGTCTGTCTGTCTGTCTGTCTGTCTGTCTGTCTGTCTGTCTGTCTGTCTGTCTGTCTGTCTGTCTGTCTGTCTGTCTGTCTGTCTGTCTGTCTGTCTGTCTGTCTGTCTGTCTGTCTGTCTGTCTGTCTGTCTGTCTGTCTGTCTGTCTGTCTGTCTGTCTGTCTGTCTGTCTGTCTGTCTGTCTGTCTGTCTGTCTGTCTGTCTGTCTGTCTGTCTGTCTGTCTGTCTGTCTGTCTGTCTGTCTGTCTGTCTGTCTGTCTGTCTGTCTGTCTGTCTGTCTGTCTGTCTGTCTGTCTGTCTGTCTGTCTGTCTGTCTGTCTGTCTGTCTGTCTGTCTGTCTGTCTGTCTGTCTGTCTGTCTGTCTGTCTGTCTGTCTGTCTGTCTGTCTGTCTGTCTGTCTGTCTGTCTGTCTGTCTGTCTGTCTGTCTGTCTGTCTGTCTGTCTGTCTGTCTGTCTGTCTGTCTGTCTGTCTGTCTGTCTGTCTGTCTGTCTGTCTGTCTGTCTGTCTGTCTGTCTGTCTGTCTGTCTGTCTGTCTGTCTGTCTGTCTGTCTGTCTGTCTGTCTGTCTGTCTGTCTGTCTGTCTGTCTGTCTGTCTGTCTGTCTGTCTGTCTGTCTGTCTGTCTGTCTGTCTGTCTGTCTGTCTGTCTGTCTGTCTGTCTGTCTGTCTGTCTGTCTGTCTGTCTGTCTGTCTGTCTGTCTGTCTGTCTGTCTGTCTGTCTGTCTGTCTGTCTGTCTGTCTGTCTGTCTGTCTGTCTGTCTGTCTGTCTGTCTGTCTGTCTGTCTGTCTGTCTGTCTGTCTGTCTGTCTGTCTGTCTGTCTGTCTGTCTGTCTGTCTGTCTGTCTGTCTGTCTGTCTGTCTGTCTGTCTGTCTGTCTGTCTGTCTGTCTGTCTGTCTGTCTGTCTGTCTGTCTGTCTGTCTGTCTGTCTGTCTGTCTGTCTGTCTGTCTGTCTGTCTGTCTGTCTGTCTGTCTGTCTGTCTGTCTGTCTGTCTGTCTGTCTGTCTGTCTGTCTGTCTGTCTGTCTGTCTGTCTGTCTGTCTGTCTGTCTGTCTGTCTGTCTGTCTGTCTGTCTGTCTGTCTGTCTGTCTGTCTGTCTGTCTGTCTGTCTGTCTGTCTGTCTGTCTGTCTGTCTGTCTGTCTGTCTGTCTGTCTGTCTGTCTGTCTGTCTGTCTGTCTGTCTGTCTGTCTGTCTGTCTGTCTGTCTGTCTGTCTGTCTGTCTGTCTGTCTGTCTGTCTGTCTGTCTGTCTGTCTGTCTGTCTGTCTGTCTGTCTGTCTGTCTGTCTGTCTGTCTGTCTGTCTGTCTGTCTGTCTGTCTGTCTGTCTGTCTGTCTGTCTGTTAATTTGTTCGTCAATCACGCAAAAACTACTGGATAGAAATGGATGAATTTTAGTATGGTGATAGCTTATAGTCCAAAGGTACATATAGGATAGTTTTTATCCCGGTATCCTATGTAGTTTTTTTGGAAAAAATAAAAAACCGATATAAGTAAATCATTTGTATATCGGTATCTACCGGATAGAAATTAATGAATTTTTGTATGGAGTTAGCTTAGAGGTTAGAGCAACATATGGGATAGTTTTCATCCCGGTATTCAACATAACTCCCGCAGAAAAATAAAATTTAAAAAAACATTCAATTTATGTCGATAGTTCACGAGTGAAGCTAAATTTGTTTCAATATCACTAATTAAAATAATTATAAAATATACATTTGACCGGTCTGTAAAACTTTATATAATCTATATGACAACAGATGTCACTACGTTTTCTGCAACGGGTAGCGCCATTTGTTATTATATAGTTGACATTGTATTAGACATATCCGCACTCATTAAAATTATTATTATAAAAATGCAAAAATCTGTATCTCTTCTATTTGTTATGTTTTGACGGGAATTCGTAAAGAAGATTGTTGAAGATGCAGGGTCATATAGACTACTATATAAAAAATAAAACCCTAGGAGGTTGAAACAGTGGATGAAACTTATGTATGTTTAGTATATAGTGAGAATGAAAGATCTAAACTCCTTGACTGAAATGAATGAATTTTCTCAGAAAAATAGTTAATGAGGCAAGGTCAAACATAGGCCATCTCTCTTTTTTTAAAAATTACCCTGGTATTCAAAACAGTTCCCGCAGAAAAGTAAAAAACTGGCAAAGTCAAATTGCATTGATTATTTGCAAGTAAAGCTATTTTTTAATATCAATAAGTAACACAATTGTAAAATAAAAAGCTTAAAATTTATTTAAGATATTATGACCGGTTTATAATACCTATAAACCAGATGGTCTATATACCAGATGGTATATATGTACGAAATCTACTATCATATGATAGCAGATTTCGTACGTTTTCTTACTAGAACAGTTATCAGTGTCTGTAGTCTATAGTATGACTGTAGTAGATATGTTATCAAATAATATAGACATTGCACTAAATGTATCGATGATTTTCTCATGAACATAATTAGTGACGATAGTCAAATATAGACTACCCTCCTTTTATAAAAAAAAGCAATCCCAAATAGGCAATAGAGGATGAAAGTGGTAGTTCACGTGGCGAAGCCGCGAGCGGGTCGCTAGTATTATATATTTCCACACCTCTAGTGGGATCAAACCCACAACCAGTCGCTTACAGTCACATGCTTGTGCCACTGCGCCACAATTGGCTTTTTTACATAACTGCGATAATATATTTTAGGGAGGTAAAACATTGTATTAAGCTTTTGCTTTACGCTGTCTTTGGCATAGCGTGGTAGGAAGCAAGAATTTAGTATAAGTATTCTCCTTTCATCCGGCTTCAAGACGTTGTTGTGTGTCATGTTGAGTGATGGAACTCTACGCCTTGATATACTAGAGCGAAGAGAGGAATTTGAAGAATCGAACTCACGGTCGATCGTGTTTACAGTCAGATACAGTAGCATTGCACTACGATGACTTCCATAATAAGATTTAAGATTTTTATCTGTCCGTATGATCTTTCTGTTTTATCGGTTTATCAATTAGTACAGCTATTCTTTACAATTACTAGACAGACTTCAATCAATATCATTCTTATGGCTTGTATAACTTATTGTACCATTGCATTTTATTTTGAAAAAAATAAGTTGAATGTACATACATCCCTTTACTTTTTATTTTCCAGCCAACCAGAGTTAGTTAAAGATCGAGAGACAGTAAAGTTGCATTGAATAAATGATATTCAATGATGGTTTTTTTATAAGCTTCACGCATTATCCCGCGCGGAGCAGGGTAGGCAGAGGTGGTTTTCAGACACTCCGTTTGCCCACAAACATTCTGCTGAATTCTAAAGCATGTTAAGTGGCGGAACTTAATGCTGCACTTTGCCTTGATTAGTATTACTAATATCCAAGCTTCTAATACCCAAGAATATAAATACCCTAGAGTAGGATTCGAACCCACAATTGTTTTGTGCATTGCCCGTATTGTAAAATGCAAAACAAAGGAATTTTATATTATTTTATGTAATTTGATAGAAGATTTTTATGTGATACCTCGAGAAACCCGCTTGTCCAATATGTCTTCTTGACATATGATTTGTTACTGAAATGCCAAGTTCTAGTTTCATGCAATGTAAATTGTTCATACACTAGTTGTTGTTTCTGAATTTGTTTGTTTATATTAAGAATAATATTTAATTTAAGTAGTTTAGATTTGAAAAGTAAATATTTATTTAGCAGCCACTATTTTTTTCCCACCTAAGCCTAGGCACTCCGTTCTCCATTTTCCACCTGAAAAGTGGCGGAACTTAATGTAGCGCTTTGCCCTAACACAAACTGGTACCTAAGTACTAGAGCAGACAAATAAAAATTATGTATAGTCATCCCTCCAAACGGGAATCGTACCCATAACCAATACCCAATACAGACACATACAATATGCAACAGCCTTACTGTAATGTAACGCGAGAAAATAATTATTATACTATTGCATCTGAGAAAAAAATATTACAGCTTTATAATCATTACTACTAAAACATGCTGAAATATAAATGTAGCTTATTAGTGTACATATGTATATCTTCTACAGCAAGACTGAGGAACTTGCGGCCCATTAATAATAACATGCGACTCGCCTAGCGATTTATATTGCAGATATAGAGCGATTTTGCTCGAAAAGAAATTTTAAAATTTGGATAGGCCTGTTCCTAAAAATTATTGCTCATTTCTTATCCCCATTAAAAGAACAGCTGATTCGTATGAGTTTCTTCTAATTAGTGTCTTATACAGCATGATATTAGTTAAGAACGTAGCGTAGTGGCGCAGTAGGACAGCGTTCGATTCCCACTCGAGAGAACGAAAATATCTACATTTTCATCTCTTAGCCTTAGTACCAAGACAAAGCGCGGCGTTGAATTCCTCTACTAAAGACGCAATTACTCAATTTCGAACGGAAATTAGAGTCCTCTCTGACTACCACGCTATACGGGAAAGAGCGTTAAGCTGTTTTTTTTACTGTAAGACTCGACTAATATATCAATATTTTTATTGCTCCCAATTTATCGGCTCACGATACGCAAAGCAGTTCCCTTTGGGAGGGCAAAAATATAATCAATCCATCAAAGTATCAATTTCCTCGGCCCTCGCTTATAAGGTGTGAAAATGAGTTTCGCTATAATAAAACATAATATATATTTTTTTATTCATGGCGCGTTACCAGCATTCGCCTCGTCTCGAAATCGAACCAACTGTACGTGTTCAGAAAGCAAATTTAAAGTAAATTTATTAGAATATATTATCCATTTACATATTTTGAAAAATATCTTAAATAAATTGTTTGGTTTATGTTATACTACAATCGGCCGACATGAATCGAATACAAATATATTGGTTGGTATATGGTCCCAGGGTACTACTGTGAGTTTAACATTTGTTACTGATTAGGCGATGGGGCGATATTACAAAATCTATAGATTTTCTGGATTTAGTTCAAATAATTAAGTTTTAGATTAACAATTTATTTCATGAGGCCGTCGAAGTGCAATGAGACAGCATCATATAATAAGTTATATTTAATGTTTGGCATGGTTTTGGGTTCATTTTACACTCTGAGAAATAATTATAATTGAATTATTTTCATTTGTTCGCTCTGGTACTCAAGACAAAGTGCGGTGTTTAGTTCCGCCACTGACCACGCAATATCTTGATCGGATGGAAAACCATATGTCTTCACACTACGTTACACACTCTGTAACTATGGGGTAAAACGTGAGAAGCTGCTTATTGTTATTTTATTATACTCTTACGTACACGCGTATCTATACCCATTACAATATAATATATTGTACGTACATACTTACACAAATGAGCTCTCGTAAAAACCAATTTCATTGAAATATATTCCCTACTAAGCACAACATTTTAGCCTAACATTAATCAATCACTTACTTCATTTTTTTCATTTGTCGCTCATTTTTCGTCCGCCCTAAAAGACTTTGAAAAATGACTATCCATTTAGGGAAAACTTCCAATACAGCTATAGCATTAATATGTATTTTATTGTTTCAGATGAAAACCAAAAGATAATGTCATCACCAAACAAAGTTGGCAAATAAAAGACAAAAATGGATATCAACCATGTAGTATTGGATAAAGAAGCAATCAACCGTTTCGAACAGTATACGTTGGCAAAGCCCGCTCTCAATGGGGGTATCCCTTTGGAGAAGTGCCAGGATGCGGATTCTATGGCATCTAATAGCAGAAAGAGAGTACAAACTCCGAGACAGAAAGTTGTTTGTTGCCTGTGTTTTAAAACAACTAAATATAGACGAAAACAATTTATTATTGGGTGTCTAACTAATAGCGTTATATTTTCTGTTTTATTGGCATACACCTTCCTAGGTTCAGTCATATTTTTATCAATAGAGGGCGGAGCTGAAGTTCCGGTCCGACCTAGGATATTACCTGATAAACAAAAAATAACACACAAAGACAATCCAAATAAAAAGGACGAATACGATTACGATTATGGAAACTTAACGTTATCAGCAAATTATTTTTGGGACGCTAGAAGCAGAGCAGTTGAAAATATTTGGGAGATAACAGTATCGTTAAATATTTTGTATAGAGAAAATTGGACTCGGTTAGCTGCGCAGGAAATTTTAAAGTTTCAAAATGAGTTGATGCAGAGGGTTACGACTGAGATGGCGTCGCAATATGGCGTTAGTTACAGAGAGATGGCGCTCGGTGAATTTACCGGTAACGACATTAGCAACCATTACGAGGAGCACGAATGGAATTTGGCACTTGCATTTTTCTACTCTTTAACTGTTCTCACAACAATTGGTAAGTTAACTTATGTAATATAACTTTTGAGTTAATTTTAAAAATGTATTTTATATTTTAATGTTAAAAATATTTAAGAAAATATTTTTTTGTGGCCAGTCCCACAAGCCCAGTGGCACAAGCGTGTGACTGGTTGCGGGTTCAATTCCCACTCGAGGAGTGGAAATATTTAATATTTCCATTTTCTTCGCTCTGGTGCCGAGGTAAAGCGCGGCGTTAAGTTCCGCCACTTAACACGCAATGCCTCCGAATTCGGCGGAAAGTGGGGAACAGAGTCTTAACACTAGGTTCCTCTGCCTACCCTGCTGTGTGCGGCATACAGCGTGAAGCTAAAAAAAATACACCGATTTATCTATATTTTACATGTGCAAAATCTTTATAGTAGAAAACAGAAAAAAATAACGCCTTCGCCTGCGTACATGACTATAACTATTTCGTTTCTTCACCCGCCCGTGTTCTCACTTAATCAAAAATGTTACTTTAATTTATAATTTTCACTGTTGTATGTTTATATTAAATTATTTTTGGTGTATAGTCCAGGAAAGTTAACTAAAATACAATACTCAAAATTGCATTTAAGTGGCTTAATTCGTGTTAGGGATTAACGTACACAAAAATTAAACATCATTTTGAATTGTATAAATTAATGAATGCCTCCAATAATATGTTTCTTATATATCTTCCATGTATAGACAACGACTAATTACATTTTTAATGCATATATATATTAAGCAAACTATTTTTATTGTTTACAGGTTATGGAAATATCGCTCCAAGGACTATACTTGGTAAAGGGATCACCATTGTTTATGCTCTTTTTGGAATTCCACTAACACTAGTATACCTTTCTAGTGTTGGATCATTATTATCAAAAATGGCAAGAAGTGTATTTAGCAGAGCCTTGTGTTGCTGCCTCTGTTCCAATTGCGGTTATTGTTGTTACGATGAAAGAAGAATGGCAGAAAAAGAAAGAAGAATGAAACTAAAAAGGCAACAGGAAGAAATGCTTAATAGTCAAAATACTAGTAAGACGCCTACAGAGGAATGCTACGTGTTAAAAACAGACAGCCATAAAGATTCTTCATTATCAGAAAGACCTACTACGAGTACAGCCAAAGACGACATCATCAGTTGGCCAGATACTGATTCAAAAGTATCAATGCATGGTTTAAGCATCTTAGCTCCAGTGCTGCTGTGTCTTGCGGCAATATTCATTTATATAACGTTTGGAGCTATTGTATTATTAAATATAGATAATATGAGTATTATAGACGGATTTTACTTTTGTTTTATGGCTTTAAGTACTATTGGTTTTGGTAGTATCATTCCTGGTATGAGCTACACTACCATCAATGGAGTGAGATATTATACAATAAACTCAACAGTTTTATGGTTCTGTTCAGCTTACACTTTGACAGGTTTAGCACTAACTGCTATGTGTTTCGGTGTAATCCATGACGAAATCATTTATAGGATAAAACACCAACAAAAAGAATGGTCACAAAAGAGCAATATTGTTAACGATGAGGTTAATATTAGTGAAGCTTATTACATGACCTCCTGACAAATGTATAAAGGTAAATCTGAAAATTTGTACAGTATTATGGAGGATAGTTCTACAGTAGAACGGAATAGAGTTGAGATTGACAATAGGGAAGTAGTTTTAAGTGTAGATGATATATCATTAGCAATTGAGTCTAACACAGAATTTCCACCTCCGCCTCCAGAGGAAGAAATTGTTGCTATAGTAACGAAAAAAGAACCAAAGAGTTCCTTAGGCAATATGGTAGCGTACAATGCTCTACCGGAAATGCTTGAACATGTCAATACCTAAATATATATTAGTGCATGGTAACAATATTTTCTACTATTTCACTTTATAGTTTTTATTGATTTACTGGCTGTGATCCAATACAATCTAAACTATTATCATTTAACGAGAACTATATCTGTACCTGTCGAATTTATTTTCAAAATCTTGTATGTAATTATTGAAAATGTAAATTATTGTAAATATTATACTTTGTAAGGTTTAGAATATTTCTTATACGTCAAGACAAGTTTTATCTCCAACTGATTGTCAACTGTTAATATTAAAATATAGACGTAACAAATTTCATGTGAATACTATCTTTGTAAAAATATCATTTTATTAAAAAAATAAATGAATTTATGAAATAATGTGTAGTAGTTTTATTTTCATATTATTAAAATTCATTAATAGGAAATTCTCGTTGCAATGCAAATTCTTAGTAAACAATTGAAAATATTAATCTGATTAAATTAATAAAAAAACACAATTTAAAGTTGAAATATATATATTTGCTATTAAGCTGCTTTCTTTTTCTCTAATCTTATAAGCTTACGTATCATTGTTATATTAGGTAATACGTGAAAGAAAAACTTTGAATCCATATATACAAAACTTGTGCAGAAGAGTATGACATTTGTCATACTTAAAGTTTATACGCTTCACGCTGTATCCCGCACACAGCAGGGTAGTCAGATGGAACCCAGTGTTAAGAAACTCAGCTCCCCACTTTCCGCCAAATTCGGAGGCATTGCGTTATAAGTTACAGAACTTAACGCTAAGCGTTTACCTCGACACCAGAGCGAAGAAAATAGAAATATTATATTTCCACTCGTCGAGTGGGAATCGAACCCACAGCCAGTCGCTTTAGAGTCACACCTTGTGCTTCTGCACCACGACTGGCCACTACTAACTAAAGTTTGTAAGCGAAAAAAATACAAAAAGCCAAAATCTTTCATTATAATCTAGGAGATACATATATAAAATATATATTTAACATAAGCTTTAGTATAAATAACAAAGAAAAACGGTTGCCAAAGAAACAAGCATGTTTTATAAGTCATCGAGGACACTGTCTAAAATCATTATGGCAGAACTATTTTATTTATCAATAATCCCGTTAAAGATTTTTACTACATTCATTTCCGTAAGCAATATATAAATCAAAACTTTTAAAAGTTATATTTAAATTAAAGAAAATCTAAGCAAACCATGTAGACTGTACAAGAAGTAAAGTTTACATACTTAAAGCAATAAAATTGAGTCGTCGTGGCGCAGCAAGAGTTTGGCGCGATGGTTGTGCTTTCGAGTCCGTTTCGGAGGTTTGATTTCATCTTGTTTTCATTTCTCCGCACTGATATCTTAAATATAAAGCACGGCGTTGAGTTCACTCAACACGCAATGTTTCGACTTCAGAAGGAAAGTGGTGAGTGTTTTGACACTATACTCTCCCTTATTACCCGGCTATGAGAGCAAAGGCGCTGAAGCGGCTTTTAAAGTAATAAATAATATATAATCGGTTATTGAGTCCAACTTTTCATATAAATTGAGGTTTTATCTCAGAATGGCTGCTTATTATTTTCATACAGTTTTTATAGCTTAAGAAAGGCTATAAACCTGGCACAACAGGATACTTTTTTCATATAGAAACCCATTTAACATTGTAAAACGTCTGAATCGACTTTATTACGTTTAAGAGTAACAATAAAAAGTCAAAACACAAGCTTTTAAGAATAAAAGAAACTTTTAGGGATTCAAGTTATTATAGGAAGTATTACATATAAATACTTATTTTTTACTCTGTATGCTGTCGTGACTAAGTTAAAGGCACGATTTAAATGAAATTTGAAGAGAAAATAGTTGAAGATCCAGGGTACGATATTTTTGCATAGGTCAAATCCTAGACGATCGAAATTGGAGATGTAAATTTGTATGAGAACTTTAAACTGTTGTAGTCAAATGTAGCTGTTGAGACTGACTTGAGCTGTTTAGTTACAAGCAATAAAATTCCACTACACAGTATGTTTTTGTTTGTTTTTAGCTTCACGCTGTATCCCGCACACAGCAAGGTAGGCAGAGGAAACCTAGTGTTAAGACACGCCGTTCCCCACTTTCCGCCGAATTCAAAGGCATTGCGTGTTAAGTGGCGGAACTTAACGCCGCGCTTTCCCTCCTTTGCCTCGACACCAGAGCGAAGAAAATGGAAATATTAAATACTTACAGTCCTCGAGTGGGAATCGAACCCACAACCAGTAGCTTTACAGTCACACTTTGTGCCATTGCGCCACAGTAAGTTAAAAGTGTTAGTTATATATAAAAATACAACTGTTTTATTTCAACAAACAATAATAGCAACATTATTTTTTCCGCACAGCAAAGCAGTCAGGGAGAACCTAGTTTTAAGACACTTCAATTTCCATTTTCTTCCAGAAAATAGAAACATTAATCGAGTTGAGTGGCGGAATTCAACTCCTATACATATGAACGCCTGTATTTATTAAATAAAACGAATGTTTAAAAGAATCAAGAGTGCGAAAATAATAAATGGGACATACATTTTATTACTATGCTTTTAAAATAGTACATATATGTATACTGAACACTGTTAATTATTTTATTTATTTACCTGGATTTACTGTTTACATCAATGGCAGATATAAATATTTTGCGAGACCTCGTAAGTGTTATTTGGTTTTTTATTAATATATTTACAATTTAAATTGTAAAGACAACAATTTTTTACTTATTAAATTATTATTTGTGACGTAGTGACACAAGCGTGTGACTGTAAACGACTGGTTGTGGGTTCGATTCCCACTCGAGGAGTGGAAATATTTAATATTTTCATTTTCTTCGCTCTGGTATCGAGGCAAAGCGCGGCGTTAAGTCCCGCCACTTATCAGGCAATGCCTCCTAATTCGCCAAAAAGTAGGGAACGAAGTGTCTTAACAAATACGGCGTGAAGCTACATTAAATTACCATCACTATAAAACAGGTGTAATGGGATAGCATTCGATTGTAAAACCGTTGATTATGGGTTTGATTCGCACTAGGTGCACCATTACTCGATTATTATCTTTTCCCCGCTCAGGCACCACCGAAAAAAGCGCGGCGTTAAGTTCCGCCACTCAACACACAATGTCTAGACTCCCGTAAAGAACGAAGAACAGAGTTTCTTGATGATAAATTCTCTCTGACAATCCTGCTATGCAACAAAGAATGAAGCTTAAATTACTTTATAACATTTCATTATATAGCACATATCGTTACAATGTTAAAGATAATCTCGTGTTATTTGTATGCCTGTCCACAACAGCTGTAATTTGGCAAACTACTCAATTTGGGTTTAAATTAATATTTTTATATTAAATCAATATTTATATTTTTATATTAAATTAGTATTTATATGAATTTTGCACTGCCATCAAAATTCATCAATATGCCACTTTGTAAATATCTAGAGTAATCGAAAATTGAAATAACAGTAAGTATTTGTTCCTCTATATACAAGGGGTAGGTCAAGTTGTGATGTAGGAAACTAAACAGAAACTTATACGTATGTGAAGCCACAGGCTGTTGAAGCTTACAGCAATAGGAAAGTTTGGAATTAATTTTGATGCAACGTTGAAACGGTAGAAAATTTCAAGTATTTGACTAGAGTATATCGATGTTACTGAACACTCATAGTTTATAGATAGAAATTAACAGAATTTATCCATAGTAATATTACAAATGCGTAAGTGTGTCTGTCTGTCACCTTTTTCAAGCAATCGCTCTAAATGGCGATCTATGAGGGAGGCCTATGTCCAACAGTGGACGTCTTCCGGCTGATGATGATGATGATGATGAATTTAGAAAATTACCTTTTAGTGTTGTCCGATTAAGAAGTGGACCAAATTAATTTATAATTTAGAAGGTTTTTGTTATTTTTTTTTACTGGGTTAATTTGTAAATTATGCATAAACCCAAAACCCCACCAAAATCGTTTCTACTGTCCGATATTGTATAGAGAGTAAATCTTAGGAATAGTGTATATTAAACAACGTTATTTTGAATTTTGTGCCATTGTGGTGTCTAGCTGTAATTGTGACTGATTGTTTGTTCTATTTCCTCTTACAGGAAAGATTATACTTAATTATTTTATTTCACAGTTCCGGTACATGGATAAAAAAAAGTGGAGAGCGCGGTGTGCTGACACTAGGTTCTCTCTGATTACCCTGCTCTGTCAAAAACGCGTGCATCTGCTTTTTCAAAAGTCTATTTATCTCTATCTCTATCTCTATATATAATAAAAGAGTAGAAAAGTCAATTCTGTACATGAAAAATTTCAGAAAAATTTTAATTGGGTGCGTTAATATATCGATAACAGAGGCCAAAAATCCACTCAGTAGAATTTTTGTCTGTCTGTCTGTCTGTCTGTCTGTCTGTCTGTCTGTCTGTCTGTCTGTTAATTTGTTCGTCAATCACGCAAAAACTACTGGATAGAATTGAATGAATTTTGGAATGGTGGTAGCTTATAGTCCAAAGGTACATATAGGATAGTTTTTATCCCGATTTTCCATGTAGTTTTTTTGAAAAAAAAAAAACCGATATAAGTAAACTATTTGTATACTGATATCTACCGGGTAGAAATTAATGAATTTTTGTATGGAGTTAGCTTAAAGGTTAGAGCAACATATGGGATAGTTTTCATCCTGGTATTCAACATAACTCCAGCAGAAAAATAAAATTAAAAAAAAAAACATTCAAATTATGTCGATAGTTCACGAGTGAAGCTAAATTTGTTTCAATATCACTAATTAAAATAATTATAAAATAAAATAAGCATAACATTTATTAAAGATACATTTGACCGGTCTATAAAACTTTATATAATCTATATATTTATATAATCTATATGACAACAGATGTCACTACGTTTTCTGCAACGGGTAGCGCCATTTGTTATTATATAGTTGACATTGTATTAGACATATCCGCACTCATTAAAATTATTATTATAAAAATGCAAAAATCTGTATCTCTTCTATTTGTTATGTTTTGACGGGAATTCGTAAAGAAGATTGTTGAAGATGTAGGGTCATATAGGCTACTTTATAAAAAATCAAACCCTAGGAGGTTGAAACAGTGGATGAAACTTATGTATGTTTAGTATATAGTGAGAATGAAAGATCTAAACTCCTTGACTGAAATTAATAAATTTTCTCAGGAAAATAGTTAATGAGGCAAGGTCAAACATAGGCTATCTCTCTTTTTTTTAAAATTACCCTGGTATTCAAAACAGTTCCCGCAGAAAAGTAATAAACTGGCAAAGTCAAATTGCATTGATTATTTGCAAGTAAAGCTATTTTTTAATATCAATAAGTAACACAATTGTAAAATGAAAAACGCGTAAAGTTTATTTAAGATATTATGACCGGTTTATAATACTATATACCAGATGGTATATATGTACGAAATCTACTATCATATATAGACTACCCTCCTTTTACAAAAAAAAAACCAATCCCAAAGAGGCAATAGAGGATGAAAGTGGTAGTTCACGTGGCGAAGCCGCGAGCGGGTCGCTAGTATAATATAAGGTACTATACTTATATTATATGCATGCAGATCACTGCAAATGCAAATATTTTTAGATGGAATACGCATGGAATATATACATTCATATGAGAAAACAAAACTATGGCGGCATTTATCAATGTAATAAAAAACAAAATAATGGTTTTTAAAATTATTTTCTGTTTGTTTCTTTCCTTGTTTTTTTGTTTATGCCCATTTTTTAAAGGGCTTAACTGATTTAAATATTGTTTTGACTATGGTGTTCTGGTAACATTTCCCTTAGATTTAGTTATATTATTTCTATCAGCCTACGAAAAATAAAGTTACATTAATATAAATATTTGACGAAATTGCTATAATTGTTTTATTAAATTGACTGAAACAATATAGTCAAAGTCAAAGTCAAAGCAAAATTTTTTGAATGTCATACCACCGGTTCAGTAAAGTTAATGTCTCGGACCTGAGAAGAACCGGCGCAAGAAACTCGGCGATTGTTACGACGATTGTTTTTTTTTTTTTGTTTTTAAGTCAAGAATTTACATATATTACATAATTATATATATTTCGCATACGTATATAATGCGAAGTCGCAAGCATGTACTAGTATTTAATAAATTTAATTAAAAATCATATTTAAAAGTATGATATAATCTCTTACAGGATAACTTTAGAAAATAATTAGGCACAAACGTAGTACTTATTTCAATTTCATAATTTTTAAGTCCTGAACTTTTGACGGAAACTTTGCAACAAAGTTCACTGCTAACAAATTATACTAACTTTGAAAAGCTTTGAAACAACATTAAATTATGAACTTTCATGTCAGTGACTGACACATGTAGGAGAGCACTTTAAAATACTTACTTTGTGCGGTTTTAGTACATGAATATGAAACGTAACAGACTCTTCTTTAGTAAGAGGTAGGATGTTTTACATTATAGGGTTTCAGCCGTTATTTTTATCGAAACAGTGTATTTTTAGTATAAAAATGATATTTTTTTAAGATTTTCTGTGTCAGTTTATTATTTTATTTAATTTTATATACTTAAAACTGATGTAAATGAAGATTGCATACAGTTGATTATTGGAATGGCCCCCAATACCTTCGAATTTGGCGGAAAATGGGGAACGGAGTGTCTTAACACTAGGTTCCCTCTGCCCATACTGCCGTGTAAGGGATACAGCGTGAAGCTAAAAAAAAGAAAAAGTTGACACAAGGTCAAACATAGGCTACCATTTCAAAAACCGCTGCAGTCATTATTTTACAGTATTTTACAGTCGTTACAATTTTAAAAAATCTACTTTCGTGTATTTCACACTAGTGTCCCAGACACTAAAAATACTTCTTCAATTTAAAAACCTACTCTGCTGTGTGCGAGATATAGCGTGAAGTAAAAAAAAAATTAAATGTATTAAAAAAAAGATATTTTAGTTTTTAGGGAATTATATCTTTGTGTAGCAATGTGCAATGGTGAGGCAAACCAAAATGGACTAAAGGTCTTTAAGACAATTAAAATTTTATTTTATAATATAATAAATAAATAATGTAATGTTCAAACAATTCTTCACATAACCTAAAAAAATAGTTATAAAACACTGAGTTCTACGTTATGTTACTGCCTTAATACCTATACCAATAAAAAAATGAAAACAAAAAGAGACTTTCCTGAAATACAATAATCAAAGAAACTTACCAAAAATATATAGCAAATAAGATAACAGGTAAAAGCTCCAATTATTGTAAATAATAAACATTATATTGTACTCGTGTTGCTTCCGAATTTCACAAAAAAATATTATTGTAAGTAATCCTCCAAGGGCCGTACTACGCTGTATCGATTCTATCTCGTATATTTTTTCCACTCTACTTATGCTCTGGGGAAAATGACGGTGAATATGGTTCAGATAGTGACCAAAACCATCTAACTAGAAAAGTAGGGTTGGAACATAATATTATATGCATATGAGGTACCCTTTGTGATTTTATTAAATTTATAAATAATACTGAGGCTGCTGTGGCTTAGTGGTTCACGTCTTAATTTAATCACGATTAGTTGTGAGTTCAATTTTTATTTGGTGGAGTGATCGTAATTTAAATATTGTTATAGTTAGGGCCAGTCGTGGCGCAGAGGCACAAAGAGCGACTGTAAAGCAACTGGTTATGGGTTCGATTCCCACTCGAAGAGCGAAAATATTGAAAATTTCCATTTCTTCACCTGGTGTCAAGACAAAGCGCAGCGTTAAGTTCCGCCATTCAACACGCAATGCCTCCAGAACTCGGCGGAAAGTAGGGAACGGAGTGTCTTAACACTAGGTTCCCTCTGCCTACCCTGCTGTGTGCGGGATACAGCGTGAAGCTAAAAAAAAATCAGAGACATTGCATGCTGAGTGGCTGAAATAAACGCCGTTTTTTAATTTTTTATAGGATAAATATAAAAATAACTTTAAAAACATTCTACATAAATTGAAAACAGATAACAAGCAATGCAAATTTTTCCCCACATACACCTAAAGGAAAATTGAATTTTTAGTATATAATTGTTAAACTCATCAGCACTTGCAAAATAGGAATAAATAGCTTCCACTTTTTAGTCAGAACGAGGACAAAATAGTTGTACCGAAAACTCTTTGTAATGCGAGCAACAAATTTATCTTCCCCTGCATATATTTCTCTATTTCATTCGAAAAGATGGAAATGTGAAGAGATTTTTCGGACATTTAAATGCGATTTACGCTTGGGAAATTCAATTTCACTCGCTGACTTTCAACATAGCTTAGCGCTGTTTTAATTTAACAGTTTAGCGTAGTTAGTTGATAGTTGCGTACTTTTGAAATAGGAGAGTTGTAATTGTTAATGTTTACATTTGAGGAATTTGATATATTAATAGGCTGATTATATATTTTCTTTAGCTTAGCAGTGCGCGGGATACAGCGTGAAGCTAAAAAAAAAATCGCTAACAATGCATTTCATATTGTAAATTATTATTTTTTATACAGAGGTGGCTTAGTGTTAAAATACTTAGTTCTCCGGTTTCCGAATTTGAGAAGTTAAGACACTCCGTTCCCCACTTTCCACCGAATTCGGAGGCATTGCGTGTTAAGTGGCGGAACTAAACACCGCGCTTTGTTTCGACGCCAGAGCGAAGAAAATGGAAATATTTTCACTCCTCGAGTGGGAATCGAACCCACAACCAGTCGCTTTACAGGCACACTTTGGGCCACTGCGCCACGACTGGCCCCAATATTTATATTCATTAGTATAAATATACTATAAGAATGCTTGTCCTGACTCATTGACTGACTGATTCATGATAGCCGAGCCGAAACTACTGAACTTGGATGCATAATTTTTAGTGAGTCACCCCCACGGGTGAAATAACTTACGCATTTTTACCGGGTCAGTAACTTACGTAGGATAAGCATTAAAACAAGCGGACGTAAGAACCAAACTCATGTATATATTTATGAATTTATTGTTCACCTTCATTGACCGCGCGAGCGAAGCCGCGGGTAATCACATCTAGAGTACTAAAATTGTGAAATATATCGTAATAACAACGATAATGTATATTTTCTTCTATATTGATTTCATGGAATTTTTTGAGGTAAACAATATTAATGGAGGTAGGTATATTCATAGTCGAATTACAAGACGATTTGTAGGTGACATTATATTCATATATAATCAAATTTTGAACCCACGCAAGTACGTAGGTGGGGAAAATGCCCGCGTGAGTCTTCTCATACATTTTCTCAATCAATGCAATAGATAAAAAAATCTTTTAGTAATATGATATCCTGAAAGGTAGCATCATGGCGCGTCGGGCTGTCAAAGCGATCGGTTGTGGGTTTGATTTCTCCTTGGATTCATTATAAATAATTTTCATTTTTTCGGCACCTAAGACAAAGGTCAGCATTGAGTTCCACCTCTCAACATGCCATGTTTACATTTACGTTTTAATACGAGGAACAGCGTGAAGGCGTGAAATGTGCTATACTTAAGCTTCACGCTGTATCCCGCACACAGCAGGGTAGGCAAAGGGAACCTAGTATTAAGATCCGCGTTCCCCACTTTCCGCCGAATTCGCAGGCATTGCGTGTTAAATGGCGGAACTTAACGCTATACTTAATAAGAAATATATATAGCAAGACGTCATTTAAGCATGGCTTTCGTATAGTAATACCATCATACATAACTAACTACCATTCTAATCGTAACACAATAGTCTATTCGATGCCTATTGTAGTAATCACACTATTGTAGTGGCGTAATGAATTCAATAGTGCAAATTGCACTAACAAGATTCCCGCGAGATCTTGCCTGTTGGTTTCATATCCTTACATACTACCTTACATACTTATAAGACATTCTATATAGCCTTTAAGTTATATAATTAAATTAGCGACCCGCTCATGGCTTCGCCTGCGTAACCAATACGAATATAATTATTACGTGTCTTGGCCTGCCGGCGATTTATCTAGTAACTTAAATTATTGCAATTTCTTCCTTATTAATCGATTAAAAATAAATACTAGTACTAGTCAAGGTAATATTATCAAAGTATAGTAGTCAAACCTACATTTAAATTAATTAGCTCTTTCTGAGATTGCCACGCACAAATGCAAAGACAAACAGAAAGGAAAATTCAAATTCATTGTTTTGGGTTCTGTCATTTAACTATATAGAACTAGACCAGCCAGAGCTGGTCTAGTTCTATCTCATTGATAAATGAAATGCCCTTAATACTAATTTTTCAATTACATCATTGTTATAACTTCTGGAAAGCCTGAAAGTTTATATTGACATACACCTTAACTATATCGGTAGGTGTTTATCCTAGATTATAATTCTCAAAAAATGTTTAAAAAATATTTTTTCAGTAGAGCATTCATATATATTTTTTTAGCTTCACGCTGTATCCCCGCACACAGCAGGGTAAGCAGAGAAAACCTAGTGTTAAGACACTCTGTTCCCCATTTTCCGCCGATTTTTTAGAGGCATTGCGTGTTAAGTGGCGGAAGTTAACGCCGCGCTTTGCCTAGATACCAGAACAAAGAAAATAGAAATATTAAATATTTCTAGTCCTCGAGTGGGATTCAAACTCACAACCAGTCGTTTACAGTCACACGTATGTGCCGCTTCGCCACGACTGTCCTTATATATTCGACTGGTAATCATATATGACCTGGACATTTTCTGATAATCAAATTAAAACACCACAAGATGTAAGAATTTGAAGATGTAAGAAATACTTTTTACTTATCATACTTTCACTAGAGCAAGCAGGGGGAAATTTTATAACATTTTACTTCTTTACTTTTTTAAAAAATCTTAGTCTTTAGACAACACTGTCAGACTAATCATGAAAACTTAAACTTAAATATACAAAGTCTAGCGAATGGGAATCAAACCGAATACCATGTACAATACACCTCGCAACTTAGCCATGACGGCGTAATAAATTCAATATAATAAATACCCTTCCTGTGCTCCGGAAAAATAATAGCTTCGCAACCAGAAGGCGTAAATTGCGGGAGGTTAAAAGGCAGGTCATAAATAATGATATCTTAAGGTGCTCAGTGCCCTTCATAAATTGATAACGATCCCGAATAAAGTTTGTAATCAAATTTTATGAGCTCTGATATCTATTTTGTAGGTGACTTGAAACAGGCTAAACATTTGGATATTGCGGGCCATGTGTTGTTTGTTGAACGATTATACGATTTTCGGATTGTAATAAATTGTATTTATTTCTTGTATTTTTATGTCTGTATTTTGGGGAAAAGCGGAGTGTCTTGGCACTAAATTATGTCTTATACCTCGAAATTATGCGTGGAATTAATCTGATTTTAGGCCAATGTAGGTTAGCTACCATTGTATCAAATAATAAAATTGTTATTTTTATATTTGATAAGAGCAACTGTAGAGTTTCATGCTGGCTTTTCTCAGCAGAACTGCCTTCCGAGTCGGTGGTAGCTTTGTGTTCATTTAACGATTCTAAAGTACTTGCAAAAGTCTATTTGAATAAAGATATTTTGAATTTTTATTTTTTTGAATTGAATAGAAAAAAATATTGAAGTTTCACAATTTTCTGTAGTATACATATTACTGGTAACTAGAGTAAACTTGTTTCTGAGATATGTTCTAACGTAATTTTAATTAAAAAAAATACTATATAATGAAATCTACCACAATACTTTGTCGAACCAAATTCGAAAAATGCATAAATTTAAATATGAATAGACTAAGAGGGTTTACACTACGCTAATTTCATACTTTTTGTCAAGCAATTAAGTAGATACATGAGGACACAGGTAGACACCTGTCTGTCTGTCTACCTGTGACCACAGACTACTGTAAAGTGTTCGAAACGTCGGGTTTCTAAAAATGTATTTTCGAATACCAATAATATACGCGATTATTCCGGTTTAATGTAGTTTCATTTCAAAATGTGTAATAATCGCGAAAACAAAAGATCATACTAGATACATATATTGTCTGTGTCCACCAGTAAGTCAGCAGACAGATGACGGAGTGTCTTGACACTAGATCCTCTCTGACTATTTTTTTTTTTGCTTCACGCTGAATCCTGCACACAGCAGAGTAGGCAGAGGGAACCTAATGTTAAGACACTCCGTTCCACACTGTCCGCCGAATTCGGAGGCATTGCGTGTTAAGTGACGGAACTTAAAGCCGCACTTTGCCTCGACACCAGAGCGAATAAAATGGAAATATTAAACATTTCCACTCCTCGAATGGGAATCGATACCACAACTAGTCGCTTTACAGTCACACGCTTGTGCCACAGGGCCGCGACTGGCCCCTATATATATAATAAGACACAACACACAAATAAATTA
Source organism: Dryas iulia moderata (assembly GCA_019049465.1). Classification (NCBI taxonomy): domain Eukaryota; kingdom Metazoa; phylum Arthropoda; class Insecta; order Lepidoptera; family Nymphalidae; genus Dryas; species Dryas iulia. The sequence continues at coordinate 8,455,486 of CM032435.1, read as the reverse complement.
TACAAACAACTTATAAAAACCAAGTGGAAATAAAAATCAGTACCGTTGTTCCTCACGATAAATCGTAACCGACGTCTTTTATTAAAACGGAGCCTGATGAAATTGATGTGGCCATTATTCTCTGAAGAGATTTATTGTAAGACAGAGCTTGGGTCAATTAATTTGCGATTCATATAATTATACTGCTTCGGAGTAACCCTAATTAGGACTTGGCCTTATCTTTGACTGTATTGTTTCTGTTTAATTTTTTTTTATGACATTCGAGTTGTATTTAATTGATTACACAAAAAAAAAAAAAAAAAATGTGCGATATTAAGTTACGCCACTAAATATTTCAGATGGAAAGCAGAGAACGAAGTGTCTTGTCACTTGTTTCTGTCAGTTTTTTTATGTAACGCGTGAAGATGCAAAATATATGTTAAAACATAGGTATTTGTTTGTGTACCATGGTTATTCTATTTTGTTTTTACTGTCCGCTTACAACACCGATTCCATTCTTATACTATAAATGTGAAAGTATATGTCTGTTTGCTTGTCACGCTTTCACGGCTAATCTACCGGTACGATTTGGATGAAATTTAGAATTAAAATTATTTTATTCAAAAATCAACCTCTAAAGCGTTCATTTAAATAGGGGATGAAAGTTTATATGAGAAATGTAAACCACAGTCGATTGTAATGAATTTGGCATATACTATATAGTTAATAATCCAAGGACAAACACAGACTACTTTTTTTTTAAAATCCACCCCCGAGCGTTACAATATAACGAAACAATCATGTAGTTCACGCGGTGAAGCCACGAGCCGGCCGCTAGTGACATTATAAAGGTACAGGTTCCCCAAGTAAATGTGTAATTTTTACTTCACGAAAGAACACGTAAAAATGTGAAGAATATTAAGTGTTTTACATAAATTAAAATAAATTTGTCCACTAATTCAGAGTAGTGCATACCAGGAGTAAGACAGGATGTAAGTAAATATATGTAAGTTAACTGTGAGGCGAAAACTAGTATGAAAAATGGATATATGATAAGCATTCGGCCTTAAATTATACGTGTTATTAAACATATTGAGCCTAAAAGTAAGCAATCACGTTTATAATCAGACGCTGCTCTATTGTGATAAGACAGTCTTAACGTATAGTATTGATGTATTTGCCGTACGAAAGTACAATGAATAATGTAAAGATTTTTGAATTTAATATACCTAGAGCTTCATGCTGTATCCCGCACACAGCAGGGTAGGCAGAGGGAACCTAGTGTTAAGACACTCCGTTCCCCACTTTCGGAGTCAACACGCAATCTCGAATCCGAGTGGAAAGTGACGGAGTGACCTAACACTGGGATTTCTCTGACTACTTCGCTATAATAGAAAAAAACAAGAAGTTGAAAAAATATCCAGGCGACAAAAAACATTCAAAATAACAAAATGACTTGAATTCATATATCCCAAACAGGCAGAGAGCAAGTAACACCAATAGCTTGTATCGTCTACTTATTGGTCCCGTTCCTAAACATATGTACGTGGGTACAAAATCCTTACGATCTCGCAAATTGTATTAACACGAACAACCCAAGCTCGGCTGAACGATCGTAATAGCAAATAACAAAAAAAAACTTTCAATAAAAGAACATTTGATACATAAAAACATCCTTGCCCATACTAGCTGACTTATAAAAATTCCTTCCGACACGGCTCTGGAAATGACAAATAATTGAAATGTCAGCACAATGTTAGATTTTGTGAAAATGTTTTTGTTACATTTGAACTAAGTTAGGTTTTGTCTACATAAGTACTAGACTTATACGCACATTCTTTTTTTAGCTTCACGCTGTATCCCGCACACAGCCGGGTAGGCAGAGTAATGACACTCCTTTCTTCACTTTCCACCGAATTCGGAGGTATTGCGTGTTAAGTGGCGGAACTTAGCGCCGCGCCTTCCTTCCACACCAAAGCGAAGAAAATGGAAATATGAAATATTTCCACTCCTTGTGTGGGAGTCGAACCCACAACCAGCTTTATAGTCATAATTTGAGCCTCTACTGGCCACTACCACTGGCCCCTAATTACGTATACATACATGTTTTACGAATAAACTAGCTCTTCTCGTGACTTCCTCCGTATGTAATTTAACACTGGAAGTACTTGGACATTACTTTATAATTTTAAAATACTAGTAACTACTTCGCTGTTTCGTTATATTGCAAGCGGGGGTAGGTTTTTGAAAAATAAAGTTGCCTATGTTTAAATTTGAATTATAATATTTATGCCAAAGTTCTGATTTTTTAAAAAATATGTAGCCTATGTATGACCCTGAATTATTTACTACAGTGAATATCCCGTCAAAATTGGTCCAGTCGTTTCAGTCGAACAAACAGACAGACGAAATCGTAAAAATGTTATTTTTGTATATGTTCTGTGTACTGAAACGTTGTTTACTGAAAAGCAGTTATTTTAATATTGCAAACAGACACTAAAATGTTGTTTATTTGTATAGAGTAAACGATTGATCAGAGGAGCGGAATTGAGCTAATGTAATTAAATATCAAATTAAATGCATTATTAGAGTAATGCATTTGAACAACATTTATTCACGTAATATGAGTTATGTACCTTTATTAGTACATTAAGCGCGATAAAATCATATAGTAATAAAACTAAAAACAGAATAGAACAAAAAATCACGACGGACTGAAATCTGCAAATTAGCTTTAATTTAGATGTAAACTAGACTTTAGTGTAAATTTATGCGCCATAAGTTATAAAAAAAACCGTGACGTTTGATTTTACGATTACAGCAATAACAAAGAAAAAAACAATAGGTAATATTAATCGTGACGCAGTGGTACAGCGTCTGACTGTAAATATATGTCTGACTATAAACAGTATTAGTTGTGGGTTTGATTCTCACTTGGGGGAATGATTATATATTGTGAAATGAAACTACTTTTAACCGGATTAATCGCGTATATTTTTGGTATTCGGAAAACCCGAAGTTTCGAACACTTTACAGTGGTCCGTCTTCACAGGTAGACAGAGGTGGTACTTTGATATAATAATGTATCAACTAACACACGAATAACAAAAACATACGCGATTAATCCGGTTTAAAGTAGTTTCATTTCAAAATGTGTATTAACCGCGAAATAAAAGATCATATTATGATTACATAGGTATTATTTTTTTCACTCTGGTACACGAAACAAAACGTCCATTATTCAACCTGCAATGTCTCACATTCAGTTAGAAAGTGAAGCAAGAAGTGTCCTAAAACATAATTCTCTTTCCGACTACGCGGAAAAAAGCGTGAAGCTATAAAAAAACAACAATTTGTTACTGTATTTACAATAGAGAATACATTGCCTGTTCCTTTAACCTTACATCATCAGCGTAAATAAGGCAATTTTTTATCTTAAATTAACAGAATCCTTCTTATCAGCACAAAGGCCGCCGTTTCGCTCGTCTCATCCTTGATAGTGTAACATCATTCACACGATTAATCTTACTTCGCTACATAACAGCCAGAACCGAAAAGTACTACGTAAATGCCGAAAATCCTAAAATATACCCAAAAAAGGAAAACTTAAGGTGTATTTTCTATTGGCAAAATTGTAAAATTTTCAAAGAAGTTACAATATTCTTGTAATCGGTGAGAATACAGATATGGGGCTTGACCACTCAGTCTGGAAGAAAATGGTTCATGCAATTAGGGGAAAGAGATTTCAAAAAATTGAATTGTTGAAGTTGTTTCGTTAAAGAAAGTTTTCCCGCATGGCAAAGTTGTTAAAGGTAGCCTAGTTCTCAGCCCTGCAGGTACTCGTACGTCTGGTACGTAGAGGAGAAATGAAAATAATGTATAATCATTCTCCCGAGAGGGAATCGAACCAATGCGTTTATTGTCAGAGGCTATTCCACTGCGCCACGACGGTCTCAATGATCATTTTTTGTATGATTTTAGTCATAAAAGTTAATAATTATTTTGATGTTTTTTTCTACGTAACGCATGCGGTTTATGCCATATAGCCTTGGATACGTCAGAGATATACTCGCACATATGCATATTTAGAATTACATTAACGCAAAATTATTATGTAAAAATGATCATATTTGAAAATTATAAAAACTACCAACCTGCTCTTAGTGAACTAAGGCATTCGAAATTCGAAAGCGTTGAACGTATGGCTTAGTAGTCAGAGCACTTGAATGGTTTGAACTCCGCTGCATTCAAATTTGTACACGCTTTCTAATTGTCTTTTTCAATTTCCTAAGTGTGTGAATAACACAAAAAATGTGAAAGATTTTTTTTCCGTTTATTATTTAAATTGTTGTAACTTTATGAACCGAAATAAAACAAACACTAAAAATATTAATGGAATTTTATCATAATATAATAACATAACATAATAATAATCTAAGCTTCACGTAAATCTGTTGAGCTGTTTAAAATATTAGAATGACCATGAAACAGACAAACTGAGAAAACAGACAGACAGCGATCATTTACGTTTTTATTATATGTATAGATTATTATTTATGATGTAAGAACTGAACAAAGTAAGTTTCGTGGATTGAGTGAACCGTTAATGTCCTTGAATAACAGTGCTGTCGATTTTTTTGTGTTATTTTAATCAAAATGACGAAGATTTTCCTTTTTTTTAGCTTCACGCTGCAACCCATACACAGCAGGGTAGGCAGAGGGAAACTAGTGTTAACACACTCCGTTCCCCACCTTCTGGCTAACTCTGGAGGCATTACGTATTAAGTGGCGGAATTCAGCGCCGCCGTTTCCCTCGACACCCGAGCGAAGAAAATGGAAATATTCAATATTCTAATTCTTCGTGTGGGAATGGATCTCGCAACCATCGATCGCGTTTACAGTCAGGCGCTATCCAACTGCGCCATGAGGGTCTCAATAATAATAATTATTATTATTTAATAATTTATAAGTAATGGAGTAATTTAACAGGAATCAAAATATGTTTTGTAAAAGCAACATTACATTTTAAGTAATAAACTTTCTTCAAGCGTCTTTTTAACCTCCCTACAAATGCAGCGTGTAAAAATGTCGCAATTGTTAATTGAGTGTGTTTCTAACGTTTAAATGTTCATTTTAATTATTGGTTTCCTTATTAAAAAATCTATAATAATAACTTTGTATTAATATAATAATAATTATTATTAAAGTAAGGTCAATGTGGCGTAACGAGACCGCGTTGGACTAAGCGTTATTGGTCGTGGTTTCGATTCACTTAAAAAAGTTTATCTTTGCTCTGGCGAGATAGACAAAAGCGCAGCGTTGACTTGTCACAGTTATAATATAACTAATTTGACACTATGCAATATCAGAATTTTGAGCGGAAAGTGGAGAAAATACTAAAACTTTGTCCTTAAAAAACCCACCTTTCGGAAAACAGAGCAAAACTGAAAAAAAAAATAAGATATATAGTTTATTAGGGCCAGCCGTGGCGTAAAGTCTAGGCTAAAACGACTGGTTGTGGGTTCGATTCCCATTTGAAGAGTGGAAATATTTAAGATTTTCATTTTCTTCGCTGTGGTATCGAGGCAAAGCGCGGCGTTAAGTCCCACCACTTAACACGCAATGCCTCCAGAATTCGGTGGAAAGTGAGGAACGAAGTTTTTTAAGACTAAGTTCCCTCTGCCTACACTGCTGTGAGCGGGATACAGCGTGTAGCTAAAACAAATTAAGCTTATTTTTCAAGGAATGCGAATAGATATTATAACCCTTAGAAAATATGATTATATATATGTTACAGTACGACTATTTATTAAGTTCAAATTTGCAATGCAATGTCTCCAATTCGTGCGGAAAGTGGAAAACGGAGTATCTTGACACTAAGCTCCCCTGCTATTCAGGAAAAGGTTCGAAAGTGTTTATTTACTGGGATAGGAAGTACATAAAAGGCGTGGTACAAAAATGTGCGATCTTCTTACATTGGTCGTCAGTTTTAAAGTCGAGCTTTCATTTTCAGATTTCAAGTGAATTTAACGAGATAACTTTACTACTTCCAGTTTGAGACAAAAATTTGAGGTTTATTGCAAACGATGGCAGTACGTCGTGGTATTTTCTATATTCTACACTAAACAAAAATTGTTGTTTATATAATACGGATTGAATTCACTTTACTCACTAATACTAATTAACTCTAAAATAGTAATTAAATTAGGTGTAACTAGGTCCAGTGCTGTTCTTATATGACATGAAAGTTACGTCATAACATAAAAATTCAACTGAACTGAACTGTGGTTATTCCAAAGGCAATATTGATACAATTGTAAAAATAACGGCGCATCAAACCTGGGCTTTTGTGATAGAAATGTAAAACTCACTTTTGCAAGAGGGAAATTTGGAGGATTGGAAATTGTTGCTTTATTCAAAAAACCTTTTTTAAATGTTTGAATACTGAATATTGTATATACTAGAATTAATATCTTTTTTTTAGCTTCACGCTGTATTCCTTCACTAAGTTCCTTCTGCCTACCCTGGTGTGTGCGATAAAAATGGTTTCCAAACTAATGTAAGAATATGTATAGAGATTTTTCAGGTACGAATCAGACTGTTCAATTACCAACTTTGGTTAAACTCATTTCAAAAATTCCAAATACTAATGTTCTCTAATAGTACTGCAAAAAATGTATATATGTATCTTATTCCATAGATTTATATGCTAAATTTTGACAACTATTTAACATTTATTTAACTTTTTATATAAATACACACACTTTAAACACAGAAAGTCGTTCCCACAACAAATTTCACAAGGCATTCATCCATAAATGTAGCATTCAACTATCTTTCAATGAACGCTCGCAATTTCGCTGCGGTAACACAATTTATACCCTAAATTGCCACTCTATTACTATGCGGCGCAGCGCGCATTTAATTTTCATTTCTTGCTCCATGTTGAGCCGAGACAAGCAAGTCACAGAGTGTGAAATTAATATAAGACGAACTGAAAACTTGGACCGAACTTAATCAGCTACCCCATAGCTATGCCGAAGTCAAACTTTGTGGTTATAATTACAATATGTTGCTGGTAGGAGTGTACTGTAACTACCTCAAAGTTATGCTTAAATGGAGGTTATAGGTTCAAAGCTCGCAGTTAATATTTCGTTATATATATCGTTCGCTTTCATTTTTTTTTTTTTTGTAATATAATCTTAAAGTTATGTGAAATGGGTGAAACTGTGTGAATACAAACACTACTATATTGAATGTATTTTTGGTAAGTGGCGGAACTTAACGCCGCGCTTTGTCACGACACAAGAGCGAAGAAAATAGAAATATTAAATATTATCACTCCTCGAGAGGAAATCGAACTCACAACCAGTCACTTTACAGTCACACTTTGTGCCACTGCGCCACGACTGGCCCCAAACTGCCATATTAAAATGTATAACATTCTACTAACATTGAAACAGATGTAATTATAACTGTTTTTAACAGGTTTTCTAGACAGTTAATAAGGTTGTAACAAATTGGAAATTAAAATCTAAATTATTTACAAAAGATTGTGATTAGCAGCAAGTTTGTTTAATGATTATACAATAGCACAAAATACAAAGTGAATTATATTATATCAAACATATATGACCATAATAAATTTTTTAGCCACCCAAGCAAGGTACTTCATTAAGTAATGTAAGTAGAGAGAATCTCCTCCAATTGTCACTTTCTAGCGAATATTGTGTTGTGAGTAACGAAACTTAAGGCCGCGATTTGCCTAACCATCGCAAGCAAATAAAAAAATAAATATATAATCACTCCCCCGAGTAGGAAACGAACTCATTACTGTTCTACATACAATAAAGACACTAGTAACTAAGCCAGTGGGAACCTTAATACATTGTTAAAAGAATATAGTAAAAACAAAACATTATCAGACCAATAATAGATTTTTCTCTATTTCAAAGTACTAAAACACCTTTAATAGTTAAATAGCCACTCTCGTCGTCGGTGAGGTTGTTAAATATGCTATTTACTTTATCCACTTGGAATTCGGTCGCACTTGGTGTCACATACTGTTAGAATGGTAGTAATTGGAATGAATGCTTTAGCTGCGTTCAAAGTGTATTAATTATTGATTAAATTAAAGAAAATGTAAACCAAATTGAATGAATTTGAATGAAACCTTTTTATATATGTTGGCGCAACGACGAGTTAAATTATTATAATAGTTAAATTCGATTTAAAGCAACTTCGAATAATAGTTTGTAAAGTGTACAGATTTTATTATAAAGCCAATGTTAAAATAATAATAAAAAAATAGTGGGTAGTTTTGATTTGCTATTTGCAGTATAAATGCGCATTTTCAAAACACAGGGCTCTCGCTTCAGTCTTCGGACAGTGCGGACCTCTCTTTGATAATATTACGATACCTAAATAATAAACTAGCTTCACGCTATATCCCGCACACAGCAGGGTAGGTAGAGGGAAGACAGTGTTAAGACACTTCGTTCCCCACTTTCCGCCGGGTTCGGAGGCATTCTGTGTTAAGTGGCGGAACTTCGAGTGGGAATCGAACCCACAGCCAGTCGTTTTCAGTCACACGCTTGTACCACTGCGCCACGACTGGCGCCTACAATAAACTAGGCTTTCAATAATATTAAGCAGTTTTATTTTCAGAACTATCATCGTTCACGATCATCAAAACCATACGAGTGGCGTCAGCAATGGTGATGTCACTTTATAAAAACATAGCTCTGGGCTTTCTTTACGACATATATATGTGTGTATTGACACCGAGTTATTTCTTTTAAGAGTGTCATCAGCACTGCTGATGTCACTCGTATGGATGTGATGAACCTGGATGATGAAAGGTCTTAAATAAATCTGCTTAATATTATTGATAGCCTAGTTTATTATTTAGGCACCGTAATATAAGGAACAGAGAGGTCTGCGCAGTCCGAAGACTGAAGCGAGACTCCCGTGTTTAGAAAATGTATTCTCCCGAGTAGAGTCTCTCCTTCGTTGTGCCGACATATACATATATTTTTTTTATTGAATAAAGGAGACAAACGAGCAGAAGGACCACCTAATGGAAAGTGGTTACCTTCGCCCATAGACATCCACAACATAATAAGTGTTGAGGATGCGTTGCCGACCTTGGGGGTGAAGAAGGGAAGGAGGGAGATAGGATGGGAATGGTGGGAATAGGGAGTGAGCTGGCTTATATGCCGTCGAACCGGAACACATCAACAGATATTTGGCGGTGCGTCTTTCACATGATAGTGGTCGCGAGCCAGTCGGAGAACAACTCTCCTACCACCAAGCTACTGGGTTACCCGCCTTTTACGGGACGCTATCCCAGCGGCGGAGGGGAATTGTATTCTTGACCCGTCCCCCCACGGGTTAAAATTTTTTGATTTATTAAAAAAAAATATATATAATCTTCATATATTTTTCTGTATAACAGAGTAAAAAAAAATAATCTTAAGACACTCTTCAATCTTTAAAAAAATTGGAATTGCCAGACATTTCATGTTGACTTGTAAAACTCGATGCTATGTTTGTTTTATACAATTTTTATAGCATAAAACGGTAGACAGAAAAAATATAGCGTAAAAATACTCCGCACTCCACTTTCCGGCTGGATTGAATTTCGCTTAGCTCAACGTAACGCTTTATCTGATGTTTCAGAACAAATAAAAAAATAACTTAAACATTATGAAAAAAGATGGAAGAATCTGTTACCAATTAAAACCAAAATATCTTTAGCTCACTCCATTTTACTGCCTATATTAGATTACGCCGACACTTGTTACCTAGATTTGTCGCAACAATTGCTCCAAAAGTTGGAACGCTTGCAAAACTTGGTCATCAGGTTTATTTTCGGACTGAAGAAGTTTGATCATGTCAGCCAGTACCGTTATAAACTTCGATGGCTGTCTATAAAAGATCGCCGAAATCTTCACGCCCTCACTCTTCTCTACTCTATCCTCTTCCACTCCGATTCTCCAACGTACCTCAAAAGTCGCTTCACCTTCCTCGGCTCCAACTCCCGTCTTCCACTAAATCTCCGTTCTCATAACGATAATATTCTGGAGATACCGCTGAGTCGTACTCGTTGTTACAGTGAGTCATTTACTGTACAAACAGCGAGACTTTGGAATGCCCTACCACGGACAATACGCCAGTCCAAATCTTTGTGCGTGTTTAAACATCGCGTCAAAAACTACTATCTTACAATGTAGTGTGTGTGTTATATATATATATTTATCTACATATTTATTAATTTATTCTTTTTTTTGTACTTAAGTATGTTTATATATGTTTAACATATATGTATTTATTTGTTATATATGTGTATTGTATGTATTTTATGAGATAATGTATATGTGTAGGTTTATTATATGTATGTTGTTAATGCACTATACCCGTTCTTGTTTTTATATCTTAATAAATCGGTTGCCTGGAAGAGATCACTAATAGTGATAAGGCCGCCTTTTTTTTCATTATATGTTTAGTTTTAAGTTTCTAAAAAATGCTTGTAATATATAGTGTAAAAATAAAGAATTTATCTATCTATCTATCTATCTATAATGATGTATTTTACCCTTAGTCGAAATCGAACCGACAGCCGATCACATTTACAGTCAAACAATGTCCTACTGCGCCACGATGGCCTCAATTTTCATCTTTTATCTTGAAATTAGTAATCAATGTCAATCCTTATCACGTCTTGTTAAATATGAGACTTATCTAGGGTATTTGATCTTAATTAAAACTGACCCTTAGAAAAGTATACACATATTATTTTAAAATATGTGGCAATTTTTTTTTTTTTAGCTTCACGCTGTACCTCGCACACAGCGGGGTAGGCAGAGGGAACCTAGTGTTAAGACACTCCGTTCCCCACTATCCGCCGAATTCGGAGGCATTGCGTTAACACGCATTTTCCACTCCTCGAGTGGGAATCGAGCCCCCAACCAGTCGTTTACAGTCACACACTTGCGCCACTGGGCCACGACTGGCCAATTTGTTGAATTTGAAGAGATAAAAATTAAGTATAACCATTCCCTCGAATGGAAATAGAGCCCACAACCATGGCTTTTACAGTCAGACGCTGTCCCACTGCGCCACCGTCTCACAAGACTTATGTAGGTATTATAATAAAATTATAAAAATCTGAATTGCAAAAGTTTCTCACGATAACGTATAGTCGTCATTATAATTTTAATAAACGCATTTTCCTATATACATACTTAATAACTTTAACACATGCTTAATTATCGTGTAATTACATATATAATTACGTTGCATGTTTTTTTACAAAGATTTATATAACTAAAGTAAATATACATAATACTAGGAACCGCCTTTTTGCTCTGAATGGCGGGAAGAGCTGAGCGAAGTATGTACATATTTAATGTTATTATATGTTAAAAAAGTTTGAAAAGCAAAAACTTAGCACTAACATAACACTTAACGTTCCACAGCCTAAGTCTATGGGCACTTTACCATTATTACCATTTATTCAAAAACTACAATTACAACTGTCACCAAAAAGCTTCACAGCACACAACACACTGTGCACGATATCCCTGTCAAATTTCAGAGGTCTACTACAAGCAATAAATACATACAATAGCCCAGGAAGAGTTAAACAACAACGAACACACACTTTTGACCAGTACCAATAATATAAAAAATAAAGCTAAAAATTCCAATAAAATATCAATCTTTCCTTCACTTTTAATAATATAGAAAGCATACTTTGTATAAAATAGAAAACATTTTACTATCTTCCCTATATGAATTTCAGCGAAGAACAGTCTGTCTTGACACTAAGTTCTCCGTGACTACGTGAAAAATGAAAAAAACGTAACGCATTTTTTGTATATCTTTTCAAAGGCAAAGAAAAGTCACTTCCCGTGTCTGTCTGTACGTATGCGGCGGCAGGTGCCTATAGTAAAGTAATTGTGTAGTTCACGTAGGCGAAACTGTGAGCGGGTCACTAGTATTTAATAAAATCTAACAATATAAATTAGATTGTGGCCAGTCGTGGCCCAGTGGTACAAGCGTGTGACTGTAAACGACTGGTTGTGGGTTCGATTCCCACTCGAGGAGTGGAAATATTTAATATTTCCATTTTCTTCGCTCTGGTGCCGAGGTAAAAAGCGGCGTTATGTTCCGCCACTTATTACGCAATACCTCCGAATTCGGCGAAAAGTCGGAAACGGAGTGTCTTAAACCCTAGGTTCCCTCTGCCTACCCTGCTGTGTGCGGGATACAGCGTGAAGCTAATAAAACATATAAATGAAACTCGCTTCTAAAAACGACTTATCCGTCAATTTGCACACGTGTCCGAATCTCTTCCACTTAATTAGATGAATTATCAACTTAAATAGATGAGGCAAAATAATGTTAAACTATTTTTTGTTATGTTATTTACAATCTGTTCGTTATGTAAAGTTATATAACAGAAATAATTTAAGAAGTTATTTCTAAAATAGATGTCCTTAAGACAACCTTTTGTACATTAAATAAATTCAATAAAATTTGAAGTAAAATATAAATCTGTAATATTATATTTGAAATATACATAAAAGGTCTTCGTGGCGCATTGGACAGCTCAACACGATCAGACAAATCGCGGCGTTAAGTTCCGCCGCAGTTCTCTTTGACTAACCTCCGACTACCCAACTATGCGGTAAAAGGCGTGAAGCTACTTTCTTTATATTTGTGCAATTTACTGAATGATCTCGGTCTGTCTAGAATTATGAACAGCACATAATTCTAAGGTGACATTAGTAGGATATTTTTAAATTTGGTTAGTTAAAGAGATGAGCTCGAACAGTGGAGGCGAGCGTAAATGCACATTTCAAACCCCCCTCTAAGGGAACCCCTTTAAGCTAACACTTATGTCGTAAGTCGAACTCCTTTTTCCGTAATGCGATGGGCACGGTATTTTTTTTCTTTTCTCATGTAATTGTATATACAAGTATAAATATAACGTAAGCTTAAATTAGTAATTTTAACGATAAGCACTATCTGATTATGAAATGAATTGTTTCTTTAAAAAGAATTTATATAACGTCATTTTATCCCAATTATATTACAAGAGCGTCATACTACTATAATTATTTTTAACGTGGCATTTTAACTTGCATTTTATTTAATTTTTATTTACAGAAATAATAGATATGGCATAAATTAAAATTAATTTCTTGCTAATTATTATTGTGCAGAGTATGCAATGGGAATCTGTGAATGTACGTCAGTATTTTTTTCCACCTTTGTCTCTCTATTAAAGGCTTGCCTTATACATATAAAGCAAATATTTACATTTCAAATATCAAAATGAAGTGACATTATTTAATTCCCTTCATTTACCTCTACTAAACAAATATAAGTATACACTACTTTTTTTATGGTTTACAACAAAAAGGATACTACAAAAAACCACTAAGGTTCGTCTCGAGTGCCGTATTTACTTACTTATATAATACTTAAATAATATTCTTTTAACTTATAATTTCTTATAGTTATATTATGTGAAACTTTATTGTAAAGAATTACATGATTATAATTTTCTATTAAAATTTCATATTTAATTTCTTCATAAATGGAAATACCGTTACATTGTTTAAAAAAGTATTCTTTTATTGGAAGCCGTTTTCCATCTGACAGGAACAATGTGTTTTAGTATTCTACTTTGCAACTGGTGTATATGACGCAAGAGTGTTAGGTCCGTTCTGCCGTAGCTACTAAGTCCATAAGATATACCTAATTGAGTCAGCTAATGCGTTATATAGCATGAGTTTAGTTTTATAGGTTAAAGTGTTTTTTATCACAAAAATGCTGGCGAAGAACGCCTCGTCGTCAACCACGTCACAACGTCACTTATGTGACATCCATACTTATATTATAAATGCGAAAGTCTGTGTGTTTGTCTTTCATGCTTTCACAGCCGATTTGGATGAAATTTAGAATGAAAGTAGTAAAAGTTACTGGGTCTAACATAGGCTTCTTATTTTTTCAAATATCAACCGCTAAAGGGTTGAGATAAGTTTATATGAAAAATGTAAATCGCTTGACCGATTATAATGAATTTTGGCATAAATATAGTTAATAATTAAAGCTTAAACATAGGCTACTTCATTTTTCAAAAACCCACCCCTGATGGTTGCAATATAACGAAGCATGTACGTAGTTCACGCGGCGAAGCCGCGAGCAGCCCGCTAGTAGTTACATATATTTGACTCGTCTGTCTAAGCAATGTCTAAGCCTAATGGTAAACCTTAAGCAATATATCTATTTCAAGTATAAATACATCAAGAAGACAACATTCATTATTTCTTTCAAAATAATCAATCTTTGATATAATCTTTGTAAAAATGTCTTAATAAAGTTTTTAACAAAAAGTTATAACAAGCGTGTAAAATGTCAACGCTGAGAACATAAGGCTATTGTTAATCGTTTTTAATTCTAAGAGACGAGGGTTCTAGTCCTTTTTATATAGTTTCATGCTGTATCCCGTACCCAGCAGGGTGGACAGAGGGAACCTAGTGTTAAGAAACTCCATTCCTCGCTTTCCGCCGAATTCTGGGCCATTGCAAGGTAAGTGGCGGAACTTAACGCCGCGCTTTGCCTCGATACCAGAGAGTAGAAAATGAAATTATTAAATATTTCCACTCCTCGAGTGAAAATCGAACCAACTACCAGTCGCTTTACACTCACACATTTGTGCCTCTGCGCCACGACTGGCCCCAAATCCAGATACATATATATTATATAAACTCTTTATAAATCATTCTCACTGCAAACGCAAATGACTATGGGTTCGATTCCCACTCGTGGGCATGGCTATATTTAAATTAGTATAAGTTGAAAAAGACATTTAAGAAAACGTATAAAAATTTCAATTTTCCTAAGTGTGGAATAACACTTTAAAAATGTTTAAAAAAGTATTAGTATAATTTTCTTACTCTGGTGCAACAAAGCCCAGCATTGACTTACACCACTCAACACACAATGTTCCAATTTCTACTGAAAAGTGGAGAACAGAGTATCTTGACACTAAGTTCTCTCTGCAAAACGCAAAACGCGGCGTTAAGTTCCGCCACTTAACACGCAATAGTTCTGAATTTGGCGGAACGTGGCAAACGGAGTGTCTTAACACTAGGTTCCCTCTGCCTACCCTGCTGCGTGCAGGATACAGCGTGAAGCGAAAAAACAAAACTCTCTGACTACCCTGCTATGCGGGAAGCGTGAAACTGAACATAAATTCTTATTATTTACACCATAATTCACATAATGCATAAACATATGTATAGTTTAAACTAACATGCACTTTACCATATTAGAAAATTAATTTCCATAGAGTGCTTGTAACCTTTGACTTTGACTTGTCACAAATGCAATTACATGTTTGTTGACAATATTATTATGTTTCCTCTGTTTCGTAATAGGGTTTTATTGCTGCGTGTAATATCGTTATTTCGCTTTCACCACGGGTGAGAACACATGTAGAACAATTATGGTGTACGCCTGTATTATGATTATAATTGTTATGGCTTTTTGTTTACTTTTTTACTTAAAATCTGATTAAAAAAATAAGTTACGACGTTTTTTTGAATGAGGTTTTTTTTAAGGAATTTTAAAATTTAAATTTTTTTATGCAATACTTAAGTTGCAAATATTACACTACTTAAAATAACTACTTATTACTAGACTGACTGTAACATTAACTGATATTCTATTATAGAGAATAATAATTATGTGTTAAATAAAACGGATTCACTTACCCTCAGTTATAAGTTGGCGCTGACAGCCATTCTCATATTTTCGGTTCTACCTTATAGAAAAAAAACAAACAAATATTTAAATATTTCGAATTTTATCGAAATTTAACCATTTTACAAAATTTTCATAACCAATTATTGTTACCTATTATTGTGGGGCCAGTCGTGGCGCAGTGGCTCAAACTTGTGACTGTAAACGACTGGTTGTGGGTTCGATTCCCACTCGAGTAGTGGAAACATTTAATATTTCTATTTTCTTCGCTCTGGTATCGAGGCAAACATTTAACAAGCAATACCTCCGAATTCAGCGGAAAGTGGGGAACGGAGTGTGTTAACACTAGGTTCCCTCTGCCGACCCTGCTGTGTGCGGGATACATGTGATGCTACAAAAAAAAAAGAAATTTAACCATTTTACAAATTTCAATAACCAATTGTTGTTACAATAATAAAATTAGCGTTAAATACACAAAACTTTACAAACACAATAAGCATTTATTTAGCAACGAACAACAAAAAGTAAAGGATTGCATTATTAAGTTTGCAAAATAATATAAAACAAAAATATTGTTACAGTAACTTCCTTTCGAGAGAGACCATTTACAATTTATGTCTAACGCAAATTCTCCCTTTTATTTTAGAAAGAAAAATGTTCAAAGATAATCTCTGTTTCGGCGCTTTATCTTAATTACATGGAGGTGTAAATTTTACGAACTTTGAATCTGTTTATATTAAATAAAACAACAGATAAGACTTATTTAAGGGTTTTACTTTTTAGATTTGTACGTTGTTTACGTAATTCTTTGAATATTGTTCACGTTTTTTTATAATTGTCATGTTATTTTATGAAAAATAGCTTGAAAAAATTACTGATACTATTTATTTACAAAATACCAGTACATTATGTTTAGAAAGTAAAAAAGGTTTAATGATAAATCTCTCCACTCACTTGTTAGTTCTCTCCTTCAGGGAATAAGGTCTAGGCACTAAACTTGTTGTCACTGTAAGTAAAACACTAATTGAAATCACTGTAAATAGTACACTAATTTAAGTCAGGATAATAGTCATTTTAATGCTTTTTTGTAAAAAAATCTTTTTTAACCCATTGACAACAGTTCACACAGTACGTTTACATGTAACATAAATCGAAACTCTAAAATAATAAAAGGGTAGTTTTGATTTGTTCTGTTCTTTATATTATGGCTTTTAGGCGTGCCAGTAGAACACAATTTATTTCGCCATTGATACGTAGAATGGAAAAGACACGATTTAGATTGGTCAGTTAAATATCGAGATAAAAAAAACGGAAAGGATTAGATTAGACTAGATTAACGGTGTAAAAATAGAAAGTTTTTAATTATTAAGCTACCATGTGAAAAAATGGTAAATATATAACACATCACAAAACTTGTATTGTAAAAAAAAATGAAAAATAAAAATAAAAAGTAAAAAATATATAGTGTTTTTTATAAATTAATTTTATTATAACTAATATATTTACATAAAAAAATTACAGTGAGGACTAACCACAAATATTAACAAACACTGAACATTAAGACGACGGTGGACTTTAAGTTTTACACAGTACGTTTAAATGTAACACAAATCGAAATTAAAATAATTTGTGATTTTCTTCCTATCTGTCTGTCACAACTTATTTATTTTAATCTCCAACATTTAAGTTTATAATATATATTTTTATATTTTAATTATTTTTTATTCTATAACATTATTTATAATAATGTTAAGCCAATATTAGGCTTTCTTTGTAAACTTGTTTAGCTAAAATACCTGAAGTGCACTTTAGTTCAATATGTGCTTGTCATCTAACTTAAGAGATTATTTTAAAACCAAACAAATATATATCATGAGGTTTCAAAATATGTTTATTTGTAGTCTACTACAAATGATCAATTTTAGAAAAATACAAAAATATAATATTATTATTTATTATCAAAGTGTCTAGAGAAGCTTCTTATAATATTCTTTTTATTTTAATTAGGACAGCGTCTGACTGTAGACGGCGTCTGTTGTAGATTGAATGCCCAGTGGAATGAGTGATTCAACATGAGAAGTTTTGTTTTTGAAAAGAAATTGGAGAACGGAGTGTCTTAACACTAGGTTCTTTAACTATCCAGCCATGCAGGAAAAAGCGTTAAGCTAGCACAGCTTCTGAACTAGTCAAGGTTTTAAGGTAATTGTATTTTTTTAGCTTCACGCTGCATCCCGCAAACAGCAGAGCAGGCAGAGGGAACCTAGTGTTATGACATTCCGTTCCGCCAAATTCCGGAGGCATTGCGTGTTAAGTGGCGGAACTTAACGCCGCGCTTTGCCTCAACACCAGAGCGAAGAAAATGGAAATACTAAATATTTCTCGAGTGAGAATCGAACCCATAACCAGTCGTTTACAGTCACACGTTTGTGCCACTGCGCCACGACTGGCTCCAATTGTATTTTTTTGTATATTATGATTAAAACAACGTTGTGTACACAAGTATAAAATTTTAACCCATTAAGACATTTTTCCACCGATTGAGTTTCAAAATATCTACAATTATAAAAACTTAAACTTCTATTAAAAATAAACTAGAGCAAATAATTTCTACTAAACTCGACTTCCTCCTGGAAATGGACTAATTAACAGTACTCGAATGTTGCGGTTGCTGGTTATTTCCTTTGATCTCTAAGCAATTACAATAATTGCTAAACGACTACTAACTGAATTCAGCTTTTGAGGAAATAAAATGTATACTTAATATGCTACAAATTATGGCTATTCAAGAAAATTATATGACCAAATGTTTTTTAAAATTTACTGTTTCACAAAATATGTATTTTTAATCTTTAATAAATTTTATGTCATATAATTTTATGAGACTGTTTTGGCGCAGTGGCACAGATTGACAGAAAAAATGAAAAAACGAAGGTTGTGGGTTTGATTACCTTTGGGAAAATGATTTTAATTAAAATTTCTTACATTTTACAGCTCTGGCAAGACATAGCACGATGGTTAGTTGCACTATTAAACACGAAATTTCGCAAATTTAGTTGAAATGTAATATTAGTGTTTCAGCTAAAGGTTAAAGGAATCCAACGCTTCATTTATTAGAAACGAACAGGGAAACCTACAATTTAAATGGGTAAGTACGTGAACTAAACGCTTTCAAATATCTATTCTATGTGCTGTTTGTCTTTAAAACTTTTACATGATAGTTCAATGTCTATTTTCCATAAGTTTGTAACTTCATGTTTTCTCTCCCATAGCAGGGTAGTCAAAGAAAGTCTAGTGTCATGATACTCCATTCTTCACTTTCCGCTAGAATTTGAAACATTGCATGAGGACTGGCAGAGATCAACGCCGCGCTTTTTCATCAGAGCGAAGAAACGAAAATAAACCGAGACGATTATATTTAAATTATTTTTAGTGGGGATCTCGACACTACTTTTCCTACTTACTAATAATTCCACCGAGTGGGAATAGTACCCAAACCAAAACCAATCGCGATTATAGTCAGACACTGAACTGATGTCCTAGAAAATTATCATATAACATTGTATGAACAATTTATACGTACGTTTGTATGTACATAACTTTACAACGTTTTATTACGACAAATATATGTTGTTAAGATTAAGAAAACTCTGAGAAACAGAATTAATTAGTATTTTATAACATAAATACTGCGTACAATTGAGTTTTTAAACCATTACGAGTTACTTTGTTTTAAAATAATTATTGAAATATTTTGTAAAAATAAGGAAAACAGGTTGTGTGTTGAAATAACGTAATAATTGTTAAATTGAATTTAATCATTTGAAATCTCAGTCTGTGAATGGAAGGTCAAGCAATAGGATTTGTCAGTGTCACTAGATTGGGATACGTGAAATAGAAAACGAAGGCTACAAATTTGAGTAAGTTTAAATTATTCCTTAGCGAAATTAAAGACAATACTTTGTAAAAATTGTGGACAATTTTATATAATGATTGACTTAAATGTGAAAGAAACTAACACTGTCGAAAGACACCAGATATAATGTTGAATGCAATCTGATCGAAGACAGTCAGGGTCTGAAAAAAATGCGTCAATTTTATTCTTTTTGTGAAAAATTATATAAATTTCATAGATAATTGCTAAGAAATTTTAAAAGAGGCGAGGGAAGAACAGAATGCGAAAATATGGATATTAGAAAAGGTGAACGAAGTGGTATATATGTGATGCTCTCTGCATTGATGCGACGGTGGAACATGAGCATCGCCGCACGCATAGCTAGCTATGCGCAATACGGTGCTGCTACCGACGTTGTATAAGGCAATAAAACGGGAACATTTCAGAAGAAAAATAAAAGAAAGATGAATACTATAGATATACGATCTCTTCGTAGTAGTTCGGAACTCCTTTACCGAGTCAGCTGAGCTAATCAAAGCTACAATGAATGAATAGATCGATTGAATGGCGTTACTGAATATGTTATGGTTGAAGAAGAAGACCGTGCTCAGGTAATTTGGGCACATCGAGATGACTGAAGAACGAATGGTAAGAAGGCATTCATCCTCCTCGTATGGAGCAAAGGCAAGCGGTAAGAAGAGAGGCAGGGGAAAGCTGTTGTTGACCTTCGAGAACACAGCATCAATGATACTCTAGGAAGGTAATTTAAAAACCATGATGACCTGGAGGGCGTGAATGAAGATATTAATAACAATGGCCGTGGCGAAAGAACCATGCCGCGTAGCATTTGCAAAAAAAACATCTAAAAATTTAGTCAGCATATAAATGGCATCACTTTTTGGCTTGGCAGTTTGAGCTTAATCTCTTACATAAGACAAAAAAAAATATAAATATACTCATGTACATAAAACAAACTTACCCACTCTTATGTATAGCTTTTGAAATAACTTGCTTATTAAAGCTAATAAAATGATTAACCTTTTGATATGAAGTTTTATAGTAACCAATAACTTTGACGATATTTAGTACTGTACTGAGTTAGTATCGCCATCATTTCGCTCACAATCTTCAGGTTGTAAAGACATTATATATTCGGTGGAAGAATTTAAGTTCAGATTTATTTTGTTATCAATTTCACAAAAGACGTAAGAACATTTACAATTTTAAATTACAATATACTATTTTTGTTTTGAGACGTTGTTACACAGGAGTTCTGTATGATTTGGATTGTTGATTGTTGATTTATTTAAGACACAAGTGTAATCAATATGGAATCAATACGGGACAACTTAAAATAAATATTTATTTAGATATTTGTAAAGCAATATTTATTTTAAGTTGTCCCGTATTCCGCTGGAAAGTAGAAATGCTTGTATAAAACAAGACATTAAGAACTTCTTAAGAAGATTCTTACCTCTAGGTTATTTGGTGAATTTGATACTTATTGAGTGATCCATCTGCTCCTTAAAACGTTTCTTGTAAAAGTATCCATAATATCAATGTTAAATCAGCTGACAGAATTATGTTAATTTCTGTCAGCATTTAACAAAAAATCTATACAAATGAATACAAATTGAGGTGTCAGATTATAATATATAATTTTTATTAAAATAATCTTTTTTACAAGAATTTTCTGTCTGCCTGTTTATTCTGGCTAATCTCTGAAACGGCTGGATCGATTTTGACGTGGCTCCCACGGGCATATAACTGACTTATTAGATAATAAGGAGTAACTATAATAAGGTCACTTATATTTACTTACTAATAAGCATGTACAAATATAAGGGTCAGTAGTGGCGCAGTGGCACAAAGTGTAACTGTGAAGCGACTGGTTATGGGTTCGATTGCCACTCGAGGAGTTGAAATATTTAATATTTCCTAGAAGCCTAAAAAAAAATTTATTAATATTAAGTTATGTCGTTATATATTTTCAGGATTGAACACTATGTCTGGAGAACATTTGTTTCAACTTACTGAAGAAAATATTCTCAAAGTCAACCAAGAATATAATTTAGATGAAAACAAAATAAAAGATTATATCGACGTTATTAACAATTGGTGTGAGAAGCAAGAACACTTGGCAGAAGCTCATAAATATTTGAGTAAGGCGTTTACTTAAGTAATTTAGTATTAAGTATAATTGTAACTTTAATTCATTTTATATTGTATTGTTAGTTTAGTTTCTATTATCTTAGTTTTTTGAGAACTTTTTCAATGTCAAAGAGAACCTAGTGTCAGGACACTCCATGCTCCACTCTCCGCCCAAAATCGAGACGTTGTAGGTTAAGTAACGGAATTTAACGCCACGCCAGGTACCAGAGCGGAGAAATGAAAATAATATATGTATGATCATTCTCATGAGTGGACGCCAAACCCATTGCCATCCCTCTCTGTTCAGAATCTCGAAATGCGCCAAAATAGCCTATATCTTTTTAGTTTTGATTGCGAAACTCGATGTTTTTCCATATCTTTTCGAGTAATATCCTCTTAGTAGTGTTTAGGTGGTGCTCCCCTACACTTCTCAATCTACATATTTCAGCTTTTTTACTATAATATTGGCTAGTCGTTATTCAATCTTTTAATGAATAATTATAAGACAATATAACTTTAAGTATATTATAATCATAAGATTATATGTATTTTCAGTACCGGACGTTATAAGGCGTCTGATAGTTCTATCAAGAGGGTCCGTTGAGGCAACTAAAGCAAAAATTGATAGATTACTGACAACGAGGGGCATGCTACCAGAGGTGATGTTTAATAAATCATATGAAGAGTTCGAAAAACTTTTGGAAAATATGTATGTATATTGAAATGTGTATTTCTTAGCTGCTAAGCCCCTGAGTTATATGGTCAGTACGAAATGTCTAGTTCTTTTGTATAAAAAAATAAAATAAACTACTTTAACTACAAGAGGAAAAATGTTAACTAATAATAATGATGGTTGTAAGTTGAATCTTCATATGATGAACGCTAAAATTTAAATTATTTTAACGTAAAAAGCATTTAGAAAACGTATAAAAATTTCAACGCAGCCGGATTCGAACTTGCGCCTCTTGGAAATCGTCCAAGCGCTCTGACCGCTAAGCCATAAAATTTCGACGCAGCTAGTAGCTGCGTCGAAATTTTTATACGATTTTTACATTTATTTTGCTATCAACAAAAATAAGTTGTAATAAAGCGTATAAGAATTTCGACCCAGCGTGTAGTAGAACGCATGGCTCAGTGGTGAGAGCGCCTGGACAGTATTCAGGAGGCGCGGGTTCGAATACCGCTGCGTTCAAATTTTTATAAGTTTTCTAAATATCTTTTTCAATTTTCCTAAGTGTGGAATAACACTTTAAAAATGCTTAAAAACTTATTTATGTTGTTAGCATCTTTGAAGAGAGATTTTTAGAAACTTCTGCTATCTCAAGATTATTTTACGCTTCACTTATACATATTTTAAACTATTATATTTCTTCCGCATAATTTTTCTATAAATGAATTCATTTTTTCCTTCGCGTGTTAATATAATTGTGATAATTATTATTTTTTATTGTACCATTAAGCATAGTATTAATTACATAGAATAGGTATTATATTCAATTATTTACAAAAAAAGCCTTTGGAACTCTTTTAATATTATATATATAAATTTTTGTATTATAATTCCGCTACTCACTACACAATATTTAATTTTCGAGTGCAAAGTAGAGAACGGATTAACTTAACACAGGCTGATATAAAGGAGGCAAACAAGCAGAAGGACCACCTGATGGTAAGTGGTTACCTTCGCCCATAGACATCCACAACACTATAGGGGTTGAGGATGCATTGCCACCCTTGGGGATGAAGGAGGGAGGGAGGTAGGATGGGAATGGTGGGAATAGGGAGAGAGAGCTGGCTTACATGCCATCGAACCGGAACACATCAACAGATATGTGGCAGTTCGTCTTTGACACAGTCGGAAAACAAATCTCCTACCACCAAGCTACTGGGTTACCCGCCTTTTACGGGACGCTATCCCAGCTGCGGAGGGGAATTGTATTCTTAACCCGTCCCTCTACGGGTTAATAAAATTGTCACGAAAATCATTGTTTTTTTTATTTCTTTATTTAAATGATTTTAAGATTTTTTATTTTCAGAACAATTGTTCCAATGCCAAAATTAGATGAACATCAATCAAGAATAATGATATCTAAATATTACAACCCTGAGTGTCACACTTTTGATACTTTAAGCTACGTGAGATATGCATTTTTGGTAAGCTTTTATTCTAGTCTTAGTAAAATGACAGTACAAAGTACAGAACAAAAAAATCTGTGAACATATTTTTTTATTATACTAATACATATATGTCAAGATATTTATTTGATCAGTGAAAATCAAATCGAAAATATTTATTAGATATAAGGAGTGCCTTTTAAGTCATTCCATATCACTCCTTTGTCCACTATATATTCGGAATTGTGGCATTGTGTGTCAAGGAGCGGAACTCAACGCCGCGATTTATCGTCTTACTAGAGAGAAGTCTCCAGAAGGTCTTAGC
This sequence comes from Dryas iulia moderata, assembly GCA_019049465.1. NCBI lineage: Eukaryota > Metazoa > Arthropoda > Insecta > Lepidoptera > Nymphalidae > Dryas > Dryas iulia. Next base: position 8,431,244 of record CM032435.1, on the reverse strand, counting down.
CATGGGGTCAGTCGTGGCGCAGTGGCACAAACGCGTTTACAGTTGTAAACGACTGGTTGTGGGTTCGATTCCCATTCGAGAGATGGAAATATATAGTATTCCCATTTTTTTCACTTTGGTATCGACGTAAAGCGCGGCGTTAAGATACACGATGTAACACGCAACGCCTCCGAATTCGACGGAAAGTAGGGAACAGAGTGTCTTAATACTAGGTTCCCTCTGCCTACCCTGCTGTGTGAGGAATACAGTGTGAATAAAATAGGGAGAAGCAATGAAAATAATTTAAAAACCCTGAGTAAGAGTCGAACACATAAACAATCGCTTACAATATTTTTTTATTTTTTTTTGTATTTTTAATTATTTTTACAGATAGGCGAATTCAGGTTATATTTTGACTATAATATATCAGATGTACATATCTTGGATTTAAAAGAGTTTACAATAAATAACGTGACACAGTTCAACCCTGTTATTTTCAGAAAAGGAGAAATTCTTTATTCGGTAATTATGACTATAATAAAATAATTTTATACTATTTTTTTTAAAACACCCTGCACCTCTTTAAATATACATAAATTACAAACTTTTGATCGACAATATATTACCTGGATGGTCATTAGGTGGATAGCAATACCTGAAAAAACTATATGTCAATACACTCCGTTTTTCAGATTCCGCCCAATTCCAAGATATTACGTGTTAAGTGTCAAAACTCGACACCGCGCTTAGGTCTGTCACCAGAGCGAAGACATGAAAATAATTTCTATATTATCATTCCCTTAAACGGGAATCGAACCCACGACCATCACGTATGAAGTTAAGCGCTGAGACACTGCCCCACGAATTTTAACCATAATTTTATTAAAGAAAATATTTTTTTTATATAAAGTGTTTTTTTTTCGATTCACGATTAAAAAGCAGAGCGTTTTATTCGATTTTCCTATACAGTTCTGTCTTTCTGTTTGTTGCTCTCTCCACAATATTTAAAACATCATGCCTTTACATGCGTGTCACCAATTTAAAAAATATTTTTTCTATGAATACATACATGCATGTATGTACTGGTAAAGACCACATATGTTATCATCGAAGGGTTAAAATACGTAGCTATTATAGCCAAGTCTATCCGAAATATGGCATGACTATAATCATCACCCAAAAAATATTTTGTATAATATGAACGTAAAATATGAAAAATAAAGGCATCTTCACTGACTTTAACAAAGTAGTGTTATATATTTCACACAATTTTATATCTAAAGAGAGGCAATAGGCGGTGACATTTGGAGGTAGGGCGTAGTTCACGCGAAGGAGTTGCTGTATCACTAGCAAGAGCAGAGAAATATCTATACTTATATTATAAATGCGAAAGTCTGTTTGTTTGTGTGTCACGCTTTCACAGACAAACTACCGGTCCGATTTGGATGAAATTTAAAATTAAAGTAATAAATAATCCAGGGTCAAACATATTCTACTTATTTTTTAAAAATCAACCTCTATAGGGATGATATAGGGGATGAAAGCTTATATGAAAAATCTAAACCCCTTGACCGATTGTAATAAATTTTGGAATTTGATAATCCATAATGATTTTTAAAAATTAGGTAGCCTATGTGTTAAACATAGGCTATATTTTTAAAAAATCTACCCTCAAGGGTCGCAATATAACGAAACAATCGCGAGCGGGCCGCTAGTAACAAAATATAACAACATACAAAAGATCAATATCAGTTAATAAAAGAAAGCTCGTCCAAAAAATCCATGTAAAACTATTATAGTCTTAGATTTAGCTCCTAATAGACTTTGTAATTATATCTATTTAATCGGTAGGTATTTCTTTCTTTTAACTAAAAATTGAATTTGTGGCCAGTCGTGGCCCAGTGGCACAAGCTTGTGACTGTAAACGACTGGTTGTGGGTTCGATTCCCACTCGAGGAGTGGAAATTACATTTCCATTTTCTTCGCTCTGGTGTCGAGGTAAAGCGCCGCGTTAAGTTCCGCCACTTAACACGCAAGCCTCCGAATTCGGCGGAAAGTGGGGAACGGAGTATCTTAACACTATGTTCCCTCTGCCTACCCTGCTGTGTGCGGGATACAGCGCGAAGTTAAAAAAAATTGAAAATCTGTTGTTTTTATAGAGGCTGCAATAATAGCTTAAAGATAATCTAGATTTATCTCCTAATTGACTTTGTAATTATACCTATCTAACCGAAAGGCTGGTATTTCTTTTACCTAAAAATTAAAAATCTTTTATTTTTGTAATACTTCTGTTTTGGTGTTGAGGCAAAACGCGGTGTTAAGTTCCGCCACTTAACACGCAATACCTCCATAATTCAGCGGAAAGCAGGGGACGGAGTGTCTTAACACTACGTTGTAGTCTGCCGACCCTGTTGTGTACAGCGTGAAGTTAAAAAAATAAACTAATAATAAAAAAAACCTATTTTTTTATTTTAGAAAGGCTACGGCTTAAGAGTAAAAGGTATACACATATTAAATGCGCCAACTTACGCTGACATGTTCATATCGGTAATCAAAACAGTATTAAGTGAAAAAATCGCTGGTAGAATTCATGTTCACAATTCATATGAAGATCTTCATAAATACATATCGAAGGCTTACTTACCTGAGGACTATGGCGGAACCGAGCCTAGTGTTGCAAAAATTCATGGTATGTAAATGTAATTTTTTTTTATACTTTTACGCCGTATTCCACACACGGTAGAAGGAACCTAGTGTTAAGACACTCCGTTCCCCACTTTCTGCCGAATTCGGAGGCATTGCGTGTTAAGTGGCGGAACTTAAAGCCGCGCTTTGCCTCTAATACGAGAGCGAAGGAAATGGAAATATTAAATGTTCCTACTACTCCAGTGAGAATCGAACCCACAACCAGTCGTTTACAGTCATACGTGCGTGCCACTGCGCCACGACTGCCCCCTACAAGTAATATAAATAGTGAAATAATCTAATATAAAAAGTATTCTGTCACTGTAATATCCAGTTTTGCCTTTGTAAGGGAGATTTGGGCACTGATATTTTATATAGGAAAAACTTATTTATTTCAAAATTAAGAAAATTAATTATAAACAAGTTTTTTTCAAAATATTATTAGCAAGTGTATTGAAATTAATAAGTCCGCAAATTTGAAATTGAATTTCTACCATATTAAGTGCAGTGTAGAGTGACGACATACACGCGTGACGTCACCGTGCTTTGTTAATCCAATCTAAACGTCTGTACAAAATATCAGGTAATCTGTTTAAAAATTTATTTGCAAGATTTCATCTGAACACACTTACATTGCAAGCAAAACTTGAAAAGGCCAACTATATAGGCACTGTAAACGAGATGGCTGTGGGTTCGATTCCCACTCGAAGAAACATTTTTTTGTAAAGTAATATTATATTATATCCGATGTAATTAATATCTTTCACTCACGAATTCATTTAATTCATTAATACTAGTAAGATTTTAATTAAAATGGTAGGTAACGGCTATGTTATTTACAAATTGTCAACACTTGTTTATGTGCCTGGTGAAATTTTATTGCAATATCACATATATTTTAAAACTAATAAATAATAATCAATTACAACTAATAAAAAAAATAATCGTATTTGTTAAAATACAGATATACAAATATTAAAAATTAAAAAAGGGGACTTCCTAATTCTTCCCGCAGAAGGTAGTAGACATAAAGAACTTAGTGTGAAGACATTGCCTCCTCCATTTTTAGTTTAGAATTTTACTTAATTATGAATTAAATGCTTTAACACTTAGTCGAATAATATAAAAAAAATACTTGTTAATTGTATAAAATATATAAAATAATAAAATGTATAAAAAAATAACTCTACCGCTAATCAAGGTACTCTTTAGTAGGTACTAAACGTCGTTTTTTCTATAACTTATTTTCATGTACCAACAATATACACGACTAATACGGTTAAATCACATTTCAATTACATTTTTTTATAGCTTCACGCTGTATCCCGTACACAGCAGGGTAGGCAGAGGGAACCTAGTGTTAAGACACTCCGTTCCCCACTTTCCGCTGAATTCGGAGGCATTGCGTGTTAAGTGGCGGAACTTAACGCCGCGCTTTGCCTCGGATGCCAGAGCGAAGGAAATGGAAATATTAAATATTTCCACTCCTCGAGTGGGAATCGAATCCATAAGCAGTCATTTACAGTCGCATGTTCATGTTATTGCGCCACGACTGGCCCCTTTCAACTACATAAATCATAATTATCGTTATGTTCAATTATTTTTTTTCTAGAACAATGGCAAGAATATCTCAAGTCAGATGGAGCAAGAAAAATCGTAGAAAACTCGAATAAGCTTAAGAGTGATGAGTCCAAGCGTAATTGCGCACAATTCAACGATGAATATTTGGGAATGCCGGGATCTTTTAGAAAACTTAATGTTGATTAATTATGTAAATTGTTACCCTGTTATTGATGATGTTTTAATATATTAATTTATACTAAAGGGTCCTTTGATGCGTATAATTCACGCCTCCTTAGCAACAGATTTGTCACTATACAAAAATATTCGTCCAATCCATGGTAGTAATTTATTTCTAATGTTTTTTTTATTTATTATCTCACCGCTGTAAAAGGAGTTCCGAGTGTATTAATATATACCTATCTATACGAAGAAATAAAATTGGAGTATTTGCTTTTGTTCTTTTTTTAGCTTCACGCTGTATCCTGCACACCAGGGTAGGTAGAAGGAACCTAGTGTTTTGACACTCCATTTCCCACTTTCTGTCGAATTCGAAGGCACTGCGTGTTAAGTGGCGGAGTAAGAGTATATTTAGCTTCGCCGCGTGATTATTTCATTTATGGCAACACCCGGGAGTGGAGTTTTAAAAAATAAAGTAGCCTATGTTTAAGCTTGGATTATCAACTATATTTATGCCAAAATTCATTACAATCGGTCAAGCGGTTTAGATTTTTCATATAAACTTTCATCCCCTATTTCAACCCTTTAGAGGTTGATTTTAAAAAAAAATAAGTAGCCTATGTTAGATCCAGTCACTTTAACTACTTTCATTCTAAATTTCATCCAAATCGGATCAGTAGATTAGCCGTGAAAGCGTGACAGACAAACACACAGACTTTCGCATTTATAATATAAGTATGGATTAAAATAACCGCTTTTACTAAATGCCTATAATGTTTACACGGTACATATACGAAAAAAACTTTTTTTTTTACAACTTTTGTCTGTCTGTCTATTCGGCATAGCAGAATAGGCAGAGAGGACCCAGTGTAAGACACATCGTCCACCATTTTCCAAATCCGAAACAATACCAGGACAGAAAAATGAAAAAAAATTAATTATAACCATTACCTTAAATAAGAATCGAATTCTCAAGCATTGTGTTTTTAGTCAGCCGCTGTGCCATTTCGCCACAATGGTTTCCCACTTATAAAAACTTAATATAATTAACACTTATATGGGTGATACTGCATTTATAATTTATCTAGCAATATTTTTCTGCACGCAACGTATAAATAGCCTTCTCATTAATACTCTCAACTCCTTATTCTTCCCCCTTTTGTGGCGCATTTCGGCACCATCTGACTGTGAAAAGAAACTTTTGGTTGTTTAGGAATATTGTATAATATAATAGCTATTGGATTATTAGGATTTATTGTCTGAGCTCATCATATATTTACTGTTGGTATAGGAGCCCATTTTACGCCAGCAACTATAATTATAAGAGGCCAATCGTGGCACAGTGGCACAAGCGTGTGACTGTCAACGACTGGTTGTGGGTTTGATTCCCACTCGAGGAGTGGAAATTATATTTCCATTTCTCTGGTGTCGAGGTAAAGCGCGGCGTTAAGTTCCGCCACTTCGCACGAGGCAATGCCTCCGAATTTGGCGGAAAGTGGGGAACGGAGTGTCTTAACATTAGGTTCCCTCTGCCCACCTTGCTGTGTGCGGGATACAGTGTGAAGCTAAAAAAAATATATATCTAAATTTTCACGCAGGGCTGACTTCCTCCAATCAACACGTAACGTCTCGATTTCGGGCGGTAAGTAGAGAACGTAGTGTCTTCACACTAGATTTCCCTGACTACACTATTACGCGGGAAAAAACATTATTTTTTTACTGTGCGTAATCTACTTTTAATATACGAAGATGTGGGACTAAACATAAAAATAGTAAAAGACATTTAATAAACTTCAAAATATATGTATGTATATAAACTGAAGTAGGTACAACACAATTATATGATATTTTATATATTAGGTCATCGTAGCACAGTGGGATAGCGTCTGACTGTAAACTCGAGTGATTTAGAGTTCGATTTCCACTCGGGGCAATAATTTAAATCAATTTCTCTCTCATTACTCCGCTCTGAAAGGAAGACAAAGAGTCTTCTACCACTTAACACAAAGTGTATTACGGACGGTAAATGTAGAACGGAGTGTCTTGACCCTAGGTTCTTTGTGTTAAAAATATAATAATATAAAAATATTACATAAAAACGTATTACATAAAAACGGAAACGAGATGACCTTGAAGCAATTTAAGTATAATAATAAGTGAAAATTACATACATAGTACATTTTAGTTTACAAGAATCTCGTAATTCAATCAAACTGAGCGAGGCCTCTTTTTATATTCATAAATTGTACCCTACGGGAAAACCTTAGAAGAAGGGGCGTTTAGACGTGACAGAGCAAATATTATTCTTGTAGCAAGTAGCTCTCATTGTAATTTTATTTAGAAAACGACTTTAGGTGTTATTCTGCATAGCATGGTAGACAGGATTAAAGCAGTGGTAAGACATTCTTCTCCCTGTAATTTTCTTTCCGTTAAGTATAATAATTATGCTGCGGTTATTCTTTTTAATACAATCATTATCTGAACTGAACTGAGCCACACTACGTTTCCTATTAACTTTTTTCAGTGAAGATATAAATTTAACAAGCATATACCGAGTTAGGTGGTGGATATTGTTATTTTAAATTTAACAAAAAAATTAAAACAAGATTCAGAGTACTTTGTTTATATCGTTTAGTCTTAATAATGTAATATTATACTACTTACTCATTTATTTCTTTATGAGGGCAGATTTCCTACCGTGCCGTACCTTTTAAAAAGAAAAGTAAGACAGTCGTGGCGCAGTGGTACAAACGTGTGACTGTAAACAACTGTTTGTGGGTTCGATTTCCACTCAAGGCAAGGTACAAATATATAATATTTTCATTTTCTTCGCTCTAGTGTCGAGGTAAATCGCGTCGTTAAGTTCCGCCACTTAAAACGCAATGCCTCCGAATTCGGCAGTGCGTGGGGAACGGAGTGTCTTAACACTAGGTTCCCCTTGCCTTCTCTGCTGTGTGGTTTAAAAAACCCATCAAAACCATTGACAATTACTTAACCACTAAGCCAAAGACTGTGGAGTAATTTTTCAACCACATTAGGTATTTATTGTGAACAATTATTATCTAACTTACGACATAGATTTTCTTTTCACACATAGTACAGTAGTCAGAGAGTCAAGCATCAAGACTTGCCGTTCTTCACTTTCCACCTAAATTCAAGGTATTGCGTGTTAAGTGGCAGATTTCATCTCGCTTTGTCATATCAAAGCTAAAAAATGAAAATCAATCATCATTCACCTGAAAGAGAATCGAACCCATAACCGATAACCTTTACAGTGAGCTATCCACCTCTAGAGTGGTAACCTCAAAATTTATACTAGGTATATATTATTTTAGAAATAGTTCTAACAAACATTACGTATGAAAGTACCTTTACTTTGAACAATCTAAGGGGAATTCATGGAAAACAATATAAGTTTTTGGTGGAACAAGATGGGGCAGGATCTTAACCAGAAAAATAAGAAAAGTGTATATCTTAATACGTATATATTTCATATGTATATTCTCTTGAGTGTAACATCCTATACGTGTTTTGATATTAATTATTAACACCACGGCCTATCTTAAACATGTGTAGCATAAATGTATTGAATAGAAAATATGAATTAAGGTAATATTGCATAAAATTAGAAAAAATGAAGCTTTATTTTTTTTTCTGTTTTCACACTGTATCCCGCACACAGCAGGGTAGGCAGAGGGATCCTAGTGTTAAGACACTCCGTTCCTCACTTTCCGCAGACGAATTTTTGCGTGTTAAGTGGCGTAACTTAACGCCGCGCTTTGCGTTGACACCAGAGCGAAGAAAATAGAAATATTAAATATTTTCACTCCTCGAGTGGGAATCGAACCCACTACCAGTCGCTTAACCAAGCTGGCACCGCATTTCACTAATGCATAAAATGCGGTAATCAGCATTTGTGCGATTGATTATGTTCAATCGCGCTGGGTTCATGGGTGGGAAAGGGGTGTATTCACCCCTTAAAAAGGATTGTAGTCACAGACACCAAATTAGCCAAGTGTGAGTCGCAGTATGAATACGTAGATTTACAATTTAAAAACTCGCATCATGTTTTTTTTTGTTTTATGAAGGTGTGACGGTGTTACTGAAATCTGTAAGTCAGTGAAATTGTGTCAAGATAAAAAATGTGACGTCAAAGCAATTAAAGTTGTGGGCCTGTCTATAGTGTCAACAACGGTGAACCCGCGCTTGGGAATGATATAATATTCGTTTTATTATTTATTTATTTTTTACTTTATTACACCAACATACATAAAAAAAAGAACATATCGACTAACACATAATATCGGTGTAAAGGCGGCATTATGATCACAGGTGATCCATTCCAGACAGCCCTTACCAAGTAAAAGATTAGAAGACACAAGAAAATTCGGTGGTGTAGACATAGTTTTAGTGACTAATATAAAGCGCAACGTCGAGTACCATCACTAAACACGTAATGTCTAGATTTCAGGCGGAAAGTGAAGAGCGGAGGGTTTTGACACTAGGTTCCTTCTGCATACCCTGCTGTGAGTGGGATACAGTTGATAGTATGAAATGTTTGAAAATTTGAAGTTAAAATAAAAAAAATCATATATTAACCTACATAAATAACCTTAATTTTAATATGATGCGATTATAATTAATGAAATATGTTTTTCTTTATACATATTTTATTACCAAGTAAACTGAATAAAGATTTGCATCAATTTTTGTAGCTTTCATATTTGTGTTAATTTATTTTTAGGACCAGTTAAACTTAATTTTATAAAATATTGTTGACTTCGTTACCGGTAAAAACGTAATTGACCACTATAATTTTAAAGTGAGGTCCCTCTCAAGGACACTACGTCCTTACTTATAAAATATTTCCTGTCCGAGATCATCTGTTAGATAACATCAAGTAAATGGTCTTCGTAATGCAGTTACTCCTTATTAGAATATATATTTGAACAAGAAAAGGGGAAAACACATGGTATTTTACCCTATAATGCTTGTTTTTTTTTATAGCTTCATGGTGTATCCCGCACACTGCAGAGTATACAGAAGGAATCTAGCGTTAAGACACTACGTTCCCCGCCGAATTTTGAGAGGCTTTGCTTGTTAAGTGATGTAATTTAATGGAAATGTAAAAATGGAAATATTTAATATTTCCACTCTTTGAGTGGAAATCGAACCCAGAATCAGTCGAGTTTATAGTCACACTTTGTGCCGCTGCGCCACGATTGGCCTCTTGTCTGGCTAATCCTCTTTTCATCTGTAAAAGAGGAGTAAGCGAATCGTGGACCTGGAACCGCATGTGGTTCATATTTTTTTGGAGACCGCCAAGTGTTTATCAATATTACAAATATTGTCCTGTTATTTAAAAAAAAAATGAGAACAGTGATTTTGGGCTTACCAAATATTTAAAAGATAAATCCGTTGCTAAAAAAGGTTACTCAACTCTCATATATAATATTACGGGCGCAATTTGTTACATAAAGAAGAGATCAATTGTGGTGTAAGCTGAACTGAAATATTTAATATTTCATTTTCTTCGCTCTGGTGTCGAGCCACAGCACATTATTGAGTATCGCCACTTAACACATAATGCCTCCAGAATTCGGCGAAATGTGGGGAACGGAGTACCTTAACATTAGGTTTTCTGTGCCTACCTTGCTGTGTGCAGGATACAGCGTGAAGTGAAAAAAACTATAAACAAGCAGCTTCACGTCTTTTTCTGCTATGCAAAGTAAATAAAGAAAACATAGTTCGAAAACACTCCATTCTCCACTCTCTGCCCAAATACCTTACGTATTGACAGGCGAAATTTAAATTATTTTAATATTTCATATGTAATATACACAAAAGTGTATAATTAAGACAGTAATTTAATGACTGTAGAGGATATATGTATCTGTTTAAAGTCAAAATTCATAGTAGTATAAATGCATATTTAAGTAGAATATATTAATTATCAGCTACAAAAACGACGGAGCAAAAAACTCTATGATCAAGGTAATACATTTTGTGAAATAACTGTTTCTGGTAATGGTTTTAAAACAGAAGAAGAAAAAGACATGCAATAATTATTGAGTTGATGAGAGGTCATACATAAGTTTAGTGAATTTTTAAAAGTTAATAACAGTTTTAATAAAATGCTTTATTATATGAATAAGTGTCCTTTGTTATATGCATATCCAGATAGGAGGAGAGTGAGAAATCAAGAAAAATAAGGTAATATACCCCATATTACCTTATTTGGCAAGACCGTAAAATTTATAAATATTTTCCTGTAAACCGGTTAGTAGATCATAAAAAGATCGATACCTTAAAGAACCAATAAGTCAATTTTGAGTCAATTTAATATAATAACTATCAACAATATGTTATAATATTCTTGCTCACTTCATCCACGCGCCGAAATACTACTAACAACCTCGAAAAACTAATTGCGGGTAAGGCCTAAGGAAAAGAGACTCCGAGACGTGAACAGGTAACTGCTCTTACCGGGCTCTCGTTAAAAAAAAGGAGTGGGAGAACCTGAAGATCGAACGAGGTAAAATAAATTAACTACCAAATCAACGCAGGCGCGACTTTCAATTATGAAAAATGACTGTGAAAATTATTTATTTTTACTATTTTTTTTATTAAAATTAGGAAAATAAAAACTTAAACAAAAAAATATATATATACATATATGTCATATGTTAATGGAGACATTTATAATTAAATAAACCTGTGCTACCTATTTTTTGCCCGTAGGGGGGCGGGAAGATTACAACATCTCTCCGCAGCTGGGTAGCGTCCCGTAAAAGGCGGGTAACCTAGTAGCTTGGTGGTAGAAGATTCGTTCTCCGACTACTCGCGACCACTATCAAATCAGTGACGAACCGCCAAATATCTGATGATGTGTTCCGATTCGATGGCATGTAAGCCAGCTCTCTCCCTAATCTCACATCATCCCCATACATCCTCCCTCCTTCACCCTCCAGGCTGGCAACACATCCACAACTCCTCTGAAGTTGTGGATATCCATGGGCGAAGGTAACCATTTACCATCAGGTGGTCCTCCTGCTCTTTTACCTCCCTCATACAATAAAAGGCCACTTAAAAAAAAAAAAAATAGATTCACGCTATATCCTGCACACAGCAGGGTAGGCAGAGGGAACCTAGTGTTAAGACACCGTTCTCCACTTTCCGCCGAATTCGGAGGCATTGCGTGTTAAGTGGCGGAACTTAACGCCGCGCTTTACCTCGACACCAGAGCGAAGAAAATGGAAATATTAAATATTTCCACTCTTCGAGTGGGAATTGAACCCACAACCAGTCGTTTACAGTCACACGCTTGTGCCACTGGGCCACGACTGGCCACAACACAAAATATATTTACATATCCATATTGTGTCTTTTTAAATTCTGCAAACTTTTGCCTAGGTTTACTTATTGGTCTTGAACTTAATATCAGCACGGTATTATAATTACTTGGTAGACCTTGTGAACTATTATATTACTTACTTATAAGAATACTATATATATTCATTCTATTTGTTAAAGCGACTGAGAAGGTAAATTACTTATATATTACTTGAGGATATATTTAAAGAATTAAAATAACAATACACCTTTGCAATTTTATAGTTTTGTTTGTCTATCCTTACTAATATTATAACTGGGAGTATCTGTTTGTCTGTCTATTACAGATTTACATCTATAAGAAATAAGGGAATATCTATCGCCTAAACACAAAATCCAACCTTAAGAAAGTAATGAAAATTTGAATGAATAATAAATATAATATTACTCTTAATTTAAGCGATTCCGCGGGCCGTCAAAAATACGAAGCAGCGTGTAGCTCACGCGAGCCAAGGTCTCTGGTAGTATAATAAAACACTACACTTTTTTGTGTATGTACATTCACAAAAAATATATTAAGGGGATGAAAAAACAGTAATAGAAAAACTGTTTGATGATTTTGTCTATTTGTCTGTTTGTACGCCCACATCTTTGTAACTATTGAAGAGAGTCGAATAAAACTTTTTAATTGCATCGTTTTTAAGCCTGGGCAGAGGCTTAAGGTTTATTTCATTTCGAAGGGTCGATCACTATCGATTGATCACTTAATGAATAATTATGTTATGCTAAGTAAGAATTAACGGAATAAAACTTTAACAAACGTTGTTTTGTGTGATGTACGTTATGCGTTAAAAAACGATATATCTGGAATATCTAAGTGTTAACATATGGAACGATTTACCGTTTTATATGTGCATGTACTTTGAAATCAATTTGTATATATTTTTATATTTTTATTTGTCTTATTGTACCCCTAAGGTTACCTGGAAGAGATTATTAAAAGTGATAGTAAAGTTGTTAATCCATGCTGAGGTAATATACGATTTTGTTCCTTTTTATCTATTCCCAGTTTTTTATTACGTGCAGTAACGAATTTATCATTGATAAAGAACCATACAAGTTCAGCTATAAGAAATAAGGAAAAATTGCCTTAACATAAACAGTTTAGCGCAAAAAACATTGTTCATTGACCTAAATAACAATTAAAGATTTGGAAAATATCATAAATAATCATAATATAAATATAAAGACCGGCAACGTCCCTGTAGCTCCTCTGGTGTTGCACGGGGCCGTGGGCGACGGTGTTCACCTAACATCAAGTGACCCGAACGCTCGTTTGCCTTGTCGTTTTTATAAAAAAAATATAATACATGAATTAAATTATAACTAAAGTGGAGTATGGAGTGTCTTGACACTAGGTTCTGACTACCCTGCTATACGGGAAAAAGCGTAAAGTTTCTTTTTTTTTAACTATAAAAAATAAGTAAATGTTGCATTAGTAAAAAATTTTCGGTGTGATGGGCATTTCTTGTTAACAACTAGATATTATATTGATCTTTGATGCCATAATGGCGCAGAAGGATAAGGTTTGACTGTATACGGGTTAGATAAGGTTGCAAGTTCCATTCCCTCTTGAGGGAATAGTTACGTTTATATTATTTCATACAAATCATTCGCAAACGGAGATGGGCAATCAACTAGTATATTATAAGTGATTCACATAAGCAAAAAGCGAACAATTCAATTGATCCAGGAAATCAGTAAAATGAGTAAAATATGTAATCTTTTCAAATAATAATAATAATAATTGTATGGAAGAATGCTAATGTATTTTTTAGCAAATAAATGTCCACTTTTATCTGCATTGCAAGTATATAAAAAATAATAACATTTAAAAAATGAATTTTAAATAATCAGGAAATATATGCTGATAAAACATGCACATATATTCAAATTTTAAGAGTTTCCTGTCAATTGATACAAAAAAAAAAAAAATGTTTATTGCATTCTTTTATTAAATTAGAGACCATCATGGCGCAGTGAACTGTGTCTTACTGTAAATACGAAGGTTGTGGGTTCAATTCCCACGAGGGAATAATTATATATTATCTTCTCAGCTTCTGAACTTAAGACAGAGCGCAGGGTTAAGTTCTCTTAACACACAATGTTTCGATTTTGACCAGAAAGTGAAAAACGGAGAGTAGTGACACTATCCTGTTTTACGAGCAAAAGCGTAAAGCTGCAAGAAAAATAATAAATCAAGGTAAGGAGAAATAGATAAATTCGCAAAGTAAACATATGTTTAATATTTAAACACGATAAAAAACTTATTGATTTTAATTGGACTTATAAAGTTTAATTTCATTTTTGTCATTTTAAATTGCATTTATTATGGTAAAAAAGTGCATTTACTCAATTATATAGGAGATCAGCTTTTTGCCTCAGTAGTGCAGTGCGAACGAATTAAGGTTTTTTTTTTTTAGCTTCACGCTGTATCCCGCACACAGCAGGGTAGGTAGAGGAAATCTAGTGCTCGGACACTCCGTTCCCCATTTTCCGCTAAATTCTGGAGGCATTGCGTGAAGCATCCGCCACTTAGGCGGCCCGCTTTGCATAACCAGAGAGAAGAAAATGTATACAAATAAATATTACCATTTCTTGAGTGTAATCCAAACCCACGACCAGCCGCGTTTAGAGTCACGCTTTGGTTCCTGCACTACGATTGACACCAATACTACTAATATAATACATGTCTTTATATTATTACATATTTATATTGTTTTGTTTCACTGCAAAATTTAAATGTGATTATTTTCTCAAACACACACACTATCATGTTTACAACCTCTTGACTCGCTCTAACCACTAAAGTGGCAAGATGGCATGCCTTGGCGTCCAGCACGTGGCCAGGTGCAGATTCGAATCTCAATGCATTCAAATACAAATAAATTTCAAAAAAGGTTTTTCATATTCTTTAAAGATGTTAAAATACAGTTATATATATAATTATTAGCTATATAATTATTATGAGACCAGTCGTGGCGCAGTGGCATAAAGTCTGACTGTAAAGCGACTGGTTGTAGGTTTGATTCCCACTCGAGGAGTGGAAATATTTAATATTTCCATTTTCTCCGCTTTGGTGTTGAGGTAAAGTTGCGCTGCTTTAAGATCCGCCACTTAACACGCATTGCCTCCAATTTCGACGGGAAGTGGGGAACAGGGTGTTTTAACACTAGGTTCCCTCTGCCTAACCTGTGTGCGGGATACAGCGTGAAGCTAACAAAAAATATATACGAGTATAATTATTATGATCAATTGCTTTAAGATAAATATAATCCTTGCAATGACCTTTGCTTAACCACACAGATCGCATGATCCACAGTGGAATCTGATAAGACGACATTAGAAAAACCATGAGACTACTTGCTATGTATGTAAATATATTCTTAGTTTATTTCAATAAATCTTATAAATTATCTTTCTTTATATTTCAAGTTATATAATTTAATTCTTATATTTTTTTTTAGCTTCATGCTGTATCCCGCACACCACAGATTAAGCAGAGGGAACCTAGTGTTACGACAATCTAGTTCCCATTTTCCGCCGATTTTGGAGGCATTGCGTGTTTAATGGCGGAACTTATCGCCGCGCCGCGAAGGTAATAGATATATTTCCACTCCGTGAAATCGAACCCGCAACCAGTCGTTTACAGTCATACGTCTATGCCACTGCGCCACGACTGGCCCCTATATAAACCAAGAAAAATATATTTTTACCAAGTTTCAAAAAACTTACTCTTCTCTTCAATTTCTACCTAAAATAAAGACACTACAAGGACTCTTTTTTTTTCTCAAATTGTAAAGGCTTTGTCGCTCATATATTGGCTTAATAAGTTAAACTAACTTACTATTCACATTTTTAAAATGTTGTTCATCATCACATCCTTAGGATATATAAAAATACATTTTTAGAAAATGTATAAGAAATTGAACGCAGTAGGATTCGCACTCGCTCCTGACCGCTAGGCAACGCATGTACCTACATAAAAATTTTAAACAAATTTAGTTAAATCCAAACGTAATATTACAAATCTGTAAAGTACTTTAGATTTGCATCTGAAAACACTGTTCCAGTACGAATCACCATTCTACGAGCGGTATTATAGGGAAATCTCTATAACCCATTAAAAGATCTTGGCCTGTTTCGAACTATCATCAGTTCATTTCTGACACGTATTTGGAAGGCAGTATTATTAGAATCCTTTCTAAATGGTTAGGTAAATAGGAGCTTTAACAATGGAGGTGAGCGTTTATGCGTATTAAACCTATGCTTAGGTTTATTGCTCCGAGGGTCAAGGAGCGATTAAAATTTATAAAACAACGTAATTGACAAACTATATTTTATTACTTTTTTTTTTAATTGAATAAAGGAGGCAAACGAGCAGAAGGACCACCTGATGGTAAGTGGTTACCTTTGCCCATAGACATCCACAACACTGTAGGGGTTGAGGATGCGTTGCCGACCTTGAGGGTGAAGGAGGGAAGGAGGGAGATAGGATGGGAATGGTGGGAATAGGGAGTGAGCTGGCTTACATGCCATCAAACCGGAACACATCAACAGATATTTGATTGAGATTTGACATGATAGTGGTCGCGAGCCAGTCGGAGAACAAGTCTCCTACCACCAAGCTACTGGGTTACCCGCCATTTACAGGACGCTATCCCAGCTGCGGAGGGGAATTGTATTCTTGACCCGTCCCCCCACGGGTAAAAACACACTAACTTAACAGACAAAATACACTTTATATAAAGCAACGTACAGAAAAAGTATCTAATTTTTTGGAAAAGTACTCTAAAACGACCTTAGTAAAATAAAACTTATGTACCACATTAAAGAGAATTCAACCAGCAAAAAAATTGTGACTTAGAATAAATTTACATATTTATTTTATTAAATTTAAAAGTGTTATTTTCCACATACTTAAAGTATAAAAAAGGAAACATGTCCTAAATTACTTATTAGGATCTAAATCTCAAACTTTGTTTCTATATTTTATCGTAAATCAAGTAGTTTGAAATGTTTTTATGTTTTATCGAAAATCAGTCGTGGCGCAGTGGCACAAACGTGTGACTGTAAACGACTGGTGGTGGGTTCGATTCCCACTCGAGGAGTGAAAATAATAAATATTTCCATTTTTTTTCGCTTAACACGCAATGCCTCCTAATTCGACGGAAAGTGGGGAACGGAGTGTCTAAACACTAGGTTCACTCTGCCTCCGTATCTCCGTATCCGTGAAGCTAAAAAAATTGGTTCCAAGAAAAATGAAAAGAAAAAAAATTAAAAATGTAAATTTTAAAACCGTGGGTAAAATAACCATTAACAATATTAAGATACGTTAAGCATGATATTGTGTGCAGAGCTCACCACTCAAAGTTGATTTCCGGCGAAAAGTGGTAAACTTTATTATTATAATTGCCTTGACACTAATTTGTCACAGAAGAGAATAAGCAAAAGAAGTAATCTTAAGAACAAGAAGAAAAAGAAGTAATCTTTTTTTTTAGGTTCATGCTGTATCACGCACACAGCAGGGAACCTAGTGTTAAGACACACCATTTCTCACTTCCCGAAAAATTCGGAGGCATTGCGTGTTAAGTGACGGAACTTAACGCCGCGCTTTGTCTCGACACCAGAGCGAACATGGAAATATTAAATATTTCCACTCCTCGAGTGGGAATCGAACCCACAACCAGTCGTTTACAGTTGCACGCTTCTACCACTGCGCCACAACTGGCCACATATGCAATCGAGTAAAATAAAATAAAACAAATTTCAAATAAGCAGGAAGTACCCGAGAAAATTCACGTGAACATACCACATGTGTTCAGATATAACTCTTAAATTTATACATACGACTATATAATTCAGCACATTAACTAATTTTGTAATAAATTTAAAAATACAACGATGATTTTTATCAAATGCTTAACAGTTGTGTAAAAAATGACAATGAATGTAAAGTTAATAAATTTTCGAAAATTTATGTTTAGGATATATATAAATAGAAATCACTATTTTTTATTAAAAATAATAGAGTACGTAAATGCGTACATATCAAACCACAAGGTCTATGTTTAGATAGGAATATTTGAAAACAGAATTGATATATATTTTTTAACAACTTTATGAAGCTAGACGTAACTCAGATTAGTGTTCTTAGTATTAGTGAATTTGTGTTTTTTCGAATAGTAAACACAAACACAAAGAGAGAGCGAAACTAGGTGTCCCTAGATTCGCTTCGTAACTAACTCTGTCGAACTAACTCAACTTACTTACTAACTCAACTAATTAACTCAATTCACTCAAATAACTAAAAAAGAATTAAAAAAATACAATATACAATGTTTCATAGAAATCCTCGGCCTGGTTGAGGCATAAGGTTTATGTTTATGACGAAATTGATGTTTCAATGCTTGTGGTAGTTTCTAATACTAAACCTACTGACACTTCATATACGAGTATACCTTTTCCTATCAAACTGAGTCAAATGACCCGATGTTGTAATATTACATTATATAGAATGATTTCTAGCGAAACTATATAAATTAAGCTAGTTCAAAAAGTTTTTTCTAATAAGGATTCAAAAAATGTATTAAATAAAAATTATGAAATAACGCAAAAAAATAATTATTTTTAGCTTCACGATGTATCCCGCGCACAGCAGGGTAGGCAGAGGGAACCTAGTGTTAAGACACTCCGTTCCCCACTTGCCGCCGAATTCGGGGGCATCGCGTGTTAAGTGGCGGAACTTAACGCCGCGCTTTGCCTCTGACACCAGAGCCAAGGAAATGGAAATATTAAATATTTCCACTCCTCGAGTGGGAGTCGAACCCACAACCAGTCGTTTACAGTCACACGTTCGTACCACTGCGCCACGACTGGAAAAGAAAAATATTCTAAGAAAAATGATTAAGAAATCATGGTCAGATTATGTTCTGCAATTTGGTGGATTTTTGAAGGTACATTTTTCACAGATATATTTGTAGCGTGTGAAATGGATTTGAAGTTCTGTTTTCTTTGAAAAATCTATAATATAAATTAATAATAAAAATCTAATATATACTCTAATGCAGCAACTTGAAAAATTACAGTATTTTATTCTCTTTATAAACGCAATTTTTATGTCAAACCTGAGAAACCACAATTTCACATAAGTTACTCCTAATCATGGTTTTTTTAAAAAGCTTTTTTTTAGCTTTTTTTACTGTTTCCATTTACTGATCCAAAGATTCAAATAGTCAAAGTGTATTTTCGTGCCAATGTACAAGATTCAAAGGTGCATTAAATGTATTTCTTTTGCAGGAGAAAGATATTATAGAACAATAAAACAGAACAAGGCTATACGCCTGATCAATCCAGTTGTTGAGGCTTGTTTTTTTTTACTGAATTATGCCATCAGCCACATTTTCAGTACATCGATCTTCCACATCACAACCTGGACACGATAACGGTCTTTTTCTCTTTTGTCCTCGTCCTATATTCAAAATATTCTCATCTTCACTTTCCTTGTAGTGTGGAATGAATTATTATACCGTTCTAATTTTTCAACTACACATTCAAATAGTTATTCCTCACTAAGCTCAGAGTAACCTTCATCTATGTTTTTTTATAATTTCTTATGATTTCTAATATATTGAACCATTTGAAATTTCTAAGAATTATAAAAATAATTAACAAAATGATGAAATTTCTATTCACACAATGGAACCATAACTCGAAATTTGACAAACTACCGGCACGGGTCAAAAGACCCGTTTCGGTAGTTATAGATAGATACATATTTTTCTCGGTCAAAAAATAATAATAGAGAAACGGTGAATCTTGAAAATATATCATATGTAGTGGCCAGTCGTGGCCCAGTGGCACAAGCGTGTGACTGTAAACGACTGGTTGTGGGTTCGATTCCCACTCGAGGAGTGGAAATATTTAATATTTCCATTTTCTTCGCTCTGGTGTCGAGGTAAAGCGCGGCGTTAAGTTCCGCCACTTAACACACAATTCGGCGGAAAGTGGGGAACGGAGTGCCTAACACTAGCCTCTGCCTACCCTGCTGTGTGCGGGATATAGCGTGAAGCTATTTATTTATTTTTAATATCATATCTAATTTTTAACAAAAGTCATAAAGCAATAAGCGAGCAATAAAAAAATAAAATAGCGACGTGCATAAGTTATTTTCAAAAACAATCTCACATGAAATTTAAAATAGATCATTTGACCTGTCTTGGTAGTTATAGTGTTAATTAACATATTTAACAATTTAATTAAATCGACCTGTACAAGTTAAGTAAGCAAAGGTGATAATAGCGAATTTATGCTAAAGACCCCGTATTGTTAAGGATATGAATAGTACTCTGAGGTGTATAAAGAAGTTATTCTGATATCTACCTGGGTCTCTTGATCTGCTTAAGATCTGCTCTTCTATCCACTCTTTTACGATCTTAGTATATTCAAAGCAAATAAATAAAGTAATATAAATAATTTTCTTATTTTTTTTTATTTTATATCCCATGGAATATAGTAAAAATAAGCCATGCTCTCGATATCTGGCCCCCTTGAAACTCTTGAAGGCTTATTAAAAATTATTTTTGAACTTAGTATCTCTGTTAAGAGGTTTCTCTAAATATATGCTTCTCTATGTTTTTTTAAGAACAATCACTTGGCAAGAGAAAATGCAATATATTAAGTATTGACTACGTTTTTAAAGTGTTATTCGCAAACTGATAATATGACTTATAATAAATTAGTGGCCAGTCGTGGCCCAGTGGCACAAGCGTGTGACTGTAAACGACTGGTTGTGGGTTCGATTACCACTCGAGGAGTGGAAATATTTAATATTTCCATTTTCTTCGCTCTGGTATCGATGTAAAGCGTGGCGTTAAGCTCCGCCACTTAACACGCAAAGCCTCCGAATTCGGCGGAAAGTGGGGAACGGAGTGTCTTAACACTAGGTTCCCTCTGTCTACCCTGCTGTGTGCGGGATACAGCGGGAAGCTAAAAAAAAAACAAAAATAAGTTACGTTAGTAATTACGTTTAATATTTATATCATAAGTTGTATATAATGGAAACAGGCAACTTGAATTTTATATTCTGGACTCTCTTAGGGTAAATTCTTTAAGTCTTAGTTTTAAGTACTGAAATTGTTAAAATAGAATTATAAAAAAAAAAAAAACAAAACTGAATATGAAAAACACGTTTTTCGTATCCCCAGTGAGTGAATAACAGCTTTAAAATATTAAAAATAAACGTAGAAGATTATTTTTGTAATTTGCGGAAAATATTCCAAAAAAACTACGAATAAAAAACAGCATAAACAATAAAAAATCATAAGTATATGTATATCACTTTGTTTCTTCACCGTTGGATAAAACCATTTCCATATATAAATTACGTTTGTAGTACGTGATATCCTTGTAGCTAACTATAATACTTCGGATTATGCCTTAGTCGGTCTGTGGTATTGCGAACAACTGGACACTTGCAGGTAAATGTTTCTGTTTATGTAATCTAATGTATATCAAGGTTTTCTTTTAATGTGAAGAAATACTTTTGTTATTTTTAACATTAATTGAGTTTTTGTTTATATTTTCTTTTTCATAAAATTGTACGACTTTTTTTATTTATTTATTATTTATTTACAAGTATTTATGACAATTTGTAATAACTTTTTGGGAAATTAATGTAATTATTTTTATTTAATTTCTCTTACTCTTTATTATATACTTCAATCAATCAAAAAAAATCTATATACATGTACAAAAAAGCAGTTTCGTAAACATACTCATATTCCATTTTCTGTAGTAATATTATTACATATTTCACAAATTGCATACATACTACTATACTTTTTGTGATAGTTTATTAATATTCTAATTTTATATTATTTTTTGTCTAAACAGTCATTTGAAGGGTAAATTTAGGTCCTTTTTTGTTTTTTTTTTCATCTATAATATATTATATATTTTAAATTTATCATAATGACTGAAGTTTAATGACATGATCCATGTATAAATAATATTATTTTCACAATTATTTGTCGCCATTCTTCAATTATTAAAAGTAGATTAAACGTTTTAATGATTTTTACTTGGAGACTGATAAAAATATTTAGATTTCTCTTGTCTGAGTAAAGAATACCTACCGAAGCCTACCGAATCTGAAACCCAACAATGAAATGTGTTCCTTAAATAGTGCGAAGGTGAACTTAATCGTAGAATCTCTCTGATTGCTATAAGACAGTAAAGAAGTTATTTAACTACTTATTTAACTTATTATTATCTTTTTAGAAAATAATAAATACGTATGAAATTATATAATAATTTGTAGCATACTGAGATCTGCATTTCCATCTTTTTAGCAGCTTAGCACTGATCATAATATTTTGAGGTGTTCAAGCTTGAACAAAAAATCTATTTAGAGATACCTATCTGGCAAGGAAATCAAAGAAAACTAGATTAGTCTATAAGTGCATTCATTTTCATAATGAACACACAACATATTTCGTTTATGAACCAAAAAATGTAAGCAAAAAATGAAATTTGTGATTTTGTTATATAGATTTTGTTTGTGATTTTGTTATATCCTCTAAAAGGCTCAAATGTCCGTCTATGATAGAGGCCGCCGTGGCGCAATGAAACTAGTAGCGTCTAACTGTAATGCAATGGTTCTAAGTTCGATTTTCAATGTCTCGATTTCATTTAGATTGTAGGGAACGGAATGTCTTTACATTAGATTCTCACTGAGCACCCTGCTCGGAGGAAAAAAGTCTGAACTTGCTTTTTATCTCTAATAGAAGTTGTTAAATTTTGTGCTTATGCAAGGCGTTGCGATTCCAAATTATGTAAAAAAACTTATACGTTGAAGCTATTATGAGCCATTAGCATATAAATGTACCGTGTCGACTTTAATATTCGAAGATTTTGAGAAAAAATCGTTAATCATAAAAATATGAATATTTTACGACCGTCTAGTTCTAGTTCAATTTGCAAAAACAAAATAATTAAAAAATTGTCTATATACATTTTTTTTATTTAAGTAACTTTGTTTGATAAGGAAGTTAGTGGGGAAAAAATGTTATAAAATATTTGATATATTTATTTCGAATTCATGATATTTATGGGACTCGTGAGTCTAAAAACAGGGAAAAGAGTGACGACTCACTAGTTGAGCTCACGGACGGTTTCCACGGGTTTGAATTTTTATACTGTTTTTTTATACTTTTTCAAAAAAAAAAAATCATGACTTAAATGTGTGAATAATAACTAATTTATAAATATAAAAAAAAAAATATTAAATATTTCCCTGTCTCGAGTGGGAATCGAACCCATAACCAGTCGTTATACAGTCACACTTTGTGTCTCTGCGCCGTGACTGGCTCCATATAAATACATAATATTATAATATTTATGAACAAAATATATGTCTTCTAACGCTATTTGGTTGCTTTTTATCACTAAAAAAAATCACTAATTATAATGAAATACCAAAAAATATGAAATATGAATCTTAATTGTACAGATAATTTACTTAATCGATTTTAAAAACCGGTCTAGTGCAAGTTAGACTTGCGCATCGAGGATTCCGTACTAAAAAGTAGCTTCAGGCTTTCAAAGCAGATTAAGTTATTTGCATTATTATTATTTTTATGTACGTGTTATTAGAATGTATATTTAAGTTCCACCACTTAACGCACAATGCCAACAAATTCGGCGGAAAGTGGGGAACGGAGTATCTTAACACTAGGATCCCTCTGCTTACCCTGCTGTGTGCGGGATGCAGCATGAAGCGAAAAAAAATCTATATTGCTATTTATGTATATTGGTTAGTAATATAATAAATAAATTTTAAGTAACTTTTCACTTACTATGTATTCATTTGTACACCAACCTAAGGTTGTGAGGGTTGCCTGGTAGAAGTCACCTATGGTTATAAGGCCGCCTATACATCACATACTGTATTTTCTCAATTTATATAACTTCTTATGCAATCTTATTCTTTGTTTCCGGTGTAATAAAAAGTTTAAATAAATAAACAAGTATGATGAAAAAATATAGTATTAAGACTCTCTGTCATTCGCTATATACTCGAATTCGAGAAATTGAGTATTAAGTGGCATAATTCAATTTTAGCCGGAGTTGTATAAAGAAAATAATTTAAACAGAGGTAATTCTTTCCCCATTAGAAATCGAATCCATAACTATACTATTCGGATTATATGTTAACTGTACCACAAAAAAATGTAAATATATTGACGTAATAATATATCGTGCAAATATTAACCAGGAATTTTCGGTTTTCGGTTCCTTTATTTGTACTGTGTAAGAAATACTGTTAACAATTTTCATGATTATATGTAAGTCAAAGGGTTAAATCTTCTAAAAATTGACTAGCTTAAATTTACCAATCTGTATACTCCGGATGAATGTCTGTACTGTCTAAATGAACTGCAAAATATTTGTAATAGCTTTACTATACCCTACTTTAATACTTTAAATTACAAAACTTCTGGAAAGTAAATTAATATTTTCGTTTCGTAATCAAACGAATTCATTGTGTTATCTTAGCAGTTTGTTTTTTTCTAGATGTAAAAGTTTTCTAATGTTTGATTTAAATCATAGTTTGATAGTTCCACGGGTTCCTAACAAAAAGTATCTCACCAAACGGGCAGATAGACGTACAGACAAACTACAATGATTTTATGAGGGATGTTCTTTTTCTTTTAAAGTTCGAAACTCTAAAAGGAGAAATATATGATGTATGTTAATATTTGAAATATTTGGCAAATACTATTAACTAGGACTTAATCAGATTTTTAATGCATTTTTTCTTTTTAAAAAATATACAATATTTTAAACTATATATAATACATAATTAGTCAATAAATAATAATTAATCATTCTAAGGACTTATTAAGTATAAATCATTAATATAATATATTATAGAACAAAGCTAAAAACGTAGGCGTATATGGGTCAGAAAGCTGGTTTGTCATTAACATCTGCTATTGAAATAATAAATGCCGATTATTCACTCAATCTATATGCATAAGGAAAAATTAATTATTATATGGAAATATACCAATAATATATTAAAAAATCTAATATCAATGTAAATGATAATATTTTTTAAAATTGTTTTGGTTTTTTTATAAAAAGTATATTTTTTATTCACATTAAAATTATTATACACTAGCGACCCGCTTCCGACTTCGTCTGCGTAATATGATGTTTCAGACAATTTAATGAGACAGTTATTTAAGATTTTTTTTTTTGATTGAATTGTTGTAACTTGTTTTCTTATCAACAAGTTGAACAAATACACAACTAAATATTACAAAAATACAATAGTGAAAACAGCATTTCATTCGGTTAAGTCATTTTTAACATAGCGTGCACAAACGCACAGACAAACAGAAATAAAACTTTTTGTTTGTTTTATGATATTGATAAATGCCTCCAATAATATTTTTCTCATATACTTTTCAATGCACAGACAACTATCAGTTTCGTTTTAATTATATTTATGTATAATTTCTACGACTTATTGCTGCAAGCAATTCAATATGAATAACTCTTTAAAATATTGTAACATAAAATTGTATTTTATTTAATTTTTAGTATTTTTTACATAGTAATTTAATTATAGGTGTCTTAAGTTTTTTGCTTCGGTTTTGGTGGAATATTTTGGTGGAATGTTTCTGCTTAAAAGTTATATCTAAAATCGGTCGTAGTATTCAAATTGTATTTATTAAATAACATTAATTCTATGTATTGATCGCATATAATGAATGGAATAATGTAAATAAATGGTTCAAACCGCTTCGATTTTTAAATGCTCTGTGTCTAATTAGACAATTATGCGTATTACTTTTTTTCTTTATTTTTTTTATTTTAATTTATAAATGTCAATTGCCCTTTGGATGCCTCAGATCTACTATCCAGCTCGTCACAATATGCCTTATGGGTTCAATTTTATGCCTTTTTTTAATATAATAATAATTTAAAAAAGAAAGTTTTTATAAAAAAGTTGACAGGATGAATATAGTGTCTTACACTCCGTTCTCCGCATTTAAACCTAGCCGAATCGTCAAGCAGAAAGGGGAGCTTGAAGCTAAGCTAGCTTACCTAGATCTAGCGATCCAAGTGTAGGTGTAAGGTACTATTTTAAAATTCCCATTAACTCTACTATCAACCAAATACAACCCCTATCAAATTTCCAAATTTTAAAAGATACTACTGGTGCCACTTTCAAAATACACGATAAAAAATAATTATTGCTCATTCTCTAACCTGTACAAAGAGAGTATTAATTAAAATCCCTTCATTCCTCGAAATGGAAGAAAAGTGAGGGAGTAAAGGAAGTGTGCTCGACAGTGAGCAGCATCTTAAATAAAACAACAAACTCAAAAAACAAAAAAGTAAAGAAAAAAAGGCACGGACTACAAAAATCGTGGAGATAAGAGAAAAGAAAAACTTTAAAAAAAAATTGAGGGAAAGAGAAATTACTTATAACAAAAAGAATCTGTAAATAATATACGTGATTTTATTTCACACAATATAAGCAAGTTGAAGAAAAACTGTACTTTGCCCTCTAAAAATTTATTAATGACCATAATCGCAGCTACTTAAATAATTAATCGCCATCGCGTTGCTTTTTTTTTGACGCTGGGAAGTGCTTTTATGCAGACCGCCCGTACGCAAAGGACGGACGGTACTGTGGGGCTCATCAGATAATACCTAACACTACCTACTAAAACCCAGCGGAAACCCTCTCCACCTACATAAGACGTCGCATGATCACTCGCGTACGCATACTACGACGTCTCGGTGGATGGCCCGCCTACGGACCACCATCGCCTTCAACGTGCTCCGGGGTCTCTTCCGGAGCACCTGCAGACTCGATGACTGCAGATGCTCTTGCGGTGCAGTGGGACAACGGGACAACAAGTACAAAATGTATCGTGATTGGTTCTGCGTTTGCTTTCCAATTATTCGATTTCCGGGGGAATAGTCTTGACTTAAATGCACAAGATAAAGCGCGGCGTTATGTGTCAGACATTAATGAGAAAATGTAATATTTTGACACTAGATTCTCTGTCAAGCAGGAAAAAGCGAGATATTGAAAAAATCTAGCCAATGACGTCATATCACATCACGTTTTAAACAATTATGTTATGATAATATTTATAGTTGTTTTGTAGCAATTTATAAATTAAACGATATGTTTCTAGCGTGACGAGCATATTCTAAAATGCGTTTTTTATACACGAGGATATTTTAATATGCGTGTTTTTTGTATTTAAGTTTTTTTTTAGCTTCACGCTGTATCCCGCATATAGCAGGATAGACAGAGGGAACCTAGTGTTAAGACACTCGGTTCTCCACTTTCCGCCGAATTCGGAGGCATTACATGTTAAGTGGCGGAACTTAACGAAGCGCTTTAACTCGACACCAGAGCGAAGAAAATGGACAAAACAAAACAATATTTTAATACTGTTCAATATAATTAACAATTTCATTTGGCATTTGAGTTATAATAGTTTTGTTTTGAAGACAGGCTTCTAACTACTAACATTTGAAACTTGACTTGTCTAAACTGCATTCAGCTTGTCATTTTTTGCGAGACACATTTAAATATTATTTAAATAACCTTAACAGTCAATTCTTTCTACGGTAATGTGAACTCTTTTTATTATCTATATTTTTTTCCATCCATATTTCAACTACAGTGGAAACCAACACGTGTTTGTTTTTTTAATTTGCTTTATAATCATATGCAGAGTTAAGAGGAAAAAACGGCTATAAAGAAAATTACGAATTATATTTTAATTTATGATGATGCAGATAAAGTATATACAATGTTGCACATAAATTTTGTAAGCAAAAGAAAATAATAATGAAGTGATCAAAATTTACAATAACGAGGCCTTGTCGCTTAAAGTGGTTACCTTTCAATGTTAGACTTAGAACAGGTCGTGCATTAAATAGCACATTTTTTTTTAGCTTCACGCTGTATCCTGCACACAGCAGGGTAGGCAGAGGGAACCTAGTATTAAGATACTCTGTCCAGCGAAGAATATGGAAATATTAAATATTTCCACTCTTCGAGTGGAAATCGAACCCACAACCAATCGTTTACAGTGACACGCTTGTGCCACTGGGCCACGACTGGCCTAAATAGCACATTTACGTATTTAACCTATTAAATACTAATCAGATAGCTGAAATAACTATCTGCTGGTGAAAAGCTCATCAAAATTGGTCCAGCCATTTGAGAGATGCGGGGACGAACAAACGAAGAGACTGTCAAAAAACTTAGGTAAATTACCATGCGATATTTGAACCCACAATCATTTAATGCAAATTTTTACTTTTCCTTTTTGTATACTTTTTTCTTAAGAAAAAATATATTTTCTTAATATAAAGAAAAATATATTTATATCTCTTAACGTTCAACTCACGTATAAATTAATAATACAATGAAAAAAAAACCTAAAAAAGCGTCTTTACGTTTTATTGACATAGCAAAAAAAACAAAAAATCTTTGTGTCAAAACACTATTTTCTGCTTTCCGTTTCCATTTGAATAAGCATGTTGAGTGACGAAACTAAACGCCTCATTTAGTCCTCAACGTAATTCACGCAAGCAGGAATCGAACCTACTCACACCAATATGATCAAACAGTATTCTTCCATGATATCATTGTTTCAATTTATTATTTAATATTTTAGTTAAATATACACTGACAGCTTCACAAAGATTTCTACAAACTAATTTATAGTTCCCTTGCATTCGATATCATATAATTATTTTCAAGAACTGTGTCAAAGGTAAGGCGCGTAATTGCATTCATTATATATAAATAAGAAGAATAAAAACAGTTTACCGTGCAAATGTATGCTGTATGTATTATTAAGCTGATAGTCGTTTAATAAAACTTATCTTGCCATTTAATACATTGTATTTTTTATATTTATTTTTTTAAATTTTGAAGCCAGTCGTGGCGCAGGGGCACGAAATGTCAGTCATATTACATAAACGCCAGGGATTATAGGTTCGATTACTATTCGAAGAATTGAAATATTTAACATTTCGTCTTCTTCGCTCTTTTCGTTCATACCATCGTTGTGGAGGTAAAGCGCGGCGTTAAGTTCTGCCACTTAACACACAATGCCTCCCGATTTTTGACGGAAAGTGGGGAACGGAGTGTCTTAACACTAGGTTCCCTCTGCCTACTGTGTGCGGGATACAGCGTAAAGCTAAAAAAGTTTTGCTGAATTTGTTGCATATGAGTATTTGAATTTCTCCTTGAGAGGGATTCAAACTCACAACCATCACTACTGAATCACAAAGACAGTTATTATTATGTTTTTTAATACTTTTTTTAATATGTTTTTTAATACTTTTAATACCAAATTCAAAATTTGCTATTTTCTAGAATTGGAAAGTATAGTATCGGTATATAAAAAATAAGTTTATATTATAATACTTCTAAAGTGTTATTCACACATTTACTTGTTATTCATATAAAAAAACATTTGTAGAAAACGTAATATAACTTGAATCGAACTTGAAACTGCGCCCAGTGAACGGTTTCCAAAAGGAAGGAAAAAAATATACCGCTAAATAATACTTATATTTTATTTTTTTAGCTTCACTCTGTCACGCACACAGCAGGGTAGGCAAAGGGAACCTAGCGTTAAGACACTCCGTTCCCCATTTTCCGCCGAATTCGGAGGCATTGCGTGTTGAGTGGCGGAACTTAACGCCGCGATTAGTCTCGATCATTCTATTTTATATTATTCATTATATATATTCTTATTGTTTTCTATAATATTTATCGCATACATTCTTGACTTCACCTCAGCACGTTATTTTATTTATTTTGTGTTTATCAGCAAAAAAGTGGATATAAAATAAATAAAAAGCTTTTTAAATAATTATTTATTTTCTACTTATAATTGACTTATATTACTACTTAGACGTTACTAGCTAATCAAATAAAATAATTTGAATACTTTTTATATAAACGTTTTTATATTTCTTATAATCTTTCAGCTATTTTTGACGTCTTTTACTTGCCCTTGCTTATCTTATCATCTATAAAGATTATTATATTAACTATTTATATTAACTGTACGTATATATGTTGTTTATATATATATGGGTTGATATAAAAAGTTGGATATTAACCCATGTCGATGATTATTTTATTTATTTTGAGTAAAAGTTTCAAAGTGCAAAGTAACTAAGTTGGTTTCTCACAAGATTTTTCGTCTTATTTCCCTTCAATAGCTTAATAAAAGGTATTAAATTTAATTTTTGAATATAATTATATGTTGTTTTATTAAAAATCAACTAGACACGTATAAATAAATCAGATGAACTATTGGACAAAGTACTGAAATGATGGCTATATGTTTGAAAATTTAAGTGAAATTGGATGATAAGTTTGTAAAGCAAAAGTGCGGAAGCGTCTGTTGGATAGTTATCTTAAATGGAGACTATTTGATGCTTTTTCTAATTACTTCAAATTAATTTCTATTCATTTTTAACATGTCACAAGAAAATGTTAGAATAATTTATATAGGATGCAAAATTTTAAATTACTTCACCAACGTTTTGTACCCATAACTAAACTTAAAGCTTAAATTTAATAGAAACCAAGGGTGCCTTTTAACGTAGTACGGTGTGAACAACCATTTCTACTGTGAGATAACCTTATAATACATTTTTTTAAGATTCATCGAAAAATGGAGACCATTCCACATCATGAGCTTCTCATAGTGACACAAGAAGAATTTCAAAAGGTCCGAAAGTCTTTCAACATGGACAATTTAGAGCAACTACGCGAAACATTGGACGCTATCCGAGAGTGGTGCGAAAAACAGGAACATTTGGCATCAGCATTACCATATTTAAGTAAGATTTCTCAAGATTGTTTATTGTCTATAAAGATAGCCATTCGTGGCGCAGTGGCACAAGCGTGTGACTGTAACCGACGGGTTGTGGGTTCGATTCCACTCGAGGAGTGGAAATATTTAATATTTCCATTTTCTTCGCTCTGGTGTCGAGGCAAAGCGTGGCGTAAAGTTCCACCACTTAACACGCAATGCCTCCGCATTTGGCGGAAAGTGGGAAACGGAGTGTCTCAACATTAGGTTCCCTCTGCCTTTCCTGCTGTGTGCCGGATACAGAAAAAAAATAAAAAATAAACCTAACCTAACATAAAACATCGTCCCTACAATTAATTAAACAATTCTTAACTACTTTAAAATGTTTTCAATATTTTACTTTTTTTTTCACCTCAACAGTCTTGTTTGATTAGAGCGTTGAAACGAAAATAATTAAATTTTGACCATTTCACCGAGTAGGAATCGAACCCATAACAAATTACAGTTATAGTCAAATGCTGTCCCATTACACCACAATAGCCTGATTTATTATTTATAAATATATTATAACATATTTTTTTTTTCAGGTCATAGACTTTTAGAAAGATTTTTGCTTATATCCAGAGGCTCCATGGAAAAAACAAAAATTAAAATCGACAAAATCCTTACAATGAAGGGAATGTTTCATGATCTGAGTCTTAATAAAAGTATTGAAGAATTTGAAAATTTTAACGATAGTGTGTAAGTAGTATATTTTTTTAATATCATTCATATATTTAGGGTATAAACACATTTTTATACTCTACAGAGATGGTAACAAGGAACATAAATTGTAGTAAGCGTGTAAGAATTTCCGCACCGCCGGTAGTAAAACGCATGGCTTAGATGTCAGAGCTCTTGGCCAGTTTTCAAAAGGCGTGAGTTCGAATAGCTTTTTACGTTATAAATTCCGGATATCCATAATATATTTTTAAATTAAACCTGTATTAAATCATTATAATTTGTTTATTAATACATTAGGATCATCTTTGTACTGTGAAATATGATGAATAACATTGTTTTTAAGTAACATAAAAAATACACAAGTTCAGTAAAATAAATTGCAATTGTATGATATTTATCTACACTGATATTGTAAAGACGAAAATGTTTATGAGTTTATATGCTTAAGATAGGCAACCTCCAAAATGACTTAACCAGTTTTAAAAAATATTTTACCGTTAAAAAGCTACCTTATCTCTGATTGCTGTAGACATTTATACTTGTTTGTAAATCATCAAATATCTGCCAAAATATTTAACACTTATAAAGTACCTAATCCAGGAAAAATGCACTAATGAAAATCTTTTCATGTGTACTCTGGTATTCATATAATTCTGTTAAGTGTTCAATATACAGAATATAGTACTTTATAATCTAAGACTACTTTATAAGCGCTACGTTGAGTTTCACCACTCAACATGTTAACTAAAACTCACGTCTCGAATTTGAACGGAAGAGTAGAGAACATGATGACTTCGTACTGAGTTAGTTCTTTCCGACTACCTTGCTTTGCGAGTAAAGGTGTGAAACTGAATACATAATTCATAAGTTTGAACAACTTGCCATTTAAGCGAGATAGTGTCTACCATGTACGGTACGGTCTACAAAGTAGCTGTCTTATAATTCTGTAGATTACGCAGGTATAACCGTGAACGGGTCACCAGTTTTTTTGTCAGCTTAGCTGGGTAATCAAAGAGGAAGTAGTGTTAAGACACTCCGGCCTCTACTTTCCGCCCGAAAACGAGATATTGCATGTGGAGTGGCGGAACTCAACGCTGCACTTTTTTCTATGATATCAGAGCGAAAAAGAATTAAATAATCGAATGATATTTAAATAATCGAACCGACGACTATCACGGTTTTAGTCAGACGCTGTCCACTGTGCCACGACAACCGCAAGGGGGTATTAAATAAACAGATTATTATTTTCCCGAGTGGAATACGATTTCGCAACCATCGCGTGCAAACAGAACGAATGATGAATAATAAAAAAATATATATTACAAATAAGGTAACAATTATTTCCTTGCAACCTACCTTTTACTTCAAGTATTGTGTTTTTAAAGTATGTTGAGAATGTTTTTGTATTAAGCTGTCTGTTTCTAAGACACTTATTAGTTTCACCTGTAGATACAGAATGGAAGAAAAACGTTATTTTGCAAGTAAAATGTTTATTCTTATTTAACCCTATTTGAAACCACTTCTCTGGTCTACTCTGCTCGTTTTTTTTTTAAATTTGACGATAGTATAATACTTTAGTAGCATGATATGTTTAATAAGGATGAACAGGACAGGTCGCTTTAATTTATTTCTTTAACTAATTTGATATTATTCTTATTATATTAGCTCAGCGAAGCGAAGCTCTTACTGGTCAAAAGTATGTTTCGTTGTGGTTTAACTCTTCCTGGGCTATTTTTAGTAGACCTCTGAAATTTGGCACATTGAGGGGATATCGAGCTCAGCATCTTGTGTGTTGGGAAGTTTTTCGATGATAATTGTAATTGTAGTTTTTTAATAAATGGTAGTTAAATGGTCAAAAAATCCCATAGAATAAGGCTGTGGATATTTAAGTGTTATGTTAGTGTTAAGTGTTTGCTTTTCAAACTTTCTTAACATGTAATAACATTAAGTGTGTACTTCGCTCAGCTCTTCCCGCCATGCAGAGCAAACAGGCGGTTCCTAGTATACAGTGGTTGTGTTTTCAATACCCACTTGAGGGATTCTATGTTAAAATTATTTTCGATTAATATTATGCCCCTTCTCTGGTAAGACAAATCATGGTTGAGTTTTGTCAGTAAAATATTTATAATAAAGCAGATAGATTAAAATAACACAATTATTTAGTAACACTGTAAAGTTTTTAAACCAGTAGCTACGTTCAAAATACGTATTAGAACTTGAACTACGTTGTAAATACGTTAGGTATTTTTAACTTCCTCAATGTCATTCAAATTTGAAAAGTGCAAAACTGATTTAAGATAAAAAAATACTTACAAAATAATTGTAATTACAAAACAATAATATTTTTAAAATTAAAATTTTACTTTAAAACATTCACAATACGAGTACATACGTAAAACAATAAAAAAACGAACAATGAAACATTTATAAAGAGTAAAAAACTCACATTTGTTAGTAAAAAACAATTATATTTTTATTATTCCATAATAATGTTACAGAGGCCGTCGTAGCGCAGTGTGTCTGAGTAACCGCGATAGCTGTGGGTTCGATTCCCAATCGGGGGAATGATTAAAATATATAGGTGCTAGCGGCCCGCTCTTGGCTTTTCAACGTTAACTACATAGGTGTTTCGTTGTATTGCAACCCTCGGGTGTGGATTTTTAAAAATTAGATTACTCTATTAATTTGTGGCCAGTCGTGGCCCAGTGGCACAAGCGTGTGACTGTAAACGACTGGTTGTGGGTTCGATTCCCACTTGAGGAGTGGAAATATTTAATATTTCCATTTTCTTCGCTCTGGTGCCGAGGTAAAGCGCGGCGTTAAGTTCCGCCACTTAACACGCAATGCCTCCAAATTCGGCGGAAAGTGGGGAACGGAGTGTCTTAACACTAGGTTCACTCTGCCTACCCTGCTGTGTGCGGGATACAGCGTGAAGATGAAAAATTAAATTACCCTATATTTAACCTTGGATTAAATGTCAAGCGGTGTAGATTTTTCATATAAAATTTCATCCCCTATTTCGACCCTTTAGAGGTTGATTAAAAAAAAATAAGTAGCCTATGTTTTGCCCAGTAATTTTTATTACTTTCTTTCTAAATTTCATCCAAATCGGACCGGTAGATTAGCCGTGAAAGCGTGAAAGACAAACAGAGAGACATTCGCATTTATAATATAAGTATGGATATTACTGTTATTTCTTCGCTCTGGTGTCAAAGAAAAAGAGCGGCGTTAAACTCTGCCCCTTTTACCCGCAATGTCTTGATTTTCAGGCAGTATGTGGAGAACAGAGTGTAGATTCTCTCTGACCCTTCTATGCGCGAAAATACGTGAAACTGTATTAATATTACAGCTTTTATTTCTTACATTAAACTGTTGGATGTGCCAAATTGTGCTCGAAATGCATTGCTATTATCTTTTCAAAGCGCTTTGGCGTATGGAGACACTCGTAACTTCTACGTGATAACTACTTTAGGTCTAAAATTTTAGTGTTTCCGCCTCATGCACTAGACGATAACCGTATTATACTTTACTTAAATCTCTTTTGACATGTTCTCTTTTCTTATTAAACATGACAATTGTTACTAAATGGCAAAGGGAAATCTATTAAAACATTTCTATGAAAGAGTGTTTTTTTAGTTTTACGCTTTTTAAGTAGCACCTATCAAGACATTTCGTTCTCAACTTTCCTTCTAAATTCATAACATTGCATATAAAAATAAAATAAGAAATAAACACGTTTTGTCTTGTTCACCAGAACGGAGATGAATATCGTTCCACCGATACGATGTTTGTTTATTGTAACTTTTGCTTTAAAAATTCCGAAGGCGACTCCATACATAAGAAGGCGATGTACATAGTTAGCGACGTTATCTATTATAATATTATAGATGCAAAAACCAATTTGATCTAAGATTAATATTATACTAGCGGCTCGCTCGCGGTTCTGCCTGCATAATCGATATTTGTTGTGATTTTTTAATTTCTTTTTCGTTTATATCAAAAAATAAATTTAGAAATCATTGTTTAACATTCTTTTACATTTAAAAATGCCCCCATTGATTTTTGTCTCCTATATCCCCCTATTCAGCGAGTTTTTTTTGTATGTGTAGACTAAAATTAAGCTTCTACATTTTTAAAAAGTAAAGTAATTATACAATTAGCATAGATTTTTCTTTAATTGCTACAAATACATATATAAATATATATATATATATATATATATATATATATATATATATATATATATATCTATATATATACTCATCTATCTATTATACTAGCTATATCTCTATCTAATCTACTCTATATATCTCTCATATCTATCTACTTTCTTTTTCTTTTTATTTCTTTCTTTCTTTCTTTCATTTCTTATCTCTCTATCTCTCTCTCTCTCTCTCTCTCTCTCTCTCTCTCTCTCTATCTCTCTCTCTCTCTCTTCTCTCTCCTCTCTCTCTCTCTCTCTCTCTCTCTCTCTCTCTCTCTCTCTCTCTCTTTCTTTTTCTTTTTCTTTCTTTCTTTCTTTCTTTCTTTCTTCTTCCGCTCCCCCCCTCGCCTTCTCCTCCTCCCTCCCCCCTCTTCTCCTGTCCTCACCGCTCCCACTCCAGTATGATTTGCCTTTACAGGTGTATACAACATTGTTGGCATTTGTTTGTGTGCGATTACAAGATGCTATTAAAATATCGATCAAATAGTATAAAACAAAACAAGACCAAATAAAATAAATAGGCTAGGTGTAAATAAGTTAAAAATTAAGAATTAAAACTAATAACTCTAAAAACTAATAATAATTAATCTAAAACTAATAACAATAATTGTCTACTTAATATAGGTAAGATAGAGAAATAAAATGCTACAAGTAAAATGCTAAAAGTAAAAAATATAAATATAATAAAAATATTCAATAAACCAACTATTACCACAATCATTCTTCGTTATAAATAATATCCAAACACTTTCTAACAAATTTGGCACAATCTTGAGGGTGAAAAATATCGATATCACCCTTAGAAGAAAATTCGTTATATGTTGCCATGAGTCTGTTCAAAGGAGAATATTTCCCTACGTTGGTCCTGGAACGTATGCGATTAAAAATATTCGTAATAGGGTATCTAGGAATAGATCTTGGGACATTTATTGGGATCTGCTGGAGAATATCTGAACATAATATTTGACCGTGGAAGAGCTTGTAAAGTATTTTAATGTCACTAACTTTTCGTCGTATTTCAAGAGAATCGAGCTTAAAGTGAGATAACCTGGTACGATAATCAGCACGGTAGGGACAATTTCGATCTTTATAAGCCAAAAACCGAGTGAAGCTACGTTGAACACGTTCGATTCTATTAATGTGAACATTATAGTAGGGATTCATAATCTTTAATATTAACTTTACAGGATATTCGTGCCCCTACCACGGTTATGCCCGGACGATTTTTCGAGAATTTACGTAACACAAATGATACCGGGGAAGATGGACGGGTTCAATCTACTAGCTTATATAAGATATTGTTTTTTGGTAAGTATGCACATTATCGCAACTAACATTTTTAAATTCTAGGATGCTCCTTTTACACTTGAGTGAAGGCCAATTAGTAGTGGCAACCTGACGTGAGGATTACGACTTTTTTTAGCTTCACGCTGTATCCCGCACACAGCAGTGTAGAGAGAACCCAGTGTTAAGACACTCCATTCCCCACTTTCCGCCGAATTCGGAGGCATTGCGCGTGTTAAGGGGCAGAACTTAACGCCGAGCTTTTACCTCTGATAGCAGAGCGAAGGAAATGGAAATAATTCCACTCCTCGAGTGGGAATCGAAACCACAACTAGTCGTTTACAGTCGTACCTACGAGCCTCTACGATACGACTGGCCACAAAATACGAAATTATTTTTGCAAAAAGTAATTGTAGTAAAATATTTATTAAATTTTATTGTTTTTGCTAAATAAGTGATCTATTCACATGGCGAAATTTGATTTATTATTAAATCATAAATTGTGTCATTGATGACATAAATGCTTGAAGTATTTCTCGGATTTGAAAGAGGACTTTCCTCTTTCAGTACAAAGTAACGTGACATAGTAACGTTCTTTCTGCCTACCACCGGAGAAAAAGCTATTATTTAAGTGTGAAGAGCAGTGTGATTCGGGCTAAAGGCGAAGAACAGAGTGTTTTTTTGTCACTAGGCTCTCTCTCTAACTACAGAGGTATGCGGAAAAAAAAACTTTGCTAAAAATATTAAAAAATCCAACAGTATTAACTTAATATTTTCTTTCAGATCGGAGAATATAGATTGTATCATGACTATTCGTGTGCAGACCGATTTATATTAGATCTTAAAAATGTTAACTTTAATATCCTTACCAAACTTAATCCAGTTATATTGAAAAAAGGAGAATTATTGTGCACAGTAAGTTTAATTTCATACTAAGTTACATTTAAGATAAAAAAATTCAACATTATAATTAATTTACACACTTTTGTGTGAATTAAAATAAAAAAAAACATTTTTAAAAATACTTCCTAACTTGGACTGTTTGCAAGAGGGTTTAACAATGTAAAAAAATATTAAAAAATACTAAGAAAACTAACCTAAGTACAAAAAAAATACAACTGAAGTTTATACAGTAAGAACAATAACCTATGAGTCTTAAATAAAAAAATGTTTGTATGTATATAAAAAATACATATGTAACTTCTATAAAAATTATAAGGTATTTAAAAACAAAAAAAAACCATAGTTATTACCTATGTTTTCGTAAATTTCACGCGGACGAAGTCGCAGGCGAAGCTAATATGTACCTATGTCCTATAAAACTACTACTACATTAATACTATTTTTTCAGGAAGGCTTTGGTACCAAAATAAAAGGCATACACATAGTGAACTCACCATCGTTTGTAGATAAATTTGTTTTTATAATTAAACAAGGACTAAGAGAAAAAGTGGCAAGTAGGCTGCATGTACACAGCTCCTACGAGGATTTATATAAGGAGATACCTAAATATTGTCTCCCCAAGGACTATGGTGGTGAGGCACCAAGTTGTGAAAAATTAGCCGGTAAGTATTTAATTTATTCGCCTTTTGCCAGTATTCTTATTTATAAAAGACGAATTTAATTCTTATTTATAAACGACAATTATATTTGTAACATAATTTTATGCATCTTAAAAGATAATGCTTAAGCTAATGCTGCTTGATAATGGTCTTAAGTTTTAATTTGTAAACTTCTCTTGCTTGTCCAATGTAATTGTCACTGATGGATATTAAACAAAATTAAATAAATAAAGTCTTACTGTGACTTACCAATAGTACTACTGAGAATTTTCTCTTGCAGTAGATTTACTGATAGTAGGACTCCGTGCGTTTTTTTTAATTTTTCGTGGCACTAATTAATGTCTATAAAAAGAACCAATCATTTCAATATATTTTAATATTCTTTTATAATCTATCTATGTTAATATTGTATTATCAAGTCTAATAGGAGAATATTCTGAGTAGTAAGTACTAATGGGTAGTAAGTAACAGTCTTACTGTTAGGAATAGGCAGCTTTATTTTAAGCAAAAATATTTTTTTTACTAAACTACGAGCAATTCATTTGACCCAACACGTGGCTTAGCGCTTGTACGGTTTCCTACAGGCGCGGGTTCGAATCCCGCTGCATCCAAATATTTAATACGTAATTTAAAAATATTTTTGTAATTTCCTAAGTGTACGAAGAACACATTAAAATTTTAAAACAATTTGAACAGTGAACAAGAAATATATACTTATAGAACGTATCAATAAATCCTATTACTTAAAAGTTTCCGCTAAATGGTATTTTATTTCTAAACATTCACAACTCTAATATCACATTATATATAACCTGTATACTGTTCTCTATAACTCATAGAAAACATTCGGTGACGATAACGCAAGTTCATTGACTTTTGTTCACTCAAAGAGATCTCAACGCGCCTAATCTAATAAGTTTTGTTTTTGCTCTAACCTATGTTCTGTACCGCAGACAGAGAGAACTTAGTGTTAGGACATTCCGCCTAATTCTGGAGGCATTACGTATTGAGAAGCGGAACTTAACGCCGCGCTTAACTTAACGCCAGTGCGAAGAACATGAACTATTAAAAATTTAAATTCTTCAATTGGGAATCGAACCCACTATCAGTCACGTTTACAGCCATGCTTTGTGCCCCTACTGCCTCGGCTGGCGTTTAAAATAAGTCATCTCTTCAAAAATATTGAAATATAAAACTTTATTTCAGACCTATGGAAAGAACGTCTTAATTCAAAGGAAGCAAGAGTAATAGTAGATGAGTGCAATAAACTGGTGGCAGATGAGTCTAAACGGAGTCAGATCAAGTTTAACGAAGAGTATTTAGGGATGCCCGGCTCATTTAGAAAGCTCGTTGTGGATTAATTAAAATGTGATTTTTGAAAGGGAACGTAAAACTAATGTAAAACGGTCAAAGAACGGTGAAAAATAATAAAATGATAATAAAGTTAATGGAATTCGGAGTATAATAATGTTTTCTTTTACTTTGATCCCCATAAAGGCAATTTTATTGGCAATGTTATATACAAACAAGAAGACACGAACTGTGATGTTTATGATATACACTCTCATATAAAGTAATTGTCATATAACTTGAGGGGACCAAGCTCCGCTCGGTATATCTTTTTGTAAAATCGTGATTTTGAAGTATCATAACTTCATAATAAAAAAATGACAAAATAAATAAAAATTATAATACAAAAAAATAAAATAATTACAAAGAAATAAATATAATATATTAAATTAAAACAAAAAAAAAAGAACAGACTGTACGTTAGGACTGAACCGTGGATTTCTGGTTTGTAAGTTGCTGTAAGCTGAGCTAATAAATCTGAGCAAAAACACATGCGTATACTAATGATATTTTAGAAGTTTTATTATGGTCCAAAAATCCAGAGAAAAAAAATCTTGCTACACCGAATTATCTCCCCCGAAGCCCCCCAACATATTAAATTTCTATACATTTCTCTCTTTTTAATATTTAAAAATGTATGTATATTATAAACATTACATTATAAAGATTTATATGTATTTTAAAAAATATACCAAACTAAAATTAGAAAATTTTATGTGCTTCGTAATCATATTGCAAGTTGAAACAAGTCCCCATTAAATAACACGTATCCAAAAGGCGCGGGTTTGAATCCCGCTGGGTCCAAATTGTTTTCACGTTTCCTAAACAACTTTTTCAAGTTTCCATTAATTTCGTAAAACTTACTATATTACCGGGAGATTATCTTAACATAAATAAACGCTTGGCGGGCAGTATCACATTATTAGGACGGCCGCGTGGACATGACACCACCACAGACCATATACGGCAGGCTAATAAAAATTTAACCCAGTGGCATTTGAATCTAGAACCTCGGATATAAAGAATACTCTGCAACTATAAAAAAATATTTTATTTTACTTATCGTGTCAATAACGTTTTAAAAATTTTAACATTTCACAAACTTCAAAAAATGAAAATGTCAATTTTAGAAAACGTATAAAAATTTGACGAGGCGCGGGTTCATATTCTGCTGCGTTTTAATTTTTGTACGTTTTCTAGAAACGTCTCTAACATTTTAAACTATTTACTGTGTAGTAAGTTCAAAATTTTCTAATATATTAGCCAATTGAAAATGAAAAACATTAATATAAAGGGGAAGTTGAACGCATCAATAAAATTATATGACTTAGAACTCCAAAGAACTAACAATGTAGTCAGAGAGGATCTAGTATCAAGTCACTCGGTTTTCCACTCTCCACCCGAATTTAATACAATGCGTACTCAACGTGGCATCATTAATTTTCAAAATGAGGAAAAGAAAACCATTAAATATTATTCAATAATTACTCCTCCGATTAGGGATCATATGAAAAAATCCAACATGTATGAAAAAAAACCAATCCATTGCTCTATGACGTCTTTTATTGAAAATAATGAAACATAATTATATGGAATAATATCACTTTTTGTTAGTTATTAAAGGCTTAAGTGAAGGTTTCATTTGAAAAACAATACAATATAAAGTTATTTTTTACAAATAAAGAGAACCACTTTAAATAAAATAAACTAAAAAGTAATAAAACATAATCATATATTCTTATGTCTATGATTTTCTAACAGTTTGCTTTTAATTATAAAATATGATGTATGCATGTACCTCCTAACCAGATAGGTCATAACTACATTTCACATATGACTCAAAATATTTTTTTTAACTTCACGCTGTATCCCGCACACAGCAGGGTAGACAAAGGTAAACTAGTGTTAAGACACTCCGTTCCCCACTTTCCGCCCAATTCGGAGGCATTGCGTGTTAAGTGGCGAAACTTAACGCCGCGCTTTTACCACGACACCAGAGCGAAAAAAATGGAAATATCAAATATTTCCACTCCTCGAGTGGGAATCGAACCCACAACCAGTCGCTTACAGTCACACGCTTGCGCCACTGGGCCACGACTAGCCACAAAAATATTATTACAACTAAAAATTTATTATCGAAATATATATTTACAGTTCATCTAAGTAAAAATTGACAGTTATGGAGTCGGTGTCAGTAGATATTGATGTTATTTAATATTATAGTACATTCTCTCACTACTGAGCCATGCGTTCTAGTACCAGCTGCGTCGAAATTCTTATACGCTTTATTAAAATTTATTTTTGTTTAGAGCGCCTGGACAGTATTCAGGAGGCGCGGGTTCGAATCCCGCTGCGTTCAAATTTTTATACGTTTTCTAAATGTCTTTTTCGCA
Organism: Dryas iulia moderata; assembly: GCA_019049465.1. Classification (NCBI taxonomy): domain Eukaryota; kingdom Metazoa; phylum Arthropoda; class Insecta; order Lepidoptera; family Nymphalidae; genus Dryas; species Dryas iulia. The sequence continues at coordinate 8,389,045 of CM032435.1, read as the reverse complement.
TTTTATGAATATTTTCAAGTTTAAGGATTCCTAATTATTCCTGGCAATAAATATGGCCTATATTACTCAGTGAAAATGTACCTTTCTAATCGTGAAAGATTCGAAGTTAAAATCTATCTAGTATTTTTGAGTGAAATACCTTACAAACTTTCATCTCCATTTCCTCTTACAGAGAGATATTTAGATTAAAAAGTAGCCTATATTCTTTCTCAGCCTCTGAATTATTTTTGTAGTATTTTTTAAATCAATTCAGTACTTAAGGCGTGATTAAGTATCACAAAATAAGACAAAGTTTTTTATAGGAATTTATAAAAAAATAAATAAATATGAATAGCACAAAAACTACTTAGATTAGATCTTACATAATTTTAAATAGGAATACATGAGAAGCACTAGCTATCATATAAAAAAGAATCATTAAAATTGATTCACTCAGTAAAAATAAATGTGCCAAAATACATAAACAGAACAATCCAATTGAGAATATTATACGTTTTTAAATCGATGAGATTTTAACTTAATTTAAATAAGCACATGCAAAGCGATATCTATTATATAAAAAAAGTGTCATCAAAATCGATACACTCAGTAAAAAGTTATGCGGTAATACATATAAAAGATTCCAGTGTAATTGATAACCTTCTGCTTTTTAAGTCGCTAACAACGAAAACAATAAACATTTTGTTGATTATACAACAAAAACAATAAGGTTATCTTTTAATTTTAATTGTTTATGTCAAATTTACTTCTATTGTACATTTGTAAAAACAAAGTGTAATCATTTTTTTTATGAACAACTAGCGACCCGCTCGCGACTTCACCGCGTGATCTGTTCGAGTCCCTTTGGGATTCTTTGAACTTTCTGTTCAACCATAATAAAATATAAAGTCTTAAATAGTGTAGTTTGGGGACAGTCGTGGCAGAGTGGTGTAAACTAACGTGTGACTGTAAACGACTGGTTGTGGGTTCGATTCCCACTCGGGGAGTAGATATTTTTAATATTTCCATTTTCTTCGCTATGGTATCGAGGAAAAGCGCGGTGTTAAGTTACTTAACACTCTACGCCTCTTAACTCGGCGGATTCAAAAATAAGGAACGGCGTGTCATAACACTAGGTTCTCTCTGCCTACCCTGCTGTGTGCGGGGTACAGCGTTAAGCTAAAAAAATAAAAAAATGGTTAGCTTTCTAATTGTGAAAGAATTTTTATTATAGGTTCAGTATTTCCGAAAATTACCCCTTACAAACAAAGTTACAATCTTTACTTCTTTATTATATTAATATGGATGTATCATTCGAGATCATAATTAATATGTATGAATTCCGTCAAAAAACTGTGTGTACTTGTTTACGAAGTTATTTTTTTTTGCAATCTGATAAGGCTTTAGCTTCACGCTTCTTTTGCGCTTAGTAAGGTGGTCAGAAAAAACATAGTGTTAAGACACTCCTTTCTCCACATATAGAAGGCTATCAGGAAAAATCTGTTTTACTACTCCATACAATCTCTTAGCCATTAGTTTTGGGGTGTTTTTTTTTTACTTTTGAAGAATTTAAATAAATACTATTTTTTCCACTAAAATTATTGCATGCACGCCTGGAATGGACTAGAGCTAAAATGGTAGTATCTTTATCGTTTAATTGAAGAATTTATCTACAATAATTCCCTTGTTGTGATTTTTTTTACAAAAAAGGCATCATATTTTTATTAAAATAATAGTAAAATAACATGTGTAGATATGTGCATTGTATTCCAGTTGAAGATGAAGATTTATTACTTTATCTTGGCAAGGTTGTGGGTTCGATTCCCACACGGGGAATGATTTATAAATATATATTCTCATTTTGCCTGTTGACAAAAAAACACTCACATTGAGTCACTCAATTAAGTAGAATTGAGTGTGTCACTAGGCACTCGGGAAAAATCATCTAGCTAAAAAAATATTACTTTCGCCTAAATCAATAAATAAATAATTTCTCAAACAAATAAATTAATGTTTACAAGCTTTTTTTTTAGCTTCACGCTGTGTCCCGCACACAGTAGGGTAGGCAGAGGGAACCTAGTGTTAACACACTCCCTTCTCCACTTTCCGCCGAATTCGGAGGCATTGCATGTTAGGTGGCGGAACTTAACGCCGCGCTTTGCCTCGATACCAGAGCGAAGAAAATGGAAAGAATAAATATTTCCACTCCTCGAGTGGGAATCGAACCCCCAACCAGTCGCTTTACAGTCACACTTTGTGGCACTGCGCCACGACTGGCCCTAAAGCTTAATTTTGCTTATAGAGAATATATTTATATAAAATAAGAAATGAGTCAAATTATTATAATATTGTTAAAAAGATAGGTATTCTCACACTGAAGCAGGTGATATGAATATTTTATAAGCATATACATTACAACAACATTAAAAATAAATGTTTTACTAATACGTTTTAGTAATTCGTTACATTAACTAATTATTATAGACATTTTTCTAACTACATATTTTAGATTTATTTTTTATAATAAATATTAAACAGTTATAACGAAGAACTATATATAACATCCTCAGAAAGATGCATTTAAAGACATTCACAAGCTTTTATCTCAAATAATTATAATGATTCATTTCAATTTATTCATATGAATCATTTTTTAACAGGTAAAGTTTTTTTTTAATCTTAACTGAAAATTATAACCTTTTTGAAACCAAGTACACTACTAGCCTTTACTTTACGAACAAGTTGATTTTTTTGACCTTCTTATTAAAAAAATAATATAAGTAATTAATATTTAATAAAGGCCATCGTAGTCGTGAGTCAAGCCCTACTTGGAGAAATCATTATACTTAAATTATATTCACTTTATCGCTCTGCCAATACAAAACGTGCGTAAAATTCGGCCGATCAACACGCAATTTTTAGATGTCGGACGGAAATTGAACAACCAAGTTACCATTGTTAATATTTATTATAAAATTATATTATCGCTCGCGTTACGCTTTACCTGTGCCATCAACTTTACTACTTTAAAGACATTTAAATAGGTTAGAGCTCGGTTATTCGTGCACATCCAGTCGAAGCAGTAAGAAGCAGTAATGGAATCACTACCGAAGGATTGTATTTTTGAGTTTAACCCAGACACACTGACGTATTTAAGAAAACAGTATGAACTGGACAAACCTGGTAGAATTGAAGAAGCGATTTCTATACTTCAAGAATGGATAAATAAACAGCCGCATTTTCTTAAAAAGGATTTTCGTGAGTATTGATTTTTTATACAATGAATCAATAATAGTTTTTATATATTGAATTGATAACAAAGAGATTCTAATTGACCTTGAGACGTTCTTCTTTGAAAGATTATTTGTTGGTCATATATATTAGAGGTCACCGTGGCGCAGTGGGATAGTGTTTAACTGTAAGCTTGGTCGATTGTGGGTTCGATTCCGACTAAAAATTATTTCTCACAAGCTTTTCGAGGATTGAATATATTTAAATTATTTTTTTTTACTGACATTTTAATTTACAACTATTGGGCTACTTCGTATTTTTTTATATTTATTAAAAATATTCGTGGTTGCTATTTGTAGAGACCAAGAAAGAATAAGGTTTTATTATTGCAATTAATTTAATTTTATAATGTTAGGCTTATCTGCAATTTTGTTAAAGAACTTATCAATTTATTATATTTGTTTATTTCATTTTTTTTAATATTTATTAAAAATTGAAAACTAACTAATATCTAAATAGAAGTAATACATATACGCATACAATCTAGTACAAATACATATTTAATTATTGAATTAATCAAGTTGATTGTGATTTAATTTTATTTCCATTAGTCTGCATGTTTATCGATATTTCTAATACTACAGAATTTTTTGACCTAGATCTGTATACCTACAGTCTTAGTATTTTATTTTTGTTCATTATTAAGTTTGTAAGCAATATTCAGAAGCCATCGCGGTGCAGTGGGATAAGGAGAATATACAAGATTGGTTATAGCTTCGATTTTCTCTCAAGGGAATAATTATATTTGATTTTTTATTTCTCCGATCTGGTAAGAGAAACTGGTGATTTTCGCTACTCAACCCATAATATCTATAACTTGGGCGAGAAAGGGAAAATAAAGTGTATTGAATAATTTTAAGATACTCCATTTTCCTCTTTCCGCACTAGTTTCTCTCTGGTATGCGAAACAAAACGTCAACACGAAGAAATATTAAACTGTTCCGTTCGTATTCTCTGAATGACTGACAGATAATTTACATCCGGAAATTATTTAGCAAAGATAGTATATGGATTGAGAGAGCCCTTCTTTGGTTTATTTTGGAGTATATTCATATTAAGGATTTTTTTATCTTCACGATGTATCCCGCACACAGCAGGGTAGGCAGAGGGAACCAAATGTTAAGACATTTCGTTACCCACTTTCCGCCGAACTCTGGAAGCATTATGTGTTAAGTGGTGGAACTCAAAGCCGTACTGTGTCTTAACATCACAGTGAAGAAAATGAAATATTAAATATTTCAATTCCTCAAGTGGAAATCGAACCCAAAACTGGCCTCAACTTGTGTATAAATGAACAATATTCCTACCGGAACCGTCCCAAACTTGACTCAAACGGAGATACATACATATGTACACTCGTTTAAAATATTTTTTAAAATATTATTTATTTTTTATATATATTTCAGCTAAGGATTACTTGGAAAGGACAATCATAATAAGCAAGGGTTCCGTGGAAAAGGCGAAAAAAAAATTGGATAGAATATGTACGTTTAGGACAGTGTGTCCAGACTTTTTTGGAGTTTACAACGTGCACGAATACGAACTATTAAATGATTTGTAAGTATTTGTAACATTTTTCGAAAAATATGTAATAGATACTGATTTATTTTTACCTATTATGAGATATTGGGATGTGACCCATGTGTGGGATGTGATGGGATTGTGGCCAGTCGTGGCGCAGAGGCACAAAGTGTTACTGGAAACCGACTGGTTGTGGGTTCGATTCCCACTCGAGGGGTGTAAATATTTTATATTTCCATTTTCTTCGTTCTGATTTTCGATAATAATTACTCCCACGAATGGAAATCTAACCCACAACCAATCGCGTTTATGTACAATCGCGTTCCTGTCACAATATGCTTCAATGGTCTTTAAATGTATGGTGTTTATAATACAGTGGCCAGTCGTGGTCCAGTGGCACAAGAGTGTGACTGTAAACGACTGGTTGTGGGTTCGATTCCCACTCGAGGAGTGGAAATTATATTTCCATCTTCTTCGCTCTGGTGTCGAGGTAAAATGCGGCGTTAAGTTCCGCCACTTAACACGCAAGCCTCTGAATTCGTCGGAAAGTGGGGAACGGAGTGTCTTAACACTAGGTTCCCTCTGCCTACCCTGCTGTGTGCGGGATATAGCGTGAAGTTATTTAATTTAATTTTAATGTAATTTTATAATACAATGAAATCCATATTACCAAAAAGATGTTATATTTACTTACAAAAGTAATAATAACAAAAGTTTACGTACGGCATAAACAAGGAAAATTTTTAAGCCACTGCAATTTTCGATTCGTAGAATATTTTTTTATTATTTCTTAACATATATGAAGGTTGTTTTTTTCAATGCCTAGTTATTCAGAAGTTTTTATATTAAATGATTCATTATTTAGTAAATACTTTAAGAAAATACAGCTATCATGTGACTCTTATAAAGTATAAATTTTATGGCGACGATACAAAAGTGGAGAACGGAGGGTCGACCCTTGATTCTCTCTAACTGCACTGGTATATAGAAAAAAGATTCATGAAAAAAATAGTTATTACGATTTACAAAACATTTACTCGAATTATGTTCTTGTACTAAAACATATTTTACAATACATAATATATAATATTATTTTTTTCAGTTGGTTAAGATAATTTTTGCATTCAATTTTCAAAACATTGCATAATGAGCGGAACTCAACGCCGCACTTTATATTACAAGAGTAATAAAATGAACATAATTTCTAAATTATGATTATATCTATATAATCATTCCCCCATATTGAGAATTGAACTTAGAACCATCGCGTTTACAGCCAGTTGCTATCCAATTGTGCAATGATTTCTATATTAAAAAATAAAATTTCAAAAACTATGTTATGATTACGACTTACTATTCAAATAAATAAAGGCAAAATGCTAAGTAAAAAATAGTTAACATGATAATTTTTGACTTGCGCAGTAATTAATGTTAAGCAGTAAATTAACCCAATACGAATATCAAAAAATTAGACAAAACATAAGTATAGAAAAAATGTAATAAATATTGTTTATATTAAATATTCATTATGTTATAATGAAGATCGTAAAAAACTATGTTATTTATTAAAGCTCAGTTTGAAAAAAAAATAAGTTATGAGAAGATTTTTTTTAACTTTAGTTTACAAGGTCATAGTAACGCAGTGGAACGATGGTTGTGGGTTCGAACCCCATTCAGGTGAAAAAATATGTATAAATTACGTACATTGACACAGATTATATTATATTTAAATTATGTACCCGGTTTAGGCTTTTTTTTATTCTGACACTTGTATTTTTTTACGCACTTTCTAATTTATTCATTCTAATTTAGCTGAATGCTTTTAGGCTTTTTCTAGTAGCAATAAATAATTATATTTTTTTGTCTTTAATATCATTTAGAGGAACAAAATATATCATTGACCGTAAAATGTCATCTTAGGCTTAAATTAATGCATATCGTGTTTTAAATGATATTCTACCCACTGGATGTCACAGTTATTAATTAAATATTTATTACTTTAATAATTATAACCTCATTAAGTAAAGTAGAGAAGTCATCATTGTTCAAAGTAGTGTAATTTGATTTTGACATATTACCTAGTCTTCAATCTAAACTTTATTTAAACAATTAAATATATATTTTATTATTTAAATATATAGGTAACATTTTATCGCTAAAATTGATAAGACCACTATCTGAAGTAAACTTCCGGAGTTAAGTTCCGTCCTTTAATGTAATAGCAATAGCAGATATATTTTTTAAGCGGTATACCAATCCGCGGGAGTTTAGTTCCGCCACTTAACACATAATTCCTTGGATTCGAGAGGAAAGTGGAAAACAGAGTGTTCACACTTGAGACACTTTGTCCTCTCTGTCTATCTGGCTATAAAGAAAAATCCATGAACTGTAGTTAAAATTAACAACAATCACAATTATTATCTCATCTACTACATAATTAACATAGATTAAGTATTATTAGTTAAGTCATTAAATTGAACGGTGCTTTTTATAAAAAAACATAAATATAGCTATTTTGTACATAAACTATGATTTTAAATACATATTATAATATTCATGTTTTTCCATTTTTTTGAAGAAGCTTCGGTATTTATATTCAAATTTAGATTGTAAAAAAGATTTTATGTTCATATATGAGTTTGCAATACAGTAGATATTATACATTTTTTTTTACCCGCGACGGAACGGCGACTGTATATGTGTTTGGGGTGAGAGGTTGTTTGTTTGTTTGTTTGTTTGTGTGTTTGTGCAAATTACTATGTCAATTATTTCCAAAACTATAAGTCCGATTTTGATACGGTTTTCTATGATAGGTTAAGGTTCAATTGGCGTATGTTCTTATATATGTCTTATTGCCTTAACTCACCAGGGGGCGCTGCAGTAAGTACATTTGTTTGTGCAAAGCATTTTACGTGAAAACGAATGTTTTCAATTATCTCAAAAAATAATAGTCTGATTTAAATAGATTTTCAGTGGTAGATTCAGGTTTAATTGGTGGATGTTCTTGGATATGTTTTATCGTGTCAAACCACCAGGGGGCGCTGCAGTAAGCATTTGTTTGTACTTTTTTTGTATTTATTTGTCTAAAACCGAAACTACTGCTCCGATTAAAAAGAGTTTTCATAAAAAGATTTATCTTTGCTTCGTGCATATTCTAAGATTTTTCTTTTTTTGTTACGGGGAAAACTCACCAGGGGGCGCTGCACTAAACATTTGTTTATGCAGAGCAAAAACTACTAGTCCAATTTAGATGAAACTTTCAAGGATGGGTTCAGGCTTAAAGGGTGCGTCTTTCCATATATGTGTTATGGTGACCACTCATCAGGGGGCGCTGTAATAAGCATTTGTTTGAGTTTTTTTGTGTAAAACCAAAATTTTTCTTATATTTATTTGTCTAAAACCGAAATTACTTATCCGATTGGCTAGAGTTTTCAGAACTAGATTAATCTTTACTTCGTACATATTTTAAAATTTTTGTTTTTACGTTACGGTGAAAATTCACCAGGGGGCGCTGCAGTAAACATTTGTTTATGTAGAGTAAAAACTACTAGTCCGATTTAGATGAAACTTTCAACGATAGGTTCAGGTTTAATTGGTGCATCTTTTCATATATGTGTTACGGTGATGACTCACCAGGGGGCGCTGCAGTAAGTACATTTGTTTGTGCAAAGCTAAAACTACGATTCCGATTTGAATGTAGTTTTCAATGATAGATTCAAGTTTACTTAGTGCATATTTTCATTTCATATATGTGTCATGTATGTTTACTTAGTGCATATTTTCAAGTATGTGTCAACTCTCTAGGGGGCGCTGCAGTAAGTAGCTGCTTCCATTTTTTGTGTATAACAAAAACGACTAGTACGATTGGAAAGAGTTTTCAGTATTAGATTCCGCTTTGTTTAGTACATGTTTTAAAATTTATATTACGGTGACAAGTCACCAGGGGGCGCTGCAGTAAAATTTTGTTTATGCAAAGCTAAAATGACGAATTCGATTTGGATGCAGTTTCAGTGATAAGCTCAAGTTTAATTAGTGCATGTTCTTGGATATGCTTTATCGTGTTAACTCACCAGGGGGCGCTGCAGTAAACATTTGTTTGTAATATTTAATGTAAAACCACAACTACTAGTCCGATTGGACAGAGTTTTCAGTATTAGATTTACCTTTACTTGGTGTATGTTTTTAGTTTTTTATTACGTTAAGAACTCACCAGGGGGCGCTTCATTAAACATTTGATGGTGCAAAGTTAAAACTACGAGTCTGAATTTGATGCAGTTTTCAACGATAGGATCAGGCTCAATTAGCGCGTGTTCTCGTATATGTGTCGTGGTGACACCTCACCAGGGGGCGCTGTAGTAAGCATTTGCTTGTATTTTTGTGTGAAACCTATTTAGATGCGGTTTTCTGTGATAGGTTCAGGTTTAATTGTTGCGTTTTTTTATATGCCATATCACAAACTACCACGGGGCGCTCCAGTATAAATTAATTTGTTCCAAATCAAAACTACTAGTGGGTTTTGTGATTTTCACTGATTTGGTTAAACTTAAGTTTCCTAAAAATGTTGCGGTGACAATCTGCCAGGCGCTGCAATAGGCATTTGATAACCAGAAAGCATTGGGCTTATAATTTTTTTTGGATTTGCATGAAGATTAATATAAAGTATTTCGAAATTATGTAATAATATATAATGTGTATCTATACACTTTAAAAAGTTTAAAATAAAAACAAAATTAAAAATTTTGAAAAAACCCACGACGGTTTAATTGTAATTGAAAAAGGATAAAATAACTAGAAATCCCCCGCCTAAAAGAATATATGTAACGAGATGATGGGGACAACTTCGTCGGGGGCTGCCAGTTGCAACCTCTATTTTAAATATAGTAGCTAACAGTATAGATTTCGTTCTTAAAGTTATTAAAAGGAATACCAGTTATCAAACTGTAAATTCATATTAATATTTTAATTTTTTTCCCAAACCTGTTTTAACAGCATGAAAACCTAGGAGAAGTTAGCAAACTTAAAGTAATGGCAGCTCCGACGAAGTCGTCCCCATCATCTCGTTACATATATTCTTTTAGGCGGGGGATTTCTAGTTATTTTATCCTTTTTCAATTACAATTAAACCGTCGTGGGTTTTTTCAAAATTTTTAATTTTGTTTTTTTGTATTTTTAAAGTGTTGTCACATATTAAAAAGAAATGTAAAATTTGAACACCCGATTTCAAAACTAAGATATAACAAGTACTAAAAAAGTAAAAACCTAACTTAATGTATGCGCTGTATACCGCACACAGCATGGAAGGCAGAAGGAAACTACTGTTAAGACACTTCGCTCTCCACTTTACGCCAAAATTCATGAGGCATTGCGTGTTAAGTGGCGGAACATAACGCCGCGCTTTGCCACGATACCAGAGCGAAGAAAATGGAAATATTATATATATCCACTCGTCGAGGGGGAATCGAACCCACAACCAGTCGTTTACAGTCATACGTTTGTGCCACTGCGCCACGACTGCCCCTATCTTGCTTTGATACCATAATATTTGGATAATATTATGTGAAACATCCTAATACATCCTAAAAATCTTATAGACGAAAGGAAACATTAAACAAATAGAATATATACAGAAACCGGAAGTAAACCAGGCCAGTCGAGTCTAGTCGTGGTGCAGGGGCATAAAATGTGACTGTAAACGCGATGATTGTGGGTTCGATTCCCACTCGAGAGGTGGAAATATTTAATACTTTCATTTTTCTTCGCTCTGTTTCGAGATAAAGCACGGCGTTAAGTTCCGCCACTTAGCACGCAGTGCCTTTAGAATTCGGCAGAAAGTGAAGAACGGAGAATCTCCCTGTCTCCCTTTGTTTACCCTGCTGTGCGCGGGATGCAGCGTGAAGCTATAAATAAAACAAGCGACGAAAGATACCGACGACATCTCGTATATACGGAACTCTAATTGACTATAATACTGATGGCAACCAAGTAATTATTAATTAATAATAATTATTTACAATTGTTGATAACAATACAAAAACCACTTATTATACTTAAAAACCTTGTCGCGTCATAATTCCGGTGATTTTTCCTTATATTCTTTAAAATGTAAATTTAAGATGTTACTAGAATTTTTTAAAAAATAATATTGAAATTTGATGAGCAATTCTTTTATGTTTATTATTAACTAACTGTGCTCGTGACTTTACGTGAAATTTAACAAAGAAATTTACAAATCTAAAATAAAAATAACCTAAGTTAATCCTTATTAGGGCTCTGCCAGTGAGGGTCCTATTAAAACTGCTCGAGTCGTTTTACAAGCAAACAAACAAATAGACAAACAGACACAAAATTGTAAAAAAGATCATTTTGGTATATGTATCGTGTTTACAATTTCATTTTATTTATTTGTATGCAAAGATGTAATTTGCACATGATAGTATTAAATTCATATTCCTAATGAGGGAATGTAATTACTGCGAGATATACTCCAGTCGGGGGAATGATTATGATTCAAGTTTTCATTGCTCCGCTTTGTTAAGAAGACAATGCTCGGTGTTGAGTTCCGTCAATCAACATAGGATTTCTAAGCACCTTAACATTAAGCCGCGATTTACCCCACGAAGCCAGATACAGGAAATCCATACTTATATTATAAATGCGAATGTCTGTGTGTTTGTCTGTCACGCTTTCACGGCTAATCCATAGGTCCGATTTGGATGAAAGTAGTAAAAATAACTGTGTCTAACATAGGCTACTTAGTTTTTCAAAAATCAACCTCTAAAGGGTTGAAATAGGAATTGGAAGATTATATGAAAAATCTACACCGCTGGACCGATCGGTCGGTAGTGATTTTTGCATATATATAGTGGATAATCTAAGGATAAACATAGGCTACTTTATTTTTAAAAATTCACCACCGTGGGTTGCAATATGCCGAAATAGTCATGTAGATCACGCGGTGAAGCCGCGAGCGGGCGACTAGTAGTATAACATATTCATTCCACCGAGTGGGAATCAAATCATCGTACCTCAATTAAAGCTAAAAGAAAAGCAATAAACACTTAGTTATATATTAATATAAGTAAGTGTATAATATTATTATTAGCCAGGCATTAGCCTACATCATATTTAAGATTACAATCTATCTATTCTAACTGGACATTCAAGAGCCCGTTACAAACGTGTTCTCGTAGTCCTCTATACCGGTCTTAAAGGTCTCGACAACAATAAAATTATAAAATTTATTGATTATCAGGAAAAAAAGGTTTTACTTGTTTGTATAACAACATTCTAGAAAGCACGCGATCGATTTTTGTCTGAATCATACATTTTTTCATGTAAATATTATAAAGGCCTCGACAGTCCCTACTTCAAAATGCTAATGACTCAGATGAATCCGTCGTGGTACAATGACACAGCGATTAACATTAAACGCCTGGGTTGTGGGTTCGATTCTCATTCGGGGGAATGATTATGTATTATTTTCATTTCTCCGCTCGCATTATTTTAAATACCATCTCCCCCTTTTTCCCACCGTTTTAAATACCAATACCACCACCACACAAAAGCTCAGTATTGTTTTTCGCCAATAAACACGCAATGCCTCGATTTAAGGCGGAAAGTAGAGAAACTAGACTTAGATCTCAACCCTCTTCCCAAGGGTAGTCAGACCCTTGCGGGAAGAGGTGTGGGGCTGTTTTAAAGCACTATTGAGTAGCACAGATTGGGGCCAACGTGAAGCAGTGAAGCAAAATCTGACAGTTAATGCCATGATGGCGGGTACAATTTCCACTTGAATGATATTTTAATATTTATCGTTTCCAAAGCTCCTGCTGCTGAGACTAACGCTGCGTTAAGTTACGTTATAAGCACGAATTATTTTGAATTCGTGCGGAAAGTTGAGAACGGGCTGACCTGAAATATAGCTCTCTCTCTCCTCCGTTATGCCGGAATATGACATAAAAGGAATAATCTACATTTAATTTAATAAAGTACATTTAAAATATTTTTTTATTTTTTACAGATACGGAGTGTTTTTACCAAAGATAACAAATGATCATTACAGAGTATACGTTCTGAAGAATAAAGGAAAGAAATATAACAATGGATTTTTGGATTTCTATCGGTATCTTTTCATGGTAAGTTTTGACGTTGTCAGAGATTTTTTTAAAGAAATAATAACTACTTTTCACATTGAAAAGTGTGATTCAATGAGAAATTGAAAAAGAGATTTTTAGAAAACATAAAAATTTGTACTCTTGAAAACCGTCCAAGTCCATCCGTACAACTGCTTGTCTTGGTCAGTTTCCAAGAGGCACGGGTTCGAAACCCGCTGCGTTCATTTTTTTATACGTTTATTAAAAAATACTAAAAAAAACTTAAATTATAAGTGCAAGTGTGTAAGGAATTGATTTTTTCTTACTGATCTATTAAGTTTTTATTAAAATACCCGAAAAAAATATATAAAATTTTCAATTTTACTGAAAGATATGTCAAGCTTTTTGCTGCATGGCAGGCAGTCAGAGAGAATCTAGTGTCAAAAAGTGTTATGATTAGGTTTTGAAAAGTGAAGCGGTCGGACAGTGGAAACGGGAGTGCCGTTTTTTACGTTCCACACTAACTCAACTCACCGTGCTATATCTTAATAGAAACTAATTTAAATAAAATCATTCCTCCAGTGTTGAATGTGGGAATCGAACCCACAGGCAATCGCGTTTACAGTCAAACATTTACCCACTGCACCTCAATGACTGCTGTTAATATAGCTTCTATCGCAGCCCTCAAAGGTTTTAAGGTTTTGTGCAAAGTGCAAGTGTAAAGTATAGTAAGCCTGCATCTTCATTTTATAATTATTTTTTTCTGCAAAGCAAGGTCCAAGAGAACGTAGTGTCAAGACACTCCGTTTTCCATGTCTTTGTCTTAGAGAATGAATTTAAAAATTAGGATACAATTTAAAAAATATATTTTTGCAGCAATTTGAATACATACAAGCATATGATTATTGCAATGGACTCACTTTACTGATTGATTATACTGATGCTAACATAATGGAGACGCTTAAATGCTTAAGCCCGGTTGACATGAAAGATGCAATTACTATTATAAGGGTAAGTTGTTGTTTTTTTAGTATTTTTTTAGTTGTGTTGAGTGGCGGAACTTAATAACCCGCTTTGCTTCAACACCCGAGCGAAAAAAATAGAAAGCTTAAATATTTCTACCCTGTTGTGTGCGGAATACAGCGTGAAGCTTAAAAAAATGAAAACAGATAAAATATAGAAATAAAAAAGAGATATATTACTATAGACCTTGATATTAAAGAGAACTTAGTGTCAAGACACTTCGTTTAAATATAACTTCCCGTAATCAAACTCTCGTGTGGAAATCTAATCCGTAACCAAATTTTCCACTGCCCGACGAATTGTCTCTTATATTAAAGTTATTTTAATTATTAAATTAAATCCTAATTTCTATTATTACAGGAAGGTTACGGTATGCGTATAAAAGGATTACATATATTGTCAGACTCTAAAGCCATAGAGGCGATCGTGGCGATCTTCAAACAAGTGTTGAGTAAAAAACTGATCGATCGCCTACAAGTGCACAAGACTATTGATTCTGTTTACGAATACATTCCTAAAGATATTTTGCCAATAGAATATGGTGGTAAAGAAAAATCATTACTTCAACTTCATGGTAAGTAATACAAATTTCACAATTTTTTCATAAAATTATGTTTTTTAGTAAGAGAAAACTTGTGGGGCCAGTCGTGGCGCAGTGACAAGATCGCGTGACTGTAAAACGACTGGTTGTGGGTTCGATTCCCACTCGAAGAGTGGAAATATTTAATATTTCCATTTTTCTTCACTCTAGTATCAGAGGTAAAGCGCGTCATTAAGTTCCGCCACGTATACGCCACACGCAAGCTTCCGAATTAACACTAGGTTCCCTCTGCCTACCGTACTGTGTGCGGGATATAGAGTGAAACTAAAAACAAAACAAATTGTGTCAACTTTCTCTATCTTCTGCCCAAAGTCTGAGTTATGTAACTCAATGCCAAGCTTAGTCTTGACGAGACCAGAGCGTGGAACTTATAATGGATTAAATATAGTCAATTAAGACTATCACTAATGACTGCTACTTTAATTTGTAACTAATATTCAAGCTATATAAAGAGAAATTGTTCACTTAAATTAGATAGTACTGGAATAATAATATAATGGATAAGCTTACTAAGTATTGCTTAAGAGATTTCATGACATTATTACTTCAGTTCCACTTTTCATGGTTTAATTTCGTGTATTTATAAAGTTTTAACAAAGTTCCATTTTTATATTTAATGAAATTCTAAATACAAGAATTGACTATTAATATAACTTAAAATAGATCCTTTATTAGAATTAAAGTACCATCTTAATAAAGACAAAGAGTTTTTTAAAAAACGTATGTATTTTTTTTTTGTTAAATGCAATAAAAAATATTTAGAAAATGTAAACAAATTTGAACATAATGTGCCTTTAATTCACCTCACTGGATTTTTTTTACATCCTAAGCCTAAAAGCTTATTACAACATTTTTTTTAAATCATTGACAATATTAAAATGTCAAAGATACGAAGACAAAATACCTAAAATACTGTTTTTCTTTTTGTTTCCGTTTAAAAAAAAGATTTAAAAAGATCATAATTATATTTCTTTTTCAGAGGAATGCAAAAACGCCGTAACTTCCAATGACTTCAGTAATTATTTGCGAGAAATGAATAAAGCACGTACGAATGAAAGTTTAAGACAAGGCGATAATAATCATCAGTATATGGGAACACAAGGAACGTTTAGAACTTTGAATGTTGATTAAAAAAAAATTTTGTCTTGATTTATTATTTAAATATATTATATAAGCTTAAAATTTGGTTTAGATTTTATAAAATACTCATTATCATACTGAATAGAATTAATTGATTCATTACTTTACTAATATAACATAGATTTTTAGAAAAAAAGAAAAGTGACTTCAAAGAAAGTGCACTAAAGAGTAAGAAAATAATGACATATTCTTGTGTCTGCGACTTTTGACCGGTTTGCTTTTAATTACAAAGTAAAGTACCTACCCACTAACACTTCACATATGAATCATATACATGGTTCTTATAATTTTCGCATAACAAGTTGATAGAAAGAATCTACTAGTGACAGTCTATTTTTGTGTTTCTAGCTATATTTATATAATTGGATACATTGTACGTAAGAATGTGAAACTCAACACCATACTTTATTTTACCAGAGTAAAGAAAAGAAAGTAATTTATAAATAGCTATTTCTCTGAGTTGTAACGATCCTGTTTTCAGGTAAACTACACCATTATGGCTTCTAAAAACAAGGCCTTTAAAGTAATAAATTCACAATCCATACTTATATTATAAATGCGAATGTCTGTGTGTTTGTCTCTCACGCTTTCACGGCTAATCTACTGGTCCGATTTGGATGAAATTTAGAATGAAAGTAGTTAAAATGACTGGGTCATACATACAAGGGCTAACATAGGCTACTTAGTTTTTCAAAAATCAACCTCTAAAGGGTTGTAATAGAGGATGAAAGTTTATATGAAAAAACTGAACCGCTTGACCGATTGTAACGAATTTTGGCTTATATATAGTTGATAATCAATTTCATTTCATTCATTTTATTTTTCAAAAATCCACCCCCGAGGGTTGCAATTTAACGAAACAGCCACGTAGATCAAGCGGCGAAGCCGCGAGCGGGCCCCTAGTAATCAATATTTCTCTACATGAGAGATAATAAATGAGAAAAATATTAATGGGGACATTTATCAATTCATTTATTTTCAAAACTATGGATTTCGAATTTCTTTTCTGTTTGTCTGTTACTCTTTTCGCCCCTTTTTAAATCTTTTAAACGGCTTAACCCATTTAAAGGGTTGGTTTATAAATAAAAAAGAGTTACAATTTATTTTTTGTTCAGCAAAATTACTTTAAAATGACTGTTATATTAACTTGGATGAAACATAAATTTACGCAGGCGAAGCCGCGAGGTCGTTCATACTTATATTAGTAAAAAAATCATATTCTGTGCAGTTACCTGTCTACTACCAAGGTGAACTTGCCAGCAAACAGGGAAAAATCACATCGCCCGGAGCATCTAATGGAAATCAGATTTCGTCATAAAATTTTATTTAGCGTCTTCAACTTTACTTAATAGCTGTACTTATTACTTTGGCGTCATATTTTGAACGCGTGAAGATATTTATTTTTACTTCTAATATTTATTGTGGCCAGTCGTGGCCCAGTGGCACAAGCGTGTGACTGTAAGCGACTGGTTGTGGGTTCGATTCCCACTCGAGGAGTGGAAATTATATTTCCATTTTCTTCGCTCTGGTGTCGAGGTAAAGCGCGGCGTTAAGTTCCGCCACTTAACACGCAAGCCTCCGAATTCGGCGGAAAGTGGGGAACGGAGTGTCTTAACACTAGTTTCCCTCTGCATACCCTGCTGTGTGCGGGATACAGCGTGAAGGTATTAAAATAAAAAAAAACTTCTAATAAACAGTTTAAAAACCTCATGTACAGTAAAAATCAACTACAAGAGCACACTTTTTCCCGCGTAGTAAGGTTAACAAGGTAAGGTATAGACAGAGAGAATTTTAGTGTCAAGGCATTCCATTCTTCAATCACGATACGGTTAGATGCTGTCCTACTACATCAAGATGGTCTCAATGTCTTGATTATTCTCAATAATCTCTTAATTACACTCAATAAGGTTTATTAAAATTTACGTTTCGGAAGATAAATAAATTATCATTACAAATGATAAGTAAAATTTCATTAATTTGAGCATTAATAGACTATCATTAAACAAAATAAATAATCTATCATTAAATTTGTCAAATAGTCATGTAATGAAATGAGTTAAAAAATAAAATAAAGGGAACACATTTAAAATAGTGTCTCGTTTTGGTCGTTCTGGCAAGAACAACCAGAGCGGAGAAATCATCAAAATCATTCCTTTCTAGGAATCGAACCAGCAAACATGGCAGTTCCAGTCGGGCACTATTGCGCCACGACGACCTCACGTATCAATATCTAATTAATGCATGTCTAAAAAGTAGGGTCCACGGACGATTAGGACAGTTTCCGAAACCTGGGCCAGTGGCGGGAGAGGACCACCGTCAGGTTTTATTGGATTAAGGGTGAGGAATCATCTTGTCGAACCGAAGTCCCATATAACCGCGTCCCGGGTCCCCACCCCGGGCGGGTATCCGTAATGGATTCCCTGACGTTTAAAAAAAAGAAAAATCTCTAAGTAGTGGTGGGAGTTTCTTACATACATTATTTAATACATATACTCGTATAAACACTAGTACTCATATCATTGTCTTGCCAGAATTCAACTCACGACCACCGCCTTATTAGTCAATTAGTTAAAACTAACAAGTATATCGCAATATTCAATATTAATTCAAGATTGTAATACATTAAATTGCTTTGCGTTCCGTTTCACGCGAAAATTACAATGAAACAATTAATTCTAATTGAATATGAATATTGTACGAAGTATTTCCCCGAGTAAGCTACTTAGTGTAGATTGTAATTTGTTTATTGATAAACTTGTGTATAATGTGTCGTAGTGATGTACTTTACTGGGGTATATCGAGTAGTGTAGCGTAAAGTATTCGTTAAAATAAGTACAACACTAAAAGACAACATAGTGCATAAGTAGGCAGTATTAAATATAGGCGAATCTTATAATATTTAGGGAATGTGAAAATGTAAAATACATAGTTTTTAATTCATTTGATCAGATTTTATCTCAATTTTAACGTTATAAATAATCGTTAGGTTAAAATTTCAATTAATGATACAGAGACACAAAGTGTGACTGTAAAGCGACTGGTTGTGGATTCGATCCCACTCGATGAATACAAATATTTAATATTTCTAGTAATATGTTCAATCGATCCTGTTTCGTCTGGACGAAACTGATACTAGTATCAAGTTCACTCATCGGTGTACCCCACAGTCGTACAAGTCATATGTGTATATACAAGTCATTTCGTAATTATTTCATCGCAGTGTGTCAGCGTCTCACTGTATAAGGTTTCACGATGGTTATGGACATACGTCATTTTCCTTATAACGTTCCCAACAAATTTGGCAACAGTAATAAAACTAAAATTCGAAAAAAAAAGAATAAAGTAGAACGCAAGTCATACTTATTACGTTTAAAACCTCAGCTTCCTCTATATAAAACCTTTGTAGATCATTTAGCTGACATGAAATTGGACTACATTTAAAAATATTTTATAGTATAAATGTGAAATATAATATTAACAAGTCAAAACGACACCCATGAAGTCTGGTTGTGGGTTCGATTCTCACTTCGAGGATAATTTAATTATTTTCATCTCTCCGCTGTGATGCGATCGGAAACATGAGATCGAGTGTTTTGACACTATGTTCTCAGAGTCCCAACTTACCCTGCTATGTAGGAAAAACTGGGAAGCTTGAGCAGCTTATTATATAAATATTTAATTTGTTCGTTCTAGCGAGCAAGCCAAAGCATTGAGTTACGCAACTCAATAGGCAATAGGTACCTCATACTAGATTCACTCTGACTAGACTGCAATCGAAAATAAAAGAGAATCTGCTGTGCTTACTACAACTTGGCTTATGTTCTTTCGCTGATATGAAATTGGACAAATCAGGTCTTTCGCTGATATGAAATTGGAGTAGTGTAGTATAAAATATTTTATCCTCTATCAGTGACCAAGTGTCGTATACGATTCACATCGGCTTATATTTAGTCAATTATTTATTTTATTTTTTTTTTATTTTCACGCGGTACACAGCAGTGTAGACAGAGGGAACCTAGTGTTAAAACACTTCGTTCCCCACTTTCCACTGATTTGCGTGTTAAGTGGCGGAACTTAACGCCGCGCTTTGCCTCGATGCCAGAGCGCGAGGTAATCGAACCCACAACCGTTTACAGTCTCTTATGCCACTTTTATGTCAGTCGCTTATGCCACTGGGCCACGACTAGTGAATTAATTGTTGAAGGATTTTAGATTTCTAGTATTTTATTTACGTCAGCTTAACTCCACAAACATTTTACACTTCGTCACTATCTCCTATAAGTATAAGTGTACAATATAACACTAACAAGGCTGAACGACACCTACGAAGCAGTGCTCAAGTTTACAACAAATTTTCCACTCAATTAAGTAGAAACGATTAAGCCATCGTACATATTGAAAAAGGAAGTTTATATGTAAAATTTATTTTTTATATGTAAAACAAAATGAAGACTTGAAAAGTTTTATTTTTAAATTAAAATAACTTTTTATTATATAGTAATTTGTAAACAAAGTTGTATTGTGTATTTGATCTTTTTGTGTTTTCGTTTTAGGTATATTGGACATATATAAATACGTATTTATATACAAATGTTTTTTTTCAGCTTCACGCTGTATCCTGCACACAGCAGGGTAGGCAGAGGTAACCTAGTGTTAAGACACTCCGTTCCCCACTTTCCGCCGTATTCGGAGGCATTGCGTGTTAAGTGGCGGAACTTAACGCCGCGCTGAACCTCTGATAACTCCCCGAGTGGGAGTTGAATCCACAACCAGTCGTTTACAGTCACACGTTCGTGCCACTGCGCCACGATTGGCTCCAATGTTATACTAAATATATTATGTAGACTGTAGTAACTGTGCAAATAATATTTGTTAGTTGAAATCATTTCGCCTTTTGGAAGCAATAATAATGTGGTTGAATTTTTAGGTTTAGAAAATTGTATCGTTTTTTTTTTCACAAAATAAAGTAAGCTAAAAAGACTTAACGACAAGACACTCCGCTTTCCGCATACATTCAAGACATTAAGCTGTTGAGTGTAACAACATAACTTTGTCTTGTTCGCAAGAGCGGAAGAAAGAAAATAACGAATGGTAATCGAACCGGCATTTAATCGGGATTACCTTCGATGGCCTCAATTTCAATTTTCTGGTTACTTTGCTAAATTTTAATACTTAACGAAATTTCTCTAGCTTAAATTTCATCACACTTCATGGTCATACATTAAGCTTACTAAATTATAAAAATGTACACGTAATATCTTATCATCATGTTCGCCGTGGCGTAGAAGGAGCGCGTGTAACTGTGAATACAACTGGTTATAGATTTGATTCCAATTCGAGAGAATAATATGTTTGAATTCTTACATTTATCCGTACATACAAAACACTGCGTAGAGCTACAACACTCCAGCCACATTTCTTAAATTTGAATAGAAACTGGAGAAATTAAAGTAATTTCTTGACACTAGGTGCTATATATAAGCTGAAAAGTATCAAGGATCAAGTATCGAAGAAAAATCTTCACCCCCATAAATCTCTTAATTCAGTCCTCATGAACAACAATTCATTATGTTAAGAAATGAAATAAAGAAAGAAAGAAATGATAAAAGTAAACAAAAACAGCGTTGAATTACATTTTGCAAATTTACTGCCTTAGTAGCGAGGAAATACTGGCCTACCTCGGAACATTAAAAATGACGGCAATGGGCGAAACTTTGAGAAAAATAAGCGTGTACATTTGTTTGCTTGTAAATTGTTCAGGAATCTTTGTTGCTTGCAATAAAAGTCACTTAAACGAAGTTCTCTTCTAAATTAAGGTGAAAGACCCTATACAGGCAAGATTGAAGAGGGTCTCATTGTGAGATGTGGCTGAGGCGCCATTAATTAATTCTGCATTCCTGCGATGTAAAAACAAAGATTTGCTGGAAATGAATTGTGTAGAAAATAATATTTTATGATTATATCATTAATAGATAGACTTCTTAGATTTAGGTATAGTTGCTTTTATTTTTAATGTGAAGAACTAGCTATTATTAAAAAAAACATTTATTACAAAGTGTTCTTTAAAGTTTTAGAATTTAATTATAAGGATTATTAAAGAATACATTGTTTTAAGGGAATTTTGGTGAAATATGATTTATTTATAATATTTTAAAAATAAAAGGAAGCGTACCGTAGCGCAGTGTGGCAAAGTCTACCTGTAAATGTGATGGTGGTAGATTCGATTTTTACTCGAGGGAATAATTATACGTTATTTCGCCTCTGTAATTAAGGCAAAGCGCGGCGTTAAGATCCGCCACTTAACACGCATGCCTAACACTCCTATGTCAATTTGAACGCAATCTACGTTCCCTCTGATTACCCCGCTATATGGAACTAAGGCGAGAAATTTTATTATTTTTATTATAATATGGTTTATCTGCGCTTAGATTGGTGATTTATAAATAGAATTGAATGTGAAAAAAACTGAAAATGTGACATATCCTTCATCCTGCATGTCTTCATTATCGTTTTTATAAACTCACCAGATCAGCTCAATGCCGTAATTACTCTTAACACATATATGTAAAAAACATACTTATAAAAATAACTTTATTTAAATAAAATATTTAAACATAAAATGATTGTAGTTGCAACATTAATAATTAATTGTTTTATAATTAACAAAACGTCATTAATTCTCCTTGACGTTCTCTTTGTGTCTATTAAGATAGTCATTAACTTCATTTTTAAAATATTTAAAAGTAACTGTGACACAAATACAATCATATCTAGAACTGGTACAACTAATATTGCTCAAAACAGCCACCAATTTCATTTAAGTATTATTTACAAAATTTACCAAGAGGCCAGTCGTGGCGCAGTGACACAAACGTGTGACTGTAAAACGACTGGTTGTGGCTTCAATTCTCACGCGAGAAGTGAAAATATTGATTGTTTCCATTTTTTCCGCTCTGGTTTAGAGGCAAAGCGCGGCGTTAAGTTCCGCCACTTAACACGAAATGCCTCTGGATTCGGCGGAAAGTGGGGAACAGAGTGTCTTAACACGAGGTTCCCTCTACCTACCCTGCTGTGTACGGGATACAGCGTGAAGTTAAAACAAAAATAAAACGTTGAGCTCCGCCTCTCTAAATATAATACAATGTTAAAAATGGAGAACGGCGTGTCCTGATACTAGGCTCTCTTCACCTACCTTACTATGTGAGAGAAAACGTGAAGTTGGTTTATTTGTTATTTTACAAACATAACTAAAGAAGATAGTGGAATGATTTGCAATATGTTCTTATCTTAAAACTTAAACTACCTTATCAGAAGAACTAATCTCAACCGAATAATTTAAAAGGCATTCGAATCCGTAAAACCTCTCTAAAAAATCACTCAATAAATATTAAAACTTTTCTGTTTCAACACTTTGACGTACTCGAAATATTATGCTTAGGTTGTAATACTCCGTAAATGTAAAAGTCAGAAGCAAACAAGCAAGAAAGCAAGAGAGGTATAGCGAGACCTTGATTCAATTTCAAAAGGTCATATAAAAGGAAGAAACCACGAGTATCCTCTGGTGGGCATGTATGAAGAGGTTGGAGACAGTGGACGAGACTAAAGTAATATCCAGGAGCCGTTCTCTCTAACTTGAAGTTGTCAGGATAAGGATAAAAACTAAATAAAATAATACAGAAAATCGACTTGACAAGCTTATTAGTTCCCAGTAAGACATGAAGGTATATTTAAGTACTAGCGACCCGCTCGCGGCTTCGCCACGTGAACTGCCACTTTCATCCTCTATTGCTCTTTGAGATTGTTTTTTTTATAAAAGGGAGGTAGTCTATATTTGACCTTGCGTCACTAATTATGTTCTTGAGACAATCATCGATACATCTAGTATAACGTCTATACTGTTTGATAACATATAGCGATAACTGTTATAGTAAGAAAACGTACGAAATCTGCTATCATAGTATAGATATACTATGATGGTATACATGTGCGAAATCTGCTATCATACAGATGTATGATAGCAGATTTCGCACATGTATACCATCTGGTATATGTGTGCGAAATCTGTAATTTACCCGTGAAAACATAAAAGATATAGATATAGATTTCTGCATTTTTACAATAATAATATTAATGAGTACGGATATAACTAATACAATGTCAACTATATAATAACAGATGACGCTACCCGTTCCAGAAAACGTAGTTACATCTGCTGCATATAGATTATATAAAGTTTTATAGATTTTATTTTATAATTATTTTAATTAGTGATATTAAACAAATATAGCTTCACTCGTGAACTATCGACATAATTTGAATGTTTTTTTTTAATTTTCTGCGGGAGTTGTATTGAATACCAGGATGAAAACTATCCCATATGTTGCTCTAACCTCTTAGCTAACTACATACAAAAATTCATTAATTTCTACCCCGTAGATATCAGTATACAAATGATTTACTTATATCGGTTTTTTATTTTTTCCAAAAAAAATACATGGAAAACCGGGATAAAAACTATCCTATATGTACCTTTGGACTATAAGCTATCACCATACCAAAATTCATCCATTTCTATCCAGTAGTTTTTGCGTGATTGACGAACAAATTAACAGACAGACAGACAGACAGACAGACAAAAATTCTACTGAGTGGATTTTTGGCCTCTGTTATCGATATATTAACGCACCCAATTAAAATTTTTCTGAAATTTTTCATGTACAGAATTGACTTTTCTACTCTTTTATTATATATATATATTTAAGTATTGAAAGATCTTTGTATTAAAGCTTTATATTTTCTTATGAGCAACGTAGCGGATGAGCGATAACTCGCTCTAATAATCAGGCGTCTACAGCTTATAGTTTATTAATTTATTTTAGTAAGTTTATATTATTTAATAAGTGTTAATAAGTTTAATAGTGGCCAGTCGTGGCCCAGTGGCACAAGCGTGTGACTGTAAACGACTGGTTGTGGGTTCGATTCCCACTCGAGGATTCCCTCTGCCTACCCTGCTGTGTGCGGGATACAGCGTGAAGCTAAAAAAAATAATAATAAGACACTGCTTGTTATCGATACTCCGTTTCTTGATTAATTTAGTGTAAGTTTTTTTTATAATATTCTTTGTATATTCTATGTTTGGAACACGCATATTGTATGTATTTATTTAAAAAAATTAAAGATATGTGAACACTTTAGACTTACTTCACGTACTAGTAATACAGTTCTGTAAATTCATAGATCAAAACACAATGATGCTTGCGAAGTTAATATACGCAATTGTGCAATCATTTATTTTAGTGATATCGATATCAGCTTTTAACTCAAAGTCCTTTTTAATCTTTAAAGAAATTAACCAAAAAGAAATCACAACAAACAATAAAAAAGAACGAGCAGAAAAGAACACTGATCTCAAATCTGTGGTGTATCAAAATCTACAAAAAAAATAATACCGGTATATTTATACTCGTAGATCGTCGTCGTCGATCGTCGGGATATTCGTAGTCTAAGGCTGTAAGTCTTACTCGTTTCTTTTGAAGCCCTGGGTTTCGTGTCTACTGTTAAAAGGGGTCTAACTAGACTTCTAATTTTTTCCTTTATTTTTTCACCACGCCATCAACTGCTCCAAAGTTACATTTATAATCCTGAATATTTAATTGAATTGCTAGCTTCTTAAGATGTTCCATGTTTTCGTTTATTTTTTATGTTAACACTTCCTCAAAGTGTTTTCACGGGCCGCGACTTGTGTAAAAACCTTACAAAAGTAGTTTTATTTTCCATACATTACACCTACATGTTTTAAATAATAACAACAGACCAGTAAGCTTAAAAAAACAATGCAAGGAAACATGCTTAAAATGATTATTTCATTATTCTGGTTGTACTAACAAGGTTAATTTTATAAAAATATTGTATTGTAATCGGAACTAACACGTGTGCAAATTTTCAAGCAAATCGGACACGACACGTGAGTCAAAATATAGCATTGCCAGAATTACAATGATCAATCAAAAACTTCGCGCTTTTTCCCAAATAGCGGGGTAGTCAGAGAGGGCCTAGTGTCAAGACACTCCATCTTCCACTTGCCGCCTAAAATCGAGACATTGCGTGTTAAATGGCGGAACTGAACGCCGCGCTTTGTCTACGGTACCAGAGCGAATAAATTAAAATTGAATCATAACTATATCTTTGAGTAGAAATTGAACCCACACACCCACACTTTACAGTCAAAGGAACAAAAGTTATAAAGTTAACTTACTCACATTAAATGTTTGTATAAATTTAAGAAATCAGAATTTGAAGTGAGAATATACATATAAAAAGATAGATGGCAGATAGACACCAAAACCAAGAAGCCGCAATTTTATCACCTCTTGACGCTCAATGACGTCAATGACTAACTAAATTATTATTGTTTTTTTTTATATTTATAACAATTATTGTTCAACATTTATATTTTTATTTTACAACAAAATTGTAGTAAGTTAGATATACTCATTTCATAATTTATTCAGAAGTGTGCAAAAACGGTTATATAAAAACTACTCTGAAATAAACTTATATGGTGTTTTTCACTTCATGCATTCTTCACGTATTTCTCATCAGGACGTCGTGACGCAGTAGAGAATCGTCTGATGATAACCACGTTTGTTTGCGGGTTCGGTTCCCACTTATTATTATTATTTTTTTTATCTTCACGCTGTAACCCGAACACAGCAGGGTAGGCAGAGGGAATCTAGTGTTAAGACACTCCGTTACCCACTTTCCGCCGAATTCTAGAGGCATTGCGTGTTAAGTGGCGGACCTTAACGCCGCGCTTTGCCTCGATACCACAGGGAAGAAAATGGAAATATTACATATTTCCTCTCCTCGAGTAGGAACCGTACCCACAACCAGTCGTTTACAGTCACACGTATATACCACTGCGCCACGACTGGCCCCAACTATTATTTTATATTTAAATTATTTTGATTTCTCCACTCACACTGATACTGAGTATCTCACGGAAACTGGAGAACTGAGTATCTTTAATCTAGCTTCTGACAACCATGCCTGCAGAAATAAGCGTGAAGCTGCGTTTCTTTAGTAAGGAAAGAGAACAAAATGTCACCTCATTGTATTTATCGCTATTTATCCAATTTCAAAACATTAAATATTAAGAAAGGAGATTCCTTTACAAACAGATTAAAAAAATGAAAATTTTATAAATATAAACATCCCGCGGAGTGAAATCGACCCCAACAATTACTATACTAGTCTCGAGAGAGAGCCATACTACACCAAGATGGAAGTTTTCCTATGTTTAAAAATATTCACGTTTTTAGTATGTTTCAAAAAGTAATAGACTATTAGTTAACAATTAATTGTCTTAACAGTTGGTTCCACATATTTACCTATTGTACATGATTTGATAAAAAATAAAAAATAATCACACAAACCTATAATAATTAGCACTAGACACATTTTTTGTAATTACAATAATTATATTTATTACTATAATATATGTCGCCGCAAGAACATAAAAAATGATTTAATCTAACATTTTAGCTTATAAAAGTTAAACATTTAATTATTAGTTTTCATTATTGTAAATAAAAGTAATGTAATTGACTCTTGTCATTGTAATATTTTGTTTTACCTACAACTGTGTAGCATCCCTCCCACTTTCTGTCGGATTTATAAGGCGGAGCGTGAACGAGTATCGGCAGTCTGTATTTGTGACTCGAAGGAGTAACACCTCGCAGACTATATAGCTACACAGTTATAGGCTACTATTGTTGTAACTGATTTGTGGCAATAAACTTTGGTTAAAGAAACTTGTCTTTAATTTCAATGGACGACCGTGCTTCATCACCTATCATCGGTTCTGGAGCCGTGAAGCCGAATGGCAGACCTGGCTTTAGAACTGGAGAACTTCCTGCTCTCACATCGGAAGTGGTATCTCCTCACGCTTTAACCACAACCGCTGGACTGACGAAACAAAATCCGTCGGAGACTTCGTCTGTGTCTACGAATTCTGGTAGTGTTTCCATGCACAGATGACAGAATGACTTACTGTGCCTCGAAGAGGCAAAAGTGAAAAGTGGCGGACATCTTTTAAAATAACCTTTGACCCTGATGGAAGCGTTGGCATTGGGGAGTGGTGTGAGCATGTCTGCACCGCTAAAAGAACACTACAAGTTAAGATTATGAAGTTCGCATCAAAGCCACTTTTCTATTGAAAAGACGCGCAAAATTTTGTGCTGACAAGTGACTTGTGACGACTACATCCTGGAGTGAACTGCAGGAAGACCTGATTACTACTGTCAAGCCTGAAAATCTACACTCGCGGAACATTGTAGGGTTTAAAGAACACGGCTACGATCCCAATGCAGACATGGCGGAGTTCCTGTCTACTTTGTGGATCCCGTGGTGAAGAGTTGCAGAAGACAGTTTGGGTGAAGAAGATGCTGTTAAGGCTGTCATTGGCATTGTGACCGACGAAAAATTGAGGATAGAATTGATCAATGTGCCGGAACTAATTTCCGTGTGTCGCTTCGA